>CM026394.1:38386419-38444963 GCA_014843695.1 Archivesica marissinica
GGACTATCCAGGTTTGTGTACCTGTGTATGGACTATCCAGGTTTGTGTACCTGTGTATGGACTATCCATGTTTGTGTACCTGTGTATGGACTATCCAGGTGTGTGTACCTGTGTATGGACTATCCAGGTGTGTGTACCTGTGTATGGACTATCCAGGTTTGTGTAGCTGTGTATGGACTATCCAGGTGTGTGTATCTGTGTATGGACTATCCAGTTTGTGTAGCTGTGTATGGACTATCCAGGTTTGTGTACCTGTGTATGGACTATCCAGGTTTGTGTACCTGTGTATGGACTATCCAGGTTTGTGTAGCTGTGTATGGACTATCCAGGTTTGTGTACCTGTGTATGGACTATCCAGGTTTGTGTAGCTGTGTATGGACTATCCAGGTTTGTGTAGCTGTGTATGGACTATCCAGGTTTGTGTACCTGTGTATGGACTATCCAGGTTTGTGTAGCTGTGTATGGACTATCCAGGTGTGTGTACCTGTGTATGGACTATCCAGGTTTGTGTACCTGTGTATGGACTATCCAGGTGTGTGTACCTGTGTATGGACTATCCAGGTTTGTGTACCTGTGTATGGACTATCCAGGTTTGTGTACCTGTGTATGGACTATCCAGGTTTGTGTAGCTGTGTATGGACTATCCAGGTTTGTGTAGCTGTGTATGGACTATCCAGGTTTGTGTAGCTGTGTATGGACTATCCAGGTTTGTGTAGCTGTGTATGGACTATCCAGGTTTGTGTACCTGTGTATGGACTATCCAGGTTTGTGTAGCTGTGTATGGACTATCCAGTTTGTGTACTGTGTATGGACTATCCAGGTTGTGTACCTGTGTATGGACTATCCAGGTTTGTGTAGCTGTGTATGGACTATCCAGGTGTGTGTACCTGTGTATGGACTATCCAGGTGTGTGTACCTGTGTATGGACTATCCATGTGTGTGTACCTGTGTATGGACTATCCAGGTGTGTGTACCTGTGTATGACTATCCATGTGTGTGTACCTGTGTATGGACTATCCATGTTTGTGTAGCTGTGTATGGACTATCCAGGTTTGTGTAGCTGTGTATGGACTATCCAGGTTTGTGTACCTGTGTATGGACTATCCAGGTTTGTGTACCTGTGTATGGACTATCCAGGTTTGTGTAGCTGTGTATGGACTATCCAGGTTTGTGTAGCTGTGTATGGACTATCCAGGTTTGTGTAGCTGTGTATGGACTATCCAGGTTTGTGTACCTGTGTATGGACTATCCAGGTTTGTGTACCTGTGTATGGACTATCCAGGTTTGTGTAGCTGTGTATGGACTATCCAGGTTTGTGTACCTGTGTATGGACTATCCAGGTTTGTGTAGCTGTGTATGGACTATCCAGGTTTGTGTACCTGTGTATGGACTATCCAGGTTTGTGTACCTGTGTATGGACTATCCAGGTTTGTGTACCTGTGTATGGACTATCCAGGTGTGTGTACCTGTGTATGGACTATCCAGGTTTGTGTACCTGTGTATGGACTATCCAGGTGTGTGTACCTGTGTATGGACTATCCAGGTTTGTGTACCTGTGTATGGACTATCCAGGTTTGTGTACCTGTGTATGGACTATCCAGGTTTGTGTAGCTGTGTATGGACTATCCAGGTGTGTGTACCTGTGTATGGACTATCCAGGTTTGTGTACCTGTGTATGGACTATCCAGGTTTGTGTACCTGTGTATGGACTATCCAGTTTGTGTAGCTGTGTATGGACTATCCAGGTTTGTGTAGCTGTGTATGGACTATCCAGGTTTGTGTAGCTGTGTATGGACTATCCAGGTTTGTGTAGCTGTGTATGGACTATCCAGGTGTGTGTAGCTGTGTATGGACTATCCAGGTTTGTGTAGCTGTGTATGGACTATCCAGGTTTGTGTAGCTGTGTATGGACTATCCAGGTTTGTGTACCTGTGTATGGACTATCCAGGTTTGTGTAGCTGTGTATGGACTATCCAGGTGTGTGTACCTGTGTATGGACTATCCAGGTTTGTGTAGCTGTGTATGGACTATCCAGGTGTGTGTAGCTGTGTATGGACTATCCAGGTGTGTACCTGTGTATGGACTATCCAGGTTTGTGTAGCTGTGTATGGACTATCCAGGTTTGTGTACCTGTGTATGGACTATCCAGTTTGTGTACCTGTGTATGGACTATCCAGGTTTGTGTACCTGTGTATGGACTATCCAGGTTTGTGTACCTGTGTATGGACTATCCAGGTTTGTGTACCTGTGTATGGACTATCCAGGTTTGTGTACTGTGTATGGACTATCCAGGTTTGTGTAGCTGTGTATGGACTATCCAGGTTTGTGTAGCTGTGTATGGACTATCCAGTTTGTGTATCTGTGTATGGACTATCCAGGTTTGTGTACCTGTGTATGGACTATCCAGTTTGTGTAGCTGTGTATGGACTATCCAGGTTTGTGTAGCTGTGTATGGACTATCCAGGTTTGTGTAGCTGTGTATGGACTATCCAGGTTTGTGTAGCTGTGTATGGACTATCCAGGTTTGTGTACCTGTGTATGGACTATCCAGGTTTGTGTAGCTGTGTATGGACTATCCAGGTTTGTGTATCTGTGTATGGACTATCCAGGTGTGTGTACCTGTGTATGTACTATCCATGTTTGTGTACCTGTGTATGGACTATCCATGTGTGTGTACCTGTGTATGGACTATCCATGTGTGTGTACCTGTGTATGGACTATCCATGTTTGTGTACCTGTGTATGGACTATCCAGGTTTGTGTACCTGTGTATGGACTATCCAGGTTTGTGTAGCTGTGTATGGACTATCCAGGTTTGTGTAGCTGTGTATGGACTATCCAGGTTTGTGTAGCTGTGTATGGACTATCCAGGTTTGTGTACTGTGTATGGACTATCCAGGTGTGTGTAGCTGTGTATGGACTATCCAGGTTTGTGTACCTGTGTATGGACTATCCAGGTTTGTGTAGCTGTGTATGGACTATCCAGGTGTGTGTAGCTGTGTATGGACTATCCAGGTTTGTGTACCTGTGTATGGACTATGCAGGTTTGTGTAGCTGTGTATGGACTATCTAAGTTTGTGTACCTGTGTATGGACTATCCAGGGTTGTGTAGCTGTGTATGGACTATCCAGGTTTGTGTAGCTGTGTATGGACTATCCAGGTGTGTGTACCTGTGTATGGACTATCCAGGTTTGTGTACCTGTGTATGGACTATCCATGTGTGTGTACCTGTGTATGGACTATCCATGTTTGTGTACCTGTGTATGGACTATCCAGGTTTGTGTACCTGTGTATGGACTATCCAGGTTTGTGTAGCTGTGTATGGACTATCCAGGTTTGTGTAGCTGTGTATGGACTATCCAGGTTTGTGTATCTGTGTATGGACTATCCAGGTTTGTGTACCTGTGTATGGACTATCCAGGTTTGTGTAGCTGTGTATGGACTATCCAGGTTTGTGTATCTGTGTATGGACTATCCAGGTTTGTGTACCTGTGTATGGACTATCCAGGTGTGTGTAGCTGTGTATGGACTATCCAGGTTTGTGTACCTGTGTATGGACTATCCAGGTTTGTGTAGCTGTGTATGGACTATCCAGGTTTGTGTATCTGTGTATGGACTATCTAGGTGTGTGTACCTGTGTATGTGCTATCCATGTTTGTGTACCTGTGTATGGACTATCCATGTGTGTGTACCTGTGTATGGACTATCCATGTGTGTGTACCTGTGTATGGACTATCCATGTGTGTGTACCTGTGTATGGACTATCCATGTGTGTGTACCTGTGTATGGACTATCCATGTGTGTGTACCTGTGTATGGACTATCCATGTGTGTGTACCTGTGTATGGACTATCAATGTGTGTGTACCTGTGTATGGACTATCCATGTGTGTGTACCTGTGTATGTACTATCCATGTGTGTGTACCTGTGTATGGACTATCCATGTTTGTGTAGCTGTGTATGGACTATCCAGGTTTGTGTAGCTGTGTATGGACTATCCAGGTGTGTGTATCTGTGTATGGACTATCCATGTGTATGTACCTGTGTATGGACTATCCAGGTTTGTGTACCTGTGTATGGACTATCCAGGTGTGTGTAGCTGTGTATGGACTATCCATGTGTGTGTATCTGTGTATGGACTATCCATGTGTGTGTACCTGTGTATGGACTATCCAGTTTTGTGTACCTGTGTATGGACTATCCAGGTGTGTGTAGCTGTGTATGGACTATCCATGTGTGTGTATCTGTGTATGGACTATCCATGTGTGTGTACCTGTGTATGGACTATCCAGGTTTGTGTACCTGTGTATGGACTATCCAGGTTTGTGTAGCTGTGTATGGACTATCCATGTGTGTGTACCTGTGTATGGACTATCCAGGTGTGTGTACCTGTGTATGACTATCCAGATGTGTGTACCTGTGTATGGACTATCCAGGTTTGTGTAGCTGTGTATGGACTATCCAGGTGTGTGTACCTGTGTATGGACTATCCAGGTTTGTGTACCTGTGTATGGACTATCCAGGTTTGTGTAGCTGTGTATGGACTATCCAGGTGTGTGTATCTGTGTATGGACTATCCAGGTTTGTGTATCTGTGTATGGACTATCCAGGTTTGTGTAGCTGTGTATGGACTATCCAGGTTTGTGTATCTGTGTATGGACTAACCAGGTTTGTGTAGCTGTGTATGGACTATCCAGGTTTGTGTAGCTGTGTATGGACTATCCAGGTTTGTGCATCTGTGTATGGACTATCCAGGTTTGTGTAGCTGTGTATGGACTATCCAGGTTTGTGTATCTGTGTATGGACTATCCAGGTTTGTGTATCTGTGTATGGACTAATCAGGTTTGTGTACCTGTGTATGGACTATCCAGGTTTGTGTAGCTGTGTATGGACTATCCAGGTTTGTGTAGCTGTGTATGGACTATCCAGGTTTGTGTACCTGTGTATGGACTATCCAGGTTTGTGTACCTGTGTATGGACTATCCAGGTGTTGGTCTGTGTATGGACTATCCAGTTTGTGTAGCTGTGTATGGACTATCCAGGTTTGTGTAGCTGTGTATGGACTATCCAGGTTTGTGTAGCTGTGTATGGACTATCCAGGTTTGTGTACTGTGTATGGACTATCCAGGTTTGTGTAGCTGTGTATGGACTATCCAGGTTTGTGTATCTGTGTATGGACTATCCAGGTTGTGTAGCTGTGTATGGACTATCCAGGTTTGTGTACTGTGTATGGACTATCCAGTTGTGTAGCTGTGTATGGACTATCCAGTTTGTGTACCTGTGTATGGACTATCCAGGTGTGTGTACCTGTGTATGGACTATCCGGTTTGTGTACCTGTGTATGGACTATCCAGGTTTGTGTACCTGTGTATGGACTATCCAGGTTTGTGTACCTGTGTATGGACTATCCAGGTTTGTGTAGCTGTGTATGGACTATCCAGGTTTGTGTAGCTGTGTATGGACTATCCAGGTTTGTGTACCTGTGTATGGACTATCCAGGTTTGTGTAGCTGTGTATGGACTATCCAGGTTTGTGTAGCTGTGTATGGACTATCCAGGTTTGTGTACCTGTGTATGGACTATCCAGGTTTGTGTAGCTGTGTATGGACTATCCAGGTTTGTGTACCTGTGTATGGACTATCCAGGTTTGTGTAGCTGTGTATGGACTATCCAGGTTTGTGTATCTGTGTATGGACTATCTAGGTGTGTGTACCTGTGTATGTGCTATCCATGTTTGTGTACCTGTGTATGGACTATCCATGTGTGTGTACCTGTGTATGGACTATCCATGTGTGTGTACCTGTGTATGGACTATCCATGTGTGTGTACCTGTGTATGGACTATCCATGTGTGTGTACCTGTGTATGGACTATCCATGTGTGTGTACCTGTGTATGGACTATCCATGTGTGTGTACCTGTGTATGGACTATCAATGTGTGTGTACCTGTGTATGGACTATCCATGTGTGTGTACCTGTGTATGTACTATCCATGTGTGTGTACCTGTGTATGGACTATCCATGTTTGTGTAGCTGTGTATGGACTATCCAGATTTGTGTAGCTGTGTATGGACTATCCAGGTGTGTGTATCTGTGTATGGACTATCCATGTGTATGTACCTGTGTATGGACTATCCAGGTTTGTGTACCTGTGTATGGACTATCCAGGTGTGTGTAGCTGTGTATGGACTATCCATGTGTGTGTATCTGTGTATGGACTATCCATGTGTGTGTACCTGTGTATGGACTATCCAGTTTTGTGTACCTGTGTATGGACTATCCAGGTGTGTGTAGCTGTGTATGGACTATCCATGTGTGTGTATCTGTGTATGGACTATCCATGTGTGTGTACCTGTGTATGGACTATCCAGGTTTGTGTAGCTGTGTATGGACTATCCATGTGTGTGTACCTGTGTATGGACTATCCAGGTGTGTGTACCTGTGTATGACTATCCAGATGTGTGTACCTGTGTATGGACTATCCAGGTTTGTGTAGCTGTGTATGGACTATCCAGGTGTGTGTACCTGTGTATGGACTATCCAGGTTTGTGTACCTGTGTATGGACTATCCAGGTTTGTGTAGCTGTGTATGGACTATCCAGGTGTGTGTACCTGTGTATGGACTATCCAGGTTTGTGTACCTGTGTATGGACTATCCAGGTTTGTGTAGCTGTGTATGGACTATCCAGGTGTGTGTACCTGTGTATGGACTATCCAGGTTTGTGTACCTGTGTATGGACTATCCAGGTTTGTGTAGCTGTGTATGGACTATCCAGGTTTGTGTACCTGTGTATGGACTATCCAGGTTTGTGTACCTGTGTATGGACTATCCAGGTTTGTGTAGCTGTGTATGGACTATCCAGGTTTGTGTACCTGTGTATGGACTATCCAGGTTTGTGTACCTGTGTATGGACTATCCAGGTTTGTGTAGCTGTGTATGGACTATCCAGGTTTGTGTAGCTGTGTATGGACTATCCAGGTTTGTGTACCTGTGTATGGACTATCCAGGTTTGTGTACCTGTGTATGGACTATCCAGGTTTGTGTAGCTGTGTATGGACTATCCAGGTTTGTGTAGCTGTGTATGGACTATCCAGGTTTGTGTAGCTGTGTATGGACTATCCAGGTTTGTGTATCTGTGTATGGACTATCTAGGTGTGTGTACCTGTGTATGGACTATCCAGGTTTGTGTACCTGTGTATGGACTATCCATGTGTGTGTACCTGTGTATGGACTATCCATGTGTGTGTACCTGTGTATGGACTATCCAGGTTTGTGTACCTGTGTATGGACTATCCATGTGTGTGTACCTGTGTATGGACTATCCATGTGTGTGTACCTGTGTATGGACTATCCATGTGTGTGTACCTGTGTATGGACTATCCATGTGTGTGTACCTGTGTATGGACTATCCAGGTTTGTGTAGCTGTGTATGGACTATCCAGGTTTGTGTAGCTGTGTATGGACTATCCAGGTGTGTGTATCTGTGTATGGACTATCCATGTGTGTGTACCTGTGTATGGACTATCCAGGTTTGTGTACCTGTGTATGGACTATCCAGGTGTGTGTAGCTGTGTATGGACTATCCATGTGTGTGTATCTGTGTATGGACTATCCATGTGTGTGTACCTGTGTATGGACTATCCAGTTTTGTGTACCTGTGTATGGACTATCCAGGTGTGTGTAGCTGTGTATGGACTATCCATGTGTGTGTATCTGTGTATGGACTATCCATGTGTGTGTACCTGTGTATGGACTATCCAGGTTTGTGTACCTGTGTATGGACTATCCAGGTTTGTGTAGCTGTGTATGGACTATCCAGGTTTGTGTACCTGTGTATGGACTATCCAGGTGTGTGTACCTGTGTATGACTATCCAGATGTGTGTACCTGTGTATGGACTATCCAGGTTTGTGTAGCTGTGTATGGACTATCCAGGTTTGTGTACCTGTGTATGGACTATCCAGGTTTGTGTACCTGTGTATGGACTATCCAGGTTTGTGTAGCTGTGTATGGACTATCCAGGTTTGTGTACCTGTGTATGGACTATCCAGGTTTGTGTACCTGTGTATGGACTCTCCAGGTTTGTGTAGCTGTGTATGGACTATCCAGGTGTGTGTAGCTGTGTATGGACTATCCAGGTTTGTGTACCTGTGTATGGACTATCCAGGTTTGTGTAGCTGTGTATGGACTATCCAGGTTTGTGTACCTGTGTATGGACTATCCAGGTTTGTGTAGCTGTGTATGGACTATCCAGGTATGTGTAGCTGTTTATGGACTATCCAGGTTTGTGTACCTGTGTATGGACTATCCAGGTATGTGTAGCTGTGTATGGACTATCCAGGTTTGTGTACCTGTGTATGGACTATCCATGTGTGTGTAGCTGTGTATGGACTATCCAGGTTTGTGTACCTGTGTATGGACTATCCAGGTTTGTGTACCTGTGTATGGACTATCTAAGTTTGTGTACCTGTGTATGGACTATCCATGTGTGTGTAGCTGTGTATGGACTATCCAGGTTTGTGTACCTGTGTATGGACTATCCAGGTTTGTGTACCTGTGTATGGACTATCTAAGTTTGTGTACCTGTGTATGGACTATCTAAGTTTGTGTACCTGTGTATGGACTATGCGGTCGAGTGTCGTCGAGTGGTTACCGTCGCCTACTTTAAATCACTTGCCTCTCACTGTTGTACGTTTGTAATCCCACTGGGGGTGTCTAATTCTTTCAAGTGAGGAAGCTAACCAGCTGACTTTCAGCAGGTCGGTGGTTCTACCCAGATACTCGTCAGTGCGTGAACTACTGCTATGAGATGCACCTAGGTCTTCTTTCACCAATAATAGCTGGAAAGTCGCCGTATGAACTAAACTATTGGTTCGACATTAAACTACCAAAATAAACAAACTATCTGGTGGCTGTGTCACTACCTCGGGAATCTCTATCTGCAGGGCTACAGAGGAAGCCGAGTTGGCCGTCCATGTCCCAGCTGTTGGGTGATCACCAACACCATAGGAAGGTAACTCTTGCTATGTGTACATTTAGTTATTGCCTCCAGAGTTATATCCCTTGTATAATAGAATATATGTTCCGTTTCCCTAAGGATTCCGAAAATCCGATAAGTTGATCAACCGCGCGCTTGATCCCCTTGTCTTACCGTAATAATATGAAGCGTTTCAGATGTAACTATAAACCGAGGTCACGTGTATCGATGCTATAACACCGGGAGGGATGCTTCTGGAATTTGGAGCATTACTATCCTCCAAAACATTAAATGACTTGTATACTTCTGGAGGTGTTGCCCCGATTAACCAGGGGCTGACAATAGATTAACGTATACACCCCCTCCCCCGCTGACGATAGATTAACGTATACACCCCCTCCCCCGCTGACGATAGATTAACGTATACACCCCCTCCCCCGCTGACGATAGATTAACGTATACACCCCCTCCCCCGCTGACAATAGATTAACGTATACACCCCCTCCCCCGCTGACAATAGATTAACGTATACACCCCCTCCCCCGCTGATGATAGATTAACGTATACACCCCCTCCCCCGCTGATGATAGATTAACGTATACACCCCCTCCCCCACTGACAATAGATTAACATATACACCCCCTCCCCCGCTGATGATAGATTAACGTATACACCCCCTCACCCGCTGACAATAGATTAACATATACACCCCCTCCCCCGCTGATGATAGATTAAGGTATACACCCCCTCCCCCAAAACAATAATAGGAATACAGTTAAACCTGTCTTAAGCAGCCACTCAAGGGAATCATAGAAAGTGGCTGTTTAGCACAGGTGGCTGCTTAATAGAGGTCAAATGTATAATATAATAGCATATTGGGAATCTGCAAACTGGCTGCTTAGTATAGGTTGGCTGCTTAATAGCGGTGACCACTAACACAGGTTTGACTAATTCCAAATTTGGTCTATTGCATCCTTGCAAAATCCTTCTACTTCAACCGAGTTTCTTAATACGGGGCGGGCCAAAGTTTCAAATTAGCTTCATTTAACTGGCAACCTTTAAAGTCTCTATGAGTTTTTATTACAGTTGGAAAAAATAATACTACGATTCATATGCAAATTTATCCTAGTGGTAACCTTAGTAACCAGTTTTTGAGTTATTGGTGATTTTCTTAAAAAATATCCATAAAGGGAGGTAATTTACAAATTGTAATTTCACAAAAGCAAGTTCGTATTGGGGCATATTTTCCATATTTTACTTGTTACCGTAATAATTTATTATTGAAAAATGAAATTATAAGACAATAATCACACTAGCTAATCATCCACTCCTTACAATATCTCTGTACAGCACATTCTAAGTAAGCGCATTTGGGGCTTTAATAAACTAGTCACTTGCAACATTATATGACCTGCACTGTACTGCTGGGTCTGATGTCCTAGGATACCGTTAACAACCGTTACAGTAACATGTCTTCCAATTTCAGGTTTACCTGTTCATGAGAGCGTGCATCGTTAGAACACTGTCGTTGGAACTGATGGGAACAAAGCACAACCTAAATGTTCTACTGAACAGTAAGTCCTTAGAACACTGCCATTGCAACCTATGGCAGCTAAACACAACCTGAATGTTCTATTGAACAGTAAGTCCTTAGAACACTGCCATTGGAACTTATGGCAGCTAAACACAACCTGAATGTTCTATTGAACAGTAAGTCCTTAGAACACTGACATTGCAACCTATGGCAGCTAAACACAACCTGAATGTTCTATTGAACAGTAAGTCCTTAGAACACTGCCATTGGAACTTATGGCAGCTAAACACAACCTGAATGTTCTATTGAACAGTAAGTCCTTAGAACACTGCCATTGCAACCTATGGCAGCTAAACACAACCTGAATGTTCTATTGAACAGTAAGATATTGGTACATGTATATATACTGACCTGTGTTTGCTGCAGAATTGTGAATGGGTCAGTGGGTAAATAATGCTCTGGATCTCGTAGAGCGCGCCCCAAGGTTATAAAACCTTTTTTTGCAGATCTCGAACTCAAGAAATTTGATTGGTTGATTGTGAGTTTCACACTGAGCTGAACCAATCAGAAATTTGAGACTGAGTTTGAGATTGGAGAAATGTTTTATATCCTCCAGCCCATGTTCGATCATCCACTCCCGTACTCTGATTGCAAATATAGTCTCTGTTGAGACATTAAACCACTGAGGTCTTGGTTTTCGCTGCTGTATACAATGCACATACAGAATCAAAGGAGCCGCTGGAATTGTGCTGTCTGTTGACAGGACACTGCTGTAATCCCAAAATGCATTGGCTCTTCTGGAGGTGCAGTTCATGTTTGAAACCGGTAGCGACGATAAATAAATATATATTGCTGGTTTTATCCGTATGTTGTACAGTTGTTCATGATTATATATTGCTGGTTTTATCTGTATGTTGTACAGTTGTTGATGCAGTTATGCACTCCTATTTGTTGTATCTACTTCAGATGTGTCCAAGATCATTTCACTTGGGAGATACGACAGATTCTCCCTCGGTCAGCTGATGCATGGAATAAAGGTAAGATGAAAGAAAAATATTTTCCTCCCTGATAAGTTTCCGATTTTTTGTTCTAGAATGTCCATGGCCTAGTTGTTAATGGATCCAGAGCGGAATGTCGAAGGTTCGAACCATGGCCTAGTTGTTAATGGATCCAGAGCAAGAGGTCGAAGGTTCGAACCATGGCCTAGTGGTTAATGGATCCAGAGCAAGAGGTCGAAGGTTCGAACCATGGCCTAGTTGTTAATGGATCCGGAGCGGGAGGTGGAAGGTTCGAACCGTGGTCTAGTGGTTAATGGATCCAGAGCAAGAGGTCGAAGGTTTGAACCGTGGCCTAGTTGTTAATGGATCCAGAGCAGGATGTCGAAGGTTCGAACCGTGGCCTAGTTTTTAATGGATCCAGAGCGGGAGGTCGAAGGTTCGAACCGTGGCCTAGTGGTTAATGGATCCAGAGCAGGAGGTCGAACTGTGGCCTAGTTGTTAATGGATCCAGAGCAGGATGTCGAACCGTGACCTAGTTGTTAATGGATCCAAAGCGAGATGTCGAACCATGGCCTAGTTGTTAATGGATCCAGAGCAAGAGGTCGAAGGTTCGAACCATGGCCTAGTTGTTAATGGATCCAGAGCAAGAGGTCGAAGGTTCGAACCGTGGCCTAGTGGTTAATGGATCCAGAGCGGGAGGTTGAAGGTTTGAACCGTGGCCTAGTGGTTAATGGATCCAGAGCGGGAGGTCGAAGGTTTGAACCGTGGCCTAGTTGTTAATGGATCCAGAGCGGGAGGTCGAAGGTTTGAACCGTGGTCTAGTAGTTAATGGATCCAGAGCGGGAGGTTGAAGGTTTGAACCGTGGCCTAGTTGTTAATGGATCCAGAGCGGGATGTCGAACCGTGGCCTAGTTGTTAATGTATCCAGAGCGGGATGTCGAACCGTGGCCTAGTAGTTAATGGATCCAAAGGGGGATGTCGAACCGTGGCCTAGTAGTTAATGGATCCAAATGGGGATGTCGAACCGTGGCCTAGTAGTTAATGGATCCAAAGGGGGATGTCGAACCGTGGCCTAGTAGTTAATGGATCCAAAGGGGGATGTCGAACCGTGGCCTAGTAGTTAATGGATCCAAAGGGGGATGTCGAACCGTGGCCTAGTAGTTAATGGATCCAGAACAGGATGTCGAACCGTGGCCTAGTAGTTAATGGATCCAGAGCAGGATGTCGAACCGTGGCCTAGTAGTTAATGGATCCAGAGCAGGATGTCGAACCGTGGCCTAGTGGATCCAGAGCAGAATGAATCATAGCCGGAGAGTCTAAATATAACCTAAGGTGTTTGTGCGAGTTTAAATCCCAACAATCAACAAACTGCTTATCCATTGACTAGGATCTATGTAGATACAATATCATATGAACTTTAGCGCAGTGGTTAGCACGCTTGCTTCTCACCAATGCAACCCGTGTTCGATCATCAGACCAGGAAGTATGTGAGATGGTACGTGGTCGCCAGATCGGACAGGTGGGATTTCTCCGGGTTCCTCTCCCATGAATGACCACAAATACTCTTTCATGCGCCAACGAGAGTGATTAATATAAGTTGTTACAGCTTGTTTCGCTATCGTTGCAAAATAACTAAAGTTTATACTTTAATATCATCTTTTTTTGCAAGACCAGAGAAATTGTTTGGCTGAATGTGACTGGATCAAACTGTGTGCGGCGCCATCTACTGGCCAAGTTTTTATATTGGTTTGTGCGACACTACGTGTTTGTCCTTCTGAAGACGTGTTTCTACATCACGGATACAGCTTTCCTCCGATACCGGATGATATACTACAGACAAGCCACGTGGAATAAAATACACATTCTTGGCCTCAATGGTAAGACATTTGCTCCTGTTGAGGGGAGGGCTGCATGGCTGAGTGGTTCCGGTCATTGATCACTTTATCCTCACCTCTGTAGGTTAGATTCGCACTTAGTTTATACAAATTTATTTTAGCTTGATTGCGAAACAAGTTCCTACAACTTATATTAATCACTCTCGAGACTAATCGCACTTGACCAAGGTGTCAAAGTTTTTAGATTGAGGAAGCAAGCTATCCAGATGGTTTACAGTATCGGTCAATGCCTGAAATGCTGCTCCCGGGGATCCTCCACAGGGTTCATTCTAGGTCAGAATTTTTGGGAGAAGTGAGAAAGCGCGTGATTGATCGCTTCCTTAAATGGTGTTCTTTAATATACTTCTGCAAAATAGGGTTAAAATGCACAGTACAACCATTAAATACAACATTTGAATAGGAGTGCTTTATAATGGGCCAGTGTAGTGTATTTTTTTTTTTTTACTAGACACAATTTTGTTTGAAAATCATAAAAACCAAATTTTTTTTAGGGAGAAGTGGGTCCCCAGAGGGCGAAGTCGGTGTCCCTAGGGCGACTATTTCGCCCACATCGCCCTTTAGAATGATCCCTGCTCCTCCACCAATAATAGCTGCAGTCGCCATAAGACTTATTGCGACTTTAAAAACCCAAAGCAAATTGCTCCGCTCCCATTGAAACTAACTGGACGTACTCTAGAGCGAATATGCCCGTCCCTCCTGCTCTTGGAAGAGGTGTTGTTTTAGTTGAGCCTGTTTGATACTGTCGATTAGCTGTTGATGCATCAACTGTAATCCTAAATCATACACAATATTTCCCTGGTCCCATCCGCCCCATACCCGATATATATTTCATGATCCTATCTGCTGCACTTCTCCCTAGTTTTAGCTCTGCAGACGTTGTTTTATATAGAGTATATACATCCGCCCCATACCCGATATATATTTCATGATCCTATCTGCTGCACTTCTCCCTAGTTTTAATTCTGCAGACGTTGTTTTATATATAGTATATACATCTGCCCCATACCCGATATATATTTCATGATCCTATCTGCTGCACTTCTCCCTAGTTTTAATTCTGCAGACGTTGTTTTATATAGAGTATATACATCCGCCCCATACCCGATATATATTTCATTATCCTATCTGCTGCACTTCTCCCTAGTTTTAATTCTGCAGACGTTGTTTTATATAGAGTATATAGATGACCCTTGGCTGAGCGAACAACCTTCTCCCTTGTAAACATAATCTTCCTGGCAATACATAATCTTCTAATTGGTAAGCATAATATTCTCCCTGGTAAACATAGATATTCCTGGTAAACATAGATCTTCTCCCTGGTAAACATAGATCTTCTCCCTGGTAAACATAGATATTCTCACTGGTAAACATAGATCTTCTCACTGGTAAACATAATCTTCTCCCTGGTAAACATAGATCTTCTCACTGGTAAACATAGATCTTCTCACTGGTAAACATAATCTTCTCCCTGGTAAACATAGATCTTCTCCCTGGTAAACATAGATATTCCTGGTAAACATAGATCTTCTCCCTGGTAAACATAGATATTCCTGGTAAACATAGATCTTCTCACTGGTAAACATAATCTTCTCCCTGGTAAACATAGATATTCCTGGTAAACATAGATCTTCTCCCTGGTAAACATAGATCTTCTCCCTGGTAAACATAGATATTCCTGGTAAGCATAGATCTTCTCCCTGGTAAACATAATCTTCTCCCTGGTAAACATAATCTTCTCCCTGGTAACATAATCTTCTCCCTGGTAAACATAGATCTTCTCCCTGGTAAACATAATCTTCTCCCTGGTAAGCATAATCTTCTTCCTGGTAAACATAGATCTTCCTGGTAAACATAGATCTCACTGGTAAACATAGATCTTACTGGTAAACATAGATCTTCCTGGTAAACATAGATCTTACTGGTAAACATAGATCTTACTGGTAAACATAGATCTTACTGGTAAACATAAACTGCTCTTTTGTCAACATAATGTTCTCCCTGGTAAACATAGATCTTACTGGTAAACATAGATCTTCCTGGTAAACATAAACTGCTCTCTTGTCAACGTAAACTTCTCCCTGGTAAATATAAACTTCTCCAATGTTTGAAGATTTAGCTTGAGGTCGTGTTACATTGCAGGTTTGATTAGAAGGAAGATCTTGAAGCATATTCCAGAGGTTAGTAGATTACACACAAGTAACCCTTTACTCCACAGCAGATGACAATTACTCGTATTGTCTCTAATCTACCGATGAGCAATAGGAACACTTGTCACAGAATGACACGAGTGACGGCTCTCGTAGTCATGGATACGAGGATCATGTGTATGCACACAGACTGAGTAAATTTACATCTTTTAATATAAATGCTAACGCAATCGATGGTATGAGAGTGCTGGTACCAAGCGAGAAGTAAGTTCGTTCGTAGTTTAACTGTTCAGGAGGTGGCTTTATCTTACGGTATGTCTTTGTATTTTTTTATTTAAGTTTATTTAACGTCGCTACCGGTTTCCCATTTGAGTGACGGGCAGTTTACCTAACAACACCTTTCCTGGGCAGGCTCCAGCGGTTAACCAGTAGTTGGTGCACCAACCTCCGTAAGAAACTGCCAACTTTATCATATAAATGAGACACGGTCTGAGCGGGGCTCGAACCCGTGACCATCAGAGATGATAGGTTACAGTGGTATACAAGACGGTATGTCTACAAAGCCATGTTGCTTCTATTCGTCCTGTGACGCGGTTAATGTTCACTATTAGAGTTCTGACTCATGTAGACAGCTAACGTCTATATATCTCGGCTATATGCTTTATTTTGAGGAACTTTAATTATTAACCTACTGGCTATTATTGCCTTCACAACGACAGTTCACTTGTTTCACATCATTTATGATAGAACTATACTTGTTGTTTCCTGCGACCCTGTCCACTGACGACAAACTCGATACTTGACTACCCTGCCCAGTTCGGAGGTTGGTGCACCCAAGTACTGGTTAATCGTTGGAGCCTGCCCAGGAAAGGTGTTGATAGGTAAACTGCCCGCCGGCGATATAGCCCAAAATGGTGCTGATGCAGGTGTACAACCTGAAATATAACATAACCCTGCTAGGTGGCTGCTTGCGTAATAGAGGGTCAAATGAATAATGAAATAGCGTATTGTTTGCTTAATACAGGTTGGTTGCTTAATGGAGGTGACCACTAACACAGGTACGACTACATAAACAAACTAAAATTAAAAGATGGATTTTACCCATACCTACCCAAGACAGATTTGCAGTCAGAAGAGATTAATAATTTTAGATTTTTGGAGGATAGTGCAATGATACAGACAGTGTCTCCTATTGTTCTTTTACGTGCATGGTGTACAGCACCGACACGAGACCTCGATTTAACGTCCCATCTGAAAGACTGTTAATTTTATTAGGGTCAGACGGGGGATCGAACATGCGATCCCTGGAATACCAGTCCAGCGTGTTACCACTGGACTACAGATCCGTCTGTAGAGATTTGCAGTGGCAGTATTGTTTCTATTACAAGATTACGTCACATGTTTTTCATTCATAAATAAGTGATTTTTTATGGGGGGGATAAATTCAACAGCCATAAAATAGACTGGCTCTAGCCGTTTTATATTGCAGATTTAAACGTGCTGGATGTTCCCCCTTTGTTTATAGGAGTTAGTCATGTATGGCTAATATTTCAAAGACTTTAAGCAACAAGCAAAAAGTAGTGTTTTATTGCAGAGACGAGCATTAGAGATGCTGCAAGCCAGAAACAGCCTGGGTGTGTCGGTACTACGATTCCTCCCCAAGCAACAATCCTTGAGACCAATCATCAACATGGGGAGTGTCCTCACATTGTCATCATGGCAGGTATGTTTGTTGCAGCCCCCTATTGATTGCATGAGGAATATTTCACTGATATATTTAATAAGTGTATGATAAACATTCTTATAACATATCGTTGTTTTCCCAAAATCTTAAAGTCTCAAAACTTATTCCAATTATCCTGGAATTGCTATTTTGATATGTTTATCCACAATTATTTTAATGCTATATTCAATCTAGGTTTTGCATTCCATCTTATTGTACTCTTTTACAAATAATCAAGATTCATTGTGTTTTAGCTTTAAATTTTGTTTCAGATCCATCTTATCTCGAATTTGTTTAAATTCATTTCCAGAGTTCCATATAAGCTTTTAGCGTAAAGAGTATTTTACCCCCTGAACTTTTATTCAATGCTGATTTCTAAATTTCAAATAGTATTTTCACCCCCTGAAAATTTAGTCAATGCTGATTTCTGAAGTTTGTCACCGACAACCATGAACATTGTACATGTATATAGACGTGACGTATTTAATCTATTACTGTTGTTACTTGTACTTTGTTAATATAAATATTATACCATAATATGCATATACATTATTTATACATTGTCATGTGTATATAGTATAATACTAGGATATTAGACTTATTACTACAGACGGATATGTAGTCCAGTGGTAACACGCTGGACTGGTAATCCAGGGATCGCAGATTCGATCCCCGTCTGACTAATAAAATTAACAGTCTTTCAGATGGGACGTTAAACCGAGGTCTCGTGTCGGTGCTTTACACCGTGCACGTAAAAGAACCAGAGGAGATTCTGTAATGGGTCTCTGTCTGTATCATGCACCATCCTCCAAAATCTAAAATGCCTAATCTCTTCAGGAGGCGTCGCTCATATGGGCAACCGGTAGCGACGATAAATAAATGTAAAAACACAGACTTATTACTATATAGTAGGACATGTAGTATTTTGAACATGTGTAGGCTCCGCCTCCGCCCAAATGCTTCCAATATATTGTTCAGTACAAATGGTGCATTTCAACCGACGATCCTGTTCATGCAATACAACTAACCAAGGCAATTTTACTTTTCACAATTGTACAGTTTTGTCGGAGACAGATTCCCACCAGTGTTTTGTTTTGCTTTTCTCGACTTCGTTTACTCTCAAATCAACAATATCATTAACAATTTGTCGGTATCTCTGAACTAGTACTAGGACCGGTGGAGCAAAATAACTCAATAAACTAGACGATTCTTGCTCTTTTTGTTTGGAACGGGTCGTTTTGGAAACGAAAGTAGACATTTGTTGTTGTTGTTGTCTATGACATCCACGCGCTTATTTTTCACGACACCCGTTCATCATTTCAATGAGCGTTTACCTACTCTGATGTCATATGGAGAGAAACTAACTGGTTCCCAGCTGGTATCGAGCTCCACTGCGCAGCATAGAATATGCAATCGGGAAACAGCGCACTAACTGCTTCCCAGCTGGTATCGAGCTCCACTGCCGAGACTCATGGCAATCGGGAAACAGCGCACTAACTGCTTCCCAGCTGGTATCGAGCTCCACTGCCGAGACTCAGTGCAATCGGGAAACAGCGCACTAACTGCTTCCCAGCTGGTATCGAGCTCCACTGCCGAGACTCAGTGCAATCGGGAAACAGCGCACTAACTGCTTCCCAGCTGGTATCGAGCTCCACTGCCGAGACTCAGTGCAATCGGGAAACAGCGCACTAACTGCTTCCCAGCTGGTATCGAGCTCCACTGCCGAGACTCAGTGCAATCGGGAAACAGCGCACTAACTGCTTCCCAGCTGGTATCGAGCTCCACTGCCGAGACTCAGTGCAATCGGGAAACAGCGCACTAACTGCTTCCCAGCTGGTATCGAGCTCCACTGCCGAGACTCAGTGCAATCGGGAAACAGCGCACTAACTGCTTCCCAGCTGGTATCGAGCTCCACTGCCGAGACTCAGTGCAATCGGGAAACAGCGCACTAACTGCTTCCCAGCTGGTATCGAGCTCCACTGCCGAGACTCAGTGCAATCGGGAAACAGCGCACTAACTGCTTCCCAGCTGGTATCGAGCTCCACTGCCGAGACTCAGTGCAATCGGGAAACAGCGCACTAACTGCTTCCCAGCTGGTATCGAGCTCCACTCCGAGACTCAGTGCAATCGGGAAACCGAGACTCGGTGCAATCGGGAACCAGCGCAGAAATACGATATGCTCGATTTTATCATAATGCAATTAAGCCAGGAATCCAGACAGTATGCGTATCAGATTTTTTAAATAAGTTTTTGTACGCCATAGTTTTCTCATTTCAATGCGTTTTGTTATATTCTTAATACACACCTTAACTGGAGCTCTGCATTCCTTTTTTTATTATAATTAGAGTTAATTAAGATTTCACCACAACTTTGTCATATATATTTGTTTTAATTTTGAAATATTGATGTATGCTATGTTTTATTATGTGTTCAAATCCGTGATATGTTATTTGTAAAGCGCCTTTGAACGTGTATTTTATATGAAAAGGGCGCTTCATAAATTTGGTATATAATAATAATAATAATTAAAAGATGAATGGATGAAAATGGATAGCATGAGGTGCATGGAAACATCAATAAAACTAAAGGACACCCAATTAATAGGACCTATGATAGTCTTAGGAAGAGTATTCAGGGGCAGTAACTCACCAATGTGTCTCATTAGTTTGTAGCATTGTGATAAATATCCGAATATATAATGTATATACGCAATATATAATGTATATACATACTATATAATGTATATACGCAATATATACCGTATTTAGCTATGTATAGTGCGCACATTTCTTACTGAAATCCTCATCCATTTTATCTACTGCGCATTATACACCAGTACAGACATCAGGACATTTTTTTCCGGACCAAAATTTACCAATATTTCATGAAATTCGACCCGCAGTCATTCTATAATTTGTTACATTCGACAAACGTTATAAACTAGCTATTAAAACCAGTTGCCGATAGTCTATATAAATAAATGAAATGAATAAGACCACCAAATTAGCATATATTGCTTTTATTTTGGCAAACTTTGAAGAATTTAATTGAAATTACTAAATGCATAAAAAATGGCGATTTGATAACATCACATGGTTTTATCGTATGTAATATTTCCCGTACTTTTCGCGTACTTCGCCGCATAAAGCGACACTGCCTCGATATCATAGAGGTAAAGAAACTTTGTAATTATAGTTTATTTGATTTAATATACCGTATGTTTTTAAATACGACATGATTAAAGACACGATGTGTTGGTTATTTTTACGGGAAATATTTACTATGTACAATGCATTGCATAAAAAAACAACTTTGTTTGGCTGCAGTATTTCAATAATTGAATTGAATTGTTTGTAGCGATAATTAATTTCGACAAACCATTCACAATGGGTCCCAGTTAATTAGGTAGGCTACACGTGTTGAGAAGTTTGAGCATCTGCTGACATGTTTGAGAACGTGTTGAGATGTTTGAGAACGATATGCATGTAATTTTCATGAAATCATGCCTGAGTGCGTTACCGTTTCTCGAGTGATTAATATAAGTTGTAAAAATCACGGAGCACAATTTTTAGCGATTCTTGAGAAATGTTAAATTTTGACTTGGAAAATTGCTTTTTTCACGTGGCAGTATACATCGGAACTCAGTTATTCCTCCGATTTTCGTGCCAAATCGTGGGTGCGCATTATACACGATAGCGCACTATACATAGCTAAATATGGTAATGTATATACGCAATATATAATGTATATACATACTATATAATGTATATACGTAATATATAATGTATATACGTAATATATAATGTATATACGTAATATATAATGTATATACGTAATATATAATGTATATACGCAATATGTAATGTATTACGGGAATGGCCGTAGCTAATGTTGCTAGAACTTGTGGCCCGCCCCGTTTGCTTTTCTTGAAATTGACATGTCTTGTATAATATATGTGACCCACCATGACAAAATCAGTCTTAAGTCGGAAAAAATAAATAATGAGTTAACTATACCATCATATAGGTATAAGTATAAGCTTTCTAGTGATATCAGTATTATTCATGTAGCTCATTTCAATCCAAAGTTATGACCATTTGAATAATGGACTTCGCGCGATTAATATTCCGAGAAAATGGCTGTCAAAGATTTTCAGAAATTCTGACTTATTTTAACAAAATTTGGAGACGCAGTGAAATCAAAACAACATAGCAACCAATATGTTCCACATGACATAACTAGTCATGTTTGGTATCAAATTAAAGGTAAATGTCCATTCTTTAAAATGCCACTTTGCTGAACTTTGTAGTATACATAGTGGTGCAGCTGTTCTAGTATAAATACAATAATAATAATAAATAAAAAAATAATAATAAAAATAAATTTAAAAATATTTTTTATTGACTTAAATTTTATTTACTTAAACCAATATATCCTGAAAGGATTATTCTGACTTTTCAGAGTACATGTAGCAATCTCCATGTCTTTGTAGATATTCTAGTTTTATGGCCCCTGTATATTGCGTTGATTAGTCTGATCTGACAGTGCCTAGTAGGGCATAAGTGGACACCTGCTGTTATATAATCCTGTTAATTGGATCATAGTAGGCCTACAAAGTAGCAGTGTTTCATTGATCAATTAACATGCACAATTCCCCTTATCAGTTGTGTTGTTTTAGGAAAGGATTAGGGGGTAATTTATGGCGTTTTGTGGGAAGTAAAGTAACATTGTATATTGTCACATTGTGCAGCTGTGAATTAGAAAAGGGGTCAAAAGCTGGTTCACAGTGAAAAGTAAACACTTATTTTGTAATATTATGAAACATAAAAGCTGAATTAAGTCATAGTTATTAAAAAATGAATAAACTTTTGGATTCAGGTGAAGTATTATTTTAGAATTTATATTAAATACATGTACGTCCGAAATACTGGGCTACACTGAACACAGGTGCAGATAACGGTGTGTTAAAATTTCACACAACAAATCAGCAGATAAAGGTTCTACACTTGTCTAGGTTTACCATTTACCTATATATGACTGATCTGCATCGAAATAAATCTAAATATTAAGCTATATAATGAATAATCGTCATGAAATCACACCGAAAATCGTTTTGTTTCTATTCAATCGTCTGTGAACATAGGAACAGGTGCACACTTGCAGATCACATGGTGTTTATCGGCCAATGGATGAGTGGGAATCACGTTTACGTCGCAACCGAAGAGATTTTTGATAAAATTCGATCGTTTTAAAGCCGTTTTATTAGTTGGAAGCATATAAGATTTTACTTCAAGAATAGCATCAGCTGAATATACGTCATCTCTAGTTTATTTCGGTACCAAATACATGGGGCCAAACCGCGGGACAGTATCATTGAAGGCCATCGGAAAACACCGCCTACCCGGCTTAGATCTTTTGTTTCACTGCGATTAATAACAATGGCAATTAACACCAAGCTAATTAAAATGTGTTTGTAATGCCTTAAATTACACAAATACGTGCTTCAATCACATTTATTATAAAGATAAATGATTATAAAATGTCATTATACAATAATCTGAAAAATGTTAAAATACCATTTTGTTGACTTATAATGTAATTATCTGCCTTACGATAATCCCGACTTACGACTGATTTTGATATGGCGGGTCACATATATGTAAAATGGATCAAGCAATAAAATATGATTAAATTAATGTACGAGATATCGTGCTAAAACATGTCTATGTTGTTGAAAGGGATAAAATGGATTGAAATGTTGCTCTTAAATAAGGGGAACGGACAATATCCCCCCCGTATATTTTGACCCAGGCGGACAATATCCCCCCATCAAAAAGACAAGGCGGACAATATCCCCCCCGTAGAAAATCACATTAACAAGCTTTATTTTATTTCTGTATAAGTAATATTGTGTCACATTGTGATATTTTGTCCATCTTTGACCTTAGTTTTGGGCTCATAATGTGTTCATTTGATTTGTTTGATTGCTTCTTTCAACTGCACTGATTGGTAAATGGACTTTGATTATGTTAATTGTTTGTTTGGCTAATTGAAGATTTGATTGCGAAAACGACAGCCAGTTTCCTGTTCGCGATTGGCGAGTGTATAAGACTGTGAACAATTTTTAGGTTTTGCCACTATGTGCTAAATGACAAGTCTCAATTAGCACTTTCGTGAATAAGACTATAATAAACACCAAAATTCACACAAAATATCGCACTGTCCTACATCATTATTTATCATGCTTATGTGCTTGTATACGGAAATAAAGGTTGTTAACCCATTCTTGTTAGTTACTCTTTCTCCGTCCTATGAGTTTTCTACGGGGGGATATTGTCCGCCCTAGGATTATCCACAGGGGGGATATTGTCCGCCTTGTATTTTTGATGGGGGGGATATTGTCTGCCCTGTCTTTTTTGACGGGGGGATATTGTCCGCCTGGGTCAAAATATACGGGGGTAATATTGTCCGGGGGGGATATTGTCCTACACTCCTTAAATAATGTTATAGTCTACAGCTGTCGAGCAACATACAGTCAAACCTGTGCTAAAGGCCACCTCCGAATAAAGGCCGCATATGAAACACCTGTCCACCATTTTTCTCTCCCGTAGAGCCATTTTCAATGCATTTTAGCCCTCTATTGAGAGGCCACCTGTCAACAAAGGTCACTTTTTGACTTTCTCGAGGGTGGCCTTTATAGACAGGTTTGACTGTATATTGCTTGGTGATGTATGTTTGTGCCAACTTGCTACATATACCGTAATTGTTCGTCATGGCTAGGTATATACATATATTATGATTATATTTGTAAATTGCATAGTGTGTTCGCTTCAGGTGTGAAAGGCCCAGAGTTGGAGCTCACCTGTAGCCCTCACGATTGTGCCCTTAGGCAAGCAAGGCATCTAAATTCCCTCTTCTCTTTCACTCGTGGCGATGGATTCCATCAGGAATGAAGTCTCGAGAGCGATTAATATAAGTTGTAAATAAATAGGTATAAACTAATATATTATGATATATCTTCAGACGATGGCAGTAAACAAACAGTTGTCAGACCTGCACAGTGTGCTGACATACCTGAAGAAATGCAACCCATCGCTGATTGGTCACGGAAAACTGGGTACCGATGACATCTACCGGGCATGGCGGCCATTCGTACAACGATGGAGAAACACAGGCTCTCCTCCGCTGTATTTTGTTAAAACCGACATTGCTAACTGTTACGATTCAATCGACCAGAATAAACTGTGTGGTATAATGGAGAATCTCATGAGAACAGTAAGCAGGAGTTTAAACCTGTTTTATTTCACAGTATTCCGTGGACACGTGGTTAAGATTGCTGTTTTATTTCATGTGCAGCATTCCGTGGACGCGTGTTAAGATTGCTGCTGTTTTATTTCATAGCATTCCGTGGATGCGTGTTAAGATTGCTGCTGTTTTATTTCATGTGCAGCATTCAGTGGATGCGTGGTTAAGATTGCTGCTGTTTTATTTCACAGTATTCTGTGGACGCACAGTTAAGATTGCTGCTTTTTATTTCACAGTATTCTGTGGACGCACAGTTAAGATTGCTGCTGTTTTATCTCACAGTATTCTGTGGACGCACAGTTAAGATTGCTGCTGTTTTATTTCATAGTATTCCGTGGACGCGTGGTTAAGATTGCTGCTGTTTTATTTCACAGTATTCTGTTAAGATTGCTGCTGTTTTATTTTACAGTATTCCGTGGACGCGTGGTTAAGATTTCTGACTTCAAATCACTTGCAGGGTTCTCGCCTGTCGCTGGCGATAAATTTTGTGAATTGGCGGGGGGGGAAAAAAATTTAAATTCTTTTTTTTTACACAACATGTTTTGTCAAATACATGGCTTCAAATATTTATCTGTGAACTTTTTGGCCCCTAGTTGGCTTCATGTATTTTCAATTGGCGACAGAAGTATCTCAGACAGAGGGAACCCTCACTTGCCCGTCATCGCTGTATGTTCGAATCCCACTGGTGGTGTCAAATTGTTTCATGTGAGGAAGCTATCCAGATGGCTTGCGGAAGATCGGTGGTTCTCCCTGTATGCCGTCCTTGCCTGAAATAAAAGTTCAGTTTACAGTCAGATCTATGAAAGTCTATGCTTTTGTTATATCCTTTTCGAGTTATTTCACTATACGGTCACCAATTATCGATACGGAACAAACTGGTATTTTTAATCACTCGCTTATAAGACAGGAAGCCATTTTTGAGGTATCTTGTGATAAAAATTACGTGTTACAGGCGAGTATGCACGGTAGTGACTTTATTTCTATTATTGTTGTGTAGGAGATGCAGGATGAGGAGTATGTAATCAGGAAGTATTTCACCGTGCAGATGAACAAGGGTCGTGTGCGCAGGAAGTTCCATCGTACCGTAGCCCCGCTGTCCAAGTTCTATCCACACTTCACATCTTACTGTAGAGAGAGTGCCGACACGGCTAGGCTGCAAAATGCAATCTTTGTAGATACGGTACGCTTTCATTTACTGCTGTTTTTTTTAAAATTTCATTCGGGGGCGACGCCTCCAGAAATGTTAGTGGTTTTATTTTTTGGAGGATAGTAAAGGCTCCCTGGTTGTTTTACATGCCCGGTGTATTGCACCCGGTGTAGAGCACCGATACATGAGACCTTGGTTTATACTCCCATTTACTGTTTGGAGTTTCTTTGTTATTTATTTAGAGCAATTTCACGAGAAGTCTGAAAAACATTTTAATAATGATATCGTTTGTACTTGGGTGGTGTTCTGGTGGGCCTGCGTGACTGAATGGTTAGTTTATACAAATTTATTTTAGCTCGATTGCGAAACAAGTTCTTTCAACTTATATAAATCGCTCTCGAGACCTCATTCCTGATGGAATCCATCGCCACAAGGGAGAGAAGAGGCAACGTGGAATTTAAATGCCTTGTCTAAGGACACAATCGTAACGGCTCCAGCGGGGCTCGAACTCCGGACCTTTCGCACCTGAAGCGAACGCGCATCCACTGCGCTATCACGACTGAATGGTTACAGTCGTTTACTTCAAATTACTTGCCCTCACTGCTGTAGGTTCGAATCCCACTGGGGTGCATGTATCCAGCTGGCTTCCTGGAAGGTTGGTGGTTCTACCCTGGTGCCCGTCCGTGCCCGAGATGCTGCTTGGAGGTGCACCCGGGTTCTTCCTCCATCAATAATAGTTGGGGAGTCGCCATGGTACCTTAGCTGTGTGATATTAAAATGCAAGAACAAACTATCCAGGTCAAAGACTAAAGATATATAGAACATAGACCCAAACATGCAAACAACATGAGCAATATTGAGTGTGGGGCCCTCTGCTGAAAAACACTATCTCGAAGGGGTACCAGGATCCGAACTGGGTCCAAATTCCTGGGAGAAGTGACTTCTCCCTCCAGATAAGTGACTTCTCCCTTCAATGATCATAACCGTAATGTCTGATTAGAATGGCGTTGACAAAATTGCGAACTTCATCCCATGATTTAGCTATCAAGCGTGGAAGATATCAAGACATACCCAGAAATCAAAGAATATGTATATATTGCAATACAGGCATGATAGAAAGTCAATATCATTTCCTTTTTATATGTCCGAAATTTAGAGATCTTAGACAGAAATATTTGAAATATTATTACTATACATTGCCAACAACTATTAATAAATTCACTAATTTTATGTCAGAAAAATCAGATACTATTGGTAGATATTTAGCAAAATACATATATTTCGCAAATGTATATAGAAACTAAAATTAGTATAAGCAGAGAGTATATTAACATCTTGCTCTTTTGTAAATCCATGTCGTTGCCTACATGTATACATGTACTTGCTATAGACATTGTATGAATGTTTAATGCAATAAAGGTATTTTTTTTATACTTTATTTATTTTACAACGATTGCGAAGCAAGTTTTAACAACTTATATTAATCACTCTCGTTGGCTCGGATCAAAGCGTATATGTGGTCATTCATGTGGGAGGAAACCGGAGTACCCGGAGAAAACCCACCTGTCTGATCTGGCGACCATCGTACCATCTCACATACTTCCCTGTCCGAGGATCGAACCCGGGTCGCATTGGTGAGAAGCGAGCGCGCTAACCACTGCGCTAATCGGACAGCCTATTGTTGTTGTTGTTGATTACCAATCAACAATTGAAGTGTATATAGTGATGTATGTTGCTGTAAGAATACACTTGGTACATTCCTCTGTACATGTACTCCGATACATTAGGTACATAGATGGGACGTTAAACCGAGGTCTCGTGTCGGTGCTTTACACCGTGCACGTAAAAGAACCAGAGGAGACTCTGGAATGGGTCTCTGTCTGTATCATTGCACTATCCTCCAAAAATCTAAAATGACTAATCTCTTAAGGAGGCGTCGCTCATATGGGCAACCGGTAGCGACGATAAATAAACGTGAAACACTGATATATTAGGTATCGTATCATACATGGCCTGAGTTGTTATGTATAAAGTGCTTGTGTATTTATAGGTCATATATCAACACGAGACATGCGAGACCTTGACGAAGTTGCTGATGACACACCTGTGTAATAATCTAGTCAAGGTAAGCTTAAATCACTGGTAAGCTTAAATCACTGGTAAGTTTAAATCACTGATCAAGTGATCACCGGTTCGAGCCCCACTCAGGCCGTGTCTCTTTATATGAAAAAGTTGGCAGTTACTTATGGAGTTTGGTGCACCAAGTACCTGTTAACTGCTGGAGCCTGCCCAGAAGTAGTGTTAGGTAAATTGCCCTCCGGCGATATAGCTCGTAATGGTGGTGACTAAGGCGTAAAACCCGAACAAACAAACACACAAACAAACATGGGAAGTATTGAACCAGTTTATATTTATTCCAATAACCTGCGGAAACAAACATGTTGATGATTGACACAGTTTATACCAAGTGCGGTAATAGGCTATACTAGGTTTGGTCCGGAGCATCAAGGTTTGTTAATTTGGAATGCCCTTTCCCTCGCAAGATGTTTCTCAACGGTGCGTTCACCTGGGAATCGGCTATTTACATGTAACACTGCTATATATTGGTTACAGATCGGGGTCGGTACTATCGGGATCAATGAGGGATCAGTTATCTACATGTAACACTGTTGTATATTGGTTACAGATCGGGGGTCGGTACTATCGGGATCAATGAGGGATCAGTTATCTACATGTAACACTGTTGTATATTGGTTACAGATCGGGGGCTCGGTACTATCGGGATCAATGAGGGATCAGTTATCTACATGTAACACTGCTGTATATTGGTTACAGATTGGGGGTCGGTACTATATACAGACATCAGGGATCAGTCAGGGGTCAGTTATCTACATGTAACACTGCTGTATATTGGTTACAGATCGGGGGTCAGTACTATATACAGACATCAGGGATCAGTCAGGGGTCAGTTATCTACATGTAACACTGCTGTATATTGGTTACAGATCGGGGGTCAGTACTATATACAGACATCAGGGATCAGTCAGGGGTCAGTTATCTCCACACTGCTGTGTAGCTTCTACTACGCTGACATGGAGAGAACTCGGTTCCGTTTGGACGACAGCGAATTCCTGATACGAATTGTTGACGACTACATGTATGTTACGGCCTCGTACACACAGGCCGTCCAGTTTGTGCAGACAATGATGAAAGGTTTGTAAGCTGTAGGAATTGTCTCCTCCTCTATTGTTCTTTGCCGTCGCTGGGGCATCCAATGCATGGCCACATGATTACGGTGATTGACTTCAAATCACTTGCCTCTCACCGCTGTAGGTTCGATTCCCACTAGGGGGCATCAAATTATTTGCTGGCTTTGGAAGGTCGGTGGTTCTGGCTGGGTGCCTGTCTGTACCTGAAATACTGCTTGCAGGGACAAACACCGGGGTCTTCCTCCACCAATAAAATCTTGTCCAGTAAGGTACAATTGCCATTGTAAAGCACTCCTTCTATTCAAATGTTGTATTTAATGGTCATGTGTATTTTAACCCTATAGTATTGTGTTGAAATGTATTATATACTATTTAAGGGCGCAATTGTACAGTTTTCCCAAAAATTCTAACTTGAGCCCTGATATTTATGGACTTTCATCAAAATATATGCCAAAATGATATTCGTGTGGGATGAAAATGAAATACCTGCATAAAGCCCACTCCGCCTCCGTGGTCGAGTGCTTAAGGTCGCTGACTTGTATACCACTGTAACCTATCATCACTGATGGTCACGGGTTCGAGCCCCGCTGAGACCGTGTATCATTTGTATGAAAAAGTTGGCAGTTTCTTACGGAGGTTGGTGCACCCAAGTACTGGTTAACCGCTGGAGCCTGCCCAGGAAAAGTGTTAGGTAAACTGCCCTCCGGCGATATAGCCCGAAATTGTGCTGATGCAGGCGTAAAACCCGAAATATAAATAAATATATATAAATAAATAAATGGATAAAGACCACCTGTCTGATCTTGTTATGTAGTGATGTGGTGATGTGGTGACCATCTGTGCTATGTTTTCAGGTGTCCCAGAGTATAACTGCTCTATTAACAAGGAGAAGGTGTTCGTGAATTTTAATTATAAAGTTGATGATGGAACACACCTCCCTATGAGTTCCACAGGTAGGTGGTTTGTCACACGTAGCCGGGAATCCCCATCTGTCACCTCGTACTGCTCCTTCATAATCATGCCCCCATCTCTTATGACCCCATCTCTTATAACCCCGTCTCTTATAACTCCCATCTCTTATAACCCCATCTCTTATAACCCCATCTCTTATAACCCCCATCTCTTGTAACCCCATCTCTTATAACCCCATCTCTTATAACCCCATCTCTTATAACCCCATCTCTTATAACCCCATCTCTTATAACCCCATCTCTTGTAACCCCCATCTCTTATAACCCCATCTCTTATAACCCATCTCTTATAACCCCATCTCTTATAACCCCATCTCTTGTAACCCCATCTCTTATAACCGTCTCTTATAACCCCATCTCTTGTAACCCCCATCTCTTATAACCCCCATCTCGTATAACCCCATCTCTTATAACCCCCATCTCTTATAACCCCATCTCTTATAACCCCCATCTCTTATAACCCCCATCTCTTGTAACCCCATCTCTTATAACCCCGTCTCTTATAACCCCATCTCTTGTAACCCCATCTCTTATAACCCCATCTCTTATAACCCCATCTCTTATAACCCCATCTCTTGTAACCCCATCTCTTATAACCCCCATCTCTTGTAACCCCATCTCTTATAACCCCCATCTCTTATAACCCCCATCTCTTATAACCCCATCTCTTATAACCCCATCTCGTATAACCCCATCTCTTATAACCCCATCTCTTATAACCCCGTCTCTTATAACCTCATCTCTTATAACCCCATCTCTTATAACCCCCATCTCTTATAACTAGGGATGTCAACGAGTACTCGAGTACTCGATCGAACATCCGAGTATCGAATACTTTTTAGATAATCGAGTACTCGGTTAAAAAAAATAAAATCAACAAATCTTTATTTTGCGCAAATACGGAGTTGCCTGTGAACAAATCGTGATCAGTAGGATTAGCAAAACTTCCGCTGTACCAAACAATGCAATATACAGCATGTCATGGTGATTAACAATACCTGTATATCACACAGTGACCGAATAATTAAGGTGTTGATTCAACGTAATTGGGAAGCGTAAGTTTGATGCAAATTATTTTATCATTGTCGTCACTACTGAGGCGGGTCGTCCGATTGTCTGTCGTGTGAATGACATCTTTTGTCTGATGGTCGGAACTTGTTTTGATGTTATAATTGACACTTAATTGATTACTCAATTTAGGACTTTAAGCAGCTACCCATAGCAGGGCAATACCGAAATATCGTAACTTTTGCCATTAACTACAAAAATAAAAGTGAGATCGTTGAAATCGTTCTGTTAATCCGTTTCGTACATGTATATTAACGGATATTAGATATAATCAGATGGTGCCAGGATTGACAGATAGGCATGTGCCTATAACCACTGCGTCTACGACTCCTGAAACAAACAACACATCAAAGTAATGAATTGATTAACAGCAGGACCAATCTGATTGATGAGACAAGAAGCATAATCCACGGTAACGGTAACCGAGTACTCGAGTACTCGATCGAATACCTTTCCGAGTACTCGAGTACCAAAATCACTACTCGTTGACATCCCTACTTATAACCCCATCTCTTATAACCCCCATCTCTTATGACCCCATCTCTTATATCCCAGTCTCTTATGACCCCATCTCTTACAACCCCAGACTCTTATGACCTCATCTCTTGCAACCCAGTCTCTTATGACCTAGTCACATATTAATGTTAGATATCAGATATGATCAATGTTAGATATCAGGTATGATCAATGTTAGATATCAGATATGATCAATGTTAGATATCAGATATGATCAATGTTAGATATCAGGTATGATCAATGTTAGATATCAGGTATGATTAATGTTAGATATCAGGTATGATCGGTGTTAGATATCAGGTATGATTAATGTTAGATATCAGGTATGATTAATGTTAGATATCAGGTATGATCAATGTTAGATATCAGATATGATCAATGTTAGATATCAGGTATGATCAATGTTGGATATCAGGTATGATTAATGTTAGATATCAGGTATGATCAATGTTAGATATCAGGTATGATCAGTGTTAGATATCAGATATCATCAATGTTAGATATCAGGTATGATCAATGTTAGATATCAGTTAAAACTTCAAATCACATGCCCCTCACTGCTGTAGGTTCAAATCTCACTGTAGTTCTACCGGTGTGCCAATCCGTGGGAAATCGAGGGGAGATATTGTTTAAACTAAAAGAATTTCTTGGAAATAGAATTTAATGTAATTATGAATATTTTTATTGCATGTTCATTATCCAAAATATATAATGTTTAACCATATATTCGTTTGTGCAGAATGGTTTCCATGGTGCGGGGTACTCTTCAACACTGGAACACTAGAAGTGAAGGCAGACTTCAGTAGATATTCGGGTTTTAGTGAGTACATTTATATCCTATAGCTACTGTATGTTTATACAAATGTATTGTAGCTCGATTGCGAAACAAGTTCTTTCAACTTATATTAATCACTCTCAATACCTCATTCCTGGTGGAATCCTTCGCCATGAGGGAGAGAGAAGAGGCAATGTGGAATTTAAATGCACTTACCTAAGGGCATAATCGTAATGGCTCCGCTCCAGCAGGGCTCGAACTCCGGGCCTTTCGCATCTGAAGGGAACATGCTACCACTGCTCTATCACGACTTCCAACTAGCTAGAGTACAGTAGAGAGAGTCGCAATGTATTAAGCAGCCAATTTGTTGTTTCATACATTTGACCTCTATTAAGCAGCCACCTGTGCTAAGCAGACGGATCTATAGCCCAGTGGTAACACGCTGGACTGGTAATCCAGGGATCGCAGGTTCGATCCCCCGTCTGACCCTAATAAAATTAACAGTCTTTCAGATGGGACGTTAAACCGAGGTCTCGTGTCAATGCTTTACACTGTGCACGAAAAAGAACCAGAGGAGGCTCTGGAATGGGTCTCTCTCTGCATCATTGCACTATCCTCCAAAAATCTAAAATGACTAATATCTTCAGGAGGCATCGCTCATATGGGCAACCGGTAGCGACGATAAATAAACGTAAAAATTGTTTTTTAAAAAGCAGCCACTTTCTGATATTTCCTTGGCTAGCTGCTTAAGACAGGATTTGACTGTATATATTAGATATATAGATAACAAATGGTGTAGCAACATTGCTTATAGAGTCAATCTGCTTAGTTGGGTAAACAAATACAAGTTTGTCCGCCTCCGTGGTCGAGTGGTTAAGGTCGCTGACTTGTATACCACTGTAACCTATCATCACTGATGGTCACGGGTTCGATCCCCGCTCAGGCCGTGTCTCATTTATATGAAAAAGTTGGCAGTTTCTTACGGAGGTTGGTGCACCCAAGTACTGGTTAACCGCTGGAGCCTGCCCAGGAAAGGTGTTGTTAGGTAAACTGCCCGCCGGGGATATAGCCCAAAATGGTGCTGATGCAGGCGTAAAACCCGAAATATAACATATATATAACATAACAAATACAAGTTGACATCAGTAATATATGGCTTACATATAACAAACTGTGTTTTAGGTACCGTAGCGATAATACATACAGTATGGTGCAAGACAGAAATAGAGAAAAGGGAGATAATTCATGTTTGTTTGTAGACATGTTGAAAGATGCAGGGCTAATGCTTCAATTTCTTGTATTACACTGTTGTTATGGCAGTATTGAATGAGAAACGGTGGTCAGTTACTGCCCCTGAATGCGTCTTAAAATAGATAGGTCCTCTTCATTGGTTTCCTCTGTTTTTATCGTTGTTCCCTTTGCACTACATGCTATCAATTTTCCTCCGTTTTCTCATCTTAGAATTATTAAATCTTTACTGATAATCTACAGTATATCAAACGGATACTTATCTGTAACAAATTGTTATCAATTAATTAACACAATTTTGATAAAACCACATTTATCATACCGCAACATCTGGTTAGGGAACAACAGTAAAAACAAAGGATTCCAATTCAAAGGACCAATATACATTTTCGGATGAATCAGACTTTATCTGTTAATGGAGGTGATAAAATTTATTCTACAGGCATAAAAGACACGATGACCATTGAGCTTTCCAAATCTCCTGGGAATTCATTGAAGGAGAAGAACATCTTGTAAGCTATGTACTGCCCTCCCCCATTATCACATGACCTACTCGTAAAATACTGTACTGCCCTCCCCCATTATCACATGACCTACTTGTAAAATACTGTACTGCCCTCCCCCATTATCACATGACCTACTTGTAAAATACTGTACTGCCCTCCCCCATTATCACATGACCTACTTGTAAGTACTGTACTGCCCTCCCCCATTATCACCTGACCTACTTGTAGGTACTGTACTGCCTCCCCCATTATCACATGACCTTCTTGTACGTACTGTACTGCCCTCCCCCATTATCACATGACCTACTTGTACATATTGTACTTCCCTCCCCCATTATCACATGACCTACTTGTAAGTACTGTACTTCCCTCCCCCATTATCACATGACCTACTTGTAAGTACTGTACTTCCCTCACCCATTATCACATGACCTACTTGTAAGTATTGTACTTCCCTCCCCATTATCACATGACCTACTTGTAAGTACTGTACTTCCCTCCCCCATTATCACATGACCTACTTGTAAGTACTGTACTGCCCCCCCATTATCACATGACCTACTTGTAAGTACTGTACTTCCCTCCCCATTATCACATGACCTACTTGTAAGTACTGTACTTCCCTCACCCATTATCACATGACCTACTTGTAAGTACTGTACTTCCCTCCCCCATTATCACATGACCTACTTGTAAGTACTGTACTTCCCTCACCCATTATCACATGACCTACTTGTAAGTATTGTACTTCCCTCCCCCATTATCACATGACCTACTTGTAAGTACTGTACTTCCCTCCCCATTATCACATGACCTACTTGTAAGTACTGTACTTCCCTCACCCATTATCACATGACCTACTTGTAAGTACTGTACTTCCCTCCCCATTATCACATGACCTACTTGTAAGTATTGTACTTCCCTCCCCCATTATCACATGACCTACTTGTAAGTATTGTACTGCCCTCCCCCATTATCACATGACCTACTTGTAAGTACTGTACTGCCCTCCCCATTATCACATGACCTACTTGTAAGTATTGTACTGCCCTCCCCCATTATCACATGACCTACTTGTAAGTACTGTACTTCCCTCCCCCATTATCACATGACCTACTTGTAAGTACTGTACTTCCCTCCCCCATTATCACATGACCTACTTGTAAGTACTGTACTGCCCTCCCCCATTATCACATGACCTACTTGTAAGTACTGTACTTCCCTCCCCCATTATCACATGACCTACTTGTAAGTACTGTACTTCCCTCCCCCATTATCACATGACCTACTTGTAAGTACTGTACTTCCCTCACCCATTATCACATGACCTACTTGTAAGTACTGTACTTCCCTCACCCATTATCACATGACCTACTTGTAAGTACTGTACTTCCCTCACCCATTATCACATGACCTACTTGTAAGTACTGTACTTCCCTCACCCATTATCACATGACCTACTTGTAAGTACTGTACTTCCCTCACCCATTATCACATGACCTACTTGTAAGTACTGTACTTCCCTCACCCATTATCACATGACCTACTTGTAAGTACTGTACTTCCCTCACCCATTATCACATGACCTACTTGTAAGTACTGTACTTCCCTCACCCATTATCACATGACCTACTTGTAAGTACTGTACTTCCCTCACCCATTATCACATGACCTACTTGTAAGTACTGTACTTCCCTCACCCATTATCACATGACCTACTTGTAAGTACTGTACTTCCCTCACCCATTATCACATGACCTACTTGTAAGTACTGTACTTCCCTCACCCATTATCACATGACCTACTTGTAAGTACTGTACTTCCCTCCCCCATTATCACATGACCTACTTGTAAGTATTGTACTGCCCTCCCCATTATCACATGACCTACTTGTAAGTACTGTACTGCCCTCCCCCATTATCACATGACCTACTTGTAAGTACTGTACTGCCCTCCCCCATTATAATGACTACTTGTAGTATGTACTGCCCTCCCCCATTATCACATGACCTACTTGTAAGTACTGTACTTCCCTCACCCATTATCACATGACCTACTTGTAAGTATTGTACTTCCCTCCCCCATTATCACATGACCTACTTGTAAGTACTGTACTTCCCTCCCCCATTATCACATGACCTACTTGTAAGTACTGTACTTCCCTCCCCCATTATCACATGACCTACTTGTAAGTACTGTACTTCCCTCCCCCATTATCACATGACCTACTTGTAAGTACTGTACTTCCCTCCCCCATTATCACATGACCTACTTGTAAGTATTGTACTGCCCTCCCCCATTATCACATGACCTACTTGTACGTATTGTACTTCCCTCCCCCATTATCACATGACCTACTTGTACGTACTGTACTTCCCTCCCCCATTATCACATGACCTACTTGTAAGTACTGTACTTCCCTCCCCCATTATCACATGACCTACTTGTATACTGTACTTCCCTCCCCCATTATCACATGACCTACTTGTAAGTACTGTACTTCCCTCACCCATTATCACATGACCTACTTGTAAGTACCGTACTGCCCTCCCCCATTATCACATGACCTACTTGTAAGTACTGTACTTCCCTCACCCATTATCACATGACCTACTTGTAAGTATTGTACTTCCCTCACCCATTATCACATGACCTACTTGTAAGTACTGTACTTCCCTCACCCATTATCACATGACCTACTTGTAAGTACTGTACTTCCCTCACCCATTATCACATGACCTACTTGTAAGTATTGTACTGCCCTCACCCATTATCACATGACCTACTTGTAAGTACTGTACTTCCCTCACCCATTATCACATGACCTACTTGTAAGTATTGTACTCCTCCCCCATTATCACATGACCTACTTGTAAGTACTGTACTGCCCTCCCCCATTATCACATGACCTACTTGTAAGTACTGTACTGCCCTCCCCCATTATCACATGACCTACTTGTAAGTACTGTACTGCCCTCCCCCATTATCACATGACCTACTTGTAAGTACTGTACTGCCCTCCCTCCCCCATTATCACATGACCTACTTGTAAGTACTGTACTGCCCTCACCCATTATCACATGACCTACTTGTAAGTACTGTACTTCCCTCCCCCATTATCACATGACCTACTTGTAAGTACTGTACTTCCCTCCCCCATTATCACATGACCTACTTGTAAGTACTGTACTTCCCTCCCCCATTATCACATGACCTACTTGTAAGTACTGTACTTCCCTCACCCATTATCACATGACCTACTTGTAAGTACTGTACTTCCCTCACCCATTATCACATGACCTACTTGTAAGTACTGTACTTCCCTCACCCATTATCACATGACCTACTTGTAAGTACTGTACTTCCCTCCCCATTATCACATGCCTACTTAAGTACTGTACTTCCCCCCCATTATCACATGACCTACTTGTAAGTACTGTACTTCCCTCACCCATTATCACATGACCTACTTGTAAGTACTGTACTGCCCTCCCCCATTATCACATGACCTACTTGTAAGTACTGTACTGCCCTCCCCCATTATCACATGACCTACTTGTAAGTACTGTACTTCCCTCCCCCATTATCACATGACCTACTTGTAAGTACTGTACTGCCCTCCCCCATTATCACATGACCTACTTGTAAGTATGCCCTCCCCCATTATCACATGACCTACTTGTAAGTACTGTACTTCCCTCCCCATTATCACATGACCTACTTGTAAGTACCGTACTGCCCTCCCCCATTATCACATGACCTACTTGTAAGTACTGTACTTCCCTCCCCCATTATCACATGACCTACTTGTAAGTACTGTACTTCCCTCCCCCATTATCACATGACCTACTTGTAAGTACTGTACTGCCCTCCCCCATTATCACATGACCTACTTGTACGTACCGTACTGCCCTCCCCCACATGACCTACTTGTAAGTACTGTACTGCCCTCCCCACATGACCTACTTGTAAGTACCGTACTGCCCTCCCCCACATGACCTACTTGTAAGTACCGTACTGCCCTCCCCATTATCACATGACCTACTTGTAAGTACCGTACTGCCCTCCCCCATTATCACATGACCTACTTGTAAGTACTGTACTGCCCTCCCCACATGACCTACTTGTAAGTACCGTACTGCCCTCCCCCACATGACCTACTTGTAAGTACCGTACTGCCCTCCCCCACATGACCTACTTGTACGTACCGTACTGCCCTCCCCCACATGACCTACTTGTAAGTACCGTACTGCCCTCCCCCACATGACCTACTTGTAAGTACCGTACTGCCCTCCCCCACATGACCTACTTGTAAGTACCGTACTGCCCTCCCCCACATGACCTACTTGTAAGTACCGTACTGCCCTCCCCCACATGACCTACTTGTAAGTACCGTACTGCCCTCCCCCACATGACGTACCGTGGTTCTACCAGGGTATAGCTGGATGGTCGCTATCTCACCTTAGCTGTTGGTGCTACTCTAAATGCAAACGCAAAAAAAATCTAAAAAAGAAATTTACCTCTAGTTTAACCTGTAACCTCCAATCACGCCTAAAGTTGCTTTTGCAAGCAGCATAGAGCCAGATCAAACTGTACAGAACTTGACGTCTGATCAGGCTCTATGCTGTTTTCTATTCGGATAGTGGAGTTAAATCACTTGTCTGAAAATAGCTAACAACGTAGTTACTGATCAGTAACGCCGCGGCTGATCTGGATCTATGTTGTTTGCACATTCCACCCAATTTTATTCAGCAGGTTACAGGTTAATTACTTCAGTATCGCTCGCGTAAAACATTTCATCTGTGTTATTGTAGTTCAGTGAGACAGAGATGCCATGCTTTGTTCACCGATGAACTCATCAACTCGGAGCATCAGATTCTAACCAATCTATACCAGACATTCCTCCTCGCAATGTTCAAGCTTCATGTATATATAAACCAACTACCGTACAAGCAAAGAACTGAAAAGAACACAAAGTATTTTTTGGGTAAATATGCATATTACTTCAAGCGTGTTTTTACGTTTATTTATCATCGCTACCGGTTGCCCATTTGAGCGATGCCTCCTGAAGAGATTCATTTTAGATTTTGGAGGATAGTGCATTATACAGACAGAGACCCACTCCAGTGTCTCCTCTGGTTCTTTTACGTGCACGGTGTAAAGCACCGACACGAGACCTCGGTTTAACGTCCCTTATTAAAGACTGTTAATTTTATTAGGGTCAGACGGGGGATTGAACCTGCGATCACTGTATTACCAGTCCAGCGTGTTACCACTGGACTACAGGTCTGTCATAGTGTAGGGCAAGCTGTTAACTCTTTGGAAGCAGTGGTAGCGCTTTCACTTCAGGTGCGAAAGGCCCGGGGTTCGATCTCCGCTTGAGCCTTTACGATTGTGCACTTAGGCAAGGCATTTAAATTCCACATGCCTACTCTCCCTCGTTGCGATGGATTCCATCAGGAATGAGGTCTCGAGAGTGATTAATGTAAGTTGCAAGAACTTGTTTCGCAATCAAGTTAAAATAAATTAGTATAAACTCATTCTTTGCATGTTAACGGCGAAAAATAACAGTAAAATATTCATGCATTAGAATTGTGTCGTTATGAAACAATTGTCGTGTCTCATTTATATGAAAAAGTTGGCAGTTTCTTACGGAGGTTGGTGCACCCAAGTACTGGTTAACCGCTGGAGCCTGCCCAGGAAAGGTGTTGTTAAGTAAACTGCCCGCCGGCGATATAGCCCAAAATGGTGCTGATGCAGGCATAAAACCCGAAATATAACATAACATAACAATGAAACAATTGTAATGAAATTTTATGAATAGCATATTTCCAGAGTTTTCAGTTACAAATAAGAAAAGCACTGTCCGAGTATCGAACCCGGGACAGTTCGATTCCAAATCCAACGCTCTACCACTGGACCACGGACGCCACACATTAATGACTTGTCTGCTACAATTATTTTAACTATTTATTACCCAGCATGCAAATAGTTAATACTGAGACACTTGGAACCTAGGTTTTCGAGAACTAATTGCACTTTGTACGTATTAGCTCCGCCTCCCCATCCATTATTGGCAGACAATGAGTTACATCTCTAACTTTCTATTACCTCCCTTGGCAGATAAAGTCTGATTTATTCGAATATGTGAATACGTCCTTTTAGTTAGAATCCTTTGTTTTTACTGTTATTCCCTAACCAGATGTTGTGAAACAGTTGGCAGTTTCTTACGAAGGTTGGTGCACCAACTGATTAACAGCTGGAGCCTGCCCAGGAAAGGTGTTGTTAGGTAAACTACCCGGTGGCGATATAGCCCAAAATGGTGCTGATGCAGGCGTAAAACCAAAACAAACCCAAACAAATTGTTGTTGTAAAATTTGTAAATAATGTATTTATGATAATTATCAAAATCGTGTTAATTAACGGATAGCATTGTTTTACAAATAAGTACCCATTGCATATACTGTAAGAGATCTGTCGAGATATAGTAATTTAATAATCATATACGGTCCGCCTCCGTGGTCGAGTGGTTAAGGTCGCTGACTTGTATACCACTGTAACCTATCATCACTGATGGTCACGGGTTCGAGCCCCGCTCAGGCCGTGTCTCATTTATATGAAAAAGTTGGCAGTTTCTTACGGAGGTTGGTGCACCCAAGTACTGGTTAATAGCTGGAGCCTGCCCAGGAAAGGTGTTGTTAAGTAAACTGCCCGCCGGCGATATAGCCCGAAATGGTGCTGATGCAGGCGTAAAACCCGAATCATAACATAATATAACATAACAATAATCATATAAAACAATAGTGGAATACATTTGCTAGCATGTTGTGCAAAGGAAACAACGATAAAATCAGAGGAAATTACGGAGCCAGTTATATGTAACATAATAGTGTTTGAAACGGGACTTTGATCCGACTTCGAGATAACCGGAGAATTCGACATAACCGACTTTGACATAACGGATGTAGATTGTACATGTACCAGGTTTTGAATGTGGTCAATTAATACTTGTCTGATCAGTTCCAAGCCTTGTTGCCCATATTCATTAACCTAATTGGCTCTGTTGAGTTTTGAAAGAGTATTCGCCCTTTGAATATGGAGAAATTCTTGTGATCATTTCAGGAGTTGTACAGGAAATGGCATGCGCTGTGAACCATATTGTTGTGAAATATCAGGTAAGTTGTTTCCCACACAAGTTTAACCTAGATATGCGTACACTAGATATGCGTGCACTAGATATGCGTGCACTAGATATACATGCACTAGATATGCGTGCACTGTGCACTAGATATGCTGCACTGTGCACTAGATATGCGTGCACTAGATATATATGCGTGCACTAGATATGCGTGCACTAGATATACGTGCACTAGATATATATGCGTGCACTAGATATGCGTGCACTGTGCACTAGATATGCGTGCACTAGATATATATGCGTGCACTAGATATGCGTGCACTTGCACTAGATATGCATGCACTAGATATATATGCGTGCACTAGATATATATGCGTGCACTAGATATATGTGCACTAGATATATATGCGTGCACTAGATATATATGCTTGCACTAGATATATATGCGTGCACTAGATATATATGCGTGCACTAGATATATATGCGTGCACTAGATATATATGCGTGCACTAGATATATATGCGTGCACTAGATATATATGCGTGCACTAGATATATATGCGTGCACTAGATATATATGCGTGTACTAGATATATATGCATGCACTAGATATATATGCGTGCACTAGATATATATGCGTGCACTAGATATATATGCATGCACTAGATATATATGCGTGCACTAGATATATATGCGTGCACTAGATATATATGTGTGCACTAGATATATATGCGTGCACTAGATATATATGCGTGCACTAGATATATATGCGTGCACTAGATATATATGCGTGCACTAGATATATATGCGTGCACTAGATATATATGCGTGCACTAGATATATATTCGTGCACTAGATAGATATGCATGCACTAGATATGCGTGCACTAGATATGCGTGCACTAGATATGCATGCACTAGATATGCGTGCAGTTGTCCAGAAGTTATCATATATGAAAGGCCCAATAACAACACCAACAGTGCTGACAAAGCACACCTTACTGCTATGTCAGTGTCCAGTGGGTAACATGTTGGACAGCGAATCCAGGTACGTCTCACCATAATAATATTAACCCATTCAACACCAAGTAACTCACATGGACTGGTGCATGATATTAACCCATTCAACACCAAGTAACTCACATGGACTGGTGCATGATATTTTTAGACCAATAAATTAATAATAAAATTACATTTGGACCCGTTCATTTATCAAAATATAAAATATAAATAGTAAAATTATTGGCAAAAAGTGCAGATCCTGATGAGACGGCTCGTCATGAGCTGGCTCATCTGGATCATCATTTTTTATAAGTCTATATAGTCTGTGGGTTAACAGTCTTTGAGATGGGACTATAAACCGAGGTATCATGTATCGGTGCTATACACCGGGCATGTAAAAGAACCAGTGCCCGAGGTTATAAAGCTTTCCTCATACTCGAGCTTGAAGTAATTTGATTGGTAGATTTTGTCATTTTAACTCGACTGAACCAATTGGAAGCTTCTGTTGTGGAAATGCTATTGTGTTTTCAATGCCTGCGCTACCCAATTCTGTTAGTTTGCATACATTACATGTGTAAAATGGCGGGACTTGGTGGTTACGATCGTTGACATCAAATCACTTGCCCCTCACCACTGGTTCGAATCCCATAGGGCTCTCGAATTATTTCATGTGAGGAGGCTATCCAGCTGGCTTGCGGAAAGTAGGTGGTCCTATGTGGGCGCCAGTCTGTGTGTGCAATACTGCTAGGAGGTGCACGCGGGGTCCTCCTTCACCAATAATAGCTGACTTGTGGTAGGTCGGTGGTTCTACCTGGGTGTCCCTCCAATACTGCAAGGAGGTGCACCCGGGGTCCTCCTTCACCAATAATAGCTGACTTGTGGTAGGTCAGTGGTTCTACCTGGGTGTCCCTGCAATACTGCTCGGAGGTGCACTCGGGTCCTCCTTCACCAATAATAGCTGACTTGTGGTAGGTCAGTGGTTCTACCTGGGTGTCCCTGAAATACTGCTCGGAGGTGCACCTGGGGTCCTCCTTCACCAATAATAGCCGACTTGTGGTAGGTCGGTGGTTCTACCTGGGTGTCCCTCCAATACTGCAAGGAGGTGCACCCGGGGTCCTCCTTCACCAATAATAGCTGACTTGTGGTAGGTCGGTGGTTCTACCTGGGTGTCCCTCCAATACTGCACGGAGGTGCACCCGGGGTCCTCCACCAATAATAGCTGACTTGTGGTAGGTCGGTGGTTCTACCTGGGTGTCCCTCCAATACTGCTAGGAGGTGCACCCGGGGTCCTCCTTCACTGTTAATAGCTGGTAGGTCGGTGGTTCTACCAGGGTGTCCCTGCAATACTGCAAGGAGGGTCCTCCTTCACCATTAATAGCTGGAACAAGTACATAATCCTGGATATATGAAGATATACTTTATAGAGGTTAGACTGTGCTCTCTCGTTGAAGATTATTGTACAAACTGTATTTTCAGACTGGCGACAGTAAGCTTATCAACAGGTCATCTGATGTCGTTAACTGGTATGTGCGTGTTATGTACCTTTACTGTTCGATTGATGCGCCGGGCCTCCTTGGGTGACTTCAAATTAATTGCCTGACCATAACCAGTCACCGCTGGACTGGAGGTTCGAATCCCACTGGGGTTGTCGAATTCTTTCATGTGAGAAAGCTACATGTATATAGCTGGCTTAACTCTTTCAACACCACAGACCTCTAAATAGGCTTACAAAAAGTGTAGATCCAGATGAGACGGCTCGTGACGAGCCGTCTCATCAGGATCTGCACTTTTTGCCAGTGATATGACTATTTTTAGACATAATTACCCATTTTGATAAATGAACTTGTCCAAATGTGATTTTCTGATTCATTTATTGGTTTATGAATATCATGGACCTGTCCATGTGAGTTACTTGGTGTTGAAAGGGTTAATGGTTCTACCTGGGAGAGTTGGAGAATCACCATATGACGTACGCTGTTACGTGTGACTTTAAACCACTAATACAAGCCAACCATAAACTACTGTTGGTTTGCAAGCGGGTGGACGGGTTAGCTGTAGGTTCTGTGGTGTTGAATTATTTCATAAGAGTAAGCTTTCCAATTGACTTGCAGAAGATCAGTGGTTCTATCTGTGTGCTTGAAGTACAGATTGTAGGGGCACCTTGGGGTCTTATTCCACCACTAAAAGCAGGAGCCCCCCCCCCCCATCTCCATAACTCGAGTCTTATTCCACCACTAAAAGCAGCAGCCTCCCCCTCTCCACAACTCGGGTCTTATTCCACCACTAAAAGCAACAGCCTCCCCCCTCTCCACAACTCGGGTCTTATTCCACCACTAAAAGCAGCAGCCTCCCCCCCTCTCCACAACTCGGGTCTTATTCCACCACTAAAAGCAGCAGCCTCCCCCCCTCTCCACAACTCGGGTCTTGTTCCACCACTAAAAGCAGCAGCCTCCCCCCTCTCCACAACTCGGGTCTTGTTCCACCACTAAAAGCAGCAGCCTCCCCCTCTCCATAACTCGGGTCTTATTCCACCACTAAAAGCAGCAGCCTCCCCCCCTCTCCACAACTCGGGTCTTGTTCCACCACTAAAAGCAGCAGCCTCCCCCTCTCCATAACTCTGGTCTTATTCCACCACTAAAGCAGCAGCCCCCCTCTCCAAACTCGGGTCTTATTCCACCACTAAAAGCAGCAGCCTCCCCCCCTCTCCATAACTCGGGTCTTATTCCACCACTAAAAGCAGAAGAGTCGCCGTATGATACATGTATACAATTTTTGACACCCCCCCCCCCTCCACAGAAACAAACCCGAAACAAGCTTCGTTCACAATATTATTTGGACAATTTCATTCATTTTGTCAAGCAAGGTTCAGAGATCACTAGGTCAAGCAATGTCCAGAGATCACTAGGTCAAGCAAGATCCAGAGATCACTATGTCAAGCAAGGTCCGGAGATCACTAGGTCAAGCAAGGTCCGGAGATCACTATGTCAAGCAAGGTCCATCACTAGGTCAAGCAAGGTCCAGAGATTACTATGTCGAGCAAAATCCAGAGATCACTATGTCAAGCAAGGTCCAGAGATCACTATGTCAAGCAAGGTCCAGAGATCACTAGGTCAAGCAAGGTCCAGAGATCACTAGGTCAAGCAAGGTCCAGAGATCACTAGGTCAAGCTAGATCCAGAGATCACTAGGTCAAGCTAGATCCAGAGATCACTAGGTCAAGCAAGATCCAGAGATCACTAGGTCAAGCTAGATCCAGAGATCACTAGGTCAAGCAAGGTCCAGAGATCACTAGGTCAAGCTAGATCCAGAGATCACTAGGTCAAGCAAGGTCCAGAGATCACTAGGTCAAGCAAGGTCCAGAGATCACTAGGTCAAGCAAGGTCCAGAGATCACTGTCAAGCAAGGTCCAGAGATCACTAGGTCAAGCTAGATCCAGAGGTCACTAGGTCAGGCAAGATCCAGAGGTCACTAGGTCAAGCAAGGTCCAGAGATCACTAGGTCAAGCAAGGTCCAGAGGTCACTATGTCAAGCTAGATCCAGAGGTCACTAGGGCAGGCAAGATCCAGAGATCACTAGGTCAAGCAAGGTCCAGAGATCACTAGGTCAAGCTAGATCCAGAGGTCACTAGGTCAGGCAAGATCCAGAGGTCACTAGGTCAGGCAAGATCCAGAGATCACTAGGTCAAGCAAGATCCAGAGATCACTATGTCTAGCAAGGTCCAGAGGTCACTAGGTCAAGCAAGGTCCAGATATCACAAGGTCAGGCAAGATCCAGAGACCACTGTGTCAAGCAAGGTCCAGAGATCACTATGTCAAGCAAGGTCCAGAGATCACTATGTCAGGCAAGATCCAGAGATCACTAGGTCAAGCAAGGTCCAGAGGTCACTATGTCAGGCAAGATCCAGAGACCACTGTGTCAAGCAAGGTCCAGATATCACAAGGTCAGGCAAGATCCAGAGACCACTGTGTCAAGCAAGGTCCAGAGATCACTATGTCAAGCAAGGTCCAGAGATCACTATGTCAGGCAAGATCCAGAGATCACTAGGTCAAGCAAGGTCCAGAGGTCACTATGTCAGGCAAGATCCAGAGACCACTGTGTCAAGCAAGGTCCAGATATCACAAGGTCAGGCAAGATCCAGAGACCACTGTGTCAAGCAAGGTCCAGAGATCACTATGTCAAGCAAGGTCCAGAGATCACTATGTCAGGCAAGATCCAGAGGTCACACGGTCAGGCAAGATCCAGAGGTCACAAGGTCTTTGTGGCTTTCTTGTTATTTATGTAATAATGTTCCCTGTATATATTTGTTCCACCGATGTGACAATGTTATATGGTCCATTGATTTATATTTTGCTGTTTAGGTTATGTTTGAAGGCGTGTCTGGTGAAGTTTAGGAAACATCATTCGCAGTATAAGCTTATGTTGAGGGAGGTCAGGAAATGTCTGCTGCAGAAACAACGGCGTTTGGTAATTACTGTTCCGTAGAGTTACCGTATTTACCCTATTGCTTGGGACACATCCATTGTCTTTAAAAATAATTATGTTTCAATTTCCAAAGAATTGGGACAGTGAACTTAGTGGGTATTTGTTTTGGGTGAAGTCTTTGCACATGGAGTCATTTATTTTTAAGCTATTTAATCGCTGTAGTAATTATCACTGTAAGCACTATTTCAATTCAATTGCGTCATGTAAGCAAATTAGGTCAAAGATTTTGGAAATTATGAGCGAGAAATCAATGTTAGTAACACCAGTGGATACGTTATTTATTGGTAAAATACAAGGTACCTTCAATATGTGTAATCTAGCTGGCGAATTGTATTAACCTTTTTTTGTTTTACGTTCGATTTATCATCGCTACCGGTTGCCCAAATGAGTGACGCCTCCTGAAGAGATTAGTCATTTTAGATTTTTGCAGGATAGTGCAATGATACAGACAGAGACCCATTCCAGAGTCTCCTCTGGTTCTTTTACGTGCACAGTGTAAAGCACCGACACGAGACCTCGGTTTAACGTCCCATCTGAAAGACTGTTAATTTTATTAGGGTCAGACGGGGGATCGAACCTACGATCCCTGGATTACCAGTCCAGCGTGTTACCACTGGACTACATATCCGTCTGTATTAACCAGAATATATTATGATTTTTATACAAACATCTCGGGTAGGAGGGGGAGGGATAAAATGTTAAGTATAATTCTTCAAATACGCGCGTCATACAAAACCAGTTACATGCATCTGTGGATATTTATCATATCATCCGTGATGTACATGATATACAACGAGAATTTCAACAAACAATGAACATGTTTTTAACGAGGGTGGTTACGGTCATTGACTTCAAATCACCTGCCCCTCATTAGGGATCTCGAATTCTTTCAAGTGAGGAAGCTATCCAGCTGGCTTGCGGTAGTGGTTCTATGCTGGTGCCCGTCTATGCCTGATATACTGCTCGGAGGGGGGGGTACATGTTGTAACTGAAAATAATTTAGGTGGTCATGTGTTGTTTATACGTTTCCGTGGACAACCAACTGCATGCTCTGGCTAAGCTTCTAGAGTGTCGATAATTTCATAATAGAAAGAATTGCTTTCAACACAGTCTAGAACTTAATTTGGATGAAAAGTTAGAAGTATATATGATTTGTTTTATTCAGAAAATACATGAAAATGTTAAAAAAAAGATAGTATGCATAGCAAATGCCTAGAAAACCTGGGGGGGGGGGGAATGCAGAGCGGTTAAATTTGAAACAAATCTGAACAAGTCGGCAAAGGGTGCATAGCAGTGAATGCGAAACTGCATTGGGAATAGGAAACCAGGCATATCGATTCGGAACCAATTGTATGGCAATTATAATAATGCCACTACCTTTAACAAAAAGAAACATTGGTTCAAAATAAGGCTACGGTACACACTATTATTACCAAACAAGGGTATGCCTTAAGTATTCTGAGGGAAGAACATTGAAGGTGTTGGTTGTGTGTGTTCTACGTTTATTTATCGTCGCTACAGTCCGCCTCCGTGGTCGAGTGGTTACGGTCGCTGACTTGTATACCACTGTAACCTATCATCTCTGATGGTCACTGGTTCGAGCCCCACTCAGACCGTGTCTCATTTATATGAAAAAGTTGGCAGTTTCTTACGGAGGTTGGTGCACCCAAGTACTGGTTAACCGCTGGAGCCTGCCCAGGAAAGGTGATATAGCTCAAAATGGTGCTGGTGCAGGCGTAAAACCCGAAATATAACATATAAATATAACATATCATTATTGTCGCTACCGGTTGCCCATATGAGCGACGCCTCCAGAAGAGATTAGTCATATTAGAATTTTGGAGGATAGTGCAATGATACAGACAGAGACCCATTCCAGAGTCTCCTCTGGTTCTTTTACGTGTATGGTGTAAAGCACGACACGAGACCTCGGTTTAAAGTCCTATTATATTAGGGTCAGATGGTCAGAATTAGTTCGTAGTTGCGCTTCTCCTATTCATGTTCTACCGGGCATCGTCACCAGGACAGAACTTGTGTGTGTTTTACGTTTATTTATCGTCGCTACCGGTTGCCCATATGAGCGACGCCTCCTGAAGAGATTAGTTATTTTAGATTTTGGAGGATAGTGCATGATACAGACAGAGACCAATTCCAGAATCTCCTCTGGTTCTTTTACGTGCACGGTGTAAAGCACCGACACGAGACCTCGGTTTAGCGTCCCATCTGAAAGACTGTTAATTTTATTAGGGTCAGATGGGGGATCGAACCTGCGATCCCTGGTTTACCAGTCCAGCATGTTACCACTGGACTGGACTACAGATCCGTATGACAGAACTCATCGGGACCAAGGTGTATATCTAAGTGTTGGATTTTCTCCCTTTCAAGCATCAACATATTGTCAATGTTCTTCTATTGTTTAATATACTATTCAGTAGTGAATTATCTAATTGGCAATTAGGTAATCACTAGGGATGCCCCCAACGACTCTATTAGGGTCCATCCAATTGTACCAAACCCCGAAATAAAGTGTTATAGTAAATTCCGTAAATATTAGTCCTGAAAAGGGGTCAAGTAGATTTTTTTTTAAAAGTTGGCCTATAGTAATAGTGTTAACTGTTTTACTGGTTGATCCAGGGCCTCCGTGGCATAGTGGTTACGGTCGTTGACTCCCAATCACTTGCCGCTCACCGCTGTAGGTTTGAATCCCATTGGGGTTATTTCAGGTCAGGAAGCTATCCACTTGGTTTGTGGTAGGTCAGTGGTTCTACCCGGGTACCCGTCCGTGCCTGCAATACTGCTCGGCTGGGCAACCGGGGTCTTCCACCAATATTAGATGGAGAGTCGTCATATAACCTAAGAGTCCGCCTCCGTGCTCGAGTGGTTAAGGTCGCTGACTTGTATACCACTGTAACCTATCATCATTGATGGTCACGGGTTCGACCCCCGCTCAGGTCGTGTCTCATTTATATGAAAAAGTTGGCAGTTTCTTACGGAGGTTGGTGCACCCAAGTACTGGTTAACCGTTGGAGCCTGTCCAGGAAAGGTGTTGTTAGGTAAACTGCCCGCCGGCGATATAGCCCGAAATGGTGCTGATGCAGGCGTAAAACCCGAAATATAAATAAATATATAAATAAAATTAACATAACATATAACATAAGCTGCTGGCGAGACTTTAAACCCTCACAACAAACAAATCGTATTCTCTGATTATTCATCATCTCTAGTGATTACATCACTCGCAGTATGCTCACACTATGGTAACATTACTATGCACATAGCAGTCCTAACCACAGCCACTTGGGGTCTGGACAAATGTTTTCAGGTTCAATACCACAAAACTAAAAATGTTTATGACTACACTATGATACCCTATAGGCTTGATACTATACATATAATTTGTTTTAGGCCATTCCAAGCAAGGTTATTGACACCCCGTCACTATCAATGCTATAATATTATACTCATGTCCAGATCCCAAGCGTCTGTGGCCACGACTGATTCCTCTATGGACAGTTATATATCAAAACTTTATATATAAAAACGTCTCCCATACATGTTAGTGCCTTGTGTTTGTTGGGCAGGATTGAAAACCTTCCAGTACTGTCTGATCAACGATTGTCGCTGGGAAGAAGCTACTGATAAATAAAGCACCGACACGAGACCAATGTGTTAACTATGCTGGTTGATGAGGGCCTAACGATAATCTTTTGAAATTTCTTTTTCAGACTGTTGATGAATTATGCATGCTAGGTACCGTTGTAAACCCAAATGTACCAGCTGGTTTCCATGCTTTCCTGTCATGAGACTGCAGGCATTGACTCGGCATTATAATTAACTACCAGTATGATGTTCAATGGACTGTCGGAGAGAAAGAAGCTGTCGGCGGAACAAATCATACGGCTGAATGATGAACATTGTAATGGCGGGGGCCAGCCATTTTCTGAAAAAAAAGCGGGGCTAGATAAGCCGCTAGGTAGGTGCAGCCATGTGTTACACACATGGTTAGGGAATTGGCGCTTTCAAGGGCTATATATTGTGGGGCTAATTTGGACAAAACTTGTTTAAAGTCACAATATCAATGTTTGTTTTTTTTCATCAGATAGCTTCAAAATGGCCGGTGCCCCCCCGCCCCCGCATATAAACTTGTCCCATTGTAATAGTAATTAAATCGAGGTCTCGTGTCGGTGCTTTACACCGTGCACGTAAAAGTACCAGAGGAGACTCTGGAATGGGTCTCTGTCTGTATCATTGCACTATCCTCCAAATATCTAAAATGACTAATCTCTTCAGGATGCGTCGCTCATATGGGCAACCGATAGCGACGATAAATAAACGTAAAGCACACACAAAGTACTTGTCATACTGTATAATCATAGAATGTGGACAACTAATATACTCACTGTTACCTAGCGATTTAAATTTGTACGACAGTGAAAACGACAGAAAAGTGTGATAGCACATGGGATCATCAGCACATGGGAGATTGTTGAAGATTGTTTTAGTGTCCCGGAGGCTCAACTAGCCTGTCCAGTCTATACCAGGACCTTTCTGATTGACAGGATCATGTCACGTTGGGGTTAATCTCTATTATATACCCAAAGTAATTTCAATTGAAATATATACTCTCTATTACAGGGCCCACGCTAGCATTCGCAACTTGAGCCATTTGCGATAAAAAAAGAAAAATGGCTCAACAAAATTCCAATTTGCGAAAATACAAAAAACCACTCAAAATACGAATATATAAATTGTTCATTATAGTTTTTGACTGGTAGCCTGGTTTCCTAGATCGGCTTGAGGAGTGTGAAAACGCGCGTAAATCAATAGACACAGTCCGAATGTTTTGCTGTCTACAATTGTCGGTCAAGGACGCATAATGTGTGAATAACAATCTTTTTGACACGCGAGGGGCCAATTTGCAATATTAAATTGGCTGTTTAATCGTACCGATGATTGGGTATCGACTCGGCAATTAAAGTATGATGAATTATTGTTTATTCTGGTCCATGATTACTGGGGGATAATTGACTGAAAATTGCTTCGGCAGCCGTTTGAACCTCAATTTCAAACATGTAAAATGTTCGCAAATGGAGCAAACGTTAGCAACCACCACGCATCTTTACTGCCCATTATTGCGCAATCGGTGTTCCGATAAAAAACTGACCCCAAAATATGTCCTGTGTATTACGGTCTTGTATGAACAGAGCAAAGGCTTTCCAATTGAAATAGTTGCATAAGTGGGAGGAGATATGACCAAATATGGCGTATATGCCAATTTGGCTGTTACGCAGTATATATTTACAGTTCAAAACTGAAAGTGAAAATTTCAAATATCATAAATGTGTCCAAAACGGCCATATACGCTAATGAAATTGGTATTTTATAATAGATATATCAGTATTCTTTTCATTCTGGGCACTTCCAAGAATGTAATTTAACGTATATCCTGTTTATTTGGCTTGCATCCGACTGACCTGACAAGTCTCACCGGACAAGGGAAGTAATCAAACTTAACCATTACCATTTTTCCACTTCTGCCGTCCCGAATCGTAATTTTAATCTTCGTAGCAACCTCGATACTGCTGTGCACTATACAAGGTAAACGGGCACCTGCCATATCTCTTTCTCGTTTGCGCGAACGTAAAATTTTCAATTGTTTGTTTACATTTGCAGAGGTCATTCAGTGCACATTCCTGAGCGCGCGTTTTTCTTTGCTCCTGCTTTTTTTCACACCGGTTCGTGCGACTAGTTAACTATTCGCCATTAGGTCTTACTTTTAATTTTCGTAGTAATATCTTTATTGATATTTATTAGTACAACCCTCAACGGGCAAAGCAGTCTATATGTTGCAGGTTTGACTAGGTGTTATTAGGGATCTTGGGATATATGAAGGACACACCTATGAGCTGTTGACTTTCTTCTGACAGACAGTGTCCTTCTACCTTCTTACTACTGTAATTTAATCTATCTCTCTACCTTATGCAACCCATTATAAATCACCTACTCTAAATACATTTTGGTGATGGGGTATGCTGATATAAAAATATACCCGAAGATCCCTAATTAAGGTCAAACCTGTCTCTATATTATTTATCTGCTGTTATGGTTAAACTAGTTTATTTTTAAGTGATATATTTTCTAACAATCCCTCCCTACACATCGCTAAAATGTCAACATATTCATAAACAAAATAGAAATTTTTCAAACTGGGGAGGGGACACCCCCCACCCTCCCCATTTCACGTGCCATGATAATGGCTCAAACTTTTTTCAGCCCAGTGTGGGCCCTGTATTATATACCCAAAGTAATTTCAATTGAAATATATACTCTATTATATACCCAAAGTAATTTCAATTGAAATATATACTCTCTATTATATACCCAAAGTAATTTCAATTGAAATATATATATTTTTTACATGGCACCATCTGAAAAATCGAAAAATGTGTGTGGTATTTATTTTTGCAATTGAACAAATTGAACGCTAAAATATTGCTTTAATGCATGTTCTTCTTAATATTATGTTTTTATTAAAATACAATGCGAATCTATATAGCTTGTTTCAAATCCGTCTGTCTGTATGTGTGAACAGGATAATTCAAAAAGGTGTTGATGGATTTTGATATAACTAATAGTGGTTCAATTTTGAGTGGTCAGTGAATTGTCCTCTACAGCTTAAATTAGATATGATTCTGAATAATCAGGACGATTTGAATGAAATTTCGAGCCCTACTTTCTATATAGATTCGTCCTGTTCCATTTCAAGCCCTACTTTCTATATAGATTCGTCCTGTTCCATTTCGAGCCCTACTTTCTATATAGATTTGTCCTGTTCCAATTCTAGCCCTACTTTCTATATAGATTCGTCCTGTTCCAATTCGAGTCCTACTTTCTATATAGATTCGTCCTATTCAAGCCCTACTTTCTATATAGATTCGTCCTATTCCATTTCGAGCCCTACTTTCTATATAGATTCGTCCTATTCAAGCCCTACTTTCTATATAGATTCGTCTTATTCCATTTCGAGCCCTACTTTCTATATAGATTCGTCCTATTCCACTTCGAGCCCTACTTTCTATATAGATTCGTCCTATTCCATTTCGAGCCCTACTTTCTATATAGATTCGTCCTATTCCATTTCGAGCCCTACTTTCTATATAGATTCGTCCTATTCCATTTCGAGCCCTACTTTCTATATAGATTCGTCCTATTCCATTTCGAGCCCTACTTTCTATATAGATTCGTCCTATTCCATTTCGAGCCCTACTTTCTATATAGATTCGTCCTATTCCATTTCGAGCCCTACTTTCTATATAGATTCGTCCTATTCAAGCCCTACTTTCTATATAGATTCGTCCTATTCCATTTCGAGTCCTACTTTCTATATAGATTCATCCTATTCCATTTCGAGTCCTACTTTCTATATAGATTCATCCTATTCAAGCCCTACTTTCTATATAGATTCGTCCTATTCAAGCCCTACTTTCTATATAGATTCGTCCTATTCCATTTCGAGCCCTACTTTCTATATAGATTCGTCCTATTCCATTTCGAGCCCTACTTTCTATATAGATTCGTCCTATTCCATTTCGAGCCCTACTTTCTATATAGATTCGTCCTTTCCATTTCGAGCCCTACTTTCTATATAGATTCGTCCTATTCAAGCCCTACTTTCTATATAGATTCGTCCTATTCCATTTCGAGCCCTACTTTCTATATAGATTCGTCCTATTCAAGCCCTACTTTCTATATAGATTCGTCTTATTCCATTTCGAGCCCTACTTTCTATATAGATTCGTCCTATTCCACTTCGAGCCCTACTTTCTATATAGATTCGTCCTATTCCATTTCGAGCCCTACTTTCTATATAGATTCGTCCTATTCCATTTCGAGCCCTACTTTCTATATAGATTCGTCCTATTCCATTTTGAGCCCTACTTTCTATATAGATTCGTCCTATTCCATTTCGAGCCCTACTTTCTATATAGATTCGTCCTATTCCATTTCGAGCCCTACTTTCTATATAGATTCGTCCTATTCAAGCCCTACTTTCTATATAGATTCGTCCTATTCCATTTCGAGTCCTACTTTCTATATAGATTCGTCCTATTCAAGCCCTACTTTCTATATAGATTCGTCCTATTCCATTTCGAGCCCTACTTTCTATATAGATTCGTCCTATTCCATTTCGAGCCCTACTTTCTATATAGATTCGTCCTATTCCATTTAGAGCCCTACTTTCTATATAGATTCGTCCTGTTCCATTTCGAGCCCTACTTTCTATATAGATTCGTCCTATTCCATTTCAAGCCCTACTTTCTATATAGATTCATCCTATTCCATTTCGAGTCCTACTTTCTATATAGATTCGTCCTATTCAAGCCCTACTTTCTATATAGATTCGTCCTATTCCATTTCGAGCCCTACTTTCTATATAGATTCGTCCTATTCCATTTTGAGCCCTACTTTCTATATAGATTCGTCTTGTTCCATTTCGAGCCCTACTTTCTATATAGATTCGTCCTATTCCATTTCGAGCCCTACTTTCTATATAGATTCGTCCTATTCCATTTTGAGCCCTACTTTCTATATAGATTCGTCCTATTCCATTTCTATATAGATTCGTCCTATTCCATTTAGAGCCCTACTTTCTATATAGATTCGTCCTATTCCATTTCAAGCCCTACTTTCTATATAGATTCATCCTATTCCATTCTGAGTCCTACTTTCTATATAGATTCGTCCTATTCAAGCCCTACTTTCTATATAGATTCGTCCTATTCCATTTCGAGCCCTACTTTCTATATATAGATTCGTCCTGTTCCATTTCGAGCCCTACTTTCTATATAGATTCGTTCTATTCCATTTCGAGCCCTACTTTCTATATAGATTCGTCCTATTCCATTTCGAGCCCTACTTTCTATATAGATTCGTCCTATTCCATTTCGAGCCCTACTTTCTATATAGATTCGTCCTGTTCCATTTCGAGCCCTACTTTCTATATAGATTCGTTCTATTCCATTTCGAGCCCTACTTTCTATATAGATTCATCCTGTTCCATTTCGAGCCCTACTTTCTATATAGATTCGTCCTATTCCATTTCGAGCCCTACTTTCTATATAGATTCGTCCTATTCCATTTCGAGCCCTACTTTCTATATAGATTCGTCCTGTTCCATTTCGAGCCCTACTTTCTATATAGATTCGTCCTGTTCCATTTCGAGCCCTACTTTCTATATAGATTCGTTCTATTCCATTTCGAGCCCTACTTTCTATATAGATTCGTCCTGTTCCATTTCGAGCCCTACTTTCTATATAGATTCGTTCTATTCCATTTCGAGCCCTACTTTCTATATAGATTCGTCCTGTTCCATTTCGAGCCCTACTTTCTATATAGATTCGTTCTATTCCATTTCGAGCCCTACTTTCTATATAGATTCGTCCTGTTCCATTTCGAGCCCTACTTTCTATATAGATTCGTCCTGTTCCATTTCGAGCCCTACTTTCTATATAGATTCGTTCTATTCCAATTCGATGAGTTTTGGCACAATGATATTTTCAGCCCTACTTTCTATATAGATTCGTCCTATTCCATTTCGAGCCCTACTTTCTATATATTAAGCTTATGTAAGAAGTCTAAAATAGATTCGTCCTGTTCCAATTCGAAGAGTTTTGGCACAAGAGTTCAAATTTTCAGTTGAAATATCCGCTTCTCCATACTAAGCCTCTGAAGAATTCCTGGTTTAGTTTTCGCTCTTGTCGTTTCCATCCATGTCCATATTTCCTATCCGGTCTGTGGTGAAGTATCATACGTCTGTATACATGGAGGTTAAATGTGACAATATTTCCTGTTCAGGTTGTTCAGCTATGGAGGGATTTCAAAACAAATGTTTGCCATGTATATTTTAAGTGCGGGCATTATTCATCACATACGGTGATGTATAAAAAAAAAATCTTTTTGTCCCAATAACGTAAATTAGTTTTAGCAGAACGACGGCCGATTTTATTTAGAATTTCCAAAACATTCCTGTATCACATTTATGCATTAATATCGAGAAGGCCAATATAGGTGGAAGGAAATTAGTGTTACGTCCTTATCAAATCCGTACTATTTACTTTCTCATCATATTATTGTTATACTCGTGTATTAGGCTGCTTTGAAACAACTAGAAATATATATATATTACTTACAGTCCGGAGAACCTTTACAAAATACCCACTAAATAATAGACAACATTTTAACTTTTCAAACTTTATTACAAACTTGTCAATAAACTTTACAGACACAAAATGGAAGAATTCATTTAAAAATATTAATAACGTTCTAAGTAGTAAATGAACAACATGCAAGGTGAGAAAAACAATGTCTTTAACATAAACAGTATGAAAACAACATGCAAGTGTGAGAAACAACATGCAAGTGTGAGAAACAATGTCTTAACAATGCAACAACAGTTGACTAGATTCTCCAAAAGAGGAGAACTGGAAAAATAAATGTTTTCAATTTCCGCTACTGTATTATGGGATATGTTGCAGGGATGTTATAATCAACTCGACTCGATTTCCTTTTCACAACAAACAACCGATCTGGGAACAACGGTAACAGCAAAGGATTCCAACTGAAAGGACCGATATACATTTCTCATTCACAGAAAATGATCTACAATTCCACAATAATATTTAAAGTAATATATTTCTATTAACTTTATACCTATCACATTTAAGCAACTAAATAAATGCGACCTTGCACTTTGCATGCATTTTGAAAGACCCGTTCCGTTGCTATGCTTGTCTACTATTTTGATGACACTGTTCCGGCAGTTTTTGATAATAAGTGCGGATGAATAAAAATTCCTGCGATGTGCGAGGTCGCATTTATTTAGTTGCATAAATGTGGTATATGAAGTGTAACAGATATAAGCAAGTGACAGAAACCAGGTAAACATGAATGCTATTTAAGGACATGTACATATATATATATATATATATACAATGACAATAATGTGTACAACAACATAACCTAATAGGCGCTCACCGGACCCAGTAAATACACGAGCCGTGTCGCTCACCGGACCCAGTAAATACACGAGCCGTGTCGCTCACCGGACCCAGTAAATACACGAGCCGTGTCGCTCACCGGACCCAGTAAATACACGAGCCGAGTAGCTCACCGGACCCAGTAAATACACGAGCCGAGTAGCTCACCGGACCCAGTAATACACGAGCCGAGTAGCTCGCCGGACCCCCAGTAAATACACGAGCCGAGTAGCTCACCGGACCCAGTAAATACACGAGCCGAGTAGCTCACCGGACCCCAGTAAATACACGAGCCGAGTAGCTCACCGGACCCAGTAAATACACGAGCCGAGTAGCTCACCGGACCCAGTAAATACACGAGCCGAGTAGCTCGCCGGACCCCCAGTAAATACACGAGCCGAGTAGCTCACCGGACCCAGTAAATACACGAGCCGAGTAGCTCACCGGACCCCAGTAAATACACGAGCCGAGTAGCTCACCGGACCCAGTAAATACACGAGCCGGACCCAGTAAATACACGAGCCGAGTAGCTCGCCGGACCCCAGTAAATACACGAGCCGAGTAGCTCACCGGACCCAGTAAATACACGAGCCGAGTAGCTCACCGGACCCAGTAAATACACGAGCCGAGTAGCTCGCCGGACCCAGTAAATACACGAGCCGAGTAGCTCACGGACCCCCAGTAAATACACGAGCCGAGTGCTCACGGACCCAGTAAATACACGAGCCGTGACGCTCACCGGACCCAGTAAATACACGAGCCGTGTCGCTCACCGGACCCAGTAAATATACGAACCGTGTCGCTCACCGGACCCAGTAAATACACGAGCCGAGTAGCTCACCGGACCCAGTAAATACACGAGCCGGACCCAGTA
>CM026394.1:38445963-38462857 GCA_014843695.1 Archivesica marissinica
GAAAAATTTCTTTTGAAATGTTCACCTCACAATTATACATATTTGGATAATATAGTCAGGTTAACCTAAAAACATGCTCACATAACCTGGATTTTCTGAATAGTTATGTGAGGTATCTAGAAGATTTATGTCTTTCTACAAACATTGATTTTTTATTGACTCAGGATGATCAAATAAAATGTCTAATTTATGTTTGTAGCACAGTTGGGGCCCCTATGCTATGATATAAGGGGAGTGTCCAATTTTAGCAGTTTTGGACAGTTTTTTGGACTCATTCTCTTTCAAATGAGTTTTAGATGGGGTGGAATTCCTTCCAAACATAGAGTGTGGTCATATAAACACAAATAACCACATCTTAACTAATTGTGAGTATTTATAGAAAAACAGTTGATTAGTCTGATCTGACAGTGCCTAGTAGGGCATAAATGGACACCTGCTGTTATATAATCCTGTTAATTGGATCATAGTAGGCCTACAAAGTAGCAGTGTTTCATTGATCAATTAACATGCACAATTCCCCTTATCAGTTGTGTTGTTTTAGGAAAGGATTAGGGGGTAATTTATGGCATTTTGTGGGAAGTAAAGTAACATTGTATATTGTCACATTGTGCAGCTGTGAATTAGAAAAGGGGTCAAAAGCTGGTTCACAGTGAAAAGTAAACACTTATTTTGTAATATTATGAAACATAAAAGCTGAATTAAGTCATAGTTATTAAAAAATGAATAAACTTTTGGATTCAGGTGAAGTATTATTTTAGAATTTATATTAAATACATGTACGTCCGAAATACTGGGCTACACTGAACACAGGTGCAGATAACGGTGTGTTAAAATTTCACACAACAAATCAGCAGATAAAGGTTCTACACTTGTCTAGGTTTACCATTTACCTATATATGACTGATCTGCATCGAAATAAATCTAAATATTAAGCTATATAATGAATAATCGTCATGAAATCACACCGAAAATCGTTTTGTTTCTATTCAATCGTCTGTGAACATAGGAACAGGTGCACACTTGCAGATCACATGGTGTTTATCGGCCAATGGATGAGTGGGAATCACGTTTACGTCGCAACCGAAGAGATTTTTGATAAAATTCGATCGTTTTAAAGCCGTTTTATTAGTTGGAAGCATATAAGATTTTACTTCAAGAATAGCATCAGCTGAATATACGTCATCTCTAGTTTATTTCGGTACCAAATACATGGGGCCAAACCGCGGGACAGTATCATTGAAGGCCATCGGAAAACACCGCCTACCCGGCTTAGATCTTTTGTTTCACTGCGATTAATAACAATGGCAATTAACACCAAGCTAATTAAAATGTGTTTGTAATGCCTTAAATTACACAAATACGTGCTTCAATCACATTTATTATAAAGATAAATGATTATAAAATGTCATTATACAATAATCTGAAAAATGTTAAAATACCATTTTGTTGACTTATAATGTAATTATCTGCCTTACGATAATCCCGACTTACGACTGATTTTGATATGGCGGGTCACATATATGTAAAATGGATCAAGCAATAAAATATGATTAAATTAATGTACGAGATATCGTGCTAAAACATGTCTATGTTGTTGAAAGGGATAAAATGGATTGAAATGTTGCTCTTAAATAAGGGGAACGGACAATATCCCCCCCGTATATTTTGACCCAGGCGGACAATATCCCCCCATCAAAAAGACAAGGCGGACAATATCCCCCCCGTAGAAAATCACATTAACAAGCTTTATTTTATTTCTGTATAAGTAATATTGTGTCACATTGTGATATTTTGTCCATCTTTGACCTTAGTTTTGGGCTCATAATGTGTTCATTTGATTTGTTTGATTGCTTCTTTCAACTGCACTGATTGGTAAATGGACTTTGATTATGTTAATTGTTTGTTTGGCTAATTGAAGATTTGATTGCGAAAACGACAGCCAGTTTCCTGTTCGCGATTGGCGAGTGTATAAGACTGTGAACAATTTTTAGGTTTTGCAACTATGTGCTAAATGACAAGTCTCAATTAGCACTTTCGTGAATAAGACTATAATAAACACCAAAATTCACACAAAATATCGCACTGTCCTACATCATTATTTATCATGCTTATGTGCTTGTATACGGAAATAAAGGTTGTTAACCCATTCTTGTTAGTTACTCTTTCTCCGTCCTATGAGTTTTCTACGGGGGGATATTGTCCGCCCTAGGATTATCCACAGGGGGGATATTGTCCGCCTTGTATTTTTGATGGGGGGGATATTGTCTGCCCTGTCTTTTTTGACGGGGGGATATTGTCCGCCTGGGTCAAAATATACGGGGGTAATATTGTCCGGGGGGGATATTGTCCTACACTCCTTAAATAATGTTATAGTCTACAGCTGTCGAGCAACATACAGTCAAACCTGTGCTAAAGGCCACCTCCGAATAAAGGCCGCATATGAAAAACCTGTCCACCATTTTTCTCTCCCGTAGAGCCATTTTCAATGCATTTTAGCCCTCTATTGAGAGGCCACCTGTCAACAAAGGTCACTTTTTGACTTTCTCGAGGGTGGCCTTTATAGACAGGTTTGACTGTATATTGCTTGGTGATGTATGTTTGTGCCAACTTGCTACATATACCGTAATTGTTCGTCATGGCTAGGTATATACATATATTATGATTATATTTGTAAATTGCATAGTGTGTTCGCTTCAGGTGTGAAAGGCCCAGAGTTGGAGCTCACCTGTAGCCCTCACGATTGTGCCCTTAGGCAAGCAAGGCATCTAAATTCCCTCTTCTCTTTCACTCGTGGCGATGGATTCCATCAGGAATGAAGTCTCGAGAGCGATTAATATAAGTTGTAAATAAATAGGTATAAACTAATATATTATGATATATCTTCAGACGATGGCAGTAAACAAACAGTTGTCAGACCTGCACAGTGTGCTGACATACCTGAAGAAATGCAACCCATCGCTGATTGGTCACGGAAAACTGGGTACCGATGACATCTACCGGGCATGGCGGCCATTCGTACAACGATGGAGAAACACAGGCTCTCCTCCGCTGTACTTTGTTAAAACCGACATTGCTAACTGTTACGATTCAATCGACCAGAATAAACTGTGTGGTATAATGGAGAATCTCATGAGAACAGTAAGCAGGAGTTTAAACCTGTTTTATTTCACAGTATTCCGTGGACACGTGGTTAAGATTGCTGTTTTATTTCATGTGCAGCATTCCGTGGACGCGTGTTAAGATTGCTGCTGTTTTATTTCATAGCATTCCGTGGATGCGTGTTAAGATTGCTGCTGTTTTATTTCATGTGCAGCATTCAGTGGATGCGTGGTTAAGATTGCTGCTGTTTTATTTCACAGTATTCTGTGGACGCACAGTTAAGATTGCTGCTGTTTTATTTCACAGTATTCTGTGGACGCACAGTTAAGATTGCTGCTGTTTTATTTCACAGTATTCTGTGGACGCACAGTTAAGATTGCTGCTGTTTTATTTCATAGTATTCCGTGGACGCGTGGTTAAGATTGCTGCTGTTTTATTTCACAGTATTCTGTTAAGATTGCTGCTGTTTTATTTTACAGTATTCCGTGGACGCGTGGTTAAGATTTCTGACTTCAAATCACTTGCAGGGTTCTCGCCTGTCGCTGGCGATAAATTTTGTGAATTGGCGGGGGGAAAAAAATTTAAATTCTTTTTTTTTACACAACATGTTTTGTCAAATACATGGCTTCAAATATTTATCTGTGAACTTTTTGGCCCCTAGTTGGCTTCATGTATTTTCAATTGGCGACAGAAGTATCTCAGACAGAGGGAACCCTCACTTGCCCGTCATCGCTGTATGTTCGAATCCCACTGGTGGTGTCAAATTGTTTCATGTGAGGAAGCTATCCAGATGGCTTGCGGAAGATCGGTGGTTCTCCCTGTATGCCGTCCTTGCCTGAAATAAAAGTTCAGTTTACAGTCAGATCTATGAAAGTCTATGCTTTTGTTATATCCTTTTCGAGTTATTTCACTATACGGTCACCAATTATCGATACGGAACAAACTGGTATTTTTAATCACTCGCTTATAAGACAGGAAGCCATTTTTGAGGTATCTTGTGATAAAAATTACGTGTTACAGGCGAGTATGCACGGTAGTGACTTTATTTCTATTATTGTTGTGTAGGAGATGCAGGATGAGGAGTATGTAATCAGGAAGTATTTCACCGTGCAGATGAACAAGGGTCGTGTGCGCAGGAAGTTCCATCGTACCGTAGCCCCGCTGTCCAAGTTCTATCCACACTTCACATCTTACTGTAGAGAGAGTGCCGACACGGCTAGGCTGCAAAATGCAATCTTTGTAGATACGGTACGCTTTCATTTACTGCTGTTTTTTATATGTTTTTTTAAAATTTCATTCGGGGGCGACGCCTCCAGAAATGTTAGTGGTTTTATTTTTTGGAGGATAGTAAAGGCTCCCTGGTTGTTTTACATGCCCGGTGTATTGCACCCGGTGTAGAGCACCGATACATGAGACCTTGGTTTATACTCCCATTTACTGTTTGGAGTTTCTTTGTTATTTATTTAGAGCAATTTCACGAGAAGTCTGAAAAACATTTTAATAATGATATCGTTTGTACTTGGGTGGTGTTCTGGTGGGCCTGCGTGACTGAATGGTTAGTTTATACAAATTTATTTTAGCTCGATTGCGAAACAAGTTCTTTCAACTTATATAAATCGCTCTCGAGACCTCATTCCTGATGGAATCCATCGCCACAAGGGAGAGAAGAGGCAACGTGGAATTTAAATGCCTTGTCTAAGGACACAATCGTAACGGCTCCAGCGGGGCTCGAACTCCGGACCTTTCGCACCTGAAGCGAACGCGCATCCACTGCGCTATCACGACTGAATGGTTACAGTCGTTTACTTCAAATTACTTGCCCTCACTGCTGTAGGTTCGAATCCCACTGGGGTGCATGTATCCAGCTGGCTTCCTGGAAGGTTGGTGGTTCTACCCTGGTGCCCGTCCGTGCCCGAGATGCTGCTTGGAGGTGCACCCGGGTTCTTCCTCCATCAATAATAGTTGGGGAGTCGCCATGGTACCTTAGCTGTGTGATATTAAAATGCAAGAACAAACTATCCAGGTCAAAGACTAAAGATATATAGAACATAGACCCAAACATGCAAACAACATGAGCAATATTGAGTGTGGGGCCCTCTGCTGAAAAACACTATCTCGAAGGGGTACCAGGATCCGAACTGGGTCCAAATTCCTGGGAGAAGTGACTTCTCCCTCCAGATAAGTGACTTCTCCCTTCAATGATCATAACCGTAATGTCTGATTAGAATGGCGTTGACAAAATTGCGAACTTCATCCCATGATTTAGCTATCAAGCGTGGAAGATATCAAGACATACCCAGAAATCAAAGAATATGTATATATTGCAATACAGGCATGATAGAAAGTCAATATCATTTCCTTTTTATATGTCCGAAATTTAGAGATCTTAGACAGAAATATTTGAAATATTATTACTATACATTGCCAACAACTATTAATAAATTCACTAATTTTATGTCAGAAAAATCAGATACTATTGGTAGATATTTAGCAAAATACATATATTTCGCAAATGTATATAGAAACTAAAATTAGTATAAGCAGAGAGTATATTAACATCTTGCTCTTTTGTAAATCCATGTCGTTGCCTACATGTATACATGTACTTGCTATAGACATTGTATGAATGTTTAATGCAATAAAGGTATTTTTTTTATACTTTATTTATTTTACAACGATTGCGAAGCAAGTTTTAACAACTTATATTAATCACTCTCGTTGGCTCGGATCAAAGCGTATATGTGGTCATTCATGTGGGAGGAAACCGGAGTACCCGGAGAAAACCCACCTGTCTGATCTGGCGACCATCGTACCATCTCACATACTTCCCTGTCCGAGGATCGAACCCGGGTCGCATTGGTGAGAAGCGAGCGCGCTAACCACTGCGCTAATCGGACAGCCTATTGTTGTTGTTGTTGATTACCAATCAACAATTGAAGTGTATATAGTGATGTATGTTGCTGTAAGAATACACTTGGTACATTCCTCTGTACATGTACTCCGATACATTAGGTACATAGATGGGACGTTAAACCGAGGTCTCGTGTCGGTGCTTTACACCGTGCACGTAAAAGAACCAGAGGAGACTCTGGAATGGGTCTCTGTCTGTATCATTGCACTATCCTCCAAAAGTCTAAAATGACTAATCTCTTCAGGCGTCGCTCTTATGGGCAACCGGTAGCGACGATAAATAAACGTGAAACACTGATACATTAGGTATCGTATCATACATGGACTGAGTTGTTATGTATAAAGTGCTTGTGTATTTATAGGTCATATATCAACACGAGACATGCGAGACCTTGACGAAGTTGCTGATGACACACCTGTGTAATAATCTTGTCAAGGTAAGCTTAAATCACTGGTAAGCTTAAATCACTGGTAAGCTTAAATCACTGGTTAGCTTAAATCACTGGTAAGCTTAAATCACTGGTAAGCTTAAATCACTGGTAAGCTTAAATCACTGATAGGTCACCGGTTCAAGCCCCACTTAGGCCGTGTCTCTTTATATGAAAAAGTTGGCAGTTACTTATGGAGTTTGATGCACCAAGTACCTGTTAACTGCTGGAGCCTGCCCAGAAGTAGGGTTAGGTAAATTGCCCTCCGGCAATATAGCCCATAATGGTGGTGACTAAGGCGTAAAACCTGAACAAACAAACACAAACAAACATGGGAAGTATTGAACCAGTTTATATTCATTCCAATAACCTGCGGAAACAAACATGTTGATGATTGACACAGTTTATATTCATTCCAATAACCTGCGGAAACAAACATGTTGATGATTGACACAGTTTATATTTATTCCACCAATAACCTGCGGAAACAAACATGTTGATGATTGACACAGTTTATATTCATTCCAATAACCTGCGGATACAAACATGTTGATGATTGACACAGTTTATATTCATTCCAATAACCTGCGGATACAAACATGTTGATGATTGACACAGTTTATACCAAGTGCGGTAATAGGCTATACTAGGTTTACTATCCGGGGCATCAAGATTTTATATGTTTGTTAATTTGGAACACCCTTTCCCTCGCAAGATGTTTCTCAACGGTGCGTTCACCTGGGAATCGGCTATTTACATGTAACACTGCTGTATATTGGTTACAGATCGGGGTCGGTACTATCGGGGATCAATGAGGGATCAGTTATCTACATGTAACACTGCTGTATATTGGTTACAGATCGGGGGGTCGGTACTATCGGGATCAATGAGGGATCAGTTATCTACATGTAACACTGTTGTATATTGGTTACAGATCGGGGGGTCGGTACTATCGGGGATCAATGAGGGATCAGTTATCTACATGTAACACTGCTGTATATTGGTTACAGATCGGGGGGTCGGTACTATCGGGGATCAATGAGGGATCAGTTATCTACATGTAACACTGCTGTATATTGGTTACAGATCGGGGGTCAGTACTATATACAGACATCAGGGATCAGTCAGGGGTCAGTTATCTACATGTAACACTGTTGTATATTGGTTACAGATAGGGGGTCAGTACTATATACAGACGTCAGGGATCAGTCAGGGGTCAGTTATCTCCACACTGCTGTGTAGCTTCTACTACGCTGACATGGAGAGAACTCGGTTCCGTTTGGACGACAGCGAATTCCTGATACGAATTGTTGACGACTACATGTATGTTACGGCCTCGTACACACAGGCCGTCCAGTTTGTGCAGACAATGATGAAAGGTTTGTAAGCTGTAGGAATTGTCTCCTCCTCTATTGTGCTGGGACATCCATGCATGGCCAAATGGTTACGGTGATTGACTTCAAATCACTTGCCTCTCACCGCTGTAGGTTCGATTCCCACTAGGGGCATCAAATTCTTTGCTGGCTTTGGAAGGTCGGTGGTTCTGGCTGGGTGCCTGTCTGTACCTGAAATACTGCTCGCAGGGACACACACCCGGGGTCTTCCTCCACCAATAAAATATTGTCCAGTAAGGTACAATTACCATTGTAAAGCACTCCTTCTATTCAAATGTTGTATTTAATGGTCATGTATATTTTAACCCTATAGTATTTTTATTTTTTTTACGTTTATTTATTGTCGCTACCTGTTGCCCATATGAGCGACGCCTCCTGAAGATATTAGTCATTTTAGATTTTGGAGGATAGTGCAATGATACAGAGAGAGACCCATTCCAGAGTCAGGGTATTACCAGTCCAGCGTGTTACCACTGGGCTATAGATCCGTCTGTAACCCTATAGTATTGTGTTGAAATGTATTATATACTATTTAAGGGCGCAATTATACAGTTCTTCCAAAAATTATAACTTGGGATGAGCCCTGATATTTATGGACTTTCATCAAAATATATGGCAAAATGATATTCGTGTGGGATGAAAATGAAATACCTGGATAAAGCCTACTCCGCCTCCGTGGTCGAGTGGTTAAGGTCACTGACTTGTATACCACTGTAACCTATCATCACTGATGGTCACGGGTTCGAGCCCCGCTGAGACCATCTATCATTTATATGAAAAAGTTGGCAGTTTCTTACGGAGGTTGGTGCACCCAAGTACTGGTTAACCGCTGGAGCCTGCCCAGGAAAGGTGTTGTTAGGTAAACTGCCCGCCGGCGATATAGCCCAAAATGGTGCTGATGCAGGCGTAAAACCCGAAATATAAATAAATATAAATAAATACCTGGATAAAGCCCACCTGTCTGATCTGGTGATGTAGTGATCTGGTGATGTAGTGAACTGGTGATCTGGTAATGTAGTGATGTGGTGATGTAGTGATCTGGTGATGTAGTGATCTGGTGATGTGGTGATGTAGTGATCTGGTGATGTAGTGATCTGGTGATGTAGTGATCTGGTGATGTAGTGATCTGGTGATGTAGTGATCTGGTGATGTAGTGATCTGGTGATGTAGTGATCTGGTGATGTAGTGATCTGGTGATGTGGTGATGTAGTGATCTGATGATGTAGTGATCTGGTGATGTGGTGACCCTCTGTGCTATGTTTTCAGGTGTCCCCGAGTATAACTGTTCTATTAACAAGGAGAAGGTGTTGGTGAATTTTAATTATGAAGTTGATGATGGAACACACCTCCCTATGATTTCCACAGGTAGGTGGTTTGTCACACGCAGCCGGGAATCCCCATCTGTCACCTTGTACTGCTCCTTCATAATCATGCCCCCATCTCTTACAACCCAGTCTCTTATGACCCCATCTCTTGTAACCCCATCTCTTGTAACCCCCATCTCTTATAGCCCCATCTCTTATAACCCCATCTCTTATAACCCCCATCTCTTATAACCCCATCTCTTATAACCCCATCTCTTGTAACCCCATCTCTTATAACCCCATCTCTTATAACCCCATCTCTTATAACCCCATCTCTTGTAACCCCATCTCGTATAACCCCATCTCTTGTAACCCCATCTCTTATAACCCCATCTCGTATAACCCCATCTCTTGTAACCCCATCTCGTATAACCCCATCTCTTGTAACCCCATCTCTTGTAACCCCATCTCTTGTAACCCCATCTCTTATAACCCCATCTCTTGTAACCCCATCTCTTATAACCCCATCTCTTATAACCCCATCTCTTATAACCCCATCTCTTATAACCCCATCTCTTATAACCCATCTCATATAACCCCATCTCTTGTAACCCCATCTCTTATAACCCCATCTCTTATAACCCCATCTCTTATAACCCCCATCTCTTATAACCCATCTCTTATAACCCCATCTCATATAACCCCATCTCTTGTAACCCCATCTCTTATAACCCCATCTCTTGTAACCCCATCTCTTATAACCCCATCTCTTATAACTCCCATCTCTTATAACCCCATCTCTTATAACCCCCATCTCTTATAACCCCATCTCTTATAACCCCGTCTCTTATAACCCCGTCTCTTATAACCTCATCTCTTATAACCCCATCTCTTATAACCCCCATCTCTTATAACCCCATCTCTTATAACCCCCATCTCTTATAACCCCATCTCTTAAACCCCGTCTCTTATAACCTCATCTCTTATAACCCCCATCTCTTATAACCCCATCTCGTATAACCCCATCTCATATAACCCCATCTCTTGTAACCCCCATCTCTTATAACCCCATCTCTTATAACCCCCATCTCTTATACCCCCATCTCTTATAACCCCATCTCGTATAACCCCATCTCTTGTAACCCCATCTCTTATAACCCCATCTCGTATAACCCCATCTCTTATAACCCCATCTCTTATAACCCCGTCTCTTATAACCTCATCTCTTATAACCCCCATCTCTTATAACCCCCATCTCTTATAACTAGGGATGTCAACGAGTACTCGAGTACTCGATCGAACGTCCGAGTATCAAATACTTTTTAGATAATCGAGTACTCGGTTAAAAAAAATAAAATCAACAAATCTTTATTTTGCGCAAATACGGAGTTGCCTGTGAACAAATCGTGATCAGTGGGATTAGCAAAACTTCCGCTGTACCAAACAATGCAATATACAGCATGTCATGGTGATTAACAATACCTGTATATCACACAGAGCCGGCTACTGACCGAATAATTAAGGTGTTTGATTCAACGTAATTGGGAAGCGTAAGTTTGATGCAAATTATTTTATCATTGTCGTCACTACTGAGGCGGGTCGTCCTATTGTCTGTCGTGTGAATGACATCTTTTGTCTGATGGTCGGAACTTGTTTTGATGTTATAATTGACACTTAATTGATTACTCAATTTAGGACTTTAAGCAGCTACCCATAGCAGGGCAATACCGAAATATCGTAACTTTTGCCATTAACTACAAAAATAAAAGTGAGATCGTTGAAATCGTTCTGTTAATCCGTTGCGTACATGTATATTAGGGGATATTAGATATAATCAGATGGTGCCAGGATTGACAGATAGGCATGTGCCTATAACCACTGCGTCTACGACTCCTGAAACAAACAACACATCAAAGTAATGAATTGATTAACAGCAGGACCAATCTGATTGATGAGACAAGAAGCATAATCCACGGTAACGGTAACCGAGTACTCGAGTACTCGATCGAATACCTTTCCGAGTACTCGAGTACCAAAATCACTACTCGTTGACATCCCTACTTATAACCCCATCTCTTATAACCCCCATCTCTTATGACCCCATCTCTTATATCCCAGTCTCTTATGACCCCATCTCTTACAACCCCAGACTCTTATGACCTCATCTCTTGCAACCCAGTCTCTTATGACCTAGTCACATATTAATGTTAGATATCAGATATGATCAATGTTAGATATCAGGTATGATCAATGTTAGATATCAGATATGATCAGTGTTAGATATCAGATATGATCAATGTTAGATATCAGATATGATCAATGTTAGATATCAGGTATGATTAATGTTAGATATCAGGTATGATCAATGTTAGATATCAGATATGATCAATGTTAGATATGAGATATGATCAATGTTAGATATCAGGTATGATCAATGTTAGATATCAGGTATGATCAATGTTAGATATCAGATATGATCAATGTTAGATATCAGGTATGATCGGTGTTAGATATCAGGTATGATCAATGTTGGATATCAGGTATGATTAATGTTAGATATCAGATATGATCAATGTTAGATATCAGGTATGATCAATGTTAGATATCGGGTATGATTAATGTTAGATATCAGGTATGATTAATGTTAGATATCAGGTATGATTAATGTTAGATATCAGATATGATCAATGTTAGATATCAGGTATGATCAATGTTAGATATCAGGTATGATTAATGTTAGATATCAGGTATGATTAATGTTAGATATCAGGTATGATTAATGTTAGATATGAGATATGATCAATGTTAGATATCAGGTATGATCAATGTTAGATATCAGGTATGATTAATGTTAGATATCAGGTATGATCAATGTTAGATATCAGATATGATCAATGTTAGATATCAGGTATGATCAATGTTAGATATCAGGTATGATCAATGTTAGATATCAGGTATGATCAATGTTAGATATCAGGTATGATCAATGTTAGATATCAGGTATGATCAATGTTAGATATCAGGTATGATCAATGTTGGATATCAGGTATGATCGGTGTTAGATATCAGGTATGATTAATATGAGATATGATCAATGTTAGATATGAGATATGATCAATGTTAGATATCAGATATGATCAATGTTAGATATCAGGTATGATCAATGTTAGATATGAGATATGATCAATGTTAGATATCAGATATGATCAATGTTAGATATCAGGTATGATCAATGTTAGATATCAGATATGATCAATGTTAGATATCAGGTATGATCAATGTTAGATATGAGATATGATCAATGTTAGATATCAGGTATGATCAATGTTAGATATCAGATATGATCAATGTTAGATATCAGGTATGATCAATGTTAGATATCAGATATGATCAATGTTAGATATCAGGTATGATCAATGTTAGATATCAGATATGATCAATGTTAGATATCAGGTATGATTAATGTTAGATATCAGATATGATCAATGTTAGATATCAGGTATGATCAATGTTAGATATCAGGTATGATTAATGTTAGATATCAGGTATGATTAATGTTAGATATGAGATATGATCAATGTTAGATATCAGATATGATCAATGTTAGATATCAGGTATGATCAATGTTAGATATCAGGTATGATCAATGTTAGATATCAGGTATGATTAATGTTAGATATCAGATATGATCTGTGTTAGATATCAGGTATGATCAATGTTAGATATCAGGTATGATCAATGTTAGATATCAGGTATGATCAATGTTAGATATCAGGTATGATCAATGTTAGATATGAGATATGATCAATGTTAGATATCAGGTATGATCAATGTTGGATATCAGGTATGATCGGTGTTAGATATCAGATATGATCAGTGTTAGATATCAGATATGATCAATGTTAGATATCAGATATCATCAATGTTAGATATCAGGTATGATCAATGTTAGATATCAGTTAAAACTTCAAATCACATGCCCCTCACTGCTGTAGGTTCAAATCTCACTGTAGTTCTACCGGTGTGCCAATCCATGGGAAATCGAGGGGAGATATTGTTTAAACTAAAAGAATTTCTTGGAAATAGAATTTAATGTAATTATGAATATTTTTATTGCATGTTCATTATCCAAAATATATAATGTTTAACCATATATTCGTTTGTGCAGAATGGTTTCCATGGTGCGGGGTACTCTTCAACACTGGAACACTAGAAGTGAAGGCAGACTTCAGTAGATATTCGGGTTTTAGTGAGTACATTTATATCCTATAGCTACTGTATGTTTATACAAATGTATTGTAGCTCGATTGCGAAACAAGTTCTTTCAACTTATATTAATCACTCTCAATACCTCATTCCTGGTGGAATCCTTCGCCATGAGGGAGAGAGAAGAGGCAATGTGGAATTTAAATGCACTTACCTAAGGGCATAATCGTAATGGCTCCGCTCCAGCAGGGCTCGAACTCCGGGCCTTTCGCATCTGAAGGGAACATGCTACCACTGCTCTATCACGACTTCCAACTAGCTAGAGTACAGTAGAGAGAGTCGCAATGTATTAAGCAGCCAATTTGTTGTTTCATACATTTGACCTCTATTAAGCAGCCACCTGTGCTAAGCAGACGGATCTATAGCCCAGTGGTAACACGTTGGATTGGTAATCCAGGGATCGCAGGTTCGATCCCCCGTCTGACCCTAATAAAATTAACAGTCTCTCAGATGGGACGTTAAACCGAGGTCTCGTGTCAATGCTTTACACTGTGCACGTAAAAGAACCAGAGGAGACTCTGGAATGGGTCTCTCTCTGCATCATTGCACTATCCTCCAAAAATCTAAAATGACTAATATCTTCAGGAGGCATCGCTCATATGAGCAACCGGTAGCGACGATAAATAAACGTAAACATTTTGTTTTTTAAAAAGCAGCCACTTTCTGATATTTCCTTGGCTAGCTGCTTAAGACAGGATTTGACTGTATATATTAGATATATAGATAACAAATGGTGTAGCAACATTGCTTATAGAGTCAATCTGCTTAGTTGGGTAAACAAATACAAGTTTGTCCGCCTCCGTGGTCGAGTGGTTAAGGTCGCTGACTTGTATACCACTGTAACCTATCATCACTGATGGTCACGGGTTTGATCCCCGCTCAGGCCGTGTCTCATTTATATGAAAAAGTTGGCAGTTTCTTACGGAGGTTGGTGCACCCAAGTACTGGTTAACCACTGGAGCCTGCCCAGGAAAGGTGTTGTTAGGTAAACTGCCCGCCATGGATATAGCCCAAAATGGTGCTGATGCAGGCGTAAAACCCGAAATATAACATATATATAACATAACAAATACAAGTTGACATCAGTAATATATGGCTTACATATAACAAACTGTGTTTTAGGTACCGTAGCGATAATACATACAGTATGGTGCAAGACAGAAATAGAGAAAAGGGAGATAATTCATGTTTGTTTGTAGACATGTTGAAAGATGCAGGGCTAATGCTTCAATTTCTTGTATTACACTGTTGTTATGGCAGTATTGAATGAGAAATGGTGGTCAGTTACTGCCCCTGAATGCGTCTTAAAATAGATAGGTCCTCTTCATTGGTTTCCTCTGTTTTTATCGTTGTTCCCTTTGCATTACATGCTATCAATTTTCATCCGTTTTCTCATCTTAGAATTATTAAATCTTTACTGATAATCTACAGTATATCAAACGGATACTTATCTGTAACAAATTGTTATCAATTAATTAACACAATTTTGATAAAACCACATTTATCATACCGCAACATCTGGTTAGGGAACAACAGTAAAAACAAAGGATTCCAATTCAAAGGACCAATATACATTTTCGGATGAATCAGACTTTATCTGTTAATGGAGGTGATAAAATTTATTCTACAGGCATAAAAGACACGATGACCATTGAGCTTTCCAAATCTCCTGGGAATTCATTGAAGGAGAAGAACATCTTGTAAGCTATGTACTGCCCTCCCCCATTATCACATGACCTACTCGTAAAATACTGTACTGCCCTCCCCCATTATCACATGACCTACTTGTAAAATACTGTACTGCCCTCCCCCATTATCACATGACCTACTTGTAAAATACTGTACTGCCCTCCCCCATTATCACATGACCTACTTGTAAGTACCGTACTGCCCTCCCCCATTATCACCTGACCTACTTGTAGGTACTGTACTGCCTCCCCCATTATCACATGACCTTCTTGTACGTACTGTACTGCCCTCCCCCATTATCACATGACCTACTTGTACATATTGTACTTCCCTCCCCCATTATCACATGACCTACTTGTAAGTACTGTACTTCCCTCCCCCATTATCACATGACCTACTTGTAAGTACTGTACTTCCCTCACCCATTATCACATGACCTACTTGTACTATTGTACTTCCCTCCCCCATTATCACATGACCTACTTGTAAGTACTGTACTTCCCTCCCCCATTATCACATGACCTACTTGTAAGTACTGTACTGCCCTCCCCCATTATCACATGACCTACTTGTAAGTACTGTACTTCCCTCACCCATTATCACATGACCTACTTGTAAGTACTGTACTTCCCTCACCCATTATCACATGACCTACTTGTAAGTACTGTACTTCCCTCCCCCATTATCACATGACCTACTTGTAAGTACTGTACTTCCCTCACCCATTATCACATGACCTACTTGTAAGTATTGTACTGCCCTCACCCATTATCACATGACCTACTTGTAAGTACTGTACTGCCCTCCCCCATTATCACATGACCTACTTGTAAGTACTGTACTGCCCTCCCCCATTATCACATGACCTACTTGTAAGTATTGTACTTCCCTCCCCCATTATCACATGACCTACTTGTAAGTATTGTACTGCCCTCCCCCATTATCACATGACCTACTTGTAAGTACTGTACTGCCCTCCCCCATTATCACATGACCTACTTGTAAGTACTGTACTGCCCTCCCCCATTATCACATGACCTACTTGTAAGTATTGTACTGCCCTCCCCCATTATCACATGACCTACTTGTAAGTACTGTACTTCCCTCCCCCATTATCACATGACCTACTTGTAAGTACTGTACTTCCCTCACCCATTATCACATGACCTACTTGTAAGTTTGTTGTTTTTGTTTGTGTTGTTTCCCTCCCCCATTATCACATGACCTACTTGTAAGTACTGTACTTCCCTCCCCCATTATCACATGACCTACTTGTAAGTACTGTACTTCCCTCACCCATTATCACATGACCTACTTGTAAGTACTGTACTTCCCTCACCCATTATCACATGACCTACTTGTAAGTACTGTACTTCCCTCACCCATTATCACATGACCTACTTGTAAGTACTGTACTTCCCTCACCCATTATCACATGACCTACTTGTAAGTACTGTACTTCCCTCACCCATTATCACATGACCTACTTGTAAGTACTGTACTTCCCTCACCCATTATCACATGACCTACTTGTAAGTACTGTACTTCCCTCACCCATTATCACATGACCTACTTGTAAGTACTGTACTTCCCTCACCCATTATCACATGACCTACTTGTAAGTACTGTACTTCCCTCACCCATTATCACATGACCTACTTGTAAGTACTGTACTTCCCTCACCCATTATCACATGACCTACTTGTAAGTACTGTACTTCCCTCACCCATTATCACATGACCTACTTGTAAGTACTGTACTTCCCTCACCCATTATCACATGACCTACTTGTAAGTACTGTACT
>CM026394.1:38463857-38492491 GCA_014843695.1 Archivesica marissinica
TCAATTCTAACATGACCATAATATAAACCGTCTCCGTCTCCGTAGCCCAGTGGTTAAGGCGTCCGCCTACGGAGCGGGAGGTCGAAGGTTCGAATCTCGTCAGGGGTTCGTTCTGATATGGCCGGTTGGTGAGACGCCAGCTAGTTAAATAATGGTTACCGATTGCCTACCAGCCTGACGTCTGGCACACAATCATAGGATTCGGGAAGTACTGATGTTCATAAAAAAAGAGGTATCTCATAAGTCAGAAATGGCTGGCCCTTTAAATAGGGGTGACACTATAATAAACAAACACTTTACTTTACTTTATAAACAAAACAAAACAATACTTCATGCTATATTTTAAGAGTCCGTAAATGACGTCACAGAACTACAAACTATATGTGGTTTGCAAAATGATTCCGGCGTAGTTTATTTTATTAACTACTGGCCAACTGATCCGTCGGTATACATGTATGAAATATGATTTCTTTTGTGTATCGTTATGTAAATATTTTACATGAACGAATGTAAAGAAAAAATAACACGTTTTGAATAAATGACGGTAAATTTACCCGTTAATGACATTTCGGCTTTGTATATTTGCTATGGACAGTTGCGGAAATCCGACGGAAATTGCCAATAGTAAGCACAAAATGTGCGCATGTGCGGTTCATTTCAATTTATTCTGATATCACCTCGTATTAGTTGGAACCGACATAAGGGTCATAAGCATATATACAGATATAAAGTAATCGGAAACCGATAATATTGAAATACACATAGCCAATGAGTTAACAAGTCGTGATCGCGCAGTGGTAGCGCGTTCGCTTCAGGTGCGAAAAGCCTGGAGTTCGAGCCCCGTTGGAGCCGTTACGATTGTGCCCTTAGGCAACGCATTTAAATTCCACGTTGCCTCTTCTCTCTCCTTCGTGGCGATGTATTTCATCAGGAATGAGGTCTCGTGAGTGATTAATATAAGTTGTAAGAACTTGTTTCGCACTCGAGCTCAAATAAATGTGTATAAGCTAATGAGTTAATAAGCCAAACCCTACAGTGGGTTCACATACATAGTTTACACTGCATATCCCAAGCTTGCATTGGATGACATTCTTTTTATCAGCGAAGGCCAACAAGGAATGCGTGCTGGTAGATTGAGCCACGCGGTTGTTATTGGTGACAGTGAAAACGTCGGTGTACCTACATTGGATGAGTTTGACAGAAGTTTTCCACGACCCTGGACGGAGTAAGTAATTAATGTTACTCTTGTGCCCGGATATCGAATTCCTCGAACATGGGGTAATAAATTAATAAAGACCTAATATAAAAGTCGTGATAGCGCAGTGGTAGAGCGTTCGATTCATGTGCGAAAGGACCTGAGGTCGAGCCCCGCTGGAGCCGTTACTAGTATGCCCTAAAGGCAAGGCATTTTAAATTCCACCATGCCTCTTCTCTCTCCCTCGTGGCGATGGATTCAATCAGGAATGAGATCTCGAGAGTGATTAATATTAAGTTGTAAGAAATTGTTTCGCAATCAAGCTAAAATAAAGTATATAGATTATATATCAATCTACAAGCGTGTTAACCACTGGACTACAGGGAAGCCGAATAATCCTAGTACATTAGGACCTCTCGTATTTTCCAGGACAGATAGACAACGACCGCATTCTGGGGTGACAATGTGGAAGGGGCCTACACAATACAGCGATATTTGGTTTGACGGCTTCCAGAGAAATGACATATACGACATAGGAGCCATTGCTAAGAAGCGTAATTCCCCATATTTCTTCTCCGTAACTACGCCATTTAGGAATATACAGTATGCGTTTGACGAGTCAGTAAGTTGGTACATTTGTTATAACCCTAATGCAAGTTTGGTTGTCTCGCTATGGATTGTCTCGCGAGACTGGTCAGTCCAGTGGCTAACACGTTGGACTCCGAATCCAGGGATCGCGGGTTGATCACCCGTCTGACATCCAACTAACAGTTCTTCAGATGGGACTTTAAGCTGAGGTTTCGTGTCGATGCTGTATACCATGCACGTAATCGAACATAAGAGACTGGAATTGGTGACTAGGTCTCTGTCTGTATTATTGCACTATCCTCCAAAATCCGTGGCTCATAGATACAACCGGCATCAATATATATAAACATAAATACACGTAGTATCGCCTATTTTCACTAGCATGTCTGATAATTGTAAGCAAACTTACACTTTCAACAAATCAAATAAATCACAGGTTTGATGAGCTTAGTGTCCTGTTCGTGCGCCTCTGTGGTCGAGAGGTTAATTAAGGTCGTTGACTTGTATACCACTGTAACCTTTCATCACTGATGGCCACGGGTTTGTGCCACGCTCAGGCCATGTCTCATTTATATGAAAAGGTTGGCAGTTTCTTAAGGAGGTTGGTGCACCCTAGTTCTGGTTAACCGCTGGAGCCTGCCCAGGAAAGGTGTTAGGTAAATTGCCAGCCGGCGATATAGCACGAAATGGTAGATAGAAGATACTTTTATTTCCTCCATTTCTGAAGAGCATAACATATTTACAAATCATTATTAATATGTATGTACAAACAGTATAATATAAATGATGCAGGCGTAAAACCCGAAATATAAAATAAATAAATGTATATGAAAAAGTTAGCAATTTCTTACGGAGGTTGGTGCACCCAACTACTAGTTAACAAGTCTGCCCAGGAAAAGTGTTGTTAAGTAAACTGCCAGCCTGCGTTATAGCCCATAGTGGTGCTGATGCAGGCGTAAATATCGCCATATCGGACAGATGTGATTTCTCTGGGTACTCCCATTTATCTCCAACACCGATTTCCTCCCGAATGAATGACCACACATACGCTGTCAACCGCCCCAACGAGAGTGATTAATATAAGTTGAAGCAGCTTGTTTCGCAATCGTTGTAAAATAAATGACTATTAAACTACATAGTTGATGAACATTTGCTGCTTGAATGAGTGTATTGCAAAGCTTTATATATTCTTATTGTTTGTCCGCCTCCGTGGTCGAGTGGTTAAGGTCGCTGACTTGCATACCACTGTAACCGATCATCTCTGATGCTCACGGGTTCGAGCCCCGCTCAGGCCGTGTCTTATGTATATGAAAAAGTTGGCAGTTTCCTACGAAGGTTGGTGCACCCAAGTACTGGTTAACCGTTGGAGCCTGCCCAGGAAAGGTGTTGTTGGGTAAACTGCCCGCCGGCGATATAGCCCAAAATGGTGCTGATGCTGGCGTAAAACTCGAAATATAACATAATATATAACATAATTCTTATAGTTGGGTCCAGAATCTCAATCACGTGACCCTTCTCCGGCTAACATGTTTTGACAATTGATTTGACTTCTATGGACATTTCATAAAAAAATTAGAAACCCGGCCCCTGGAAAATATTCCCGTATTTTTTGCTAGGGGGCAAAATCCAAAATGGCCGCTGGTCCCATCTGTATATTGTTCAATATTCTTTATTCGAAGCATTTATGTCCAATATTATAGTTTGTCTGGTGATGTGGTGATAACATTATGCAGCCAATCACAAGGCTCAAACCATGTGCATTTCGCTTATAGGTCGAGCGTATATATTAATTCCAAAATGGTGACTATGTCTGTATGGAGACAGTAATATACAGTAATCAATTAAATACTTGTATTTATTAGGAAAGTGGAGGAAGCTACGCCATATCCGGTGATAAGAATGTAGATGCAGGTTGGGAAACTGAGAGGGACGGTCAACTAATTGCTGGTTTTACATTCTATACAAATACTTCCGGTAGCGTTCAAAAACAGTATTGGGTTAAACCGGACCATCTCTCGGCAGCAGCATCTGACTGCATTGCCAGGCCACTTAGGAGACTGGCATATTGCCAAACAAAATATGGAAACGTATGTATATAAAAAACAAAAAACAAAAAAAAAAAAAAAAAAAAAATATGTGTGTATATGTGTGTATGTATGTATGTGTGTATATGTGTGTATGTATGTATGTATGAAAAAAAAAAAAAAAAAATATACTCACACGTAAAAGAAAGTGTGCACTCGGTTAGAGGGGAAATTATATACTTATATTAACACGTATACCAATGTTCTGATAATTATCAAATTTCAATTAAAAGTAAAGCATCGTGTAGCCAATACCTGTTTGCACATGTTGTGCATATTATTTATTTATTGCTTCTCAATATAAATATAAAATGTTGGGAATTATGGAAATGTTAGGATATCTTGGAAACGGACATATTCTCAATGTATGGAACTGTTAGGATATCTTTGGAAACGGACATATTCTCAATGTATGGAACTGTTAGGGTATCTTTGGAAACGGACAGGGTACTTTGGAAACGGACATATTCTCAAATATGAACTTTAGGGTACCTTTGGAAACGGACATATTCTCAATGTATGGAACGGTTAGGATATCTTTGGAAACGGACATATTCTCAATGTATGGAACTGTTAGGGTATCTTTGGAAACGGACATATTCTCAATGTATGGAACTGTTAGGGTATCTTTGGAAACGGACATATTCTCAATGTAGGAACTGTTAGGATATATTGGAAACAGACATATTCTCAATGTATGGAACTGTTAGGATATATTGGAAACAGACATATTCTCAATGTATGGAACTGTTAGGATATATTGGAAACAGACATATTCTCAATGTATGGAACTGTTAGGATATATTGGAAACAGACATATTCTCAATGTATGGAACTGTTAGGATATATTGGAAACAGACATATTCTCAATGTATGGAACTGTTAGGATATATTGGAAACAGACATATTCTCAATGTATGGAACTGTTAGGATATATTGGAAACAGACATATTCTCAATGTATGTAACTGTTAGGATATCTTGGAAACGGACATATTCTCAATGTATGGAACTGTTAGGATATCTTGGAAACGGACATATTCTCAATGTATGGAACTGTTAGGATATCTTGGAAACGGACATATTCTCAACTTATGGAACTGTTAGGGTAGCTTTGGAAACGGACATATTCTCAAAGTATGTAACTGTTAGGGTACCTTTGGAAACGGACATATTGTCAATGTATGGAACGGTTAGGATATCTTTGGAAACGGACATATTCTCAAAGTGTGAAATATAGGTATATTATTAGGAGATTGCATATTGCCAAACAAAGCATGGACATATAAGTGTATCCTTTGAAACTGACATATTCTAAAAGTATAGAAATGTTAAATCTGCATTAGGAGACTGGCATATTGACAAAGTATTGAAGAGTAAGTGTATATTCGGATATTGACCTATCATGGAAGATCCAGCAACCTTCCACAAGCCAGCTGGATAGCTTCCTCACATGAACTAATTCGACAGTCAACGAGAGACATCGGTCAGTTACTGCCCCTGAATACTCCCTAAAGTAGACAAGTCCTATTAAGTGTTTTCCTCTGTTTTTATCGTTGTTTCCTTTGCACAACATGCTAGCACTATTATCCCACTCTCGCTTAATATGAGTATTAAATTACTATATCTCGACATATCTCCTACAGTATATGCAATGGGTACTTATTTGTAACAGAATGTTATAAGTCAATTAACACGATTGTGATAAAATCACATTTATCATACCGCAACATCTGGTTAGGGCACAACAGTAAAAACAAAGGATTCTAACAAAAAGGACCTATTCACATTTTGTAATAAATCGGACTTTATCTGCCAAGGGAGGTAATAGAAAATTAGAGATGTCTCTCATTGGAATTCGAACGTATACAGCTGGATAGCCTCCTCAAACAGCCACTTAGAATTCGAACGTACAGTGGTGAGGGGCGAGTAATTTGAATTCAACGACCGTAACCACTCGGCCATGAAGGCAAACTAACAAAGTGTATTTTATAAGCTGTTTAACATTGGCTACTTGTGGAAGTCGTGATAGGGCAGTTGTATCGCGTTAGCTTCAGATGCGAAAGGTCCGGAGTTTCGAACCCCACTGGAGCAGTTACAATTGTGCCCTTAGGCAATGCATTTAATTCCACGTTGCCTCTTCTCTTTCCCTGGTGGCGATGCATTCCATCAGGAATGAGATCTCGAGATAGTCCGGCAGTATTTGGCCCACATTTATTAATATTATTCTTCTTTGATTATTTATTATAGAATATGTATATACTGTTTGGGTCTACGCACAATATATTTTTACTAAGAGTGTACATGACTTATTAGCGAATATATTGTGAAACCATTTTCAGATTTGGCGGCCATTTTGAAATTCTTGAATATTTAAAATTTAATTATTCAAAGGTGAGGACTTCAAACCCACATTATATATGTCCCATAGATTAATAATTAATAGAAAAATAAACTTTATCCGGGAATTTCAGGTTAAGGGGAAAACCGTTGTTTAACTGCTGGACTAAGAGTGATTAATATAATAATAATAAAATAATAAGTTATAAGAATTTATTTCGCAATCGAGCTAAACATAATTTGTATAAACTAAGTGTATTTTATCATCAGCTGATGGTCGCAGGTGGCTTCCACGACTTGGAATCCCATGGCATATTTGTTCGTGATGATCTACCCAGTGCTCAATTGGAATTTGAACTTCGAGTCGCCACCGGCCCACAAGTGGTGATGGATGGGAGTCGGACATACACGTTCCATACCATTGGCGAGATACCAGAATGGATCCGCATAACGGCAGAAGGAATTGAGATGTAAGAGCTATTTATGTAGTCCTATATCTTATTTAGTATATACAACTTTTATGTTAGCTCGATTGCGAAACAAGTTCTTAAAACTTATATAAATCACTCTCGATGGAATCCATCGCCATGAGGGAGAGAGAGGAGCAATGTGGAATTTAAATGCCTTGCCTACGAGCACAATCGTAACGGCTCCAAAGGTGCTCGAACTCAGGGCTCTTTCGCACGTGAAGCGAACGCGCTATTACTGCGCTATCATGACTACCGCTTTAACATTTATTACTTAACCTCAGAGAAATGTATACAAGAGATATAATATTCCTGTCTTAGTCATAGACGGTTCTCCAATGGTATTCCCTGCTTGCTTGTCGAGGGCTGTGCGATTTCATTCCGTTGCCAGTTATAATTGGTGTTAATACAGTAGTGTATGGTTTACGTTTATTTATCGTCGCTACCGGTTGCCCATATGAGCGACGCCTCATGAAGAGATTAGTCATTTTAGATTGTTGAAGGATACTGCAATGATACAGACAGAGAATCATTCCCGAGTCTCACCTGGTTCTTTAACGTGCACTGTGTAAAGCACAGACACGAAACCTCGGTTAAAGTCCCATTTGAAAGACTGGTAATTTTATTAGGATCAGACGGGGTATCGAATCTGCGATCCCTGGATTACCAGTCCAGCGTGTAAACCCTTGTGTGTCCTTATTTCATTTCTCATGCCCGTACTCAGTACCGTAGCCAGAGGCAAATTTTAACCGAGGAAATATATGGGGGTCCGGTGGCATGTTCCTCCTTAAAAGTGTTGGAGTATAAAAGCGATTTCTGATTTAATGAGTTTAGACGTATACTTATGTACTGACCTTTCAGCTCTCTAACAGTCAACATTTTATACAGCAAAGGGATATGTTTTGCCTTTTATTTGTTTAATTTTTCATTATTTTTGTTTGTGCTTCGGTAATTTTAACCGACGCTTCTGCCTCGGTGTGCCTCAGTGTGGCTCAGTGTGGCTACGGGCTTGGTACTTTCCCTGGTTTGCTGTGTCGACTGAAACCCGTTTCCGCACATCTTGTACGATATTGTTCGTTGTATGTTAACGTAAATGTCCGAGTAAGAATGTACAATGTAGACGCATACAGTAAGCCAAACCATGCTTGCCCACGAGAAACTGTTAACAAACATCGTGATCCAAGTGACATGTGCAAACATAGTTAGTATTTACTCGGATATACCCTAATGATGTCTGATTAGCGCAGTGGTTAGCGCGCTCGCTTCTCACCAATGCAACCCGGGTTCGATCCTCTGACCGGGAAGTATGGGAGATGGTACGATGGTCGCCAGATCGGACAGGTGGGTTTTCTCCGGGTACTCCGGTTTCCTCCCACATGAATGGCCACATTTACGATTTCATCCGCGCCAACGAGAGTGATTCATATAAGTAGCTCATCCATATGGTCCGCCTGCGTGGTCGAGTTATTAAGGTCGCTGACTTGTATACCACTGTAACCTATCATCACTGATTGTCACGGGTTCGAGCCCCGCTCAGGCCGTGTCTCATTTATATGAAAAAGTTGGCAGTTTCTTACGGAGGTTAGTGCACCCAAGTACTGGTTAACCGCTGGAGCCTGCACAGGAAAGGTGTTGTTAGGTAAACTGCCCGCCGGCGATATAGCCCAAAATGGTGCTGGTGCAGGCGTAAAACACGAACTATAACGTATAACATAATATCCTGGAGGGATTTTGACATGCGATCCATAGAACGATCGAACCTGCGATCCACGGAGAGAATCTAACCTGCGATTCCTGGATTTTTTTTATACTTTATTTATTTTACAACGATTGCGAAGCAAGTTTTAACAACTTATATTAATCACTCTCGTTGGCGCGGATGAAAGCGTATATGTGGTCATTCATGTGGGAGGAAACCGGAGTACCCGGAGAAAACCCACCTCAGGTCCGATCTGGCGACCATCGTACAATCTCAAATACTTCCCTGTCCGAGGATCGAACCCGGGTTGCATTGGTGAGAAGCGACCGCGCTAACCACTGCGCTAACCGGACAGCCTACTCGGACATTCCTGGATTTGCGGTACAGCGTGTTAATTACTACCCCACTAACCTGTCAATTGCAAACTTTGCAAAGAGATGCATACATATGCCAACAATAAGCTGTTTGAAGACGGAATCACAACAACAAAAACAGTAGAAAAAAAGAACGAAGAAATGATTGGGAAGGAGAGGAATACAGAATAAAAATCTATACACATATATATATATATTATATGTATACCACACTCTTTTCACAGTGGCGACACTTTAAGGGTCGGGATCTGTACTCCACCAGGCTCTGAACTCGACATGCAAAGTGCCTTCCCGGGAAAACTTTGGACGGCTGAGAAGTTCACGAGAGTTAACTCTCTTGCAGAATTAGATGCGACAGACTCAGTACTTGACGGGGAGAAGTTCTACCTAGACGATGCAACCGGGTACGTTTATTGTTAGTATATTATACGTTGGTGTAAGTACATCGAGTGTTCTATAACATATACACTACATAAACCTATTATTGCTTTCACGGTGGAATGTTGAAACGAAAATAATTCGTTCGTTTGTTTTTGCGTTTTAAACAGCATACGTCACATGACGACTATTCAGTTCCATTGATATTGTCATTATTATTATTATCGTCATTATCGTCGTCATTATCGTCGTCATTATCGTCGTCATTATCGTCGTCATTATCGTCGTCATTATCGTCGTCATTATCGTCGTCATTATCGTCATCATCGTCATTGTCATCATCGTCCTTATCGTCGTCATTATCGTCATCGTCATTATCATTATCGTCGTCATTATCGTCATCATCATTATCGTCGTCATCATCATCGTCATCATCGTCATTGTCATTATGCAAGTTATGCTCTTTTCAGAATGTTGTATTACAAATTTGTTGGCGTTACGACTCTTGCTCCTGATGATGCGGCCACTTGTGGTGGTGGAATGTGTCCAGACTTTAGAGTAATGGTTAAGTCCGGTAACCTGACGGACGGTGATTGTCGACAACGGTTGTATGGATCCCAGTTAAATATGGAAAAGGTAAAAGTGAATAGAAAGCCTAGGAAATAAGCACATATACATGTATACAGTTAACCCTGTCTTAAGCAGCCAGTCAAGGGAATCACGGACAGTGGCTACTTAGAACAGGTGGCTGTCTGCTTAGTTTAAACTTTATTTATTTTACAACGATTGCAAGCACGTTTTAAAAACTTATATTAATCACTCTCGTTGGCGCGGATGAAAGCGTATAATGTTGTCATTCATGTGGGACGAAACCGGAGTACCCGGAGTAAACCCACCTGTCCGACCTGGCGACCACCGTACCGTCTCGCATATTTCCCGGTACGAGGATCGAACTAGGGTTGCATTGGTGAGTGCTCTAACCACTGCGTTAATCGGACAGCCGGCTGTCTGCTTAATAGAGGTTAAATGTATAATAAAATAACATACTTGGAATCTTGAAACTGGTTGCTTAATGCATGTTGGCTGACTGTTGGCTGACAGGTTTGACTGAATTGCTGCACCCAACGAATAATTAGCCAACGTTGTTATGTTTGGCACCTGAATTCCTAAGAAGAGATTGCCTACGTATCGTGAGTCAAAGCAGTTGTGGTTGTATTTTTAGATGGTTTACAGATCTGTTCCAGAACAGTGGCCATGCTGTATATCCGTTAATATTTACATCGCTATTGTATTTCCATTGATGAACGTATGTGCCCTGATTGTATGCATTTTCGTATGAGGGTTTCCAACTAATTATATGCAGCTGACATGCGCTGTCGAAGACACTGACATGCGTATTCGCAGTGTTAGGCAGCGTTCGTCGTGAGAAAAGGCGTGTCGTACTAATGATATGCAGCTGACATGCGCACGCACTCGAAGTTACGAGCATGCGTCCCGAGAGAAGGCGTGTCTTGCAGTTTACGCTGTTCCAATGATGACCTATTTACCTATTCTGACACTCGGTAAGTCGATACTCTAGACTATAAGTATTTGAAATGCAAAGTGTCATTGAAAATAATAGTAAATGTAAATATAAAGAATGAATCGCGGGTTAATAGTGTTCATCGGGGTATGAACTATATTGACCGTGTTTCAAGCTAAGAGTGGATGCCTTCGGCCTCCACATACTATAACAACGCAAAATGTATTTCATACCCCGATGGAAACTATTAACCCACGATTCATTCTTTAATTGGTTGTGACCACATTTTGCGATGTATTATTGTATTACTATGCTCTAAGTTCGATAGTTCAGTGCTTATGCTCACAACAGTACAACATAATTATTTGTCATTAATAATGTTAAAGTGAACATGTTTTCACAGCCTCCTCTGGATGTAGATACAGATGTTTATCCAGCAAATGGCGGCTCTACACCTCCCGTGGTACGTAGAATTGTAATACATAGTTCATCTAAGACAGCATACTTGTCGTTCAGTTATTTATTGGCGAGTAAAACATGAGTTGGGGTTCTGACTCGTAGGAATTAGCTTTGCAGACCTAAGTGGTTCATTCCGACACGCAGAACGACAACCCATGCTGTATCGACTATAAGTAACACAAATACATTATTATTATTTCGATTCTAACATGACCAAAATATATAAGAAGCGCACATGCCTGTATAATGACGTCACGTTTTTACGGCGTACTGCGGTTTTAACCACGATAAGTGTATACGGAGCCATGCTAGAATATATATATATATTTCAAGCAGTGAAAGATGGAATTTTCTCTGCTGCTGGTTAGTCCGCCTCCGTGGTCGAGTGGTTAAGGTCGCTGACTTGTATACCACTGTAACCTATCATCACTGATGGTAACGGGTTCGAGCCCCGCTCAGACCGTGTCTCATTTATATGAAAAAGTTGGCAGTTTCTTACGGAGGTTGGTGCACCCAAGTACTGGTTAACCGCTGGAGCCTGCCCAGGAAAGGTGTTGTTAGATAAACTGCCCGCCGGCGATATAACCCAAAATGGTGCTGATGCAGGCGTAAAACCCGAAATATAACATATAACTGCAACTGGTTAGTTTAAACAATATTTTAAACTAACCAGTGGCAGAGAAAATGCCATCTGGTGCGTTTCGTATTCCTGCGCGGTTAGTTGTACTTTTGTATTTTAGCTATTTTCTGACTTATCTTGAAGTTAATAAGTAAGTAATATATTATAATAAATTTGTTTTGTGTGTAGGTTTTAATTTTGACAGCAAACATATACGAACTTGAAAATTATACCGGAACTATTTCTTATTACGGACGTTCACAATAACATAAGTGGTTGTGTGGTTGTGTATTGTAGAGGAATGAGGCTCCAGACAGGGGCAGTTAAAATGAATTAAATTTGATAACTATTATGTTAGCCAAAATCATTGGAAATCATAACAGACAAAGAAGATTTGTGTTTATTAGTATACGATATAATTCAATTTCATCTCGTAATCGCAATGTGTACATACTATAGACAAGTACAATGCAACAACTCTATTTCCAGGGATATGGTGCTGGTCCGACGAGACCGTTGACAAATCGTGATCCTGTAAACGGGCTCTACGGTGATTGGTCAGCCTGGTCTGCGTGTTCCAAGACATGTAATGGTATGCTCCTGAAATTTCACTAAGCAAAACTTAAATATTAATTCTTTAGTTTTAAACTTTATGCAAGCACAGTGAAACTTGCTTGAAAGACAATGTCTATTAAGATACAACCTTTTCACTTCCCGTCCTGTATTAATTCCTGCTAAGAAACGGCGTTTAGCCGTTCCCTTTGGTGGTATCTAATACAAGTTTAACGTGAATGGTAAATATCCATTTCATAAAGTTTTTACATCTAAATTTAGTACACCATTATTTTGGAATGCGAGCCTAATGTGGACCTGAACAATCAAAGAGAAACGTGAATTGAAACAGAACATTGTCAATATCGACATACAGTCAACCCCGTGTTAAGCAGCCAGTCATGGGACTCGCAAAAGTGGCTGCTAAGCACAGGTGGCTGCTTAATAGAGGTCAAATATATAATACAACAACCTATTGGGAATCTGGAAACTGGCCGTTTAATACATGTTGACTGGTGAATAGAGGTGACCACTAACACAGGTTTGGCTGGTGAATAGAGGTGACCACTAAAACAGGTTTGGCTGTAAATTCGAACCACGGATATTTGAATTACCGTACTGTTTCTAACGTCCTATAATTTGAGTTACTGGGGCAGTCACAATCGTGAACTGTTACATTCGTCCCTTCTGATTGAATTAGGCTTTTCCCGAAAATAGGTAGTCTCCCTTGCGAAAATTCTCCGATATTGACATTGCGCATGTCTACTATTCTGCTTTCGATATTCACAACCAAACTGGCTAGCCAACATTTGCTTAAAGCGACATTACATCGCAAAAATCGAATAAAATGCTTTTTTTACGTATTACTGCATTGCTACTACAACTTCTTCTGAATACATTCGAACACATTGAATCAATAAACAGTGTGTTTGTGGTATACACACGTGGAAGTAGGATTTTATATTACGGTCATCCACGCTCTTGAATTGACGTTTGTTGTCTATGCGATACGTTTGTTTAGAGATAATTTAGCTAAGATTAGTCTACAAATAAATATGCATAGGCACACATGTGAGATATCACGGTAAATATGTACAATAGTACATATATCACGGTAAATATGTACAATAGTACAACAGCTCGTGTTATTCAGGATAAACGCTTTGTATTACGCATGAATGTCGACCCTATTTACATTATTTTGTTATGTCAACAAACCTCCCGCCGGCGATATAGCCCAAAATGGTGCCGATGCAGGCGTTAAACCCGAAATATAAATATAACAATATGTCAACAAACCGCGAATACGACGTTTGTTTATTTGTTGAAATACTCAGTTTTTGAGGCAAATAATTGGAAAATAATTATACCATATACATGTAATAGCAAATTACATTCTGCAAACATTTGCGTTTTCACCGATTTAGTCGCTTTAAGCATACGGATAAGGGAAAGAAACGGCGTATGAAATAATGTTGCATAATTATGCAAAGGAATATATCTTGATTAAGTTGTGGACGATAGACCTGTTTCGTGTTCTCCTCCGTGGTCGAGTGGTTAAGGTCGCTGACTTGTATACCACTGTAACCTATCATCACTGATGGTCACGGGTTCGAGCCCCGCTCAGACCGTGTCTCATTTATATGAACAAGTTGGCAGTTTGTTACGGAGGTTGGTGCACCCAAGTGCTGGTTAATCGCTGGAGCCTGCCCAGGAAAGGTGTTGTTAGGTAAACTGCCCGCCGGCGATATAGCCCGAAATGGTGCTGATGCAGGCGTAAAACCGAAATATAACATAAGACCTGTTTCGTTGCACAGATTTCCACAACACGATACTCTGAACAAACACCCAGACCACTGATTTACACAAGTCTTTGCTTTGACATACGATTCCAATATTACCCAGCATGCACCCACGTACCGAATGCAACAGGAGAACAAAATGTTACTCTATTACTATTACAATGGTATACCAAATCAGTGGGGGGGGGCTCCTTACCCGAGTAGTTACGGTAGTCGACTTCAACGTATGTGCCCCTCGCCGCTGTATGCGAGGACGCTATTCAGCTGACTTACGACAAGTTCTACCCGGAAACCCGTTTGTGCCTGAAATACTGCTCCGAGGGGCACACGGGGTCGTCACCAATAATAGCTGGAGAGTCGCCATATGACTGGCATAAGCTCTCGGTGCGACTTTAAGCACCCACAAGAAACAAAACAAAAACCAATGTACTTTAAACACCCAAAATAAACAAAACAAAACCCAATGTACTTTAAACACCCAAAAGAAACAAAACAAAAACAAATGTGTGTATGTTCCATTAGTATCAAACCCTTTGAGGGGACTTAGACATCTTCCTGTGCATGATTATACATGTCTTCCTGTGCAGGTATATACATGTCTTCCTGTGCAGGCTTATACATGTCTTCCTGTGCAGGCATATACATGTCTTCCTGTGCAGGCATATACATGTCTTCCTGTGCAGGCTTATACATGTCTTCCTGTGCAGGCTTATACATTTCTTCCTGTGCAGGCTTATACATGTCTTCCTGTGCAGGCTTATACATGTCTTCCTGTTCAGGCTTATACATGTCTTCCTGTGCAGGCGTATACATGTCTTCCTGTGCAGACTAAACAGTCTTATACATGTCTTCCTGTGCAGGCTTATACATGTCTTCCTGTGCAGGTTATACATGTCTTCCTGTGCAGGCTTATACATGTCTTCCTGTGCAGGCTTATACATGTCTTCCTGTGCAGGCTTATACATGTCTTCCTGTGCAGGCTTATACATGTCTTCCTGTGCAGGCTTATACATGTCTTCCTGTGCAGGCTTATACATGTCTTCCTGTGCAGGCTTATACATGTCTTCCTGTGCAGGCTTATACATGTCTTCCTGTGCAGGCTTATACATGTCTTCCTGTGCAGGCTTATACATGTCTTCCTGTGCAGGCTTATACATGTCTTCCTGTGCAGGCTTATACATGTCTTCCTGTGCAGGCTTATACATGTCTTCCTGTGCAGGCTTATACATGTCTTCCTGTGCAGGCTTATACATGTCTTCCTGTGCAGGCTTATACATGTCTTCCTGTGCAGGCTTATACATGTCTTCCTGTGCAGGCTTATACATGTCTTCCTGTGCAGGCTTATACATGTCTTCCTGTGCAGGCTTATACATGTCTTCCTGTGCAGGCTTATACATGTCTTCCTGTGCAGGCTTATACATGTCTTCCTGTGCAGGCTTATACATGTCTTCCTGTGCAGGCTTATACATGTCTTCCTGTGCAGGCTTATACATGTCTTCCTGTGCAGGCTTATACATGTCTTCCTGTGCATGCTTATACATGTCTTCCTGTGCAGGCTTATACATGTCTTCCTGTGCAGGCTTATACATGTCTTCCTGTGCAGGCTTATACATGTCTTCCTGTGCAGGCTTATACATGTCTTCCTGTGCAGGCTTATACATGTCTTCCTGTGCAGGCGTATACATGTCTTCCTGTGCAGGCTTATACATATCTTCCTGTGCAGGCTTATACATGTCTTCCTGTGCAGGCTTATACATGTCTTCCTATGTAAGCTTATACATGTCTTCCTGTGCAGGCTTATAGATGTCTTCCTGTGCAGGTATACATGTCTTCCTGTGCAGGCTTATACATGTCTTCCTGTGCAGGCTTATACATGTCTTCCTGTGCAGGCTTATACATGTCTTCCTGTGCAGGCTTATACATGTCTTCCTGTGCAGGCTTATACATGTCTTCCTGTGCAGGCTTATACATGTCTTCCTGTGCAATGCATTACATGTCTTCCTGTGCAGGCTTATACATGTCTTCCTGTGCAGGCTTATACATGTCTTCCTGTGCAGGCTTATACATGTCTTCCTGTGCAGGCTTATACATGTCTTCCTGTGCAGGTTTACATGTCTTCCTGTGCAGGCTTATACATGTCTTCCTGTGCAGGCTTATACATGTCTTCCTGTGCAGGCTTATACATGTCTAACTATGTAAGCTTATACATTTCTTCCTGTACAGGCTTATACATGTCTTCCTGTACAGGCTTATACATGTCTTCCTGTGCAGGCTTATACATGTCTTCCTGTACAGGCTTATACATGTACTCCTGTGTAGGCTTATACATGTCTTCCTGTGCAGGCGTATACATGTCTTCCTGTGCAGGCTTATACATGTCTTCCTGTGCAGGCTTATACATGTCTGCCTATGTAAGCTTATACATGTCTTCCTGTGCAGGCTTATACATGTCTGCCTATGTAAGCTTATACATGTCTTCCTGTGCCGGCGTATACATGTCTTCCTATGCAGGCTTATACATGTCTTCCTGTGCAGGCTTATACATGTCTTCCTGTGCAGGCTTATACATGTCTTCCTGTGCAGGCTTATACAAGTCTTCCTGTGCAGGCTTAGCCGACCTATGTGGTTAACAAGTACTAAGCAATGTACGATATGCCTTGCTCACGGAGGCTACATACGTGGCCTGACCGAATATTGAACCCGGGATCGTGAGATTCCAAATCCGACACGTACCACTGTACCACGGACGCCACGATTCAGTTACCTAGACGACCAACTTCGACAAGTCTACATTTATTTGTATATAATTTATAAACGAATCGCCAATATTTGATATAGTTAAAGAATGGTCATATCATGTTTTGCAGAGGGCATCCAATACAAAACCCGCCGCTGTGACAGTCCACTTCCGGAGAACAACGGGATAGAATGCGTAGGTCATAGTGTGGAGCTCCAGCCATGTACCATCGAACCTTGTGGTAACATATTTATTTGTTTGTTTGTTCGGGTTTTACGCCTGCATCAGCACCATTTCGGGCTATATCGCCGGCGGGCAGTTTACCTAACAACACCTTTCCTGGGCAGGCTCCATAAGAAACTGCAATCTTTTTCATATAATGACACGGCCTGAGCGGGGCTCGAACCCATGACCATCAGTGATGATAGGTTACAGTGGTATACAAGTCAGTTAACCACTCGACCACGGAGGCGGACTAACATATTTGTAGCATGTTTTGAGTTTTTCAATCATAGCTTGTCGCATGAAATGCGTGATCGTAATATGTGAAAATAAGTGTAATGGAAAATATTGATGAAGTTAGCAACGAGCAGTGTACAGCTAACAACAACAACGACAACAACAACGATATTTTATTTCAAAATCATGTACAAGATGCTGAGAGCAAATACAATACCAGTAATTACAAATACAATACCAGCAATTACAGATAAAATACCAAAATATCGAATTTTGTTAATTAAATTTAGATAGAATACCAGTAACCACAAGTAACTACAAATACCGGACTAGTTATAACACACTGTGTAGTGGCTAAACACATACAAATATCAAGAAGTCTCTTTCATAGTTCAAGAACCAGACGATCTGAATTACATAAGTAAGATTAGGGTCAATTTTGATGAATTACTGTTAATATAATAAACAGTGAGCAGTGATTACTGCATTCCAGCACAGAATGGTTCAAATTCTGTCCCAAAATATAAAACAATAATTTAGGATATTTGTTTCTGAAAATTGTTTTACGGCCGGTTAACTAAACGGAAACGCGCCACATACCGTATTCTACAACAGTGTGTGGGTAGTGTTATTTAGCCGTGTGCGACTCGCTCCAATTGTGTACTGCTGTACTGTTGGCATGGAGCAGTGAGCTGGGGGGGGGGAATGTACGAGCGGTGTAGTACAGCAGTGTGCTATGTAATCTAGTAGTGAGTAGTGTTATTTAGCCGTGTGGGACTCGCTCCAATTGTGTACTGCTGTACTGTTGGCAGGGAGCAGTGAGCTTGGGGATGTACGAGCGGTGTAGTGCAGCAGTGTGCATTGTAATTCAGCAGTGAGTGGTGTATTCTAGTAGTGAATGCTGTGTAAATGCAAATTCTTCCCAAATGAATACAATTATATTCGTTTCCATACTGGCTTTCCTGACAGTGAACAGTGGGGACATGTACGAGTGGTGCATTCTGGTAGTGAATGATATGTAAATAGAAATGTTCGTAAACAAAATTAAAAAAATGTTTTTATTACGTGTATTTTTAATAAAATAAAATGTTGATTAATTATTTCGAAAATTATTAAAGATCAGTTCATTAACCGCAAACAAACCAATTAGGCTTTATTTCAGTAATGCATATACATTTTATTAGTTTCCATATTCTGGTCGTTGCAGTAATGACATGTACGAGTGGTGTAGTGCAGCAGTCAGTGCTATTATCTAGTAGTAAATGCATATTTGGAAAAATAATAACAGATATCCGTGGGTGGTGTATTCCAGCAGAGGGTAGTGTAAGTAGACAGTGATTGGTATTTGTAGTAGTGAATGATGTGTAAATGCAACTCTTCGAGAGAAAAATATAATTAATAAAAACAAATTTTGATTGGATTTCCGGAAAAAAAATATAATTAATAAAAACAAATTTGATTGGATTTCGGGGAAAAAAATATAATTAATAAAAACAAATTTTGATTGGATTTCGAGATGTTTTAAAAGTTGGTTTGGTAACCAGTAACAATCCAATTAGTCTTTCCTGTCGGTAAGCAGTGGGGAAATGTACGAGTGATGTATTCCAGCGATGTATTCTAGCAGTGAATGATGTGTAAATGCAAATGTTCAGGAAAACATAAAACGATAGAATCATGAATTTATTATTTTTAATAAAAACAAATTTTGATTTGTTATTCGAAAATTGCTTGTGTCGGTTGGGTAACAAACTAATTAGTTTTTACTTCAGCAATGAGCAGTGCGATTTGATCAGTGGGGGGAATATACGAGTGGTGTATTCCCGCAGCTATTCTAGTAGTGTATGTGTAAATGAAGAAAACAATTATTGTAGCGATGTCCACCACGTGTTGTCTCGTCAACATCAAGGTCATGCTCGTACGCAACAAAATTAATTCGTTTTTTTTTCTATCCCCATCTGAAAGAGCGATTGTTCGACAATTGATTGCAATGGCGCTAAATAAATGTGAATAGACGTGAAACCAGCAGGGCCGTCGCTGGAGTTATTTTGATGATACGCACGGGCGAGTACGCTAGGGGGTTCGGGGTCATGCCCCCTCGGAGATTTTTTGAAATGAGGAAGCAATTTCCTGCATTTCAATGCATTTTGTAACATACAATTGCAGGACTAAAGTTCTTACGACAATCCGTATACAGGTATAAATTAAGGTATAATATACATGATCTATCGCCCATATCAATTAAACAAGCACATACAATAGCACACAATAATTTCGAGATGCATATTTGCAATGGGCTCAATTATTGCACCAGTCCACACATCACGTATGTATCCCTTCTAACCCCATGGGGTTTTCAATTATTTTTCATTTTCTAAGACCAATGATACGCACGTGCGTACTTGCGTATGCCCAGCGACTGGTCCAGTATCATAATAGCATACGTCCTTAATGGTTATTTATATTTTTCTTTTAGCATAGCATTTCGCGTATATATTCTAAATGCTTCCCTAATGGAACTACTCGTTACATGATTCTACAATGGACGTGTTCTTTTCCTGATATTTACAGCAATTGACGGAGGTTTTACAGAGTGGACACAGTGGAGCACGTGCCTTGCATTTAATGAGACATACTGCTCTGGAGTGACCGAACGGTATCGAACTTGCTCCGAGCCAGCGGTCCAGTTTGGTGGGGAATCGTGTGAGGGATATACCGGTGAAATGAAGCCATGCACGGTTTGCTAGACTTATAAAGCCTACTTAATGTAGGGCAACTTACGCTATTAAATAAAGTCCTGAATGCGTTTTGTGTTAAATGTGTGCCTTATTCTACTACCGGCTGCCCGTATGAGCGACGCCTCCTGACGAGATTATTCATTTTTATATTTTTGGAGGATAGTGCAATGGTACAGACAGAGACCCATTCCAGAGTCTCCTCTGGTTCTGTTACTTGCACGTTGTACAGCACCGACACGAGACCTCGGTTTAAAGTCTCAACTGAAAGACTTGTTAATTTTATTAGGGTCAGACAGGGGGATAAAGAGTCAGCGAATCGTCGCAGAATGTATTTCCATTTTGAAAATTGGCTTGTTTGACAAAGGAAATTGCAATGTATGCTTGTGCCCGTTTTCAATGCCAGCACTATTATTAAAACATGCTAAACATGGGAATAAATGTTACGAAAATTTAAACTGGCAAAAACAATTTCCAACAATTCTACTATTGATACAAACATAAAAAAACCTTCCAGTACAAATATATGAGAATTAATCCTACAAATAAACACCTACATAAATGTAAAATAGTTAACTCTAGTCTATGTGACCTATCTGATAGACATATTGAAACCTTGGAACATCTCTTCTTGGAATGTAGTCAAAGTCAACATTTCTGGTCCAGTATGAATACGTTGTAGCCTGGATTTCAGTCTGTCGATTTTTCACATTTTGACTTCTGACTGTTGATATTATCAGATTCTCCCAAGTAATGGTCTCAGTGTTAAAATCTATTTATGTCACTATTTATGTCACTATTTATGTCACTATTTATGTCACTATTTATGTCACTATTGATGTCACTAACCAGGCAAAAGATATCGACGTCTGTTCCCAGGCTCAATACGTTGCTCAAACAAAATAAAATAGATATACCGCTAGATTTTCAAACAATATCCTTCGGTTATGATGGGAACATAAATGTAAATTAAATAAAAGTGTTTAAACATTAAAATATTTAAGAAAAAAAATAATTATAAGACAGAAAAGAAATAGAGAAACATATGCCAAATTATGACGATGTGTTTGCATGGAGTGGCTGGGGTTGTCTTCTATTTTCACTTCTCTCTCCTTATTTTTTTCTATTCTGTTGTATATAAACTGCGATCTAAACTGTAATAAGGTGAACTTGTATTCAAGTTTCTGTGCATGTAAATATGAAGAAAGTGAATAAACGGGTTGATCCGTGGCAACTCGAACAAATAAAAACAAACATGCTAAAAGTTGTGCTGTTATGAAAATTTGAGACGATTAACCTGGTCAAAGTAACATTGGACAAGTCAAAGTAACATTGGACAAGAACATTTAAATAAATTTATGTTTTTGTTTATATTTCGGGTTATACGCCTGCATCAGCACCATTTTGGGCTATATCGCCGGCGGGCCGTTTACCTAACAACACCTTTCCTGGGCAGGCTCCAACGGTTAACCAGTACTTGGGTGCACCAACCTCCGTAAGAAACTGCCAACTTTTTCATATAAATGAGCCCCGCTAATATGCTAAAATGGATGTATTTCATTACTTTAAAATTTGTGTGATGCTTATTTTGCCACTAGTATTGTCAGTTTACGGCACATTTGGAATGTCTTGTGTCGTATTAATACGCGTAGGTTTCCCGTGTACTTCGTGCTCCTGCGATGCTGTTCGCTGTACTATTCCCATACACTTTGCATTACTAACCCTTTAATCTCTTTGGGTAGTAGGCCCTATATTGACTCGCTGTCTAAATGCCATGTATGTCCATAATCATTACATCATGATTGCATATATCATAATATTGTATTGTACTATATATATTGTAAATATGTTTAAATGTTACAGACGAGAAACTGTAACATTTAAGTCTTAATAAAGCATTCTTCTTCTTCTAAACAATGTCCTCATTTATATCTATTAAACAGTTTGCGCACACGTTCTCGAAACATTGCACTCATACACGCGTAGAATACAGGGTTTGTAACGCAATTGATCATGAATGTAGTTTTTGCGATGTACGCGATAGCGAATCCTGGTAATGAAGGATCACTTATATTGGCCCCGGAGTACACGTCGGCAGCAATGGTTATCATGTATGATACTATGTACGTTGACGTAATAAGAAACATTACCCGAGTAGTACGATTTATCTTTCTTTCACTTTCGCGAATTGCGGGATTAATCATTGGTTTGTTTCCGGCGTTGTATGAAGGGTGTTTATTATTGCCACCGTACAATACAGTTTGCTTCGTTTTTTCCGTTAAAGATGCTGGATCAATTATAATGTCAACATCAGTAGCAGCAATAGGCCTACCCATGTCTGCTTTTTCACCCACACCCCGTGGTTGACTTTCGGTCTTCTGAATTTTACTGCCGGAGTCAAATATGAGATGTGCCGATGGCATTGTAATGGTTACTCTGTGATCACTTATGGACGGGATCGGACTAGCACTATTAGTGTACGGCATGTTTGCTGTCTGGATTTTGGTTTCTTGTGTAGTATCGATTACCGATGTGTTCGTCTTTCTAGATTTACTTGGTATTGGTGGGCGATTCCTTCCACAAACAGCCGTTGACGGATATGCAATAGTCCTTTTCAGTTTGTTGTTGTGCCGCTTCACAAGAACAATGCCCACAAGTATATAAGCAACGGTGGTAACGACGCCGCTGAGCAAAGCTATTACGCTATTTGTTAGTAATACGAGTGCGGCTATGTCAATGTTTGATTCAAAGAAACAAATTCCCAGGTGTGGATCATATGTAAACATATGAACAGCAGGTCCTGAACATATGGCGACAATTAAGAAAATGATTATACAAATAATCTTAGCTCTGTAGGCTGTGAAAATCGTGGAATATGGTCTACATGTCTTCAGACACCGATCTAGCGCTATCATTCCCATTAAATATGTGGAGCTGAAATGCGTAAACAATCCTGAATATTCGCTTAATCGGCACATCCATGTGCCACCAATAAGTTTCTGCATACTGTCGCCGGGAATATTTCTCAAAATGTAAAACGTCGAGACAACACTGGAGCCAATTAGATCGCTAACGCCCATTCCAAAAACCAGATAATCCGTTGAATATTTGACCTTTAAATTCACGAACACTAAGATTACAATAGTGTTTCCTGGTATTCCGAGTAAGATGATGAGTATCGTATACATTATTTGTCCGCCATAAGCCCATGTTGGCATTTGAAAATCTAACGCATCTGTGGAATTGTTCGAATGCATGATGTCAGTCTTCTTGTACTATCATATATCTGAATCGCCAGTCTTCTTATACTATCTGAATTAACATACTAGCTACACAATTAATGAAAATGATGTGGACACACGTATATATATATATATATGTCAAGGATTAATTTATAAAAAAAATTGTTTTCATCTTTTCTTTTTGTATCTTTTTTTGCCATTGACCATTCCACGACTGATTCAAGAAAACTAATCCCCAGGTATCCCCAGGTATCCCCAGGTATCCCCAGGTGGGATACTATGAATACTTATTATCATCAAAGACTTGCAATAGACACAATTACTTAGCAATCAGCCGGTGATAATTATAATTTCAAAGACGGCATTGAAATAAGGACTAACTATTTTTTTTTACTATTTTTTTTTACTTTGAACTTGTTGGATTTCTATTAATATATGTATATATACTAGTCATCCAATATGATTAAACTAAGACCCACACCACACAACCAACACTACCACAAAACCACACAACCAACACTACCACACCACCACACAACCAACACTACCACAACACCACACAACCAACACTACCACAAAACCACAAAACCAACACTACCACAAAACCACAAAACCAACACTACCACACCACCACACAACCAACACTACCACACCACCACACAACCAACACTACCACACCACCACACAACCAACACTACCACACCACCACACAACCAACACTACCACAAAACCACACAACCAACACTACCACAAAACCACAAAACCAACACTACCACAAAACCACACAACCAACACTACCACAAAACCACACAACCACCACTACCACAAAACCACACAACCAACACTACCACAAAACCACACAACCACCACTACCACAAAACCACACAACCAACACTACCACAAAACCACACAACCAACACTACCACAAAACCACACAACCGCCACTACCACACCACCACAAAACCAGCCACTACCACACCACCACAAAACTACCACTACCATATCACCACACCACCACACAACTACCACAAAACCACCACTACCACACCACCACAAAACCACCACTACCACACCACCACAAAACCAACACTACCACAAAACCACAAAACCAGCCACTACCACACCACCACAAAACCGCCACTACCACACCACCACAAAACTACCACTACCATACACCACACCACCACACAACTACCACAAAACCACCACTACCACACCACCACAAAACCACCACTACCACCCACCACAAAACCACCACTACCACACCACCACAAAACCACCACTACCACACCACCACAAAACCACCACTACCACACCACCACAAAACCACCACTACCACAAAACCACCACTACTACCACCACCACTACCACAACCACCACCACTACCACACCACAAAACTACCACCACCCACACCACCACACACCCACCACCACCCACACCACAACAAACCCACCACTACCACACCACAAAACCACCACAACCACACCACAAAACCACCACCACCCACACTACCACAAAACCGCCACTACCACACCACCACAAAACCACCACTACCACACCACCACAAAACCACCACTACCACACCACCACTACAACACCACCACAAAACCACCACTACCACACCACACCACCACTACCACACCACACCACTACCACACCACCACAACCACACCACCACAAAACCACCACTACCACACCACCACAAAACCACCACCACCACAAAACCACCACTACCACACCACAGCATCACCACAAAACCACCACTACCACACCACCACAAAACCACCACTACCACAAAACCACCACCAATACCACAACCACCACCACTAACACACCACAAAACCACCACCACCCACACCACCACTACCACACCACAAAACCACCACTACAACACCACAAAACCACCACCACCCACACCACCACAAAACCACTACTACCACACCACAAAACTACCACACCACAAAACCACCACCACCACAAAACCACACCACCACCATACCACAAAACCGCCACCACCACATCACCAAAAAAACCGCCACTACCACACCACAAAACCGCCACTACCACACCACAAAACCGCCATTACCACACGAAAAAACCGCCACTACAACACCACAAAACCGCCACCACCACACCACCAAAAAACCCGCCACTACCACACCACAAAACCGCCACTACCACACCACAAAACCGCCACTACCACACCACAAAACCACCACCACCACAAACCACACCACCACCATACCAAAAACCGCCAACCACACACACCAAAAACCGCCACTACCACACCACAAAACCGCCACTACCACACCACAAAACCGCCACTACCACACCCAAAACCGCCACTACCACACCACAAAACCGCCACCAACCACACCACCAAACAAAACCGCCACTACCACACCACAAAACCACCACTACCACACCACAAAACCACACCACCACTACCACACCACAAAACCACCACTACCACAAAACCACCACCACGCCACAACACCACCAAACAACCACTACCACACCACAAAACCACCACTACCACCACACAAAACCACCACTACCACAAAACTACCACCACCACCACTAACCGCCACCACCACACCACCGCCACCACAACACCACCACAAAACCGCCACTACCACACCACCACAAACCCCACCAACACCACCACCAAACCACACACCACCACAAAACCGCCATTACCATACAACCACAAATCCACCACCACCACAAACCTACCACAAAACCACCACTACCACACCACAAACAACATACCACCTATACCACCACCACCACAAAACCGCCACTACCACACCACACAACCACCACTACCACAAAACCGCCACTACCACAAAACCACCACTACCACACCACCACCACTACCACAAAACCGCCACTACCACACCACCACAAAACCGCCACTACCACACCACAAACAACCACCACTACCACACCACAAAACCACCACCACTACCACACCACAACAACACCACTACCACGCCACAAAACCACCACTACCACACCACAAAACCACCACTACCACAAAACCACCACTACACAAAACGCCACTACCACAAAACCACCTCACCACAAAACCGCCACTACCACACCACCACCACTACCACAAAACCGCCACTACCACACCACCACAAAACCGCCACTACCACAAAACCACCACACCACAACAAAACCGCCACTACCACAAAACCGCCACTACCACAAAACCGCCACTACCACACCACCACAAAACCGCCACTACCACACCACCACAAAACCGCCACTACCACACCACCACAAAACCGCCACTACCACACCACCACAAAACCGCCACCACCACAAAACCGCCACTACCACACCACCACAAAACCGCCACTACCCTACCACAAAACCGCCACTACCACACCACCACAAAACCGCCACTACCACACCACCACAAAACTACCACAACAAAACCACCACCACCACACCACAACAAAACCACCACCAACACACCACAAAACCACCACTACTACACCACAAAACCACCACTACCACACCACAAAACCACCACTACCACATCAAAACCACCACAAAACCACCACACCACCACCACTACCACACCACCACAAAACCGCCACTACCACACCACAAAACCGCCACTACCACACCACAAAACCGACACTACCACACCACAAAACCGCCACTACCACAAAACCGCCACTACCACACCACAAAACCACCACTACCACACCACACCACCACAAAACCACCACTACCACACCACAAAACCACCACTACCACATCAAAACCACCACACCACCACCACTACCACAAAACCGCCACTACCACACCACAAAACCGCCACTACCACACCACAAAACCGACATACCACACCACAAAACCGCCACTACCACAACAGCCACTCCACACCACAACCACCACCACCACAAAACCGCCACTACCACACCACCACAAAACCGCCACTACCACAAAAACACCCAAACACCACCACCCTACCACAAAACCGCCACTACCACAAAACCACCACACCGCCACTACCACACCACCACAAAACCGCCACTACCACAACCACCACACCACCACAAAACCGCCACTACCACACCACAAAACCACCACTACCACACCACAAAACCGCCACTACCACACCACCACAAAACCACCACTACCACAAAACCGCCACTACCACACCACCACAAAACCGCCACTACCACACCAAAACCACCACTACCACAACAAAACCACCCCACCACAAAACCGCCACCACCACTACCACACCACAAAACCACCACTACACAAACCGCCACTACCACACCACCACAAAACCGCCACTACCACACCACCACAAAACCGCCACCACCACAAAACCGCCACTACCACACCACCACAAAACCGCCACTACCACACCACAAAACCGCCACTCACACCACCACAAAACCGCCACCCACACCACAAACCGCCACTACCACACCACAAAACCGCCACTACCACCACCCACAAAACCGCCACTACCACCACCACAAAACCGCCACCACCACTACCACAAAACCGCCACTACCACAAAACCGCCACTACCACAAAACCGCCACTACCACACCACAACAAAACCGCCACTACCACACACCACAAAACCGCCACTACCACAAAACCGCCACTACCACACTACCACAAAACCGCCACTACCACACCACCACAAAACCGCCACTACCACACCACCACAAAACCGCCACCACCACAAAACCGCCACTACCACACCACCACAAACCGCCACTACAAAAAAACCACCACCGCCACACCACAACCACACCACCACAAAACCGCCACTACCACACCACCAAAAACCGCCACTACCACACCAACAAAAAACCGCCACTACCACACCACAAAACCGCCACTACCACACCACCACAAAACCGCCACTACCACACCACAAAACCGCCACTACCACACCACCACAAAACCGCCACTACCACACCACCACAAAACAACCACCACTACCACACCACAACTACCACACCACAAAACCACCACTACCACAACAAAATCACCGCCACCACCACACCACAAAACCACCACTACCACAACAAAACCACCACCATATCAAAATCACCAAACCACCACTACCACAAAACCGCCACTACAACAAAACCGCCACTATCACAAATCCGCCACTACCACCACAAAACCGCCACTACCACACCACCACAATAGCGCCACTACGACACCACCACAAAACCGCCACTACCACACCACAAAACCTCCACTACCACATCACCACAAAACCGCCACTACCACACCACCACAAAACCGTCACTACCACACCACCACAAAACCGCCACCACCACAAAACTGCCAATACCACACCAGCACAAAACCGCCACTACCACAAAA
>CM026394.1:38493491-38530425 GCA_014843695.1 Archivesica marissinica
CGGTGATGTCATGCCTAATCTGACGTGTGTGTGTGTTTTTACGTTTATTTATCGTCGCTACCGGTTGCCCATATGAGCGACGCCTCCTGAAGAGATTAGTCATTTTAGATTTTTGGAGGATAGTGCATGATACAGACAGAGACCCATTCCGGAATCTCCTCTGGTTCTTTTACGTGCACGGTGTAAAGCACCGACACGAAACCTCGGTTTAATGTCCCATCTGAGAGACTGTTAATTTTATTACGGTCAGACGAGTGATCGAACTTGCGATCCCTGGATTACCAGTCCAGTGTGTTACCACTGGACTACAGTTCCGTTTGTGGTCCATTCTGGCCAAACCAACGGTGTATGATATAGCCATTTGTCCGCCGTTGCTTGTGCTTGTCTCGTGGACCAGTACGAAAGTTGTGACATAACCAGTTCTTCTACTTATTCTTCGTCTTATTATCATTAACGGATTAAGTAGACAATTCTTCCAAATTCAGGTGCCCGATCACCCCCACAAACCCGTTGCGTACACCTTATTGATTAACGGATTAAGTGGACAATTCTTCCAAATTCAGGTGCCAGATCACCCCCACAAACCCGTTGCGTACACATTATTGATTAACGGATTAAGTGGACAATTCTTCCAAATTCAGGTGCCAGATCACCCCCACAAACCCGTTGCGTACACCTTATTGATTAACGGATTAAGTGGACAATTCTTCCAAATTCAGGTGCCAGATCACCCCCACAAACCCGTTGCGTACACCTTATTGATTAACGGATTAAGTGGACAATTCTTCCAAATTCAGGTGCCAGATCACCCCCACAAACCCGTTGCGTACACCTTATTGATTAACGGATTAAGTGGACAATTCTTCCAAATTCAGGTGCCCGATCACCCCCACAAACCCGTTACGTACACCTTATTGATTACGGATTAAGTGAACAATTCTTCCAAATTCAGGTGCCCGATCACCCCACAAACCCGTTGCGTACACCTTATTGATTAACGGATTAAGTAGACAATTCTTCCAAATTCAGGTGCCCGATCACCCCCACAAACCGTTGCGTACACCTTATTGATTAACGGATTAAGTGGACAATTCTTCCAAATTCAGGTGCCCGATCACCCACACAAACCCGTTGCGTACACCTTATTGATTAACGGATTAAGTGGACAATTCTTCCAAATTCAGGTGCCCGATCACCCCCACAAACCCGTTGCGTACACCTTATTGATTAACGGATTAAGTGGACAATTCTTCAAATTCAGGTGCCCGATCACCCCCACAAACCCGTTGCGTACACCTTATTGATTAACGGATTATGTGGACAATTCTTCCAAATTCAGGTGCCAGATCACCCCCACAAACCCGTTGCGTACACCTTATTGATTAACGGATTAAGTGGACAATTCTTCCAAATTCAGGTGCCAGATCACCCCCACAAACCCGTTGCGTACACATTATTGATTAACGGATTCAGTTGACTATTCTTCCAAATTCAGGTGCCCGATCACCCGCACAAACCCGTTGCGTACACCTTATTGATTAACGGATTAAGTGGACAATTCTTCCAAATTCAGGTGCCCGATCACCCCCACAAACCCGTTGCGTACACCTTATTGATTAACGGATTAAGTGGACAATTCTTCCAAATTCAGGTGCCCGATCACCCCCACAAACCCGTTGCGTACACCTTATTGATTAACGGATTAAGTGGACAATTCTTCCAAATTCAGGTGCCAGATCACCCCCACAAACCCGTTGCGTACACCTTATTGATTAACGGATTCAGTTGACTCTTCTTCCAAATTCAGGTGCACGATCACCCGCACAAACCCGTTGCGTACACCTTATTGATTAACGGATTAAGTGGACAATTCTTCCAAACTCAGGTGCCCGATCACCCCCACAAACCCGTTGCGTACACCTTATTGATTAACGGATTAAGGGACAATTCTTCCAATTCAGGTGCCAGATCACCCCACAAACCCGTTGCGTACACCTTATTGATTAACGGATTAAGTGGACAATTCTTCCAAATTCAGGTGCCGATCACCCCACAACCGTTGCGTACACCTTATGATTAACGTATTAAGTGGACAATTCTTCAAAATTCAGGTGCCGATCACCCCCACAAACCCGTTGCGTACACCTTATTGATTAACGGATTAAGTGGACAATTCTTCCAAATTCAGGTGCCCGATCACCCCCACAAACCCGTTGCGTACACCTTATTGATTAACGGATTCAGTTGACTGTTCTTCCAAATTCAGGTGCCCGATCACCCGCACAAACCGATTGCGTACACCTTTGATTACGGTTCAGTTGACTGTTCTTCCAAATTCAGGTGCCCGATCACCCGCACAAACCCGTTGCGTACACCTTATTGATTAACGGATTAAGTTGACTGTTCTTCCAAATTCAGGTGCCCGATCACCCGCACAAACCGATTGCGTACATCTTATTGATTAACAGATTCAGTTGACTGTTCTTCCAAATGCAGGTGCCCGATCACCCACTCAAACCCGTTGCGTACATCTTATTGATTAACGGATTAAGTGGACTGTTCTTCCAAATTCAGGTGCCCGATCACCCGCACAAACCCGTTGCGTACACCTTATTGATTAACGGATTAAGTGGACTGTTCTTTCAAGACCACGGCATTGTATACTATGACTGGGGAGGCCTGCCGGAAAAGTTTGCCATTCATGTACAGATGGACAAAGGAATATATAAACCAGGACAGACGGGTGAGTTAATGTGAATGTTGTGCTTTATTGTGTATTTGCTACTTTGGTGGTTTATAGTCATCCCAACAGCTTAGATCAAATGACAACACTGGTGCCCCCAGGTAGTATTGATGGGCATGGATGGGCAACCAGGTAGTACCACCGACATTTCGTACGCCAGCTGGATAGCATTAGATAACCCCAGTGGGATTGTAGCCAACAGTGGTTAATAGTGCCGACCGTAGCCACTTGGCCACGTAGCCTTCCATCTGTGCTTTTTTAAGTCACCATGGAACAAGTTAGATGAAACGAGTTTGATAGATTGCATGTTAATAAATATATACAAGAACATGAAGACTGTCACAGAATGACACACGGGACAGCTTCTCTCATAGTCACGAAGACCAGGACTAGTGTATGCATACAAACAGAGAGAAATTTACATAATTTTAATATATAATTATTATCACAGTAAGGGTGGGGGACGTATGATCGTTCGTAATTTGACTGTTCGCAAATGGCTTTAACTGCTGTTCTATTACGCTGTTAAAAGAAATTCACACTGTTCCGACTATTGTCGATATCTAACTCTGTAACTGGACACATTGACGTTATAATATATTTGCACTTAAATGCAGTTCTGAGTGACAGTTCACTACTAAGTAATTTAACTTCACATATATTATTAATATATATATTTATTTATATTATGCATTTAATGCATTTCAGAGTGACAGTTCATTACTAGTTCATTTAGTTATCCAGTGATTTAATTAATCATGTTTCACCGACGTTTTCTCTGCGTCCATAGGACCTTGTTCTCTGACGGCGGACTCGATACTGACTGCTCCAGCTACCGCTAACATGCCCAGTCTGTTCCCTCTGTCGGCCGTGCCCCAGCACATGTGACTCAGTTCTCTGGATGGCAGAATATGGTCACTTTCATTTTGCTACAAAGACTTACCTCTGATATAAATTATTATATATTGAAAGCCCATGTTAATTGTTGCACAAACTTCTAAATAGTGATAGTAAGCATTTATAAGTTATAATGTCTAATCATAATCTGGGACAACAGTTCGACAGAACAAATGTTAAACGGACCGACGTTGAATGCCACCATTTTACTAATACTAATAATAGTATCACAACTGGTTTGGCCATGTTTTCGTCATAGAAACAAACACCAATGGCCATTATAATATATTTCAAACTTTTATATTCTGATAGTAAGCTTAAAGCATTAATAAAGTTATAAATTCTATTTCATAATTTGAGACAAAAGTTCGACAGAACAAATGTTAAACTGGCCGCTGTTGAATCCCACCATTTTACTACTACTAACTTGAAGTATTTCAAACTTTTTTATTCTGAAAGCATTAAGAATGTTCATAATTTGAGACAAAAGTTCGACAGAACAAATGTTAAACTGGCCGCTGTTGAATCCCACCAATTTACTACTACTAACTTGAAGTATTTCAAACTTTTTTATTCTGAAAGCATTAAGAATGTTCATAATTTGAGACAACAGTTCGGCATAACAAGTTTCAAGCTGGCCGCCGTTGAATGATGCCACCATTTTACTACTAATAATAGTATCCCAACTTGTTTGACCATGTTTTCGTCATAGCAAACAAACATCGTCGGCGCCATTATAATATATTTCAAACTGCTATAATGAATTTTTTTTATCGTCGCACCAACTTAAATCATAATGGCTTACTCATCAGCTATTAGTTTAAATTTTAAACAATATTTTATTTCAATGAATATACATAATATAATGATCACAATAAGAAAATACATGTATGATTGAGGAGAAAGCAACTTGCTTATATGGTTACCTCTTACCTCATCAGCTATTGTGGTTAAGGTCCCTGACTTGTATACCACGGTAACCTATCCGCACTGTTAGTTAGGTAATCTGCCCGACGGCGATATAGCCCAAACTGGTGCTGATGCAGGCTTAAATCCCGAAGAAGGAAAGAACAAACAAACAGCTATTATTGGTAGATGAAATCCTAGTCATATTTCAGGCAGGAATTGACACCCAGGTAGAACCACCGACCTCATACAAGCCAGCTGGATAGCTTTCTCACATGAAACAATTCGATACACAGAGTGTTTCGGCATTTTATGTCTATAGTTTTATTACCTTTTCTGTTTCAGTTCAATTCAGAACATTTGGGATCTCTTCAGATATGATGGTGTACATGGGAATGTTTGATATATCCATCTATGTAAGCAGATGCTATTACATTTAATATCTGATGGCGTTAGTTGTACAGATGGCCGTATTTTTAAATAAAAAGTACACAGAATGTTTGACCTAATTTTAGCATTGTGATTTCAAATACATGATTTTCCAAATGGTTTAAACTTTATTTATTTTACAACTGTTGCGAAGGAAGTTTTAACAACTTATATTAATCACGATCGTTGTCGCGGATGAAAGCGTATATGTGGTCATTCGTGTGGGAGGAAAGCGGGGTACCCGGAGAAAACCCACCTGTCCGATTTGTCGACCACCGTACCATCGCACATACTTACCGTTCCGAGGATCGAACCCGGGTTGCATTGGTGAGAAGCGAGCGTGCTAACCACTGCCCTAATCTGACAGCCTTTTCCAAATGATGTATGTTTTAAGTTATATCTATAATATCTCATCTCAAGTGCGAAAAGCCCGGAGTTCGCGCCCAGCTATAGCTGTTATGATTGTGCCCTTAGGCCAGGCATTAAAATTCCACATTGCCTCTTCTCTCTGCCTCGTGGCGATGGATCATCAGGAATGAGGTCTAGAGATTGATTAATATAAGTTGTAGGATTGTGTTTTACAATCGAGCTAAAATAAATTTGTATATACTAAGCAGCGAAAATGTTGGCAGTTTCTTACGGAGGTTGGTGCACCCAAGTACTGGTTAACCGCTGGAGCCTGCCCAGGAAAGGTATTTTTAGGTAAACCGCCCGCCAGCGATATAGCCCAAAATGATGCTGATGCAGGCGTAAAACCCGAAATATAACATAACATATATACTAAGCTATAATATATCTAATGTGTACTCTAAGTAAGCTGTTTGTTCTTGAGTAAATAGCAATATAGATAATTCTGATAGAAGTATCTCAAAGGTCGCTGACTTGTATACCACTGTAACCTATCATCACTGATGGTCACGGGTTCGAGCCCCGCTCAGACCGTGTCTCATTTATATGAAAAAGTTGGCAGTTTCTTACGGAGGTTGGTGCACCCAAGTACTGGTTAACCGTTGGAGCCTGCCCAAGAAAGGTGTTGTTAGGTAAACTGCCCGCCGGCGATATAGCCCAAAATGGTGCTGATGCAGGCGTAAAACCCGAAATATAACATAATAAATATCTCATGTTACATAATCATTAAAAACATCTGTTTTCATTATAGGATCCAAAGGGGAACCAAATGAAGAAAATGATAAATGTATCCGAAGATATATACGGTGTTGTTGAAGATTCCATGATTATGGATACCGAACCCGTTATGGGTAGATGGCAAATATCGGTCACTGCAGTTAACAGAACAAACAGGGTTAGTGTTATATGTATGAATAATTAAAACATTTATTCTACAATTAAGCTAACATGGTTTGCGTTCTCTGTAAATAAATTGCGAAATGGCTCTCACCAACGTGATTAACCTATTCAACACCAAGTAACTAACATGGACTTGTGCATAATGTTTTTAGACCAATAAATTAATAAGAAAATTACCTTTGGACCAGTTCATTTATCAAAATGTGTAATTTTATCTAAAAATAGTAATAATTATTACTGGTAAAAAGTGCAGATCCTGATGAGACCGCTCGTCACCAACCATCTTGATCTATACTTTTTGTAAGTCTATTTAGAAGCCTGTAGTGTTGAAAGGGTTAATGCGGTTAGTGCACCCTTTGATGTTATGTCTACTGGCTACAATAATTCGGACGTAATTTGTGATCTCTCTATTCTTATTATCACTTCCTGTACCTAGGCCCATCTCTTTGTCTGTTTTGCCTACTTTACATGTACATGTAGCAGCTGGGACTGAACTTAATGGGGTTGACGATGTCAATGCTTATTCTGCTCTTAAGGGCGTTAACAATAGGAACTATTACTGTTTCATTAGGGAGGGAGTTCCACACTTCTACCACCCTTATGCCAAAGGAATTTATTTTAGCTCAGTCTTATATTGTTTTTTAAACAATTGTAGACTGTTCCCTCATGTTCTTTATGTGAACTGCTTTGTGGATGGTACAACACTACTGAGTTCTCTTGTAAAATAATATTATCTATATTATTACTACTACTAATCCGGCTATATCCTCCTCATTTGAATTTATGATACAACAAAACGTATGCGATTTGTTGTCCTTTTAATAAACTGTCTCAATGAGCGACATCGGTCAGTTACTGCCCCTGAATACTCCCTAAAAGTAGGTAGGTTCTATTAAGTGTTTTCCTCTGTCTTTATCGCTGTTTCTTTGCACAACATGCTAGCATTTTATTCCACTTTCGCTTCTTGTGATTATTAAATTACTATATCTCGACAGATCTCCTACCGTATATGCAATGGGTACTTATTTGTAAAATAATGTGATCAGGTAATTTTCATAAAATCACATTTATCATATCGTAACATCTGGTTAGGGAACAACAGTAAAAACAAAGGATTCCAACTAAAAGGACTGCAAAACAGTTTGGAATGAATCCGTCTTTATCTGCCAAGGGAGGTAATAGAGAATTAGAGATGTCTCCCATTGAGGTACTCGTGTTATGCTCGCATTCCATACATTGGTAGATAACTTTATTTCCTCCACTGCAGGGAGAGCAACAAACAGCATAGCAAAATACGATTTCTTCTGTTATATAATTATTATGAAATGCCATTTAGGTTATACATAGAACCTCTACCTTACCATTTCATGACCGTACATGGTGTTTATGGCAATACATGACATCTGATGAAAATACGTTGTTGTTGTAGCTTGTAGCTTAAAACATTTAATTTATTACGTTGATTTAGTGTCACGTGCCGTTCTTTTCTTTTCAGCCATCAACGGTCAAGTATTTTAAAGTGGATACATATGGTGAATATAGTGATATGTTTTAATTATTGTTTTATGAATTTGTCAACATTTATTGTTGGTTCCTTTTGACTTCAAGCTCTATAACAATTTTCATAATTTTGATATCTCGATAATTCTGTGACTTCATTGTCTAACACTGCATGTAGTGATATGTTTTATTATGTTTCTATATGTTTGTCAACATTTACTGTTGGTTCGCCTTTGACTTCAAGCTCTATAACAATTTTGATAATTGTTATATCTCGATAATTCTGTGACTTCATGGTCTAACACTGCATGTAGTGATATGTTTTATTATGTTTCTATGTGTTTGTCAACATTTACTGTTGGTTCGCCTTTGACTTCAAGCTCTATAACAATTTTGATAATTGTTATATCTCGATAATTCTGTGACTTCATGGTCTAACACTGCATGTAGTGATATGTTTTATTATGTTTCTATGTGTTTGTCAACATTTACTGTTGGTTCGCTTTTGACTTCAAGCTCTATAACAATTTTAAAATTGTTATATTTAGATATTCTGTGACTTCATGGTCTAACACTCCATGTAGTGATATGTTTTATTTATGTTTCTATGTGTTTGTCAACATTTACTGTTGGTTCGCCTTTGACTTCAAGCTCTATAACAATTTTGATAATTGTTATATCTCGATAATTCTGTGACTTCATGGTCTAACACTGCATGTAGTGATATGTTTTATTGATGTTTCTATGTGTTTGTCAACATTTACTGTTTGTTCGCTTTTGACTTCAAGCATTAAAATGTTCATATCTCGAGATTCCATGGTCAACCACTCGTGAAGAGGCCATTGTATAGTGCAGGACTGCATCATTCACGTGTCATGTGTTATAATGGAGACAGATTGCAAGCGGATGCAGTTCTATATAGATGTCCATAATTTATCATTTCAGTGTTGCCGAAGTTCGAGGTTAGCGTAGAATTGCCACCCTATGTGGTTACCACGGACAAGGAAATGCATGGTACAGTTAAGGCAAAGTAAGTACATACCCAGTGTTGGAATTAGACACCTTGCTTGATACCTGTCATTGAATAATTGTTCCGCAATCATACTCTAAACACTGCGAGCATCTTTGTTAAATAAGCACTATTTCTAAAGTGTAGTGTAGTTCAGTGTGGTAAGGTGTGCGCCTGTCTAAAACGAGAACTGCAACATTGATGTGCATGGTCTTGTCGTCCAAAGACGTACCATTTAGCCGATTCATTATTCATGCATACATACCAATTAAGCCTTAGACATTCATGTAGTCTGTAGTCCAGTGGTAACACGCTGGACTGGTAATCCAGGGATCGCAGGTTCGATCACCCGTCTGACCCTAACAAAATTAACAGTCTTTCAGATGGGACGTTAAACTGAGGTCTCGTGTCGGTGCTTTACACCGTGCACATAAAAGAACCAGAGGAGACTCTGCAACGGGTCTCTTTCTGTATCATTGCACTATCCTCCAAAATCTAAAATGACTAATCTCTTCAGGAGGCGTCGCTCATATGGGTAACCGGTAGCGACGATAAATAAACTTAAAACACACACGACATTCATGTACGTTAAAGTAGTAACAGTATGAACAGATCATTTTACCAGGTATATCCTACTTAGAATTAAACAGCTAAGGTGTCATTTAACAATTCATTGCTGTCCGGTTAGCGCGCTCACTTCTCACCAATGCAACCTGGGTTCGATCCTCGCAATGGGAAGTATGTGAGATGGTACGGTGGTCGCCAGATCGGACAGGTGCGTATTCTCCGCATACTCCGGTTTCCTCCCACACGATTGACCAATACCATCGTCTGCACCAATGAGAGTGATTAACATAAGTTGTTAAAGCTTGTTTCGCAATCGTTGTAAAATAAATAAAGTTTAAACAATACATTGTACACTATTGATTTCCATAGACTACATAGTGATGAAGGATGAAGGGGCAATTTTCGAATCGGGTCTAATACAGGACATATGTGTGCTAAGTTTTACAGACAAGTCACGGGAAGCGCCATAATTAATGTTGCTAGAATTTGTGGACTGACCCATTTGCCTTTATTTAATTTGTCATGTTTTGTATTCACATGTAAAACGAATCGAGCAATAAAATATGATTAAACTAAGACAAGTCACAAACAACACCTTACCATTCGATGTGTAACGGTGTGAGAGAGATTCAACCAGACACAGGGCGTCATCTTCTTCCAATAATAGCTGCAAAGTCGCCATATGACCTAAGCTGTTTAGACATCTGAAAATAAACATACAAATCAAACACTCGCCTACTTACCTGATATACAGACGGATCTGTTGTCCGGTGGTAACTGCAGGTTCGATCCCCCGTCTGACCCTAAGAAACGTAAAAAACACACATTACCTGATAAGTCGCCATATGACCGTAGCTGTTTAGACCTGAAAATAAACACACAAATCAAACGCTCGCCTACTTACCTGATATAACCTACACGTACCCAAAGTAATTATCATATAATTTGCAGGTACACATATGGAAAACCTGTGATTGGTACTGTAAAGCTGTATGCAGATATCGATTATAGTGATACTCCGTGGAAATATCACGGCGATGAGGTTATGGTAGAAGCTGCATTTAACGTATGTTCTTTAACATATTCATTCTATCCCGCAAGCATTCAGTCTATATATATATATAGTGATACTTCGTGGAAATATCACGGCGATGAGGTTATGGTAAGAAGCCGCATTCTATCCCGCAAGCATTCAGTCTATATATATATATAGTGATACTTCGTGGAAATATCACGGCAATGAGGTTATGGTTGAAGCCGCATTTAACGTATGTTCTTTAACATATTCATTCTATCCCGCAATCATTCAGTCTATATATAGTTTACGTAGTGAAATCATCACGCCGATGAAATAATATCATTATTTTCCTACATTTGTAAATAGTTTACAGTTAATATGTGTTTGATAAATGTCAACGTAATATTATCAGGGTGTATTCTAGAGTGGAAAAATGTGCAGGATGGGTCAGAAAACAGACAGCAATGAGGTGCGGAGGGGGTATTTTTATGTTAGTCCCTGGAACAGTTTGCTAACTTACTGTGTTTCATCAAAGAAGCAGTATATATTGGTGAAAAATGTCCGCCTCCGTGGTCGAGTAGTTATGGTCGCTGACCTGTATACCACTGTAACCTATCATCACTGATGGTCACGGGTTCGAGCCCCGCTCAGACCGTGTTTCATTTATATGAAAAAGTTGGCAGTTTCTTACGGAGGTTGGTGCACCCAAGTACTGGTTAACCGCTGGAGTCTGCCCAGGAAAGGTGTTGTTAGGTAAACTGCCCACCGGCGATATAGCCCAAAATGGTGCTGATGCAGGCGTAAAACCCGAAATATAACATAATATTGGTGAAAAGGGCGGACGTGTTCCATGTTATATCGGTCTGCTCGCACGAAGACATTCGCCTGTTGAGGCTTATAATAACAAAAATAATTTGAAACGGGCGGGGCAAATAGGCGGGGCTAAAATGGCAGGGCGTGGCGGCCTGCCATTCCACTCTAGAGAAAGCCCTATATTACGCTGTTGAGAATCGATGTTATAATTTTTGTCTGTAGCTTATAGCCTACCTGCTAAATTTATTATTCATTGCATAGCGTAACATACTGTGCTCTGTGGATAATCTGCGTTTAGACATACTATTGCTTTTCTTGCGTAGGTGATACACTGAATGTTATGCTTTGTTACAAATAGATCAATGGGGAGGCAAAGTTCACCGTTCCGTTCAGCCGTATTACGAATGAGGTTGACCCAAACTCTTTCCAACCCCTAGTGGAGAAGTTAGCCGGATACCATCTTCAAATTAAAGCATCTATCACCGAGAGCATTAATAATATTACAAGAAACGCCACTTCTCAGGTTGGTATTCTGTATATGTGACCTATACTTTATGGGCTTAAAGATTTATGCGTACCTATGTAACGTATGTATGTATGTATGTATATTTCATTAATGTCAAACCCCTTGCGAGGACCTAGACATGTTTTCCTGGACAGGCTTAGCCGGCCTAAGCGGTTAACCAGTGCTAAGCAATGTGTGTGAGGTGCCTTGCTCAATGACACTACATACGTGGCTTGACCGAGTATCGAACCCGAGACCGTTCGATTCCAAATCCGACGCTCTACCACTGGACCACGGATGCCACAGTGTGTATATTAACCCATTATGTGAGATGATATGTTTATACACATTTATTTTAGCTCTGAGACCTCTTTCCTGATGGAATCCATCTCCAATAGCGAGAGAGAAGAGGCAATGTGGAATTTAAATGCCTTGCTTGCCTAAGGACACAATCGTAATGGTTCTGGCCGGGCTCGAACTCCGGACCTTTTGCACCTGAAGCGAACGTGCGACCGCTACGCTATTACGACTTCCTCAGTGGTGATATGCAGGCAGACCTGTTAACTCTGTCGGGGGAGCAATCGCCATGTTTGTTATTAGTTTGCTCCAAATACTGTAAAACACGAGGTGAGCGATTAGAAGTAGTTGTTGAATGAACATATATTATGTTGCAGGAAGATATATTTGCATAGTAAACATGTATATATTATGTTGCAGGAAGATATATTTGCATAGTAAATATGTATATGTTATGTTGCAGGAAGAGATATGTGCATAGTAAACATGTATATATTATGTTGCAGGAAGATATATTTGCATAGTAAACATGTATATATTATGTTGCAGGAAGATATATTTGCATAGTAAATATGTATATGTTATGTTGCAGGAAGAGATATGTGCATAGTAAACATGTATATATTATGTTGCAGGAAGATATATTTGCATAGTAAACATGTATATGTTATGTTACAGGAGATATTTGCATAGTAAACCTGTATATATTATATAGCAGGAAGAGATATTTGCATAGTAAACATGTATATATTATATTGCCGGAAGATATATTTGCATAGTAAACATGTATATATTATGTTGCAGGAAGATATATTTGCATAGTAAACATGTATATATTATATAGCAGGAAGAGATATTTACATAGTAAACCTGTATATATTATATTGCAGGAAGAGATATTTGCATAGTAAACATGTATATATTATATTGCAGGAAGAGATATTTGCATAGTAAACCTGTATATATTATGATGCAGGAAGAGATATTTGCATAGTAAACATGTATATATTATGTTGCAGGAAGATATATTTGCATAGTAAACATGTATATGTTATGTTGCAGGAAGAGATATGTGCATAGTAAACATGTATATGTTATGTTGCAGGAAGAGATATGTGCATAGTAAACATGTATATGTTATGTTGCAGGAAGAGATATGTGCATAGTAAACATGTATATGTTATGTTGCAGGAAGAGATATGTGCATAGTAAACATGTATATATTATGTTGCAGGAAGATATATTTGCATAGTAAATATGTATATATTATGTTGCAGGAAGAGATATGTGCATAGTAAACATGTATATATTATGTTGCAGGAAGATATATTTGCATAGTAAACATGTATATATTATGTTGCAGGAAGAGATATTTGCATAGTAAACATGTATATATTATGTTGCAGGAAGAGATATGTGCATAGTAAACATGTATATATTATGTTGCAGGAAGATATATTTGCATAGTAAATATGTATATGTTATGTTGCAGGAAGAGATATTTGCATAGTAAACATGTATATACTATATTGTATACTTGGTTTAGGTTGTATTCTACAAGCAACCATTCAAGATGGCATTTGACCATTCATCAAGTATGTCTTTCTTCAAACCAGGACTACCTTATATTGGACATGTAAGTTGCACATACTCAACTGATTCTTTGTTTCCTCCTCTCGGGAGAGCCACATATACATTGACATTACATTGTCATTACATTGACATTGCATTAACATTACATTGAATTACATTGATATTACATTGACAATTACAATTGGCATTGCATTGACATTACATTGAATTACATTGACATTGCATTGACATTGCATTAACATTACATTGCCATTACATTGCCAGTACATTGTCATTACATTGCCATTGTATTGATATTGCATTGACATTAACATTACATTAACATTACATTAACATTACATTAACATTACATTAACATTACATTAACATTACATTAACATTACATTAACATTAACATTACATTAACATTACATTAACATTACATTAACATTACATTAACATAACATTACATTAACATTACATTAACATTACATTAACATTACATTAACATTACATTAACATTACATTGATATTACATTGACAATTACAATTGGCATTGCATTGACATTACATGGACATTACATTGAATTACATTGACATTGCATTAACATTGCATTGACATTGCATTGTCATTACATTGTCATTACATTGTCATTACATTGTCATTACATTGCCATTACATTGACATTACATTAACATTACATTAACATTACATTGCCATCACATTGCCATTACATTGACATTACATTGCCATTGCATTGACATTGCATTAACATTGCATTAACATTACATTAACATTACATTAACATTACATTAACATTACATTAACATTACATTGACATTACATTGACATTACATTGAATTACATTGATATTACATTGACATTGCATTAACATTGCATTAACATTACATTGAATTACATTGATATTACATTGACAATTACAATTGACAATTACAATTGACATTACATTGACATTACATTGATATTACATTGACAATTACAATTGACATTACATTGAATTACAATTGACAATTACAATTGACAATTACAATTGGCATTACATTGAATTACATTGACAATTACAATTGGCATTACATTGGCATTACATTGACAATTACATTGACAATTGCATTGACAATTACATTTACAACACATTGAAATATAAAACATTAATTATAAGTTAATATGGAAAACATAAAGTGTGACATTTTACAGGAGCATACATATAAGACATAGTGTAATGCAAAATAGTTAAGAAAACTATTTGACTTCGTCCCTTTCAATCGTATAGTACGGTGGTCGCCAGATCGGACAGGTGGGTTTTCTCCGGGTACTCCGGTTTCCTCCCACACGAATGACCACATATACGCTTTCATCTGCGCCAACGAGAGTGATTAATATAAGTTGTTATAACTTGCTTCGCAATTGTTGTAGAATAAATATAAAGCTTAAAGTTAAATCGTAAAGTAACCTCTGTATTATTAACGTTTCACGGTTTATAGTATGTGTAGCTATTTAGCAACAACTACTAAACACCCTGTTATGTAGCCATACCAATATTAAAAAAACCAACAATTTAATTTCAATATTATTAAATTTAGATACATGTATGAGTTGTATATATAGTCGGTTCAAAGACTCACTCAGAGCTTGTATTGTACTGTTGCTATCTTGCCGACTCAAAATAAAGTTTATCTTATCTTGAAGCATATTGGCAAATGTCATTTGGTTGTTGGGTGCTTATTCCCAGATTATCTTATAAAACGTGTTCTAATCTCTGCCCATATCTTTTTAATGAACTTACAGAATGACGTTGTCAGAGTGTATAATGTCTTTGAATGTCAATTTCCCCTCAGCATAGTCGGATCGAACCAGAACTGTGGAAGGTTTCGTTCAAGTGAGGCAGTCAACCAGGTGGATAATGTTGACCGATCACATTACCTGGGATGCATCGCGTGCATGAAACACTGCTCCGAGATGCTCCACGTCGTCGACCAAATAAAACATTGCATTCGATACTGTTGTCGTGAAGATCGGAATAGTATTCGGTTATGCTCCGGAACAACCCGAATGGCTAATCGAGTTGGGCCGATCTTCCGGGATGTGGCCCCATCTATCGGATGATTGGCAATGAACACTTTGACTGCTTTCGTCGAACAGTAAACATCACAGGGATTCGGCACGTTTGGACGTACTAGTATATATATTTAAGTACAGGGATTCTACTATGTGGGATGTCAGATTTCGCATCGATCAGTAAAATGGCCCTATCTGAAACAATTTTGAACACATCTGTCCAAATATAACGCCTATCCCGAGTCTTTATATTGTTCCTCAAATAAAACACAACTTTAAGTTGCATGCATGTATACTTTGCAAACAATTGCCACAGACATTGGCCATAGCAGGTCACATTTCCATACTAGGACACGGGTTCTGTCAGCAACAAAAAAAAATCTTCGACGGGAGAGTTTTAACAGTGAATAAAATTATCAATAAAATGTGTTTTCACTAACGTGTAGGTTTATTCGGCAAAAATGTACGTCAAATATAGATTTTGTAGAATTTTTCAATTTGTTTTGAAAATGTCTCAAGCGGCGCAGTTCGCGTTGAAAAAAGTAATCTCCGGTGACTGAATGGTTTCCCGATTGGTGCAGGGTAGAAACTGCCAGGCTGGGCGAAAGTAAACCAGAAGTTAAATATAATAGAATTTTGAAGATTACTTTTTTTAGTAAAAATCATTAATACCTTATTATTTATATACAAGAGATGACTATGAATGGGTAAAATAAAATTATGATATTCTTCATAAAAAAAAACCCCATCTAATTACATTCTAATAATCCCATCAGAACGCTCGTTTCAACGCGAACTGTGCCGCTTGAGAAATTTTCAAATCAAATTGAAAAATTCTACGAAATCTCTTTTTGACGTACATTTTTGCCGAATAAACCTACACGTTAGTGGAAACACATTTTATTGATAATGTTATTCACTGTTAAAACTCTCCCGTCGAAGATTTTTATTTGTTGCTGACAGAACCCGTGTCCTAGTATGGAAATGTGACCTGCTATGGCCAATGTCTGTGGCAATTGTTTGCAAAGTATACATGCACGCAGCTTAAAGTTGTGTTTTATTTGAAGAACAATATAAAGACTCGGGATAGGCGTTATATTTGGACAGATTTGTACAAAATTGTTTCAGATAGGGCCATTTTACTGATCGATGCGAAATCTGACATCCCACAGAGTAGAATCCCTGTACTTAAATATATATACTAGTACCCCCAAACGTGCCGAATCCCTGTGGTAAACATCGAAGACATTAAGTATCCTACTACTAACAAGACATAGAAGTAAGTATCCATTCTGGTTATATACACTTTACTGTGATAACCACAGTCAATGTGAAACTAAGTCTATTCAAAAACAGAGACAAAACAATGGTTACATGTTGTATTTACAGGTGTCAATTACCCAAGCAAATGGCCACCCAGTGATTTCCAGTAAGGAATATATTATATTACGCAGCTACGTCAAGTTCATTGATACAACTTCACATAGATATAGAGCTCAATACCTAGCAGAACAGACGTACTCACCTCCACCTAATGGAATCCTCGAAGTGACGGTTGATCCGCCTGTGAACGCGTCCTCATTACACTTGGAGGTAATTCTGTAGTCGTAGATAGTGCAGTGGTAGCCGCGTTCACTTCAGGTGCGAAAGGCCCGGAGTTCGAGCCATCACGAGTGTATCCTAAGGCAAGGCATTTAAATTTCACGTTGCCTATTCTCTCTACCTCATGGCGATAGATTCTATCAGGAATACGGTATCGAGAGTGATTAATATAAGTTGTAGGAACTTGTTTCACAATTGAGCTAAAATAAATGTGTATTAACTAGATACAGTCAAACCTGACTTAAGCAGCCAGCCAAGGGAGTCAGAGAAAGTGGCTGCTTAGCACAGATGGCTGCTTAATAGAGGTCACATATATAATAAAACTACCGATTGGGAATCTGGAAACTGGCTGCTTAATACAGGTTGGCTGCTTAATGGAGGTGACCTCTAATACAGGTTTGACTGTAGTCTGTATATCTATTGTAGAAATTTATAAAAGAAATAATGAAATTTATCGGTAACGTATTCGTAACAAATCATCGATTGTAGTATCCTACTTGTCATTATGGTATTTCTTCTATATTTATTTCCAATTGTGCATCAAGGGGCCACCGTTATTACGGTTGTTGAATTCAAATCACTTTCCCCCTCACCACTACATATTAGAATCCCACTGGGGCTGTCAAATTTGTTCATGTGAGTAAGCTATGCAGCTGAATTGCGGAAGGTCGGTGGTTCTACCCAGGTGCCCAGCCATGTCTGAAATACTGCTCGAATGGGCATTCAGGTCTTAATCCACCAGTAATAGTTGGAGAGTCGAATAACTTAAGCTGTTGATGTAACTTTAAATCCCCAAAACAAACAAATCAAGTGTGTATCTCAAAGTAAGATAGAAACCTTTAGTGTCTCACTAACCATTTGCCAGTCCTGTGTCTGTTCTATTTTGGCTTCTTTAGAAACTGAGAACGAAAGTAAGATGTTCTTTGCTCATTAACCATTTGCCAGTCCTATGTCTGTTTTATTTTGGCTTCTTTAGAAACTAAAAACGAAAGTAGGATGGTCTTCGTTCATTAACCATTTGCCAGTCCTATATCAATTCTCTTTCGACTTCTTTAGAAACTGAAAACGAAAGTAGGATGGTTTTCGTTCATTAACCATTTACCAGTCCTATGTCTATTCTATTTTGGCTTCTTTAGAAACTGAAAACGAAAGTAGGATGTTCTTAATAGATATATGTATATACAGTTAAACCTGTCTATAAAGGCGACCCTCTGGAAAGTCAAAAAGTGGCCTTTGTTGGCAGGTGGCCTCTCAATAGAGGGTTAAAATGCATTGAAAACGGCTCGACGGGAGAGAAAAATGGTGATCTTTAGAGATTTTCATAGTTTTTCATAGACGGCCTTTATTCGGAGGTGGCCTTTAGCACAGGTTTGACTGTATACGTAATCGCTATGTTTTCTTACTTAGACGACGCCAATAATACTTTGTTTGTTTCAATAGGTATTTTACCAAGGACTGACTGATACTCTAAACGTCAACAAACCATATTGGTTAATGGACAGCGGGAATATACAACTTTCTCAAAACTCATCCTTTATAGTGGTAAGTATAGAATATAGTGGTACATCTCTGTGGCCTAATGGTTAAAGCGTCAGTCTACGGAGCGGGAGGTTTGAAGATTCGAACGTCATCAGGGGTTCCTTCTGATAAGGCCGGTTTTATTCTATGTTAAACCATTGCTTATTATTACATCGTTTATGGCCCGTTCCCACTGCCGATCAGATCGTCGATCGGAACCCGATCGTCCCGAACAAGTTGGACCAACTGATTGATCCGTTCCATGTCCGCCTACGCAAGTTCGAACCTCATCAGGGGTTCGTTCTGATATGGCCTGTTGATGAGCCGCCAGCTAGTTAACTAATGGTTACCGATTGCCTACCAGCCTATCGAATGGCATACAAGCATAGGATTCGGGAAGTACTGATGTCAATAAAAAAAGGTGTCTCATAAGTCAGTAATGGCTGGTGCTTTCAATACGGGTGACACTATAATAAACAAACACTTTACTTTTACTTTTATATGACATGTCCAAGATAAGACACGTTTAGTGATTCTCATAGGAAATATCTAAAGAAACCCCGCATAGGATATATTAAAACAAAGAAATACTCTATCATATTGTGTTCCATATAAAACATACCTATCAGACGGTATTGGCCAGCTAATTATAGCTATAAATAATACAGCGTTCGACATCAACAGATCAGACCATATTAACCAGAAACATATGTAGTAACAGTAGCCTGGGTTCCAGTCTGTCGATTTTTTACTTCTGGCAAAATAACATTTGTTGATATTATCAGAAACTCAATACGGCTCAATTAATAGTCTCTGTGTTAAAACGTTATTTATATGACTGACCATGCAACATATATCAACGCCTGTTCCCAGGCTAGTAGTAACATATACAGCCAAAGATCAACACTGTATTAACCACAAACATATACTCTCATTTTAAAGGTAGGAAAGGATGCTACGTTTGACATCAAGAGATCTGACGGCATTAACCACATACCTCTCTTCTTTGCAGTAAGTATCGTGTATATCTCTATCTATGAGAGATTTTGTTTATTTTATAACGATTGCGAATCATGTTTTAACAACTTATATTAATCACTCTCGTTGATGTGAACGAAAGCGTAAATGTGTGTGTTTGACGTTTATTTATCGTCGCTACCAGTTGCCCATATGAGCAACGCCTTCTGAAGAGATTAGTTATTTTAGAATTTTGGAGGATAGTGCAATGATACAGACAGAGACCCATTCCAGAATCTCCTCTGGTTCTTTTACGTGCACGGTGTAAAGCACCGACATGAGACCTCGGTTTAAAGTCCAATCTGAGGGACTGTTAATTTTATTAGGATCAAACTGGGGGTCGAACCTGTGATCCTGGATTACTAGTCCAGCGTATTACCACTGGCCTACATATCTGTCTGTCATTAGTATATGTGGTCATTCGTGTGGGATATATACACCATTACAATAATAATGTATAATTTACTGATTATATTCAAGTCCGCCTACGTGGTCGAGTGGTTATGGTCGCTGACTTGTATACCACTGTAACCTATCATCACTGATGGTCACGGGTTCGAGCCCCGCTCAGGCCGTGTCTCATTTATATGAAAATGTTGGCAGTTTCTTACGGAGGTTGGTGCACCCAAGTACTGGTTAACCGCTGTAGCCTGCCCGGGAAAGGTGTTGTTAGGTAAACTGCCCGCCGGCAATATAGCCCGAAATGGTGCTGATGCAGGCGTAAAACCCGAAATATAAATAAATTGTTTATATTCAGGTGATTGCTAATGATCGTATGGTCCATTCTGGGTCTCTCTTCAACAACATGTCCAACACGATGCAGGTTTCATTCCCTGTCACCGACAAGATGAAGCCATATGGAAAGATTTCCGTATATTACTTTGACACGGATGTATGGAACGCGGATGCTCTTTATTTCGATGTTCGTGAAGACTCAAATAAGTTCAAGAACAAGGTTTGCAATTTATTCTAGAGCGATTAATTAAAGTCATATTCCTGTTAATTAAAAAATGAAATTACACCATGTGAGATATATGCTATCCGGAATGAAGTATGAGCATTCATTTCTTTATTACTATGATTTTTACGGAGAAACGGAGCTATGAAGAGTGTCGGACGAAAAAACGACTATCCTATTTTTTGGTTTCTTGTTTTTGAAACTTTATTTATTTTACAACGATTGCGAAGCAAGTTTTAACAACTTATATTAATCACTCGTTGGCGCGGATGAAAGCGTAAATGTGGTCATTTGATTTTCTGGAGAAGTTCTGCTATTTTTAATATGCTGCATTTTGTGTCACTTATTCTCAGCCAAATGTTATGTTGGCTTATGTTTTACGTTTTCAATTGATAGCTTCATATTATTCAGGTGCCTGATCACCCGCCCAAACACGTTGCGTACACCTTGTTGATGTTGTGATTTTTATAATAATTAATGTGAGATGTTTTGTTGCGATAACTATGTAACAAATTCTTTAACAATTGATTTCTAGGTTGCATTGTCGTTTGACAAGAACACTGCTGAGCCTGGTGAGAATGTCAGCCTGTCCATAACCTCGGACCCGCAATCTCTTGTGAACCTCCTGGCTGTGGACCAGAGTGTGCTACTGCTTGCCTCAGGAAACGACATCACGCAATCAGATGTAAATATAAACGATATTAATTTTAGAATAATGATATGATTCTACGTACTTAAATGCGTTCTCTACAGTTTTGTAAAAAAAGTTTACAAAAATAGAATTTGTTCATACTTGGTACATCACTAGTACTATGTATTACTAACCAAATATGAAATTAATTTGATATGCTAATGATTTAGGGTTTTTTTATAAATTTATTTATAACATGCCTATTTTGCATTTCGGGTTAATAATTTCTCATTTTTGTTACAAGAGTAAAATAAATAATATAGGCAATTATTATGTGAGTATTGATGTTACTAAACCTGTTTTAATGTCTTAAAAACTAGACAGTTCTTATGTTCTTTTTTAATTTTGAAATGATTTTTGTCACCGCTATATGGATGCTGCTAATCAAGTCATCATTGATCTGATCAAGGGTGATACCTGGTCTTCTAAAGTATGTTTAACAAGTGCACGCTAGTGCCTATATTGATAATTCAGAGTCTTACCCCCTCCTAGTTTTATTGCAGTTTTTTTAATTAGGAGATTAGCAACGTTCATATAGATTTATCAGTTTTAGATATGTACATAGATATAGTTATAAATGATAGAATCTATCTTAAAATACTAATTGTGATATAATTTGTGTGTATCTAGAAGCATTATTATAACGTTTTATAGTGATACTTTATTTTCCACATGTCTGTAATATTGTATTATACATTGATGAGACGAAAATAAAGATATACTACTACTACTACTATGACTATTAATCATAATTGCACTACAAATATAAAATATGCATATTTAGAATACAATAACCCTAAATCATGAATTTACCATGTTCGTCTACTTGATTTTTGTTAGAGTTTTGTGTGTTTTTCATGTAATATTTAGGATATAATTTCAAATATATTTTTGTACAATAATAAAATGTCTTCAAATGTTGTACATGTATATCATTAGTTCTATGTATGCCTAAGTTAAATATTAAATTAAAAACTTACAAACAGGCATATTATTACATACAAATAACTTTTACAACATTATAAAAGATCTAATTATGTTCTTGTGCATTCATTAACATTAGTCCGCCTGTCGCTTTTAACGGGTGAAAACCCTTTTTTATGGTTAGACGGCATGTTAAATCAAACTGTATTTGCATGCTATATTGTTGTGATTTGACAGGCGGTGTGAGCGTAAAATGTACACGTCGTAATAATTATTTACCGCGAACGTCTTTAGACTACCCTGTCTAGAAGTATTTCCATATCAGATATTTATCTCTTCTCTTGACATCCTCTATCATCACCTCTTCTCCTCCTTTTGGTTGTAAAACAACAAATAAATTTCCCACAACCTGCCTAATTTTAAATTAAAAAAACACCATGTATATACGTAAACACCAGGTTGTATATACGTAAATAGGCAGAAGTGCATCCGCGTATCGAATGTATTCCCAATAACTAAATTATAAGATCCCCTAGTATCGTGTTACTTCTTTTGGTCGAGGAAAAGCTTCTCTAAAAGGTTGTAAAACAACAAATAAATATTACAGTATACCCCACGTTCATTTTGCATTGCATTCTTATACCACATCTTTTCTACACACCAACTAGTCTGAAGTCTTCTCAAGTCACATAATTTCTCATAAAACACAAAAACTATACACTGCCTGTCATGAATATGCATTTTATCCCACATATTAGTTATCAGGTTGTAAAGCTACAGATAAATTGCCTATTAAATACATAGTAAAAAGAAAAAACATACAGTATTGTCATTTATATTTCCAATCTTTCATTTCTTCTGATACCACATCCACTGTGAAGAGGTATTCAAATGAAACTGTAAAAGAGCAAAACTCTTCCAATTATAATGTTTTCCATATCCAGTGCTCACCGGTGAATAACGTCACTGTGTTTACACACTATATTCCTCTGCCAAATAATACAGTATACGCGTGAATTCTTATACCACATCTTTTCTACATATCAACTAGTCTGAAGTCTTCTCAAGTCACATACTTTCTCAAAAACTATACACTACCTGTCATGAAAATGCATTTTTACCAACATGAAAAATGAACTATATTAGTTATTGAGACTACATTCGACCGCGGATGCACTTCTGCCTACATAATTATGCCTACACGGGGAGGGCTGTAAATAATGTTGTTATAACTTGTAGCCCAACCCATTTGCTTTTTTTCCCTTGACAAAACAAATGTAACACATACTGCAATCATATATATCTTAGTATTGTATGTGTGTAATGTATTGTATGTGTGTAATGTATTGTATGTGTGTAATGTATTGTATGTGTGTAATGTATTGTATGTGTGTAATGTATTGTATGTGTGTAATGTATTGTATGTGTGTAATGTATTGTATGTGTGTAATGTATTGTATGTGTGTAATGTATTGTATGAAAAAGATGCAATAAAATATTATTAAAAAACTTCTGCCTAATAATTTACGTATATACAACCTTTTACAAGTTCTTCTTCTTATAGAAATAGAATAACACTTCACACTTATGTCATGCTTAACATGCATGAGTTTGGTCTGTGGAAATACAGTAGAGTTCTTGCGATTGTGTTTTGTACAGACCAACTTTTTAATTAATCGTGTATGTTCAGGTTCACGTAGATGCATATTCCTTAGCAGAAATGAGTCATAGCATATAAGATTTGTTATATATATAAACATTATGTTAATGTATTATTTCTATCGATGCTGCAAAAGATAGCCTCATGAACATTATCGAGTACAGTTACACCTGTCTTAAGCAGCCAGTCAAGGGAACCACAGAAAGTGGCTGCTTAGCACAGATGGCTGCTTAATAGAGGTCAAATGTATAATAGAACAACATATTGGGAATCTGGCAAATGGCTGCTTAATACAGGTTGGCTGCTTAATAGAGGTGACCACTAACACAGGTTTGACTGTATATGGTATGGTATCTTTTTGAAAATTATAATTCACTGGACACCTAATATACAACTAGATTGCATTAAATGTCTGGTACAACATGCGGATTGTTTTAGTACAATGGTTAGCACGATGGACTGGTAATCCCCAGTCTGAATCTAATAAAATTAACAATTCTTTCAGATGGGACGTTAAACAGAGGTCTCGTGTCGGTGAGCGACGCCTCCTGAAGAGATTAGTAATTTTAGATTTTGGAGGATTGTGCAATGATACAGACAGAGACCCATTCCAGATTCTCCTCTGGTTCTTTTACGTACACGGTGTAAAGCACCGATACGAGACCTCGGTTTAACGTCCCATCTGAAAGACAGTTAATTTTATTATGGTCAGGCGGGTGATTGAACCTGTGATCCATGGATTACCAGTCCAGTGTGTCACCACTGGACTATATATCCGTCCGTGTGCTATCCACTGGCTTATTGGAAAGGATTCAAACGGAAGCAGAGCTTATATAGTTTCTCTCCTTCTCTCCGTGGAAGCACGTTAAATCGACACCTGCTCTTTTCAGAAGAACTACTGTCATGACATGTACTTATTGTTTATTTTCTCTCTAATAACAGGTAATCTCTTCGTTGAAGTTGGCTTCCCATTCATCGTCCGACTCCAGCGCTCTGCATGACCCAAAGAGAGTGATGAAGGTACGAGCTTTTTAATCAAATAACGCGGCCTAGTAACTTGGAGTATTTATAAGTATCCCTGAGTAAAGAACCAACTTGCTTCAGGGCTCATTCTAGGTCGGAAATGCTGGGAGAAGTGACAAACCACGGGATTGCGTACTTAAATTGTGTTATTTAGTCAATTTAGTTAATTTCAAGAAAATATTAAAAAATGCACAGTATGGCCATTAAATACAACAAGAAGGAGGTCTTTATAATGGGACCTGTATGAAAATTGTAAAAAACATTTTTAAATACATGTATATATTTTATTTTAGGGAGAAATGGGGGCCCAACAGAGGGCGATGTTAGGGTCCCTAGGGCGACTATATCGCCCACATAGCCCATACAGATTAAAACCTAAAAACCTAGCTGTCTAGAACGAGCCCTATGCTTTATCTATGCTAACTATTATATTATCCCACACAGAATGAGATACTTGTAACTAATCCACATTTTACCATATAACTCATTGATGATTAAATATTGATTCATAGAAATACTATTGTAGAAAAGTCCGTCCATGTATGTTGTAGCATAGGATGTACATAATGAAGTAATACATGAATACTGATTCAGTTCCCACCATTAGTTATTACCATATCATATAGTTCATTACAGCATAGCATGTACATAATGAAGTAATACATGAATACTGATTCAGTTCCCACCATTAGTTATTACCACATCATATAGTTTATTACAGCATAGCATATGAATTACTAGTCATGAAGATCCATCCGGTACCATGTAGCAAATTACATAGAATAACAAATGTATAATGTAATATTACAATAAATTAATGAATCATTACTGTCGTAGATATATCCATATAAATATTGTATACCACAGAGAATAAATTAATGAATCACTACTGTCGAAGATATATCCATTTAAATATTGCATACCACATGTAGAATAAATTAATGAATCACTACTGTCGAAGATATATCCATTTAAATATTGCATACCACATGTAGAATAAATTAATGAATCACTACTGTTGAAGATATATCCATTTAAATATTGCATACCACAGAGAATAAATTAATGAATCATTACTGTCGAAGATATATCCATTTAAATATTGCATACCACAGAGAATAAATTAATGAATCATTACTGTCGTAGATATATCCATTTAAATATTGCATACCACAGAGAATAAATTAATGAATCATTACTGTCGTAGATATATCCATTTAAATATTGTATACCACAGAGAATAAATTAATGAATCATTACTGTCGTAGATATATCCATTTAAATATTGCATACCACAGAGAATAAATTAATAAATCATTACTGTCGTAGATATATCCATTTAAATATTGTATACCACAGAGAATAAATTAATGAATCATTACTGTCGTAGATATATCCATTTAAATATTGTATACCACAGAGAATAAATTAATGAATCATTACTGTCGTAGATATATCCATTTAAATATTGTATACCACAGAGAATAAATTAATGAATCATTACTGTCATAGATATATCCATTTAAATATTGTATACCACAGAATAAATTAATGAATCATTACTGTCGTAGATATATCCATTTAAATATTGCATACCACAGAGAATAAATTAATGAATCATTACTGTCGTAGATATATCCACTTAAATATTGCATACCACAGAGAATAAATTAATAAATCATTACTGTCGTAGATATATCCATTTAAATATTGCATACCACAGAGAATAAATTAATAAATCATTACTGTCGTAGATATATCCATTTAAATATTGTATACCACAGAGAATAAATTAATGAATCATTACTGTCATAGATATATCCATTTAAATATTGTATACCACAGAGAATAAATTAATGAATCATTACTGTCGTAGATATATCCATTTAAATATTGCATACCACAGAGAATAAATTAATGAATCATTACTGTCGTAGATATATCCATATACATATTGTATACCACAGAGAATAAATTAATAAATCATTACTGTCGAAGATATATCCATATACATATTGTATACCACAGAGAATAAATTAATAAATCATTACTGTCGAAGATATATCCATATACATATTGTATACCACAGAGAATAAATAAATAATTATTGTTGGAAATCTATCAATTAATATTAAACACAAACTGGGCATATACGTTCATGAAATGAAATAGCTATGTAAATATATCTATTACATCTATCGAGAAGTAAGTTATCACTGCCCGGTGTTGTATCAGCGTAATGAGATTCTTGTAGATTTAAATGATATAATATACCATGCAATGCAGACAACTGGCATGCACGTGCTGACTGACGTTGACAGTTTTAGTTGGGCACATCCGTACTATAAACGACAGATCGATTGCCCCCCAACGCCAGCACCAGGAGTGACGTATCACCCAGGACAATACCCGACATGGGTTCCAGGTAATAAATGATGGCGCTAGGTTTGTGAATCCATATTATGAACTTGAATATAACAAAACATAATATGACCGTACAGAAATCAATAAAAGTATTTTGTAATGCAATTATACACTATGCATTGGACTACAGTTTACTAGTATTCCACTAAACATGATGTATGTTAGTTTTATTATAACCGCCATGTTATTTGATTTATGGCGATGAACATGTTATATGTTTATGCCAAATAAAATATATTGAAAATTGAAATTGAAAACTAAACGAATATAATGAAACCGTGTGGTAAGCTAATTAACGGAAATCTAATTAGTTTATAACACCTCGGAAGGTGAGCGAAAATCATATCGGGTCTAACACATATTTAAAGCAGGACAATTGACGTGTTCTTATGGTAGAGAGTTATTTTCAATACATCGACGCAAGGTGTAGATGTTTTAATTTCGCGTTTCTCTTGCCGAGTCTTGGGTTTAAATTTGGCGGAAAAAGAAGAAATGCGCCAATTTAAGACATCGCCAATACAAACCCTGTGCCAAACGCTAACATTTGGCACCGCAGATATAATGCGCTATACAGTATTAATGAGTAGTATGATAGTTGTCCGAATATAATTTAGTTAAATGTGTTCACTAAACATCTCTTATTCTTATACAAGATGTGCTATGCAATAACAATCACTTTATGAGCGTCATTTGAAGAAGCCAAAAATAAGCATCAATACTTTAACAATGGAATAGCAATATGTATATTCAAGTTACACAAGTGTGAATTGGCATTTTAATATGCCCATCAGGAATGTAAGCATACTATAGTATATTGCTTCACTGGGGTAAAATCGTGGCAGGGTGGGCCAGTTTATAGATGTCTATGAGCACAACGTTTATATCTTCAGTCGAAAGCGCAAACACTCGTGTCTGTATAGTATGTGTGTGATTTACGTTTATTTATCGTCGCTACCGGTTGCCCATATGAGCGACGCCTCCTAAAGAGATTAGTCATTGGTAGATTTTTGGAGGATAGTGCAATGATACAGACAGAGACTCATTCCAGAGTCTCCTCTGGTTCTTTTACGTGCACGGTGTAAAGCACCGACACGAGACCTCGGTTTAACGTCCCATCTGAAAGACTGTTTAATTTTATTAGGGTCAGACGAGGGATTGAACCTGCGATCCATGGATTACCAGTCCAAATGTCTGTAGGCATCCACCAACTTAAATATATGAAATACACCCCTACCCCCGCCAATATCAGCTGATTGTCCAATCAAGCATTGCTGTAGTATTCATCAATCGAACATTGCCGTCCCTATGCCTTTCATTATTGATGAATATGCATCCAATGTTGGTGGGGCATCTGATCTACTTGTGAATTACCCATCTTGATATATATACTGTAATTTAAATAAATTAAATAAATTATGTGCATTCATATAAAGTGCATAATTTAGTAATTAAATGCAAACATGTTGACAATAACATGAAACCCTGTCCAACATAATAATATATACCACATATCTGCTGGAACATCCGTGTATCATATGGGAACCAAATATTGTTGCATAATGTCAACTACGTAAATAGATTGACCTGGCCATTTCTGGATTCCAGCTCAAGCCTGTATTTCTATGCGCTGACCTGGCCATTTCTGGATTCCAGCTCAAGCCTGTCTTTCTATGCGCACATCAGTGAAAACCAGTGGAACTAGTTCCCTGAAAACAGTTGGACTCTTTTAATAACTACCATACGAATACATAGCAGTACTTCTTATCACATACATTCCCATTCGTCCATACGAAAGTCGTATAATACAGACATGAGGTAGCCTTGTTCAAATTCAACATTCAGTTTTGTCCGTACGTACTATGAAACACGTAATATGAAATATAAATTAAGCGTGGATCTGGCTTCATGTTAGGTATGGTAGCGACTCCAGCTCCGGGTATGCCATACCAACCAGGCGTCCTACCGACTGCTGGTAAGTGTACTTAATGTATGTGTATTAATTTATGAAATACAACTAGACTGTAATCCAGTCAGGTGTGGTTCTGGTTTCATATTAGGTATGTTACCGACTCCAGCTCCGGGTCAGACATACGCCCCAAACAGCATACCGACCCCAGGTCGTGGCCAAACATACGCACCATTCGTGTTTCCGACTACTCGCCTGCTTGATGCAGGTAATTAGTTTGTTTTCAGTCTGTGTATTAATTATCGTTTTTGAAATGAATGAATTAATGTTGTTAACACTCTTTCCAATTCCACCGTAACCATTATCATACATCTGAACCTTGTTAAACGCACAGTGGGAGTTTGACCTTTTGAAAATGGGAGTTTGACTTCAAGTTGGGAGATTTATTTTCTGTGGGAGATGTATAACTCATTAATATTAACCCAGTTATAGTAGAAAGGCATGGTTTCACCGACAAGGCAACATCTGATGCTCGTCGTTTTGTCATATTTGTTAATTTTTTTAAATTGTAAAGAATTTAGCATACACTACAATCAATGTTAAATACTGAAATGGCGAGAAATTTATTTACCTACCTGAAACTGTGTTCGTTTATGTCAAGAACTTGAGAATGGACACGTGTAAACACGTGTTGAAATGATGTCTTAAAATAGACTATTTTACGCAATTTTAAGAAATCGATATTTTTTTACTTTTTAAATATTTTACGGTTCGATATATTTGTTCTCACGATCGGGTGACGCGGGTGTTGGGGTTGAATTCGGGAGACTCACGCAAACATCGGGAAAGTTCACATTTTAAATATATATTTTTTGTAATATTATATATATAATTTTTTTAATTTTAATTTTTTTTATATAATAATATGTTATATTTATTAAGTGGTATCAAACTAACTACATGAACTATATGAATGGTGACAACCACGACGGATATAATTAGTTTCTTGCCACGAGGTGAAAATAAAACCATGTTTATTTTTAGAATATTCTTGAATTTGTTCTTGAATTTAATAATTTATAGAGCTTAGAATGACGTTATCCCATTAATTGTGTTTGTCACTACATCGATAACACGGAGGATAGATTGCAATCTCATTTGTCCGTGCACATATGTATTGTAGTCCACTAGAACAAGTAATGGCAATCCGTGATAGGATACATCAATTAACTGTCCAGTTTTGCAAGTCGTTTTAAAAAAATCCATTATCAGGATCAAAATTTAATGGGTTCGTCCATGACCCTAGGTAACCCCACTGCATGAAAATCCGTCCATAATAGTTTGCGTAATCCTGACAATAGAATAAACAAACAAACACATAACGGAGGTAGTAATTTTAGATTTAAGCACGCTATTCCTATTTTAGCACTAATTTGTATAAATAATTCCAATTTTTATCAATTCTAAAATCCAATAGAACAATTAAAAACAGGCAAACAAATATACCACCATAAATAATAGCAGATAGATATGCATCGTGCTTACTTCTGGCATCGACAATTGGTATGAATTTTAAGTATATTTAAGATATCTTGCTAGATATCTATGAATTCAAATAGAAAGTGAAAATAACCTCTTAACATAATGTTTACAAGGCATGTTGCACTAGATTGGCCATATTTATGAGCATTTGAGACTAATTCAAGATGTCAGCCTCCGTGGTCGAGTGGTTACGGTCGCTGATTTGCATACCACTGTAACCTATCATCACTGTCTCATTTATATGACACAGTTGGCAGTTTCTTACGGAGGTTGGTGCATACCTAGGAGCCTGCCCAGGAAAGGTGATGTTAGGTAAACTGCCCGCCGGCGATATAGTCCAAAATGGTGCTGATTCAGGCGTAAAACCCGAACTAACAAACTAATTCAAGAGATCTCTGTTTTTGTCGGTATGTTAAAAACTATGGCCGCACGCCAAACTAATTTCTCGTATCGCCACGTACAATGACTTGTGCTGTTTTAATTGCCCAGGCTATATAGTCTGTCAACCGATTATAGGCATCATGTGATGTATACTGAAACAAATCCCAACTCACATGTACATAAACATTATTTATTTTACAATGATTGCGAAGCAAGTTCTAACAACTTATATTAATCATTCTCGTTGGCGCGGATGAAAGCGTATAATTTTTATGGTCAATCGTGTGGGAGGAAACCGGAGTACCCGGAGAAAACCCACCTGTCCGATCTGGCGACCACCGTACCATCTCACATACTTCCCGGTCCGATGATCGAACCCGGTTTGCATTGGTGAGAAGCGAGCGCGCTAACCACTGGGTTAATCGGACAGCCTTGACACCACTTGTCGGTTATATCTCACCTGGCATACTAACATGTCATCACAAAGGTAAGTGATAAATACAGTAGCTATCGTTTTGGAATGCAGCCCCGACAGGATGAGACCAATTAAGACTGTAATAAAATATCAGTCAGCCTGGATGTGCTAGCTTGTCGTCTGTTACACGTACATATATAACAATCATCTCCTTGCCTCATATGTATAACACATAGCATAAGTTTGTTTCGATTATTAAATATCTGCCGACTAAGGTTAGTTAATTACCGACAGATGATTTCCAAGTCAGCACTGACATATGTCTGTACGTTACCATAAGCGTATCATAGAGTCACATACGATTCAAGATGATAACACGCTATCCATCATGAATCATGAAATTCATTACCATATAACTGATCACTAGAAACCATTATTATACATCTCAACACTGACGAAGGTTCGTGTACATTTGACCAGGACACACATGGGTAATAAAAAACTTCCATACGTCATTTTCACCATGTCAATGCGCCATGTCATATTTAATTAAGCTTAAAGCGACATTACATCGCAAAAAGCAAACAAATGCATTGTTTCACGTATAAATTTCATTGCTACTACAAATTCGTCCGAATACATTCGAACACTAACATTGAAGTCAATACTTAGCGCGTGATACTATCGTTTAGAGATAATTTAACTAAGATTAATCTACAAATAAATTTGCGCAGGCACAGATGTGAGATATAGCGGTAAATACCATAAATCGTGTTATTCAAGATACACGCGTTGTGTTACGCATGGATGTCGACCCTATTTACATTATTTTGTTATGTCAACACACCGCGTATTCGATATTTGTTTATTAGTTTAAATACTTAGTGTTTGAGGCAAATATTTGGAAATAAATTATACCATATAATAGGAAATAACATTCTGCAGAAATTTGCGTTTTCATAGATATAGTGTCGCTTTAAATGCACACAGGGATATTAAATAACTATGCATGTATGTCACAATGTTACGGTCACGTGTCTTTGTTCATGTTCAGTCTATAATTCTTATTTCACCTATTTTCTCAAAGTCAATCACTGCACTTCAAGAACACATACTCAGAAAGTAATTGTAGCATTCTGAAATTTTAATTACATTATGATTATAATAGACCGCACAAGACCATAACATTGCAGGCTCCACACCATTATACTCACTATCAAAGACATTGGCAATTACATGCACGTCTGTGATATAAGCATGCGTACACTATTTTTTGTTTTGTTTTTGGTGACACCTTACGGCTTCGTTTATTTTCATGTCATACCAATATTTACATAATGATCGACATTCTACAATTCGCAAAATGTAATATATCTGGGTAACAAAGTAGTTTTGATAATTTGAAAAACGTACGCTATTATTGCAATTACATGTACATTATTTGCGCTGTTTACTCCGGCTGCTGCTTCTCGGACACGTATCGAGCATCATCCAGTGACATATATCTGTTTCAAAGGGTTGTAATTTAAAATATTCAATCGTGGATTCGGTATGCCAGGATTCCTAATGGCCGTGTGTACAGACATTCAATACAATATTATCTTTTAAGAATAAAATAGAATTGTTAAAAATATCTAAGTATATAAAGGAATCTATGTTTCTAAGAAAATATACCCTAGATAATATCACTGTTTCTTAACATGTGTATGTATGTATGTATGTATGTATGTATGCGTGCGTGCGTGCGTGCGTGCGTGCGTGCGTGCGTGCGTGCGTGCGTGTTGGTGTGGTGTGGTGTGGTGTGTGTGGTGTGTGGTGTGTGTTGTGTGTGTGTGCCAGTGCCAGTGCCATAGTTTATACTTATGTAAATGGCCAAAGGCAATGTATTGCTGATAATGCCAATACACTTGAATAAACTTGAAACCCAATATTAGAAGAAACCGTAATTGTGTTATTGCGTACAACATCTCATTTGACTAATCTTGACTAATTGATGAACTAAATTGGAATCAATTATAGCCATTGGAATCAATTTAAGGGGACATCTCTACCCAGAAAATGAACATGAGTTCTATATTACTATAAGCAATTACCAATTTGTTTGTGATATCAACCAATGTTGTAGTGGGTCTGTTAACAACACAACTCACCTACAGATAGAACTCATTTTGAGATATATCTAAGTATGCTAAAGATGTCCTCTCAGTTCAGTCAGCACGATTTAGATATGTTTACAAATGGCATTCGCTTATAAGAAACAACGAAGGTTGTGTATGTACTGTATCCCGATTTGTGTATGTACTGTATCCCGATTTGTGTATGTACTGTATCCCGATGTGTGTATGTACACATTGTATCCCGATTTGTGTATGTACTGTATTCCGATTTGTGTATGTACTGTATCTCGATTTGTGTATATACACATTGTATGCCGATTTGTGTATGTACACATTGCATCCCGATTTGTGTATGTACTGTATCCCGATTTGTGTATGTACTGTATCCCGATTTGTGTATGTACTGTATCCCGATTTGTGTATGTACTGTATCCCGATTTGTGTATGTACTGTATCCCGATTTGTGTATGTACTGTATCCCGATTTGTGTATGTACTGTATCACGATTTGTGTATGTACTGTATCACGATTTGTGTATGTACTGTATCACGATTTGTGTATGTACTGTATCACGATTTGTGTATGTACTGTATCCCGATGTGTGTATGTACTGTATCCCGATGTGTGTATGTACACATTGTATGCCGATTTGTGTATCTACTTATTTCATCCCGATGTGTGTATGTACACATTGTATGCCGATTTGTGTATCTACTTATTTCATCCCGATTTGTGTATGTACTGTATCCCGATTTGTGTATGTATACATTGCATCCTGATAATTTTTCAAATTTATACGCGTAAACATTACAACTGTCGATTTACATTTGGCATATCAAACTACAACCACATGCTCCATGCCTGGTACCTTATTATACTTGACCCCTTGGTAACTTTATTACAGCATTTAACAGTTTGCATCGTTCATGCATGTCCACTGATAACTATATATAACACTATGTAACGACATGGATTGCTTCATATGAATCCATGTCTGCATAACGCATTTAGTATATGTTACTTATTGAATTACAAACAAACCTCTATGCACTATGATACAGACGGCAGGCATCCACGTTCTGACTGACGTTACCAGTTTTAGTTGGGCCCATCCGTATTACAAGAGACAAATAGACTGCAATCCATCAACGGGAGGAACAGGCACTTCTAGTGGTTTCGAAACGGGCACATCTCCAGGTAGCACGTACACACTTTCTAATCTAAGTATCCCACATTCAAACCACCATCATCTCTTTAATTTGCCTCTCCTCAGTATCAGACTGAATGTTAATTATTTGTTACCGTATTTATTAAAAATTGTTTTATTGACATAAAAGGAACTTACGTCGATGATAAATATTAATAGCGATCGTCGCTAATACCAACCAATGGTAGCTGGTATCGATTTTATTCTCCGAAAGGGGAAGCATATAGTCACTGCTCCGTCCGTGCGTCCCATTGTTCATCTCAGCTGTATGGCTCAGCAATCACTGTCCGTAAATCAATAAAACTTCACAGGAGTGAATGATACCAAGCCTAGCTGTGCATATCATCGTCACGTTCTACTCGGATGATTTTTCATTGAGTTTTGGTCCTTTCCATCCGTACATCCTGTTATTTTTATCCGCGCTATTTCTCACCAACCACTGAACAGATATCGATGAAACAGATATCGAAACAGATATCGATGAAACATCACAGGAGTGATTGGAAACAATCCTTGGAAACAATCCTAGTTGTGCATATCGCCGGCGCGTTCCACTCGGATAAGTGTTCATGGTATGGCCCTTTCCTTTTTATTCATATAGTATACATAGCATTTTTCCCGCTCTATTCTTAGAACCACTGACCGAAAAACAGTGAAACTTATCATGAGTGAGTGGTCAAGTCTAGTTGTACAAGAATCATTTGGAAAATGGAAATCAGAATGGAAAGGTGAGGCATATTTTAGCGGAACAAAACACAATAGTGAAGGTGTCGCAATTCTTATTAATGAAGCATACCCATGCGTAATCACAAACTTTGAAGAAATAATAAACGGTCGAATAATTTCACTGGAACTAAAAATAAAAGAACTTCAATTCACTTTAATCAATATTTATGGACCAAATACAGATGACCAACACTTTTATAAAGTGCTAGAAAAATACCTGTTAGAAAATAATGATAAAAATGTTTTAATAGGCGATGATTTTAATACAATATTAGATGTTGACAAAGATAAGAAAAACGGTCGAAAGGATACGCATCTTAAATGTAGGCAAACAATTTATGACGTTATAAAACAAAACAATTTGGTAGATATTTGGAGACATTTAAATCATTCTGTTTCTCAATTTACATGGCATTCAAATACGAATCCACCAATATTCAGCAGACTGGATTATTTTCTAATGTCGGAGTACCTATGTAATGTTGTTAAAGAATCTGTGATAATTCCAAGTTTTAAATCTGATCATTCAATAGTTGTTCTAAACATGGAGATATTTAATCAAAATAGAGGAAAGGGATATTTTAAGATTAATAACAGTTTGCTATTAGATGATGACTACCAATTGATTATCCAAAAAAGTATTATCGAAACTGCTACATTTAATAAAAATGCAAACCCCAATACACTATGGGAAATTATAAAAGGAAACATTAGAAATGAATCGATAAAATATGCAACAGCTAAAAAACAACAACAGTGTAAACAAGAACTTAAACTGAGGAAAACAATAGAAGAATTAGAACATAAACTAGCCGATGATAATACAAACACCGACAATTTAAGAGAACGATTAAATGAAACACATGACCTGCTTAACAATATACTTGAACAAAGAATAAATGGACTTATGATAAGAGCAAAAGCTATTCATATTGAATCTAACGAATATAATACAAAATATTTTGCTAATTTAGAAATACGGCACGCTGAGCAAAAGAATATCACTGCACTTAACGTTTCCAATAAAATTATAACTGATCCAACCACAATTCTAGAAGAGGAAAGGATATTTTATAAAAACTTATATAAACACAAACAAACAGCTGCTTCATGTCTCAACTTCTTTAATGAAACAGTAACTAAATTAGAATTAGATGATTCGCGACAGTTTGATGGTCTTTT
>CM026394.1:38531425-38630881 GCA_014843695.1 Archivesica marissinica
CGAAGTGAATATATGTTATGTTATATTTCGGGTTTTACGCCTGCATCAGCACCATTTCGGGCTATATCGCCGGTGGGCAGTTTACCTAACAACACCTTTCCTGGGCAGGCTCCAGCGGTTAACCAGTACTTGGGTACACCAACCTCTGTAAGAAACTGCCAACTTTTTCATATAAATGAGACACGGTCTGAGCGGGGCTCGAACCCGTGACCATCAGTGATGATAGGTTACAGTGGTATACAAGTCAGTGACCGTAACCACTCGACCACGGAGGCGGACACATACGAAGTGAAATAGCCTTGAAACAGATCCAGTAGTGTTGCTTCGATATTTCACAATTAAAGCCGGTTCTAGAGTGTGTTTTACGTTTATTTATCGTCGCTACCGGTTGCCCATATGAGCGCCGCCTCCTGAAGAGATTAGTCATTTTAGATTTTGGCGGATAGTGCAATGTGTGTCATTGTTAGATACCTATTCCAGAGTCTCCTCTGGTTCTTTTATGTGCACGGTATACAGCACCGACACGAGACTTGGTTTAAAGTCCCATCTGAAAGTGTTAATTTTATTAGGGTCAGACGGGGGATTGAACCTGGTTCAGTTGAACCAGTCCAGCGTGTTACCAGTGGACTCCAATATTCTAAAATGACTAATCTCTTCAGGAGGCGTCGCTCATATGGGCAACCGGTAGCGACGATAAATAAACGTAAAACACACACTCATACTATTTTCATTTCTAACTATTCTCTATACACATTTTCATATCTAATAACATGCTTTATGAACAAAGATTCCTAATTTTCTAATGACATTCTATTGGAGCTCGCTATATGCAGCTATACATGTGTACTTACATAATAATGAATATGAAGCCCACAGAAAACCCACTACCACAATTCTTGGGCCCCGATGAATCACAACCATCCGGGCAAGCACACACAGTTCTTAACGTCATTTGCTGAAATGAAATTCAACCAATCATTTATGTACTTTAAAATAAGTCAAGACTTTTAGTATTTCAGAAAATCCACTACCACACTTCTTGGGCCCCGATGAATCACAATACAATACGTCAAGTATTTTAAATTTCATATTCAGATTGAGAAGTCTGGCCAATCAATCTCGATAGTTTCCGTCTCCGTGGCCTAGTGGTACAGGCGTCCGCCTACGGAACGGAAGGTCTAACGTTTGAACCACTGAAAGGTGGTTCATTCTGATATGCCGGCCGTTTGATGAGCCGCCAGCTAGTTAAATAATGGCTACTGATTACCTGGAGCCTGGCGATTACCTGGAGGATATGATTCGGGATGTACTGATGTACATAAGAGGTGTACCATAAGTCAGAAATGTTTTGGGTGGCACTATAATAAACAAACACTTTACTTGGCTGTCCGATTAACGCAGTGGTTAGCGCACTCGCTTCTCACCAATGTAATCCTGGTTCGATCCTCGGACCAGGAAGTAAGTGCGATGGTACGGTAGTCGCCAGATCGGACAGCTGGATTTTAACCGGGTACTCCGACCCCCCCCCCACATACACGAATGACCACATTTACACTTTCATCTGCGCCAACGAGAGTGATTAATATAAGTTGGTAGAGCTTGTTTCGCAATCGTTGTGAAATATATAAAGTTTAAACTCTTTTTTGAAACACTTTACGTTACTTTAGTTTAATATAGTGCTACTGCGTGTATATAATTATATAGTACACATTTATTTTAGCTCGATTGCGAAACAAATCATTGTACCGACACGAGACCTCGGTTTACAAGTTCTTATAACTTATATTAATCATTCTCGAGACCTCATTCCTGATGGAATCCATCGCCACGAGGGAGAGGAGAGAAGAGACAACGTGGAATTTAAATGCCTTGCCTAAGGGCACAATCGTAACGGCTCCAGCGGGACTCGAACTCCGGACCGTTCGCATCTGAAGCGACCTCTCGGTGGTATAGTATCCATTATGCCATTCATGCTTATTTTCAAGATAGCTATATAAGTGATATCTGCACATTGTTAGATAGAGTTATTGTCATTAATTGTCTCAATCCCCATTTTCTACTCTACAGGCAATTCCATATATCACGCCATATCGGTGGCATACTAACCATTATGCCATTCATGCTTATTTTCAAGATATCTCTATAAGTCATATCTGCACATTGTTATATACCCAGGCATAAGAAACACATTTTTTTTCCCTTTGGTCACATAGTAAGTAATGTTTACTGTAAACATTACTTACTATATGACCATAGGAAAAAAAACAAATGTGTGTCTTGTGCCTGTTGTTATATAGATGTATTGTCATTAATGTGTGTGTTTTACATTTATTTATCGTCGCTACCGGTTGCCCATATGAGCGACGCCTCCTGAAGAGATTAGTCATTTTAGATTTTTGGAGGATAGAGCAATGATATCGACAGAGACCCATTCCAGAGTCTCCTCTGGTTCGTTTACGTGCACGGTGTACAGCACCGACACGAGACCTCGGTTTAATGTCCCATCAGAAAGAATGTTCATTTTATGAGGGTTAGACGGGGGATCGAACCTGCGATGCCTGGATTACCAGTCCAGTGTGTTACCACTGGACTACAGATCCGTCTGTAATTTTCCAATGTGCAGTTTTCACTTTTGAGTGCATACGTTGAGGGCTGATGGTAGATTAACTTTTGTTTTGATAGTCTTACAAAGAATTATCTAGTAAAATAAAGTCTTTATTAATATTATTGTTATTTAAACATCCACATTTTAAGCAACCCTTTAATGGGCCTTTGAATATATGAACTGAAAAGATAGTCTTACAAAGAATTATCTAGTAAAATAAAGTCTTTATTAATATTATTATTATTTAAACATCCACATTTTAAGCAACCCTTTAATGGGTCTTTGAATATATGAACTGAAAAGATAGTCTTACAAAGAATTATCTAGTAAAATAAAGTCTTTATTATTATTATTATTATTTAAACATCCACATTTTAAGCAACCGTTTAATGGGCCTTTGAATATATGAACTGAAAAGATAGTCTTACAAAGAATTATCTAGTAAAATAAAGTCTTTATTATTATTATTATTATTTAAACATCCACATTTTAAGCAACCGTTTAATGGGCCTTTGAATATATGAACTGAAAAGATAGTCTTACAAAGAATTATCTAGTAAAATAAAGTCTTTATTATTATTATTATTATTTAAACATCCACATTTTAAGCAACCGTTTAATGGGCCTTTGAATATATGAACTGAAAAGATAGTCTTACAAAGAATTATCTAGTAAAATAAAGTCTTTATTATTATTATTATTATTTAAACATCCACATGTTAAGCAACCGTTTAATGGGCCTTTGAATATATGAACTGAAAAGATAGTCTTACAAAGAATTATCTAGTAAAATAAAGTCTTTATTATTATTATTATTATTTAAACATCCACATGTTAAGCAACCGTTTAATGGGCCTTTGAATATATGAATGAAAAGATAGTCTTACAAAGAATTATCTAGTAAAATAAAGTCTTTATTATTATTATTATTATTATTAAACATCCATGTTAAGCACCGTTTAATGGGCCATTGCATATATGAACTGAAAAGATAGTCTTACAAAGAATTATCTAGTAAAATAAAGTCTTTATTATTATTATTATTATTATTATTATTTAAACATCCACATGTTAAGCAACCGTTTAATGGGCCTTTGAATATATGAACTGAAAATATAGTCTTACAAAGAAACCCTGGTCCTGTAGCCCATCAGCTGTAATCTCGGGTTCACATGCACTTTTGTCACAGACCAGAATAATTTCAGACAGTCTGAAAGATAGCAAAATTTAGTGTATGCATCAGCCATGTGTTGAACCTCTCCCAAACATTGGAACATTAAAACAACACACCTAGTTTTGCTTAAATAAATTGTAGGGGTTTACAGCTGCACTAACAACTCTAAATAAGGTTTGTTTTCTAGAGCGGGTTGTCAGGGCGCACCGCTCTGCTCTTTCTAGCACCGCCCGTTTGCCATTTAGTCCAGCCCTTTGCCTTAAAAAAAATAAAATTATTGATTTAAAAAAAAAATGTTTTTTTATACAATTCTCGACATGTGCATTACAGGAATGTTTCCGGAAGAACAAACCGAACAATGGACCTTGAAATGTCCACAGACGCTTGGAGTCTGGACAAAAGGTTTCTGGCATGCTTGGATATATGGCGTAAAATATATGTATAGTGTCAAGCCTATGGTTTTTTTTAAAACACGAAACCATTTGTCGAGACCCCAAGCGTATGTGGAAATGTCACCGTCGGTTTGGCGTATTGAAAAAGTGTCATAATGAACATTGGTGACAAACACGATATTTTTGCCCATTCAACTATTAAGAAGATATCGAGGAATTTGTCAGTCATATTTACGCTATGAGGCCCCGGCCGATCGATATGTATCGGGCTTGTAATGTTGCCATGCTGTGGCAAATCTAAACGAGGACACGTTACGTGAAGATCAGCCACAATAGTACACAACGTTACGTCATCAACTAATAACAATGTATGTATGACTCTTATGACCACTTATATACACGTTCGTGAGTCCGTTCGTCCACTTAAATACACGTTCGTGAGTCCATTCATCCACTTAAATACACGTTCGTGAGTCCATTCATCCACTTAAATACACGTTGGTGAGTCCATTCATCCACTTAAATACACGTTGGTGAGTCCATTCATCCACTTAAAACCACGTTCGTGAGTCCATTCATCCACTTATATACACGTTCGTGAGTCCATTCATCCACTTATATACACGTTCGTGAGTCCATTCATCCACTTAAATACACGTTCGTGAGTCCATTCATCCACATAAATACACGACCGTGAGTCCATTCATCCACTTATATACACGTTCGTGAGTCCATTCATCCACTTATATACACGTTCGTGAGTCCATTCATCCACATAAATACACGACCGTGAGTCCATTCATCCACTTATATACACGTTCGTGAGTCCATTCATCCACTTAAATACACGTTGGTGAGTCCATTCATCCACTTAAATACACGTTGGTGAGTCCATTCATCCACTTATACACGTTGGTGAGTCCATTCATCCACTTAAATACACGTTGGTGAGTCCATTCATCCACTTAAATACACGTTGGTGAGTCCATTCATCCACTTATATACACGTTCGTGAGTCCATTCATCCACTTAAATACACGTTCGTGAGTCCGTTCATCCACTTAAATACACGTTCGTGAGTCCGTTCATCCACTTAAATACACGTTCGTGAGTCCGTTCATCCACTTAAATACACGTTCGTGAGTCCGTTCGTCCACTTATATACACGTTCATGAGTCCGTTCGTCCACTTAAATACCCATTCATACGTCCGTACATCCACTTAACTACCCATTCGTGCATCTGTGCGTCCATTCGTCCACTTAAATACACGTTCGTGAGTCAGTTCGTCCACTTATATACACAGTGGACAAGATATATACGCACATAGCATGCGGATCAAAGAGTCGTTACATCTTACTTTAATTTTGAGATAGGTCCAGACGTGTACCCAAGTATAACCTGGCTGGATATATCGTCGTAGTTGAAGGCCGCGGTTGAAGCATCGCCGACAGTGATGGCCGAGGATTTATCTTGATTTAAAATACAAACCTGAAAGGCAATGTTACGTGGTATTACTACACCAATACATTTACGCATGCGCAGTTGACCATTTGGGGCCATCCCTTTATAGGTAATCAAATTTCCACAGACGGAGCTGTAGTCCAGTGGGAACACGTTGGACTGGTAATCCAGGGATCCAGGTTCGATCCCCCGTCTGACCCTAATACAATTAACAGTCTTTCAGATGGGACTTTTAACTGAGGTCTCGTGATGGTGCTGTACACTGTGCACGTAAATGAACCAGAGGAGACTCTGGAATGGGTCTCTGTCTGTATCATTGCATTATCCTCCAACAATCTAAAATGACTAATCTCTTCAGGAGGCGTCGCTCATATGGGCAACTGGTAGCGACGATAAATAAACTTAAAACACACACACACAGATTGTTCGAACTATTGGTGATGTTTATACACTACTTTATCTACCCACGATAATGACTTCACGACTACACGAGTTTAGCTTCATGAATTCACGTTTACACGATTCTAGATAGCTTCATGAATTCACGTTTACACGATTTTAGCTTCATGAATTCACGTTTACACGATTTTAGCTTTACGAATTCACGTCTACACGAGTTTAGCTTCACGAATTCACGTTTACACGATTCTAGCTTAACGAATTCACGCTTTACACGATTTTAGCTTCAAGAATTCACGTTTACACGATTCTAGCTTCATGAATTCACGTTTACACGATTCTAGCTTCATGAATTCACTTTTACACGATTTCCGCTTCACGAATTCACGTTTACACGAGTTTAGCTTCATGAATTCACGTCTTACACGATTTCAGATTCATGAATTCACGTTTACACGAGTTTAGCTTCATGAATTCACTTTTACACGAGTTTAGCTTCATGAATTCACGTCTACACGAGTTTAGCTTCATGAATTCACGTTTACACGAGTTTAGCCTCATGAATTCACGTTTACACGATTTTAGCTTCATGAATTCACTAGACGAGTTTAGCTTCATGAATTCACGTTTACACGATTCTAGCTTTACGAATTCACGCTTTACACGATTTTAGCTTCAAGAATTCACGTTTACACGATTCTAGCTTCATGAATTCACGTTTACACGATTCTAGCTTCATGAATTCACTTTTACACGATTTCCGCTTCACGAATTCACGTTTACACGAGTTTAGCTTCATGAATTCACGTTTACACGATTTCAGCTTCATGAATTCACGTTTACACGATTCTAGCTTCATGAATTCACGTGTACACGATTTTAGCTTCATGAATTCACGTTTACACGATTCTAGCTTCATGAATTCACGTTTACACGAGTTTAGCTTCAAGAATTCACGTCTTACACGAGATTAGCTTCATGAATTCAGGTTTACATGAGTTTAGCTTCATGAATTCACGTTTACACGATTTCAACGTCATGAATTCACGTCTACACGAGTTTAGCTTCATGAATTCACGTTTACACGAGTTTAGCTTCATGAATTCACTTTTACACGAGTTTAGCTTCATGAATTCACTTTTACACGATTTTAGCTTCACGAATTCACGTTTACACGATTTCAGCTTAATAAATTCACTGAATTCACGTTTACACGATTTTAGCTTCATGAATTCACGCTTACACGAGTTTAGCTTCATGAATTCACGTTTACACGATTTTAGCTTCATGAATTCACGTTTACACGATTTTAGCTTCATGAATTCACGTTTACACGATTTTAGCTTCACGAATTCACGTTTACACGATTTCAACTTCATGAATTCACGTTTACACGATTCTAGCTTCACGAATTCACGTCTACACGTCGAGTTCAGCTTCATGAATTCACGTTTACACGATTTCAGCTTCATGAATTCACGTTTACATGATTCTAGCTTCATGAATTCACGTTTACACGATTCTAGCTTCATGAATTCACTTTTACACGATTTCCGCTTCACGAATTCACGTTTACACGAGTTTAGCTTCATGAATTCACGTCTTACACGATTTCAGATTCATGAATTCACGTTTACACGAGTTTAGCTTCATGAATTCACTTTTACACGAGTTTAGCTTCATGAATTCACGTCTACACGAGTTTAGCTTCATGAATTCACGTTTACACGAGTTTAGCCTCATGAATTCACGTTTACACGATTTTAGCTTCATGAATTCACTAGACGAGTTTAGCTTCATGAATTCACGTTTACACGATTCTAGCTTTACGAATTCACGCTTTACACGATTTTAGCTTCAAGAATTCACGTTTACACGATTCTAGCTTCATGAATTCACGTTTACACGATTCTAGCTTCATGAATTCACTTTTACACGATTTCCGCTTCACGAATTCACGTTTACACGAGTTTAGCTTCATGAATTCACGTTTACACGATTTCAGCTTCATGAATTCACGTTTACACGATTCTAGCTTCATGAATTCACGTGTACACGATTTTAGCTTCATGAATTCACGTTTACACGATTCTAGCTTCATGAATTCACGTTTACACGAGTTTAGCTTCAAGAATTCACGTCTTACACGAGATTAGCTTCATGAATTCAGGTTTACATGAGTTTAGCTTCATGAATTCACGTTTACACGATTTCAACGTCATGAATTCACGTCTACACGAGTTTAGCTTCATGAATTCACGTTTACACGAGTTTAGCTTCATGAATTCACTTTTACACGAGTTTAGCTTCATGAATTCACTTTTACACGATTTTAGCTTCACGAATTCACGTTTACACGATTTCAGCTTAATAAATTCACTGAATTCACGTTTACACGATTTTAGCTTCATGAATTCACGCTTACACGAGTTTAGCTTCATGAATTCACGTTTACACGATTTTAGCTTCATGAATTCACGTTTACACGATTTTAGCTTCATGAATTCACGTTTACACGATTTTAGCTTCACGAATTCACGTTTACACGATTTCAACTTCATGAATTCACGTTTACACGATTCTAGCTTCACGAATTCACGTCTACACGTCGAGTTCAGCTTCATGAATTCACGTTTACACGATTTCAGCTTCATGAATTCACGTTTACACGATTCTAGCTTCATGAATTCACGTTTACACGATTCTAGCTTCATGAATTCACTTTTACACGATTTCCGCTTCACGAATTCACGTTTACACGAGTTTAGCTTCATGAATTCACGTCTTACACGATTTCAGATTCATGAATTCACGTTTACACGAGTTTAGCTTCATGAATTCACTTTTACACGAGTTTAGCTTCATGAATTCACGTCTACACGAGTTTAGCTTCATGAATTCACGTTTACACGAGTTTAGCCTCATGAATTCACGCTTACACGATTTTAGCTTCATGAATTCACGTTTACACGATTCTAGCTTCATGAATTCACGTTTACACGATTCTAGCTTCATGAATTCACGTTTACACGATTTTAGCTTCATGAATTCACGTTTACACGATTTCAGCTTCATGAATTCACGTTTACACGATTCTAGCTTCATGAATTCACGTTTACACGATTTCAGCTTCATGAATTCACGTTTACACGATTTAGCTTCAAGAATTCACGTTTACACGATTTCAGCTTCATGTATTCACGTTTACACGATTTCAGCCTCAAGAATTCACGTTTACACGATTTTAGCTTCAAGAATTCACGTTTACACGATTCTAGCTTCATAAATTACACGATTTCAGCTTCATGTATTCACGTTTACACGATTTCAGCTTCATGTATTCATGTTTACACGATTTCAGCTTCAAGAATTCACGTTTACACGATTTTAGCTTCAAGAATTCACGTTTACACGATTTCAGCTTCATGTATTCACGTTTACACGATTTCAGCTTTATGAATTCACGTTTACACGATTCTAGCTTCATGAATTCACGTTTACACGATTCTAGCTTCATGAATTCACGTTTACACGATTTTAGCTTCATGAATTCACGTTTACACGATTCTAGCTTCATGAATTCACGTTTACACGATTTTAGCTTCATGAATTCACGTTTACACGATTTTAGCTTCATGAATTCACGTTTACACGATTCTAGCTTCATGAATTCACGTTTACACGATTTTAGCTTCATGAATTCACGTTTACACGATTTTAGCTTCAAGAATTCACGTTTACACGATTTTAGCTTTACGAATTAACGATTAATCGATATCTACTTCACATAGTCACGCGCTGAAAGCCTAGTTCGAGCCTAGCTATAGCCCTTACGATTTAGTGAAGTCATTTAAATTCCACATTGCCTCTTCTCTCTCCCTCGTGGCGATGGATTCCGTCAGGAATGAGGTCTCGAGAGAAGTCGTGATAGCGCAGTGGATGCGCGTTCGCTTCAGGTGTGAAAGGTCCGGAGTTCGAGCCCCGCTGGAGCCGTTACGAATGTGCCCTTAGGCAAGGCATTTACATTCCACATTGCCTCTTCTCTCTCCTTCATGGCGATGGATTCCATCAGGAATGAGGTCTCGAGAGTGATTAATATAAGTTGAAAGAACTTGTTTCGCAATCGAGCTAAACTAAATGTGTATAAACATAAGGTCTCGAGAGCAATTAAATTAATGTCGATCTCAAATAAATTTGTATATTCTAAGTTGAGATCCTGAAATCGTGATATAGTGAAATAGCGAATGCCACTACCGGTCTTTCGTATCTGTTTCAAAATTATCCGCACAGGGAATATCGTTATCGTAGAATTGCAATGAGATTTACACGACACGCATGTTAGATCTATCTTTAAGACACTCTCGTGACGTCACATCGTTGTACCTGCAGTATTGGACTGCATTCAAAAGGCCAGAGTATTATTTCAAATCCTAAGTGTGTACGAAATTAACTATTTTAATTAGTAGGATCTTGTTATATAAGTGTGTGGTTTAAGTAAGATATAAGCCTCAAACGGATCAAATGTAAAATAGTAACAATGGGTTCGGTGCATATTGGATCGTATTCGGCTTATATCCGTTACCAACTTACGTACTATTGACGAACATACTACAGACGTCTAAAACTTAACACGGGAAAGGCTATGGTGTAAGAGAGACAATTCAGAAATAGCATTATACTGTTTGATTTTATTAATAAAACTGGATTATCTCCCTTACAAAACATTTCGTTTTTTTGGTTTTTATCTCCCTTACAAACCATAGTGGTTTTCCGTTGTCGTATTTTAAGATATACAGTCATGACCAATTAAAACATACAGAAGCGTTGGAACAGTTGGCCTCTGTGAATTTGTTGCAGGGGTTGTATGAGTAGAAAGTGCTTTCGGATGGTGCTAACACATCTTTAAATCTGAAAATGAGACATATTGAGAATATAATATTCTAAACACAGGGATTAATTAATCCCCTAAGCTCATTAATCCCCTACGCTCATTAATCCCCTAAGCTCATTAATCCCCTACGCTCATTAACCCCCTACGCTCATTAACCCCCTAAGCTCATTAATCCCCTAAGCTCATTAATCCCCTACGCTCATTAACCCCCTAAGCTCATTAATCCCCTACGCTCATTAACCCCCTACGCTCATTAGCCCCCTAAGTTCATTAATCCCCTAAGCTCATTAATCCCCTACGCTCATTAACCCCATAAGCTCATTAATCCCCTAAGCTCATTAATCCCCTACGCTCATTAATCCCCTAAGCTCATTAATCCCATACGCTCATTAATCCCCTAAGCTCATTAATCCCCTAAGCTCATGTGCCTGTTCTTAGTGTGCCATTTCTCATGTCAGCAATTTTATTAAAACAATATAAAAAGTAATTTGCGATATTACAGTCATGTAGTTTCTATTAAGACTGAGTTGTTATGACCAAATGTAATGTTGTTAGAACGTGTTGTCCATCCAATTTAAGTTTGTTTTGTTGAAATATTGTTATACATTTTAAATTACGTGTGTAGCAAATAATCTGCTTTCAAATAATGTCTAATAATCAAATGGTACGATGTTCGCCAGATCACAGGGATTCGGCACGTTTGAGGGTACTAGTATATATATTTAAGTACAGGGATTCTACTCTGTGGGATGTCAGATTTCGCATCGATCAGTAAAATGGCCCTATCTGAAACAATTTTGTACAAATCTGTCCAATTATAACGCCTATCCCGAGTCTTTATATTGTTCTTCAAATAAAACACAACTTTAAGCTGCGTGCATGTATACTTTGCAAACAATTACCACAGACATTGGCCATAGCAGGTCACATTTCCATACTAGGACACGGGTTCTGTCAGCAACAAAAACAAATCGTCGACGGGAGAGTTTTAACAGTGAATAACATTATCAATAAAATGTGTTTCCACTAACGTGTAGGTTTATTCGGCAAACATGTACGTCAAAAAGAGATTTCGGAGAATTTTTCAATTTGTTTTGAACATTTCTCAAGCGGCGCAGTTCGCGTTGAAACGAGCGTTCTGATTGGATTATGATTATTCTTCATATAAAAACAAACATCTTATTACATTCTAATAATCCAATCAGAACGCTCGTTTCAACGCGAATTGCACCGCTTTAGAAATCCTTCTAAATCCAAACATTGGACGAACCGAAGTAACACTATACATTGGAGCTAGCTAACAGCCGAAACAAACTCATACATCATTTTGATTTCTTTTAAACAAACTCATACATCATTTTGATTTCTTTTAAGCAAACTCATACATCATTTTGATTTCTTTTAAACAAACTCATACATCATTTTGATTTCTTTTAAACAAACTCATACATCATTTTGATTTCTTTTAAACAAACTCATACATCATTTTGATTTCTTTTAAACAAACTCATACATCATTTTGATTTCTTTTAAACAAACTCATACATCATTTTGATTTCTTTTATTCTTTCCAATGAAAGATATGGTTAGGTGACTTTCATTAATATTTTTAAATGTTACAATAAATTTCTTTGAAAAATGGCACCAAATCCAATTTACTATGTATCTTCTTAAACATGAATACAACAAAAGTGAAATAAAATCACAAAATTTAAACTTCTGTACCATTTATAGTCCTTTAAGTTGACTATCAATTTATGGCGGCCATTTTGGACGCCATCTTGGATTTCTCCGAACGCCACGCTTTATGCCAATTTATGCCGCATGTGTGACAAACTTCAGACATTTACAAATATTTTGGTATATAACTCGATTTGTTAGCTGACCGGGTACGGTTGCCCCACAAAGCTATACGCTAATAGTCACCTAACCAATAGAGTTGTCGCAGTTTTGAAACAGTGAAAGATGCGATTTTCACTGCCACTGTATGCTTGAATTTCGTATTCCTCCGCGTTGGATGTACTTTTGTATTTTAGCTATTTTCTGATAATCATGAACAGTTAATTATAAAGTAATACATTCTAATGAATTTGTTTTGTCTGTAGTTTTTAATTTTGATAGCAAACATATACTAACTTGAAATTACACACTAACATAGGAGGTTGTGTGGTTGTGCATTGTAGTGCAATGACGCTCCCGACAGGGCAGTTAAATGAATAAAAGGTCTTGCTATGCTAATAGAATAAAAAGAAGTATAGTTTTATATAAATATAATGCTCCATCAATACCCTTTAGCGTCTTGCATATAATACATGTATATGGATTGATTGGGGGGGGGGTCGCATCAAGCTCTAATGGTTAACCTCCTTTATTATCTCCGTCAACTATCTAGAAGGGGTCGGGATACCCATCCCCTAGTAGCTTTACAATTTATAATGTATAATATTATAAACCTACTGATTTTACAACCATCTTCTCAACACATATTTTTTCCTGGCCCCATTAGGAGCAGCCCCATTTATTAATCTCAGTAATAGGTAAGATAGGGGACGGAGACCCATCCCCAACAAACCGTACATTTACAGCTATATTGTAATATCTTAGGAACAACAATTGTGCGTGTTTTACGTTTATTTATCGTCGCTACCGGTTGCCCATATGAGCGACGCCTCCTGAAGAGATTAGTCATTTTTAGATGTTTGGTGGATAGGGCAATGACACAGACAGAGACCCATTCCAGAGTCTCCGCTGGCTCTTTTACATGCACGATGTAAAGCACCGTCACGAGCCCTCTTTTTAAAGTCCCATTAGAAAGACTGTTAATTTTATTAGGGTCAGACGGGGGATCGAACCTGCCATCCCTGGGTTACCAGTCCAGCGTGTTAACCACTGGACTACAGACCCGTCTGTGGAACAACAATACTCTATGTACTACTAGATACCAAACTGTCGAATATACAAATGTGTGCGCGTGTGTACGCATGCGCATGCTTGTACACACATTTATTTACAGCACATATAATTTTCAAATTACATGCTATAATTTATAAATTCATAATTCTCAAAACATTGATACAAGTGTTCTATTACTCTATTGTGTCGGTCACTGTGATCGCAGTTTATTGGAATGTTATAGTATAACGCGGGGCATGTAAAACTATAAATGACTGGAGTCCTATTGTTCCCACTTATATAAAATTAGGTAAAAACGGGTGTGGGAATAAGAGGATTTGTGTTGCAGTGTGTTTAAGAGTGTTTAAGATCAAATACAATCAAACGGACGGACATACACGCAGACAGACAGCAACTATATATATACATACCATGAACCTGTAACCACCAACAACAAGACTTTGTCCACCGCGTTTGTTGCGGACAAACTCAATTTGAACTCGCCAAACATTTGGAATGGTCATTTACATATGAAGTGGGAATAAGAGTACTACTGGACAACAGCAAGTGGGAATAAAAGGATTAAACCAAATGACTAACCTTGGTGAGTTATCTGAATTTGCTAAGCTAGATATGTCTAAAACGCCCCCATCTGTAAAAGTGCACGTGCATGGTGAGTCCTGATCGCAGTCCTTCAATCTTACCGAAACGAAATGCAAAACCACAAGTATAGTCACTATAAGTAGTTTCATATTGAACTTTGACCTAGTGAACGTTGCTAAGCTGTATCGATCTGTGACGTTATTATTGTGTTCTATACTTATTAAACCTATCAACGGTTTGAAAAACCATTTACGTTCGTGTATCCATTCACGAACTAGAATTAATCATTGTTGTACGTTTGACAATATAGTTTCGTACACAAATTGTAGCTTACACTAGTACACAGACTAGCTCGATTTGAGTGAATTAATATGAAGTCTAATAACCTTGTACGTATTGAGTTACAACTTCGTACACATATTTTAATCTCACGACAGATAATAATTAATGATAATATTCAACTTTGAACGCTTGTCATGAGATGAACACACTGTGTGCATATACGACTCACGTGTGTCGTTTTGATAATCAGTTTTAATCAGTATTATGTTTGATGATGTCATAAGTATTTCATTTATTTATGATTTTCAATAAGCCAATTCATTGATATATTTTGGCATGAAAATTGCCTAATATTCAACTTTGAACGAACGCTGGCATAAAATCCAATTTACTATGTATATTCTTAAACATGAATACAAAAAAGTGAAATAAAATCACAAAATGTAAACTTCTGGACCATTTATAGGACTAGTCGACTGTCAATTTTTGGCGGCCATTTTGGACGCCATCTTGGATTTCTCCGAACGCCACGATTTATGCATGGAATCCATCGCTAATAAATTTGTATACCTCGTGGCGATGGATTCCACCAGGAATGAGGTCTCGAGAGTGATTAATATAAGTTGTAAGAATTTCTTTCGCAATCGAGCTCAAATAAATTTGTATACCTCGTGGCGATGGATTCCATCAGGAATAAGGTCTCGAGAGTGATTAATATAAGTTGTAAGAATTTCTTTCGCAATCGAGCTCAAATAAATTTGTATACCTCGTGGCGATGGATTCCACCAGGAATGAGGTCTCGAGAGTGATTAATATAAGTTGTAAGAATTTCTTTCGCAATCGAGCTCAAATAAATGTGTATACCTCGTGGCGATGGATTCCATCAGGAATAAGGTCTCGAGAGTGATTAATATAAGTTGTAAGAATTTCTTTCGCAATCGAGCTAAAATAAATGTGTATAAACTAATGAGGACCGTGCATACACTTGTGTTAACATTAGAGATAATGTAGATTATTTATCAATATATGCATTATAGTGGACATATATCACTACATCATATTGACACAGTCATACTTATCATATGATGTACTTATATGTTCTGATATAATTCAATAATTTGATGTTAGCAAATGAACGTATTTTGTTTCAAGAGCTTTCACGTGTTTTAAAATACTAAATTAAATGTTCCACAGTAGTTATCAATCTTGGATTTGAGTCGTTATAATTAGAGCAAAGATCATTTGATATAGATTCAATATATTCTACATGTATTTTCTCTGCGCATGATTCTCAGAGCCATGAGACAACACGTGCGGTCCAGTTTAACACTCGTGTTACTGTTTTCCGTTATGTATGTTACAAGCAAAGACTGCACACTAGATGACGAGTGCTCTTGTACATTTGACGATGGTAGCGGAAAGGTAGATCTAACCAGCCTGGGCAACAACGACGACACACCTAAGTAAGTACGAACACCAACAATATATCATGACGTCACACTCTTAACATGCGTGTTTCCATTACACAATAAAGCGAAGTTACATTTTTGTGCACGATCAAGATTATTAATTTTAGTTTATACAAATTTATGATAGCTCGATTGCGAAACAAGTTCTTTCAACTTATATTAATCACTCTCGAGACCTCATGCCTGATGTAATCCATTGTCATGAAAGAGAGAGAGAGAGAGAGAGAGAGAGAGAAGAGGAAACGTGGTATTTAAATGCCTTGCCTAAGGGCCCAATAGTATCAGCTCCAGCGGGGCTCAAACGCCGGACCTTTCGCACCTGAAGATAACGCTCTAACACTGCGCTATCACGACTTCTACTAATAGCTGTATTGCAGGTTTAAGTACGTTGTTTACCAGGAATAATGCTATTATTATTGCTACAGTTTTTGTATTTCAGGTTTAAGGACGTTGTTTACCAGGAATAATGCTATTATTATTGCTACAGTTTTTGTATTTCAGGTTTAAGGACGTTGTTTACCAGGAATAATGCTATCAGTATTGCTACAGTTTTTGTATTTCAGGTTTAAGGACGTTGTTTACCAGGAATAATGCTATTAGTATTGCTACAGTTTTTGTATTTCAGGTTTAAGGACGTTGTTTACCAGGAATAATGCTATTAGTATTGCTACAGTTTTTGTATTTCAGGTTTAAGGACGTTGTTTACCAGGAATAATGCTATTATTATTGCTACAGTTTTTGTATTTCAGGTTTAAGGACGTTGTTTACCAGGAATAATGCTATTATTATTGCTACAGTTTTTGTATTTCAGGTTTAAGGACGTTGTTTACCAGGAATAATGCTATCAGTATTGCTACAGTTTTTGTATTTCAGGTTTAAGGACGTTGTTTACCGGGAATAATGCTATTATTATTGCTACAGTTTTTGTATTTCAGGTTTAAGGACGTTGTTTACCAGGAATAATGCTATTAGTATTGCTACAGTTTTTGTATTTCAGGTTTAAGGACGTTGTTTACCAGGAATAATGCTATTATTATTGCTACAGTTTCTGTATTTCAGGTTTAAGGACGTTGTTTACCAGGACTAATTATTATTATTATATACCACACTTATATAGCGCTCTTTTCATCTAAATATAAAACGTTCAAAAGCGCTTTACAGCCTAAAATATCACAAATATTGATAAAAAACTTCCACATACAATGAGATAAAACAAGACAAAATTAGCAAACACAATTACAATGGAATCTAAATATGCTATAAAATATTAGGATCTAAAATTATAACAATTAAAATATAGGTAATAATTAAATAAAATGTGTTCAATTGCAGTCTTAATCCTGATTGAGCACAGACACTGTTCGATATTTATGTTCCATATGAACATTTAAAAAGGTGTGTCTTCAAAGCCTTCTTGAAAGAACACAATGTTGTTGCACTTCTAAGATTTGATGGAAGAGAATTCCAAAGTTTTGGGGCAGCAGTCATGAAACTTCTATCTCCGTATGTGACAGTCCGACTTCTTGGTAACACAAGAGTAGCTGCTTCATTTTTAGACCGTAAGTCTCTCCTTGGTATATAAACCTCAAGCAAGTTTCTCAAATAAATCGGTGCTTCTCCATTCAATGCTTTATATGTGTGAGTCAGTATTTTATACTTTATTCTTTCTTGAACTGGTAGCCAATGAAGTTCTTTTAGAATGGGCGTTACATGACTGAAACGGGATGTTCTGGTTATGATGCGAGCTGCTGTGTTTTGAACAGTTTGTAATTTATTGGAAGTGTTTTTTGGCACGCCGTACAACAGTGAATTACAGTAGTCGAGCCTGGATGTAACGAGTGAGTTTATGAGAGTTTTCGTGGCGTCTGTTGTTAAATACTGCCGAATGTGTCCAATCCGCCGGATCTGCGCATAACATGATTTTGTCACGGAATTTACATGTTTGTCCATATCCATTCTTGAGTCTAGGAAAGCTCCTAGATTTCTCACACATGTTGATGGTTCTGTATTTGAGTCTCCTACTTTCACATTTATGTTTTCAATGTGTTGAAAATTTCGCTGACTAGAAAACATAATCATTTCAGTTTTATCAGTATTGAGTTTTAACATATTGGCATGCATCCAAGCAACAATGTCTTGTAGACAGTTTTCCATTCGAAGTAGTGTCTCTGCTTGTGAAGCTTGAACGGTTGGTTTGAATGAAAGGTAAAGCTGGGAATCGTCAGCATAAAAGTGATGGTTCAGTCCATGGTGTTTACAAATGGCTCCTACAGGCTTGGTATACATAGTGTAAAATTTCGGGCCTAAAACAGACCCCTGTGGAACACTGAAATTCATGAGCACTGAGTTGGATAGTTTTCCATCGATACATACTGCTTGATAACGGTCGGTAAGATAAGATGATATCCATTGGAGAGGTTTTCCAGTAATTCCAAAATGAAATTCGAGACGCTGTAAAAGTGTTCTATGGTCGATGGTATCAAATGCAGCAGATAGGTCCAAAAGCACAAGGATTGTAGCATTGTTCTGGTCCAGAGATTGGAGTATATCGTTTTGGACTTTCAGTAAGGCAGTTTCTGTGGAATGAAACGTCCTGTACGCAGACTGATGTACGTCGTGTAAGTTATTACTTGTCAAATGTTCATTAATTCGACTATTTACTACTTTTTCCAGAATCTTCGAGACATAAGGCAGGTTTGACACTGGCCTGTAGTTCTTCAAAGTGTTTTGATCAAGGCTTGGTTTTTTCAGCAAAGGTCTTACCCGGGAGATTTTGAATGACTTTGGTACATTTCCTGTTTCCAATGAAATATTTACAATTTTTGTCACTATTGGTAGGATTTCACTAAGACAAGATTTCAGTAGCCATGTCGGAATTGGATCAATTTCACAGGATTTATTTGGCCCTTTTTTAATGAATTGTTCGACTTCTTTCTCATATGATGGACAGAAATTGTTCAAGCAGCTTATGTGAGGGAGTTTCTCTGTTTCAATAATGATATTAGTATTGCTACAGTTTCTGTATTTCAGGTTTAAGGACATTGTTTACCAGGAATAATGCTATTAGTATTGCTACAGTTTTTGTATTTCAGGTTTAAGGACGTTGTTTACCAGGAATAATGCTACTATTATTGCTACAGTTTCTGTAGGTCAGGTTTAAGGACGTTGTTTACCAGGAATAATGCTATTAGTATTGCTACAGTTTCTGTATTTCAGGTTTAATGACGTTGTTTACCAGGAATAATGCTATTAGTATTGCTACAGTTTTTGTATTTCAGGTTTAAGGACGTTGTTTACCAGGATAATGATATTAGTATTGCTACAGTTTCTGTATTTCAGGTTTAAGGACATTGTTTACCAGGAATAATGCTATTAGTATTGCTACAGTTTTTGTATTTCAGGTTTAAGGACGTTGTTTACCAGGAATAATGCTATTATTATTGCTACAGTTTTTGTATTTCAGGTTTAAGGACGTTGTTTACCAGGAATAATGCTATCAGTATTGCTACAGTTTTTGTATTTCAGGTTTAAGGACGTTGTTTACCAGGAATAATGCTATTAGTATTGCTACAGTTTTTGTATTTCAGGTTTAAGGACGTTGTTTACCAGGAATAATGCTATTATTATTGCTACAGTTTTTGTATTTCAGGTTTAAGGACGTTGTTTACCAGGAATAATGCTATTAGTATTGCTACAGTTTTTGTATTTCAGGTTTAAGGACGTTGTTTACCAGGAATAATGCTATTAGTATTGCTACAGTTTTTGTATTTCAGGTTTAAGGACGTTGTTTACCAGGAATAATGCTATTATTATTGCTACAGGTTTTTGTATTTCAGGTTTAAGGACGTTGTTTACCAGGAATAATGCTATCAGTATTGCTACAGTTTTTGTATTTCAGGTTTAAGGACGTTGTTTACCAGGAATAATGCTATTAGTATTGCTACAGTTTTTGTTTTCAGGTTTAAGACGTTGTTTACCAGGAATAATGCTATTATTATTGCTACAGTTTTGTATTTCAGGTTTAAGGACGTTGTTTACCAGGAATAATGCTATCAGTATTGCTACAGTTTTTGTATTTCAGGTTTAAGGACGTTGTTTACCAGAATAATGCTATTAGTATTGCTACAGTTTTTGTATTTCAGGTTTAAGGACGTTGTTTACCAGGAATAATGCTATTATTATTGCTACAGTTTTTGTATTTCAGGTTTAAGGACGTTGTTTACCAGGAATAATGCTATTAGTATTGCTACAGTTTTTGTATTTCAGGTTTAAGGACGTTGTTTACCAGGAATAATGCTATTATTATTGCTACAGTTTTTGTATTTCAGGTTTAAGGACGTTGTTTACCAGGAATAATGATATTAGTATTGCTACAGTTTTTGTATTTCAGGTTTAAGGACGTTGTTTACCAGGAATAATGCTATTATTATTGCTACAGATTCTGTATTTCAGGTTTAAGGACGTTGTTTACCAGGAACAATGATATTAGTATTGCTACAGTTTCTGTATTTCAGGTTTAAGGACGTTGTTAACCAGGAATAATGCTATTATTATTGCTACAGTTTCTGTAGGTCAGGTTTAAGGACGTTGTTTACCAGGAATAATGCTATTAGTATTGCTACAGTTTTTGTATTTCAGGTTTAAGGACGTTGTTTACCAGGAACAATGATATTAGTATTGATACAGTTTCTGTATTTCAGGTTTAAGGACGTTGTTTACCAGGAATAATGCTATTATTATTGCTACAGTTTCTGTAGGTCAGGTTTAAGGACGTTGTTTACCAGGAATAATGCTATTAGTATTGCTACAGTTTCTGTATTTCAGGTTTAATGACGTTGTTTACCAGGAATAATGCTATTATTATTGCTACAGATTCTGTAGTTCAGGTTTAAGGACGTTGTTTACCAGGAACAATGATATTAGTATTGCTACAGTTTCTGTATTTCAGGTTTAAGGACGTTGTTTACCAGGAATAATGCTATTATTATTGCTACAGTTTCTGTAGGTCAGGTTTAATGACGTTGTTTACCAGGAACAATGATATTAGTATTGCTACAGTTTCTGTATTTCAGGTTTAAGGACGTTGTTTACCAGGAATAATGCTATTAGTATTGCTACATATTTTGTATTTCAGGTTTTAAGGACGTTGTTTACCAGGAATAATGCTATTAGTATTGCTACAGTTTCTGTATTTCAGATTTAAGGACGTTGTTTACCGGGATCAATGATGTTAGTATTGCTACAGTTTTTGTATTTCAGGTTTAAGGACGTTGTTTACCAGGAATAATGCTATTAGTATTGCTACAGTTTCTGTATTTCAGGTTTAAGGACGTTGTTTACCAGGAATAATGCTATTATTATAGCTACAGTTTTTGTATTTCAGGTTTAAGGACGTTGTTTACCAGGAATAATGCTATCAGTATTGCTACAGTTTTTGTATTTCTGTATTTCAGGTTTAAGGACGTTGTTTACCGGGAATAATGCTATTATTATTGCTACAGTTTTTGTATTTTAGGTTTAAGGACGTTGTTTACAAGGAATAATGCTATTAGTATTGCTACAGTTTTTGTATTTCAGGTTTAAGGACGTTGTTTACCAGGAATAATGCTATTAGTATTGCTACAGTTTCTGTATTTCAGGTTTAAGGACGTTGTTTACCAGGAACAATGATATTAGTATTGCTACAGTTTCTGTAGGTCAGGTTTAAGGACGTTGTTTACCAGGAATAATGCTACTATTATTGCTACAGTTTCTGTAGGTCAGGTTTAAGGACGTTGTTTACCAGGAATAATGCTATTAGTATTGCTACAGTTTCTGTATTTCAGGTTTAAGGACGTTGTTTACCAGGAACAATGATATTAGTATTGCTACAGTTTTTGTATTTCAGGTTTAAGGACGTTGTTTACCAGGACTAATGATATTAGTATTGCTACAGTTTCTGTATTTCAGGTTTAAGGACGTTGTTTACCAGGAATAATGCTATTAGTATTGCTACAGTTTTTGTATTTCAGGTTTAAGGACGTTGTTTACCAGGAATAATGCTATTAGTATTGCTACAGTTTTTGTATTTCAGGTTTAAGGACGTTGTTTACCAGGAATAATGCTATTAGTATTGCTACAGTTTTTGTATTTCAGGTTTAAGGACGTTGTTTACCAGGAATAATGCTATTAGTATTGCTACAGTTTTTGTATTTCAGGTTTAAGGACGTTGTTTACCAGGAATAATGCTATTATTATTGCTACAGTTTTTGTATTTCAGGTTTAAGGACGTTGTTTACCAGGAATAATGCTATTAGTATTGCTACAGTTTCTGTATTTCAGGTTTAAGGACGTTGTTTACCGGGAATAATGCTATCAGTATTGCTACAGTTTTTGTATTTCAGGTTTAAGGACGTTGTTTACCAGGAATAATGCTATTATTATTGCTACAGTTTTTGTATTTCAGGTTTAAGGACGTTGTTTACCAGGAATAATGCTATTAGTATTGCTACAGTTTTTGTATTTCCGGTTTAAGGACGTTGTTTACAAGGAATAATGCTATTATTATTGCTACAGATTCTGTATTTCAGGTTTAAGGACGTTGTTTACCAGGAACAATGATATTATTATTGCTACAGTTTCTGTATTTCAGGTTTAAGGACGTTGTTTACCAGGACTAATGATATTAGTATTGCTACAGTTTCTGTATTTCAGGTTTAAGGACATTGTTTACCAGGAATAATGCTATTAGTATTGCTACAGTTTTTGTATTTCAGGTTTAAGGACGTTGTTTACCAGGAATAATGCTATTATTATTGCTACAGTTTTTGTATTTCAGGTTTAAGGACGTTGTTTACCAGGATAATGTATTATATTGCTACAGTTTGTATTTCAGGTTTAAGGACTTTTTACCAGGAATAATGCTATTAGTATTGCTACAGTTTTTGTATTTCAGGTTTAAGGACGTTGTTTACCAGGAATAATGCTATTATTATTGCTACAGTTTTTGTATTTCAGGTTTAAGGACGTTGTTTACCAGGAATAATGCTATTATTATTGCTACAGTTTTTGTATTTCAGGTTTAAGGACGTTGTTTACCAGGAATAATGCTATCAGTATTGCTACAGTTTTTGTTCTGTATTTCAGGTTTAAGGACGTTGTTTACCGGGAATAATGCTATTATTATGCTACAGTTTTTGTATTTTAGGTTTAAGGACGTTGTTTACAAGGAATAATGCTATTAGTATTGCTACAGTTTTTGTATTTCAGGTTTAAGGACGTTGTTTACCAGGAATAATGCTATTAGTATTGCTACAGTTTCTGTATTTCAGGTTTAAGGACGTTGTTTACCAGGAACAATGATATTAGTATTGCTACAGTTTCTGTATTTCAGGTTTAAGGACGTTGTTTACCAGGAATAATGCTATTATTATTGCTACAGTTTTTGTATTTCAGGTTTAAGGACGTTGTTTACCAGGAATAATGCTATTATTATTGCTACAGTTTTTGTATTTCAGGTTTAAGGACGTTGTTTACCAGGAATAATGCTATTAGTATTGCTACAGTTTCTGTATTTCAGGTTTAAGGACGTTGTTTACCAGGAATAATGCTATTAGTATTGCTACAGTTTTTGTATTTCAGGTTTAAGGACGTTGTTTACCAGGAATAATGCTATTATTATTGCTACAGTTTTTGTATTTCAGGTTTAAGGACGTTGTTTACCAGGAATAATGCTATTAGTATTGCTACAGTTTTTGTATTTCCGGTTTAAGGACGTTGTTTACAAGGAATAATGCTATTATTATTGCTACAGATTCTGTATTTCAGGTTTAAGGACGTTGTTTACCAGGAACAATGATATTAGTATTGCTACAGTTTCTGTATTTCAGGTTTAAGGACGTTGTTTACCAGGACTAATGATATTAGTATTGCTACAGTTTCTGTATTTCAGGTTTAAGGACATTGTTTACCAGGAATAATGCTATTAGTATTGCTACAGTTTTTGTATTTTAGGTTTAAGGACGTTGTTTACCAGGAATAATGCTATTAGTATTGCTACAGTTTTTGTATTTCAGGTTTAAGGACGTTGTTTACCAGGAATAATGCTATTAGTATTGCTACAGTTTCTGTATTTCAGGTTTAAGGACGTTGTTTACCAGGAATAATGATATTAGTATTGCTACAGTTTCTGTATTTCAGGTTTAAGGACGTTGTTTACCAGGAATAATGCTACTATTATTGCTACAGTTTCTGTATTTCAGGTTTAAGGACGTTGTTTACCAGGAATAATGCTATTAGTATTGCTACAGTTTCTGTATTTCAGGTTTAAGGACGTTGTTTACCAGGAACAATGATATTAGTATTGCTACAGTTTTTGTATTTCAGGTTTAAGGACGTTGTTTACCAGGAATAATGATATTAGTATTGCTACAGTTTCTGTATTTCAGGTTTAAGGACGTTGTTTACCAGGAATAATGCTATTAGTATTGCTACAGTTTTTGTATTTCAGGTTTAAGGACGTTGTTTACCAGGAATAATGATATTAGTATTGCTACAGTTTTTGTATTTCAGGTTTAAGGACGTTGTTTACCAGGAATAATGATATTAGTATTGCTACAGTTTCTGTATTTCAGGTTTAAGGACGTTGTTTACCAGGAATAATGCTATTAGTATTGCTACAGTTTTTGTATTTCAGGTTTAAGGACGTTGTTTACCAGGAATAATGCTATTATTATTGCTACAGTTTTTGTATTTCAGGTTTAAGGACGTTGTTTACCAGGAATAATGCTATTATTATTGCTACAGTTTTTGTATTTCAGGTTTAAGGACGTTGTTTACCAGGAATAATGCTATTAGTATTGCTACAGTTTTTGTATTTCAGGTTTAAGGACGTTGTTTACCAGGAATAATGCTATTAGTATTGCTACAGTTTTTGTATTTCAGGTTTAAGGACGTTGTTTACCAGGAATAATGCTATTAGTATTGCTACAGTTTTTGTATTTCAGGTTTAAGGACGTTGTTTACCAGGAATAATGCTATTATTATTGCTACAGTTTTTGTATTTCAGGTTTAAGGACGTTGTTTACCAGGAATAATGCTATTAGTATTGCTACAGTTTTTGTATTTCAGGTTTAAGGACGTTGTTTACCAGGAATAATGCTATTAGTATTGCTACAGTTTTTGTATTTCAGGTTTAAGGACGTTGTTTACCAGGAATAATGCTATTATTATTGCTACAGATTCTGTATTTCAGGTTTAAGGACGTTGTTTACCAGGAACAATGATATTAGTATTGCTACAGTTTCTGTATTTCAGGTTTAAGGACGTTGTTTACCAGGAATAATGATATTAGTATTGCTACAGTTTTTGTATTTCAGGTTTAAGGACGTTGTTTACCAGGAATAATGCTATTAGTATTGCTACAGTTTTTGTATTTCAGGTTTAAGGACGTTGTTTACCAGGAATAATGCTATTATTATTGCTACAGTTTTTGTATTTCAGGTTTAAGGACGTTGTTTACCAGGAATAATGCTATTAGTATTGCTACAGTTTTTGTATTTCAGGTTTAAGGACGTTGTTTACCAGGAATAATATTAGTATTGCTACAGTTTTGTATTTCAGGTTTAAGGACGTTGTTTACCAGGATAATGCTATTTATTGCTACAGTTTTTGTATTTCAGGTTTAAGGACGTTGTTTACCAGGAATAATGCTATTATTATTGCTACAGTTTTTGTATTTCAGGTTTAAGGACGTTGTTTACCAGGAATAATGCTATTAGTATTGCTACAGTTTTTGTATTTCAGGTTTAAGGACGTTGTTTACCAGGAATAATGATATTAGTATTGCTACAGTTTTTGTATTTCAGGTTTAAGGACGTTGTTTACCAGGAATAATGCTATTAGTATTGCTACAGTTTTTGTATTTCAGGTTTAAGGACGTTGTTTACCAGGAATAATGCTATTATTATTGCTACAGTTTTTGTATTTCAGGTTTAAGGACGTTGTTTACCAGGAATAATGCTATTAGTATTGCTACAGTTTTTGTATTTCAGGTTTAAGGACGTTGTTTACCAGGAATAATGCTATTAGTATTGCTACAGTTTTGTATTTCAGGTTTAAGGACGTTGTTTACCAGGAAACAATGATATTAGTATTGCTACAGTTTCTGTATTTCAGGTTTAAGGACGTTGTTTACCAGGAATAATGCTATTATTATTGCTACAGTTTCTGTATTTCAGGTTTAAGGACGTTGTTTACCAGGAATAATGCTATTAGTATTGCTACAGTTTCTGTATTTCAGGTTTAAGGACGTTGTTTACCAGGAACAATGATATTAGTATTGCTACAGTTTTTGTATTTCAGGTTTAAGGACGTTGTTTACCAGGAATAATGATATTAGTATTGCTACAGTTTCTGTATTTCAGGTTTAAGGACGTTGTTTACCAGGAATAATGCTATTAGTATTGCTACAGTTTTTGTATTTCAGGTTTAAGGACGTTGTTTACCAGGAATAATGCTATTATTATTGCTACAGTTTTTGTATTTCAGGTTTAAGGACGTTGTTTACCAGGAATAATGCTATTAGTATTGCTACAGTTTTTGTATTTCAGGTTTAAGGACGTTGTTTACCAGGAATAATGCTATTATTATTGCTACAGTTTTTGTATTTCAGGTTTAAGGACGTTGTTTACCAGGAATAATGCTATTAGTATTGCTACAGTTTCTGTATTTCAGGTTTAAGGACGTTGTTTACCAGGAATAATGCTATTAGTATTGCTACAGTTTTTGTATTTCAGGTTTAAGGACGTTGTTTACCAGGAATAATGCTATTATTATTGCTACAGTTTTTGTATTTCAGGTTTAAGGACGTTGTTTACCAGGAATAATGCTATTAGTATTGCTACAGTTTTTGTATTTCCGGTTTAAGGACGTTGTTTACAAGGAATAATGCTATTATTATTGCTACAGATTCTGTATTTCAGGTTTAAGGACGTTGTTTACCAGGAACAATGATATTAGTATTGCTACAGTTTCTGTATTTCAGGTTTAAGGACGTTGTTTACCAGGAATAATGATATTAGTATTGCTACAGTTTTTGTATTTCAGGTTTAAGGACATTGTTTACCAGGAATAATGCTATTAGTATTGCTACAGTTTTTGTATTTCAGGTTTAAGGACGTTGTTTACCAGGAATAATGCTATTATTATTGCTACAGTTTTTGTATTTCAGGTTTAAGGACGTTGTTTACCAGGAATAATGCTATTAGTATTGCTACAGTTTTTGTATTTCAGGTTTAAGGACGTTGTTTACCAGGAATAATGCTATTAGTATTGCTACAGTTTTTGTATTTCAGGTTTAAGGACGTTGTTTACCAGGAACAATGATATTAGTATTGCTACAGTTTCTGTATTTCAGGTTTAAGGACGTTGTTTACCAGGAATAATGCTATTAGTATTGCTACAGTTTCTGTATTTCAGGTTTAAGGACGTTGTTTACCAGGAATAATGCTATTAGTATTGCTACAGTTTTTGTATTTCAGGTTTAAGGACGTTGTTTACCAGGAATAATGCTATTATTATTGCTACAGTTTTTGTATTTCAGGTTTAAGGACGTTGTTTACCAGGAACAATGATATTAGTATTGCTACAGTTTCTGTATTTCAGGTTTAAGGACGTTGTTTACCAGGAATAATGCTATTATTATTGCTACAGTTTCTGTATTTCAGGTTTAAGGACGTTGTTTACCAGGAATAATGCTATTATTATTGCTACAGTTTCTGTATTTCAGGTTTAAGGACGTTGTTTACCAGGAATAATGATATTATTATTGCTACAGTTTTTGTATTTCAGGTTTAAGGACGTTGTTTACCAGGAATAATGATATTATTATAGCTACAGTTTTTGTATTTCAGGTTTAAGGACGTTGTTTACCAGGAATAATGCTATTATTATTGCTACAGTTTTTGTATTTCAGGTTTAAGGACGTTGTTACCAGGAATAATGATATTATAGCTACAGTTTGTATTTCAGGTTAAGGACGTTGTTTACCAGGAATAATGATATTATTATAGCTACAGTTTTTGTATTTCAGGTTTAAGGACGTTGTTTACCAGGAATAATGCTATTATTATTGCTACAGTTTCTGTATTTCAGGTTTAAGGACGTTGTTTACCAGGAATAATGCTATTATTATTGCTACAGTTTTGTATTTCAGGTTTAAGGACGTTGTTTACCAGGAATAATGCTATTAGTATTGCTACAGTTTTTGTATTTCAGGTTTAAGGACGTTGTTTACCAGGAACAATGCTATTAGTATTGCTACAGTTTTTGTATTTCAGGTTTAAGGACGTTGTTTACCAGGAATAATGCTATTAGTATTGCTACAGTTTCTGTATTTCAGGTTTAAGGACGTTGTTTACCAGGAACAATGATGTTATTATTGCTACAGTTTTTGTATTTCAGGTTTAAGGACGTTGTTTACCGGGAACAATGCTATTATTATTGCTACAGTTTTTGTATTTCAGGTTTAAGGACGTTGTTTACCGGGAACAATGATATTAGTATTGCTACAGTTTTTGTATTTCAGGTTTAAGGACGTTGTTTACCAGGAATAATGCTATTAGTATTGCTACAGTTTTTGTATTTCAGGTTTAAGGACGTTGTCTACAGCGCTGAAGGCTACTACTACTCATACAATCCTTGTGGTGGATTTAGTGAAGGCGATTGTAAAAATGCTGCGGTAAGCTGCCATAGTATTGTTAGTACCTTATATGTGTGCGTATATATGAAAACGTATACATACAACCGTCCGCGCGCATATCTACACAGTACACACTCGATTAGAAGACTTTCAAGAAATGCGTAGCCATCATAATATAATCTTAATTGTCAAAACAATTTATATCACAGCACTATCTAAACATGTCCGGCGCCTGGCCTGCAAGAACGTTGGTGCACAATGCGCTGGATAACCGATGGAGCCTGCTGAGGAAGGTTGTTGTTAGGTAAACTGCCCGTCGCTCAAATGGGCAACCGGTAGCGACGTTAAATAAACTCAAGTAAATAAAAAAAGGCCTGCTAAAATGCTAACAACCAAGATTAAAAGTTTGGGACAATGGACACAGTTAATGTGTTTCGTCATCTTTCATTGTGGTTTGTATTGGTGTGAACACAGTTGTACACATTCGATATGTTGCAGGCATGCGTATCCAACAAAGACAAGTCCGAACAGCAACAAATAGGCGACGCATCAAAAGCAGCTTTCAAATGGGATGACGGTGCCGGAAATGTAATCGCTGCGTACACATATGGTAAAGGAGTTATAAAGTAAGAAGAAGAAGGTGGTTGTTTCATCACATTCAAACAAACAATAAAACATTTGAATTAGGTTATGTTATATTTTGGGTTTATCGCCTGCATCAGCACCATTTTGGGCTATATCGCCGGCGGGCAGTTTACCTAACAACACCTTTCCTGGGCAGGCTCCAGCGGTTAACCAGTACTTGGGTGCACCAACCTCCGTAAGAAACTGCCAACTTTTTCATATAAATGAGACACGACCTGAGCGGGACTCGAACCCGTGACCATCAGTGATGATAGGTTACAGTGGTATACAAGTCAGCGACCATAACCACTCGACCACGGAGGCGGACCTTGAATTAGGTCAAAAGTGACAATTGATCAAATATGGTATACTAGTAGTGTATTTTGGCGGTGGTCTTAATAGTTAAAGCACACAGCAACAATGTAATTTTCTATTATATGGTATAATTTGTTTCCAAATATTTGCCTCAAAAACTGAGCATTTAAACTAAAACTTACACTTGTGTGATTTAATGGCGTTTTAAACACGTACAATTTAATAATAATAATACTAAGGTAAGAAATGTTATTATTGCTTGCAAGACGAGCGGAAGTCATGATATCGCAGTGGTGACGCGGTCACTTCAGGTGCTGTAGCCGTTACGATTGTGTCCTTAGGCAAGGCATTTAAATCCCACAGTTCCTCCTCTTCTCTCTCCCTCGTGGCGATGGATTCCATCAGGAACGAGGTCTCGAGAGTGATTAATATACGCTGTAAGAACACGTGTCGCAAGCGAGCTAAAATAGTTTGTATAAACTAAGGTTTGGCTATTTTATGTTTTACCTTAATTAATATAAATTATGTTGTACAATCCAAATGTTGCGCTGCAAATCATTTGTAATCGACATAACAACTATTTTGTATTTTTACGAACATCGTCAAAATGTTAGCACAACGTCACAGCAAAGTCAACACTTAATAACGTCCCAATTAGAAGCAATGTTAAATTACCCATGCATTTACAGAATAATTTTCTGTGCCAAAGGCCCTCGGCTTCAAATATTTTTCAAGCCCCGTCTACCGAGTATTTAACTGGAACTTTTGGTACATCCTGTGAACTGTTTCTTAACCCTTTTCCTCATAGAAGCACCTGTTGGCGCCATTACCAATACGACATATATTTACAATGTAGTAGCCAAACCAATGTTCATACTGCAGGCCAGAATCTCATGTAGTCCCAGTCTTCTTATCTACTGCATGATAGCTAAATGGCTGTCGTTTGTATGGAGATATAATACTATATTAACCCTACTCACTATGAAGTCCCAGTAATATATATGGAGGTGGGATAGATATGGCGACTACTTATCCACTGCATGATAGCTAAATGGCTGTCGTTTGTATGGAGATAAAATAGTATATTAACCTAAATCTCTATGAAGGAAAGGGTTAAATATGCGTGTATATTCATTGTATAGGGTGCCAAATGCCATATAGGATATTTGTGTTTATAAGTGTAAGATATGATTTTATTTCATCGAGTGATCAGCGAAATATGAGATAAATAATGTCCCATCTTTACTTCCACTAATAAACAGAAATCGTCTTTTTCTTTTATAATTTTCAAGTTAGTTTCTCTTTGCTGTCAACATCGAAAACTATAGACAACACACATTCATTAGAATATATTACTTAATAATTAACTGTTCATGATAGTCAGAAACTAGCTAAAATACAAAAGTACATCTAACCGCGGAGGAATACGAAACGAAACCGGTGGCAGAGAAAATGCCATCTTTCACTGTTTCAAAGCGGTGCAAAGATTTCTGTCACTGAGAAATCTCTGTCATTCTTTGGAAATCATAAAAGAAAATAAGTGCTTGGTATAATAACCAAATGAATGAACAATAAGTATATTTCAAAACATCAGTTTTATGTGAAGTCTTGGTTTGTTTAATCATTAAGATACATATATCTACATAGTACAATATATGCAAAGAAAGCACAACATGGGTCGAGCCGCAAGGTCTTACAACATTACAGACGACTCTACCCAAATACTGGTTTAAACACACAAAACAGCTACAAGTTCATTTATAGAGCAAACATAATGGTTAATGTTTTCAGTGCTGATTTACTTTTGAAAAGAAAGTGATATCTAGTAAATGGCATGTGAATCTGTGAAGGTAAAAATAATAGCCGTCCAAATAATAGTCTGTTAATATAAACCAATCATTCCAAATTGTAAAAATGTGCATTAATATTTGTGAGAATATTTATGTTTTTAGACTGACCACTGTTAATCTAGTATGTGACCAGAGTGCATGCAAACCGAAGTTCGAGCCTCAAGGAGAACAAGGAGCAGGTCAATTTGTAAGTGTGCCAATGTTACTTCCGGCTCTTTACGTCTACGTCTGCTCTACTGACTTCATTTCCTTCATAGAAGCACCTCTTGATGCCATTACCAATAAAACATATATTGACAATGCAGTAGCCAAACCAATGTTCATAATAAACCCTTTCCCTCATAGAAGCACCTCTTGACGCCATTACCAATGCAACATTTATTGACAATGCAGTAGCCAAACCAATGTTCATAATAAACCCTTTCCCTCATAGAAGCACCTCTTGACGCCATTACCAATGCAACATTTATTGACAATGCAGTAGCCAAACCAATGTTCATAATAAACCCTTTCCCTCATAGAAGCACCTCTTGACGCCATTACCAATGCAACATTTATTGACAATGCAGTAGCCAAACCAATGTTCATAATAAACCCTTTCCCTCATAGAAGCACCTCTTGACGCCATTACCAATGCAACATTTATTGACAATGCAGTAGCCAAACCAATGTTCATAATAAACCCTTTCCCTCATAGAAGCACCTCTTGACGCCATTACCAATGCAACATTTATTGACAATGCAGTAGCCAAACCAATGTTCATAATAAACCCTTTCCCTCATAGAAGCACCTCTTGACGCCATTACCAATGCAACATTTATTGACAATGCAGTAGGCAAACCAATGTTCATAATAAACCCTTTCCCTCATAGAAGCACATCTTGACGCCATTACCAATGCAACATGTATTGACAATGCAGTAGCCAAACCAATGTTCATAATAAACCCTTTCCCTCATAGAAGCACCTCTTGACGCCATTACCAATGCAACATTTATTGACAATGCAGTAGCCAAACCAATGTTCATAATAAACCCTTTCCCCCATAGAAGCACCTCTTGACGCCATTACCATTACAACATATATTGACAATGCAGTAGCCAAACCAATGTTCATAATAAACCCTTTCCCTCATAGAAGCACCTCTTGACGCCATTACCATTACGACATACATTGAAAATGCAGTAGCCAAACCAATGTTCATAATAAACCCTTTCCCTCATAGAAGCACCCCTTGAGGCCATTACCAATGCAACATTTATTGACAATGCAGTAGGCAAACCAATGTTCATAATAAACCCTTTCCCTCATAGAAGCACCTCTTGACGCCATTACCATTACAACATATATTGACAATGCAGTAGCCAAACCAATGTTCATAATAAACCCTTTCCCTCATAGAAGCACCTCTTGACGCCATTACAAATGCAACATTTATTGACAATGCAGTAGGCAAACCAATGTTCATAATAAACCCTTTCCCTCATAGAAGCACCTCTTGACGCCATTACCATTACAATATATATTGACAATGTAGTAGCCAAACCAATGTTCATAATAAACCCTTTCCCTCATAGAAGCACCTCTTGACGCCATTACCAATGCAACATTTATTGACAATGCAGTAGGCAAACCAATATTCATAATAAACCCTTTCCCTCATAGAAGCACCCCTTGACGCCATTACCAATGCAACATTTATTGACAATGCAGTAGGCAAACCAATGTTCATAATAAACCCGTTCCCTCATAGAAGCACCTCTTGACGCCATTACCATTACAACATATATTGACAATGCAGTAGCCAAACCAATGTTCATAATAAACCCTTTCCCTCATAGAAGCACCTCTTGACGCCATTACCATTACGACATACATTGACAATGCAGTAGCCAAACCAATGTTCATAATAAACCCTTTCCCTCATAGAAGCACCTCTTGACGCCATTACCAATGCAACATTTATTGACAATGCAGTAGGCAAACCAATGTTCATAATAAACCCTTTCCCTCATAGAAGCACCTCTTGACGCCATTACCATTACAACATATATTGACAATGCAGTAGTCAAACCAATGTTCATCATAAACCCTTTCCCTCATAGAAGCACCTCTTGACGCCATTACCATTACGACATACATTGACAATGCAGTAGCCAAACCAATGTTCATAATAAACCCTTTCCCTCATAGAAGCACCTCTTGACGCCATTACCAATGCAACATTTATTGACAATGCAGTAGGCAAACCAATGTTCATAATAAACCCTTTCCCTCATAGAAGCACCTCTTGACGCCATTACCATTACAACATATATTGACAATGCAGTAGCCAAACCAATGTTCATAATAAACCCTTTCACTCATAGAAGCACCTCTTGACGCCATTACCATTACAACATATATTGACAATGCAGTAGCCAAACCAATGTTTATAATAAACCCTTTCCCTCATAGAAGCACCTCTTGACGCCATTACCATTACGACATACATTGACAATGCAGTAGCCAAACCAATGTTCATAATAAACCCTTTCCCTCATAGAAGCACCTCTTGACGCCATTACCAATGCAACATTTATTGACAATGCAGTAGGCAAACCAATGTTCATAATAAACCCTTTCCCTCATAGAAGCACCTCTTGACGCCATTACCATTACAACATATATTGACAATGCAGTAGCCAAACCAATGTTCATAATAAACCCTTTCCCTCATAGAAGCACCTCTTGATGCCATTACCAATGCAACATTTATTGACAATGCAGTAGGCAAACCAATGTTCATAATAAATACTTTCCCTCATAGAAGCACCTCTTGACGCCATTACCATTACAACATATATTGACAATGCAGTAGCCAAACCAATGTTCATAATAAACCCTTTCCCTTATAGAAGCACATCTTGACGCCATTACCAATGCAACATTTATTGACAATGCAGTAGCCAACCAATGTTCATAATAAACCCTTTCCCTCATAGAAGCACCTCTTGGCGCCATTACCAATGCAACAGGTATTGACAATGCAGTAGCCAAACCAATGTTCATAATAAACCCTTTCCCTCATAGAAGCACCTCTTGACGCCATTACCAATGCAACAGGTATTGACAATGCAGTAGCCAAACCAATGTTCATAATAAACCCTTTCCCTCATAGAAGCACCTCTTGACGCCATTACCAATACAACATATATTGACAATGCAATAGCCAAACCAATGTTCATAATATACCCTTTCCCTCATAGAAGCACCTCTTGACGCCATTACCAATACAACATACATTGACAATGTAGTAGCCAAACCAATGTTCATAATAAAGGCCAGAATCTCATGTAGTCCCAGTAATATCTATGTAGGTGGGATAGATATGGCAACTACTTATCGACTGGGCGTGTTTAAAGTATGTGGCCGCAAATGGCATCTACGCTAACTTTAAGCAAGACCAATGTAGTTAGTTTATACAAATTTAGCGTAAACTGTAAGACACGCCTTTTCTTGCGACGAACGCTGCCTAACACTGAAAACGAAATACGAAGGCTTCCATCAAATATATATCACAGCTTTATTACAAAACACAAACTGAACAACTAAACATATTCCAAAATGATTAAAACTATATATTTATATAGTTATTGTTTTTCATGTAAAAAGACACTTAACCGAAGTGTGCGTTTTCTATGTCCTCTAGTATTGGTCATCACTATTGTGATGTACTGTGTTACGTAGTCCAATAACATTGGACACAAAGCATCGTTAAATCATTGTCCAATTAATGTGCCCTATATTGCCATAGTTAGCTTACAACGAAATAATAGAATAACACTCAGAATATATGTGGAGGACGCATTTGGACCCTAGCTATCTTGTGATTTACGTTTATTTATCGTCGCTACCTGTTGCCCTTATGAGCGACGCCTCCTGAAGATATTAGTCATTTTAGATTTTGGAGGATAGTGCAGTGATACAGACATAGACCCATTCCAGAGTCTCCTTTGGTTCGTTTACGTGCACGGTGTAAAGCACCGACACGAGACATCGGTTTAACGTTAATTATATTAGGGTCAGACGGGGATCGAACCTGCGATCCCTGGATTACCAGTCCAGCCCTAGCTATCACGTCATATAGACGTTTATATAGCGGTACAGGCAGGACAGCGTAAAATGGAGACTTGTAATAGAGAAAGGTTATTGTATGACGCCGATGGGTGGTTTCAAAATACAATTTGAGCTATTCAGTACAAACAGCGGATATTAAATATTGTATTGTTCACTATTTATCCACAGGAAATGACGTTGACTATCGTACGCGCATGCTCAGGAGGGTGAGATGCGAGTGCCATGTATTAACAGCGGATATTAAATATTGTATTGTTCCGTTTATCCACAGGATATGACGTTAACCACTGTATGCGCATGCCCAGGAGGGTGAGATGCGAGTGTCATGTACAAACAGCGGATATTAAATATTGTATTGTTCTGTTTATCCACAGGAAATGACGTTAACCACTGTATGCGCATGCCCAGGAGGGTGTGATGCGAGTGGTCCACACAACTGCGGCCCTACGCCTGCGCCGCATGTACCAAGTTCCGGTGGATCTATCAGTTACGGAAGTATTCTACTAATTGGGTACGTATAGCCAGGAACATGTCAACAAAATAGATCCTGAACTCTCAATAATAAATACACCAGACAATTATACACATATAAAACACTGTCGTGACGTCATACTGTTGTACTTGCAGTCCAGTATTATTAATATTGGACTGGTGTCAAAAGGCTTGAGTATTATATTAAATGCTACGCGTAAATGTACGAAATTAACAATTTTAATTAGTAGGATATTGTTATATAAGTATGTGTTTTATGTAAGATATAAGCCTCAAACGGATCCAATATGTAAAATATAGGTACTGTATTCCGCGCTACGCGTCTCACACAGTCCAATATTTTACATATTGGATCGTTTTGGGCTTATAATCCTATACATACAAAAGGAAAGTAAAGTATTTCTTTATTATAGTGTCACCCCTCTTGAACGGGAGAGCCATTACTGACTTATGAGACACCTTTTTATTGACATCAGTACGAATCCAATGCTTGTATGCCAGGCGCCAGGTTGGTAGGCAATCGGTAACCATTATTTAACTAGCTGACTGCTCACCAACCGACCATGCCAGAACGAACCCCTGACAAGGTTCGAACCTTCGATCTGCCGCTCCGTAGGGGGGCCTTGACCATTAGGCCATGGAGACGGTAACATTTCATCTCTGTAGAGCAATTTTAGACTCAATTGGGTATCATTTTGTAAAAATATTATATTCGGATATTCGGACGTTTGAGTGAATATTCGAATAGTCGTTGCCATCCCTAGTAAAAATATATCTCTGAAAATACCGAACTTTTAATGTATAATACGTACAGAAAAATGCGTCAAATGGCAACACTGATGTTCTAGAATTCAATAATTTCACGTGGGACCATGCCCACACGCCAGACCCCCATGCAACAGTGCACCTTTCGTGTTCAATTTATTAGTCGGGTCTAAAATATCAACATTTCTAGCTACGCCCCTGAAGGTGGAGTTTAACTGTTTTGATGTCATAACAAACAAAAGATAAAAATACTTAGTTACCTGAGGAAAAAATGTAGAAAATGACACTTGCGACCTGCTCCAAATTAAGTAACACGACAGTAGTATGCATTTTGAATTCTACACAACTACCTGTTTTTGCTATACAGTCAAACCTGTGTTAGTGGTCACCTCCATTAAGCAGCCAACCTGTATTAAGCAGCCAGTTTCCATATTCCCAATATGCTGTTTTATTATACATTTGACCTCTTTTAAGCAGCCACCTGTGCTAAGCAGCCACTTTCTGTGACTCCCTTGGCTGGCTGTTTAAGACAGGTTTGACTGTATACAATAATGTAGCTTAGCTATACATAGTTATGTAGATAATTTGTAATATGCATGTATCATGTTGGAAAAATGTAGTATTTGATGAAACAGTCCATATAGACAAATGACTTGCTAAATTAATATATACTATTTATTTGAGGTATTTAAATAGTATTTGATAAAACAATCCATATAGACAAATGACTTGCTAAATTAATATAATTTTATACTATTTAGTTTATGTATTTAAATAGTATTTGATAAAACAATCCATATAGACAAATGACTTGCTAAATTAATGTACTATTTATTTTAATAAATGATAGAAACATTGAAAGATGGCATTTTCTCTGCCACCGATTGCGTTTCGTATTCCTCCGCGGTTAAATGTACTTTTGTATTTTAGCTATTTTCTGACTATCATGAACAGTTAATTATTAAGTAATATATTCTAGTGAATTTGTTTTGCCTGCAGTTTTTAATTTTGACAGCAAACAGAAACTAACTTATATTAATTATACCGTAACTATTTCTTACTACGGACGTTCACACTAACATAAGTGGTTGTGCGGTTGTATGACGTAGGGCAATGAGGCTCCCGACAGGGCAGTTAAAATAAATAAAATTTGAAAACAAATATGTAGTCCAGTGGTAACACGTTGGACTGGTAATCCAGGGATCGCAGGTTCGATCACCCGTCTGACCCTAATACAATTAACAGTCTTTCAGATTGGACTTTAAACCGAGGTCACGTGTCGGTGCTGTACACCGTGCACGTAAAGGAACCAGGAGAGACTCTGGAATGGGTCTCTGTCTGTACCATTGCACTATCCTCCAACATCTAAAATGACTAATCTCTTCAGGTGACGTCTCTCATATGGGCCACCGGTAGCGACGATAAATAAACGTAAAGCACAAACAAACATTATATTAGCCAAAGTCATTGGAAACCATAAAAGAGAGATATTTGTGTTTATTGGTGGATTCTATTTATCACTGGAATGTGTATTTGCACAAGTGGCGTTAAACACAAATATCCACTATTTCTTGTCTTTTTCGATTCTAGATTGTGCACTATTCTAATCGTGTACTTTACTGGTGGAGTCCTGTTCATGAAGTTCAAAAATAAGGAAACAGGAACTGGTCTAATACCTAACAAAAATATATGGAAAACTATTCCAGGATGTGTGGTGGTAAGCAATATTCCAATATGTATTTTGTGGTGGGGGTGGGGAGTGGGGGTGGTAAGCAATATTCCAATATGTATTTTGTGGTGGGGGTGGGTGGGGGGGGGGGGTGGGGTAAGCAATATTCCAATATGTATTTGTGTGTGGGTGGGGGTGGGGGTGGGGGGGGGGGGGGTAAGCAATATTCCAATATGTATTTTGTGGTGGGGTGGGGTGGGTAAGGGGTGGGGGGGGGGGGGGGGGTAAGCAATATTCAATATGTATTTGTGGTGGGGGTGTGGGGGGGGTTAAGCAATGTATTTTGGGTGGGGGGTAAGCAATATTCCAATATGTATTTTGTGGGGGGTGGTAAGCAATATTCCAATATGTATTTTGTGGTGGGGTGGGGGGGGTGTAAGCAATATTCAATATGTATTTGTGGTGGGGTGGGGAGGGGGGTGGGGGTGGTAAGCAATATTCCAATATCCCAATATTCCAATATGTATTTTGTGGTGGGGGTGGGGAGTGGGGGTGGTAAGCAATATTCCAATATGTATTTTGTGGTGGGGGTGGGGAGTGGGGGTGGTAAGCAATATTCCAATATGTATTTTGTGGTGGGGATGGTTAACGTCACAAGTTGTGTCACATAGTGATTACCAAGCTACTATTGGTGGAAGAATAACCCTGGTGCCCCTCCGGACAGGATTTCAGACACGGACGGGTACATGGGTAGATCCACAGATCTTCTTCAAGACAGCTAGATAGCTGCCTCACATGAAATAAATCGACACCCCAGTGGAATTGGAACATACAGCAACTAGGGACAGGTGATTTGAAGTGATCGACCTGAACAACGGAGGTCCCTGCAGGAATTTTAGTGTTCGTAGTTACCAAAGAAAAGTCCAATATGTCGTTCTCCAGGACTAGTAGTGTAAATAAATGCTCGTGGATGTCGCGATAGCGCGGTGGTAGCGCGTTTGCTTCAGGTGCGAATGGCCCGGAGTTCGAGCCTAGCTGGAACCGTTACGATTGTGCCCTTAGGCAAGGCATTTAAATTCCACGTTGCCTCTTCTCTCTCCATCGTAGCGATGGATTCAACAAGGAATGAGGTATCGACAGTGATTAATATAAGTTCTAAGAACTCACGTGAGGGCCGATTACTTCATAATGCGCTGGCAAGGGCCGTAATCGCCGAAAATGCCATAGATTTTGTTACTATTTATAGTAACATATGTATTATAAGGCAGCAATCTCTTTCTCTCTCTATATATATATATATATTAACTAAAGAGATCCGAGCAATATCTCCTTTGTCTTTTACGTGCATGGTGCACGTCACCGACACGAGACCTCGGTTTAAAGTCCCATCTGAAAGTCTGTTACTTGTATTAGGGTCAGATGGGGGAATCGAACCTGCGATTCCTGGATTACCAGTCCAGCGTGTTACCACTGTGCTACAGACCCGCATGTTCTGAGCAAACAGAGGATACCAGTCCAGTCATTTACATTTTGTTCTATTTCAGGCAGGAAATAAATTTATCTTCAGTAAAGTTACAAAGAAGCAGATGACATACGACAGTATCTGATACATTATAGAACCTATTGCTGTACAACATAGCAGCTGTTTTAAGTTGATTTAAACCTGTGTTGTATGAAATACATCGTTGTTGTGATTGTTTTTGGGTGAAATACACCGTTGTTGTGATTGTTTTTGGGTGAAATACATCGTTGTTGTGATTGTGTTTGGGTGAATGACATCGTTGTTGTGATTGTGTTTGGATGAATGACATCGTTGTTGTGATTGTGTTTGGGTGAAATACATCGTTGTTGTGATTGTGTTTGGGTGAATGACATCGTTGTTGTGATTGTGTTTGGGTGAATGACATCGTTGTTGTGATTGTGTTTGGGTGAAATGCATCGTTGTTGTGATTGTGTTTGGATGAATGACATCGTTGTTGTGATTGTGTTTGGGTGAAATACATCGTTGTTGTGATTGTGTTTGGGTGAATGACATCGTTGTTGTGATTGTGTTTGGGTGAAATACATCGTTGTTGTGATTGTGTTTGGATGAATGACATCGTTGTTGTGATTGTGTTTGGGTGAAATACATCGTTGTTGTGATTGTTTTTGGATGAATGACATCGTTGTTGTGATTGTGTTTGGGTGAAATACATCGTTGTTGTGATTGTTTTTGGATGAATGACATCGTTGTTGTGATTGTTTTTGGATGAATGACATCGTTGTCGTGATTGTGTTTGGGTGAAATACATCGTTGTTGTGATTGTGTTTGGATGAATGACATCGTTGTTGTGATTGTTTTTGGGTGAATGACATCGTTGTTGTGATTGTTTTTGGGTGAATGACATCGTTGTTGTGATTGTGTTTGGATGAATGACATCGTTGTTGTTGTTGTTGTTGTGTTTGGGTGAAATACATCGTTGTTGTGGTTGTGTTTGGGTGAAATACATCGTTGTTGTGGTTGTGTTTGGGTGAATGACACCGTTGTTGTGATTGTATTTGGGTGAATGACATCGTTATTGTGTTTGTTTTTGGGTGAATGACATCGTTGTGATTGTGTTTGGGTGACATGATAAATGAAGACAAATTGCACCAAATATAAAGTGTCATACTTATTGTGACACGTCATATTGATTGCTATGAAGATTTATTGTAAGAGTTAGTATCATGGACTGGTGCTTCAACAATCAGGCTGTCCGATTAGCGCAGTGGTTAGCGCACTCGCTTCTCAATGCAACCCGGGTTCGATCCTCGGACCGGGAAGTATGTCAGATGGTACGGTGGTCGCCACATCGGACAAGTGGGTTTTCTCCGGGTACTCCGGTTTCCTCCCACACGAATGACCAAATACACGCTTTCATCCGCGCCAACGAGAGTGATTATATTAAAGTTGTAAAGTAAATAAAGTTTAAACAAAAAACAAACAAAAACAATCAGGTCATATTATATGTATACTGACGTCAAAAAGAAACTGCGCACTTGCCTTGGAGGTAAAATTTATATCATTTAATAAATAAAAAAAAAATATATATATATAGGCACATTTCGTATGAAAATGTGGGAAATATTGAGTAAATTAGTACAAGTGTGTGAAGCATTATTTTTTTCCCTCGTGATAGTAAAATTCATAATTCTAAAATGTACATCCTTTGAGAAAAAGTGCCCTCCCCAACATATATACAAATAGAAAAACATATAGACACATTTGGTATCAAAATGTGCGAAATATTGGGTAAATTATTGCAATGTGTGAAGGATTATTTTCTTCCCTCGTGATAGTAAAATCCATAATTCTAAATTTGTAGCGAAAAAGTAACGCTCAATATAAAAGTGCACAACTTCTTTATGGTGTCAGTATAGAAGATCATACTATTATATTATTAGAAAGTCGGGTATCTGCATAAGTACTGTTCAATAAGGCGTTTTCGGAAAATACCGCGAGCATATGGATACCGCAAGCTGGATATCGCGAGCATAGATTCCACCACTCTATATTTCTTAATATGGATTGGAGATGAGCAGATTATAAGTCAATTATTCTGGTCAGTTTCATCACACATCATAGGACACAATATCAGTATATTTATAAGTGGTGGGAAACATTCACGTTCAACGTTGTCATTGTTATATTCTTCTCATTGTCGTTTCGCCAAAACAATTAATTATATATATAATATTTCCATTTTTCAATAAAATCTATTATTTGTATTAGTTTGTTTTTGGGTGGATTTAGTTCGCACCAACAACCTTGGTCATACGGCGACTGCCCAGCTATTATTGGTGGATGAAGATCACACGCACCCAACCGAGCAGTATTTCAGACACGGACGGGATACCAGATGAACCATCGACCTTCCGCAAGCCAAACACTCATGTATTGTAGGCCTACAGATCCATTCTTGTACACAGTCCTGTCGCATTTATACCCAACCAATGTAATACTGATGCGTCTACATTGAATGTAGTGATATATTTTCAACCAACTTGTTATTGTCCATAGATCTTGGCATCCTCAACGTATCTCACAGCAGCAGTCTATGACACAAGGATTTTCAATACCAGTGAACCAACACACAACCGCTGTGGATACAGTGAACCCACGCACACTCGGGGCGGATACAGTGAACCCACGCACCACCGCGGCGGATACAATGAACCCACGCACCACCGCGGCGGATACAATGAACCCACGCACCACCGCGGCGGATACAATGAACCCACGCACACTCGGGGCGGATACAATGAACCCACGCACCACCGCGACGGATACAATGAACGCACGCACCACCGCGGCGGATACAATGAACCCACGCACACTCGGGGCGGATACAGTGAACCCACGCACCACCGCGGCGGATACAATGAACCCACGCACACTCGGGGCGGATACAGTGAATCCACGCACCACCGCGGCGGATACAATGAACCCACGCACACTCGGGCGGATACAGTGAACCCACGCACCACCGCGGCGGATACAATGAACCCACGCACACTCGGGGCGGATACAGTGAACCCACGCACCACCGCGGCGGATACAATGAACCCACGCACACTCGGGGCGGATACAGTGAACCCACGCACAATCGGGGCGGATACAGTGAACCCACGCACATCGGGGCGGATACAGTGAACCCCACGCACAATCGGGGCGGATACAGTGAACCCACGCACAATCGGGGCGGATACAGTGACCCACGCACAATCGGGGCGGATACAGTGAACCCACGCACAATCGGGGCGGATACAATGAACCCACGCACAATCGGGGCGGATACAGTGAACCCACGCACAATCGGGGCGGATACAGTGAACCCACGCACAATCGGGGCGGATACAGTGAGCCCACGCACCACCGCGGCGGATACAGTGAACCCACACACCACCGCGGCGGATACAGTGAACCCACGCACAATCGCGGCGGATACAGTGAACCCACGCACAATCGCGGCGGATACAGTGACCCCACGCACCACCGCGGCGGATACAGTGACCCCACGCACAATCGCGGCGGATACAGTGACCCCACGCACAATCGCGGCGGATACAGTGACCCCACGCACAATCGCGGCGGATACAGTGAACCCACGCACAATCGCGGCGGATACAGTGACCCACGCACCACCGCGGCGAATACAGTGACCCCACGCACAATCGCGGCGGATACAGTGAACCCACGCACAATCGCGGCTGATACAGTGAACCCACGCGCGACCGCGGCGGATACAGTGAACCCACGCACAATCGGGGCGGATACAGTGAACCCACGCACAATCGGGGCGGATACAGTGAGCCCACGCACCACCGCGACGGATACAGTGAATCCACGCACAATCGCGGCGGATACAGTGAACAAACGCACCACCGCGGCGGATACAGTGAACCCACACACCACCGCGGCGGATACAGTGAACTCACATACCACCGCAGCGGATACAATGAATCTAGCACAAGAGTTGCAGATAAGGAAATCCCACACGGGGCCTGAGAATGCGTGCAAAGAGGATATGCCGAGTATGCCGATTAAAGGAAATAGTACATAACAAGACATCATTCCTGATGGAATCCATCGCCATGAGGGAGAGAGAGGGAGAGACGGTCATGTGGTATTTGAGTACCTTGTCTGAGAGCACAATAGTAAAATACAGAATCCATCGCCATGCGGGAGAGAGAGGGAGAGACGGTCATGTGGTATTTGAGTACCTTGTCTGAGAGCACAATAGTAAAATACAGAATCCATCGCCATGCGGGAGAGAGAGATGCGGGCATGTCGAATATCAGTGCCTTGTCTGAAAGCACAATAGTAAAATACAGAATCCATCGCCATGCGGGAGAGAGAGATGCGGGCATGTCGAATATCAGTGCCTTGTCTGAAAGCACAATAGTAAAATACAGAATCCATCACCATGAGGGAGAGAGAGATGCGGTCATGTCGAATATCAGTGCCTTGTCTGAGAGCAAGATAGTAAAATACAGAATCCATCGCCATGAGGGAGAGAGAGATACGGTCATGTGGTATTTGAGTACCTTGTTTGAGAGCACAATCGTAATATACAGAATCCATCGACATGAGGGAGAGAGAGATACGGTCATGTGGTATTTGAGTACCTTGTTTGAGAGCACAATGTAATATACAGAATCCATCGCCATGCGGGAGAGAGAGAGATACGGTCATGTGGAATTTGAATGCCTAGTCTGAGAGCACAATCGTAATATACAGAATCCATCGCCATGAGGGGGGGGGGGGAAGGTGCGGTCATGTGGAATTTGAGAGACTTGTCTTAGAGCACAATCTTAATATACAGAATCCATCGCCATTAGGGGGGGAGGTGCGGTCATGTGGAATTTGAGTGCCTTGTCTGAGAGCACAATAGTAATATACAGAATCCATCGCCATGCGGGAGAGAGAGATGCGGTAATGTGGAATGTGAGTGCCTTGCATGCCATTCTGGACACACTTAATGCAGATTGATATCGCCGACATCAGTAGTGATATTTGGAACCCCTCTTTTTTCTTCTAAATCATATACATTACTATTATTTGAATTAATATATATCTTCGGTTTGCAAGCGACACCCAAATAATGTTAACCGTATCATTACGAAGTGTACTGCAACAGTGGAAGTCGTGACAGCGCATTGTTAACGCGTTCACTTTAGGTGCGAATGGCTTGGAGTTGGAGCCGATGGAGCCGTTACCATTGTGCCCTTAGGCAAGACATTTAATTTCCACATTGACTGTTCTCTCTCTATCGGATCTGTAGTCCAGTGGTAACACGCCGGACTGGTAATCCAGGGATCGCAGGGTTCGATCCCCCGTCTGACCCTAATAAAATGAACAGTCTTTCAGATGGGACGTTAAACCGAGATCTCGTGTCGTTGCTTTACACCGTACACGTAAAAGAACCAGAGTAGACTCTGGAATGGGTCTCTGTCTGTATCATTGCACTATCCTCCAAAATCTAAAATGACTAATCTCTTCAGGAGGCGTCGCTAATATGGGCAACCGGTAGCGACGATACATAAACGTAAAACACACACTCTCTCTATCATGGCGATGGATTATAGGAACGAGGTCTCGAAAGCGATTAATATAAGTTGTAAGAACCTGTTTTGCAATCGAGCTAAAATAAATTAAATAATTTAAACCATCGCAATACTTCCAATTATAAATGAACAGAATGCCTCAAAGCCAAACCGTTGGTGAGGTTCATTGCAGGGCCGTTAACATCTAAATAGAAGGGGAGGGGGTTCTCCAAATGGAAAACAAGATATAAATATGGCTCATTGTTACAATGTTTATAAATTTATCAAATCCATACTGAATAAGTTTGACCCAATTTAGTACGTACACGTTTAAACAGTCTGGCTGATTATTTTAATTTAAACTTTATTTATTTTACAGCGATTGCGAAGCAAGTTTTAACAACTTATATTAATCACTCTAGTTGACGTGGATGAAAGCGTATATGTGGTTATCAGGGACGTAGCCAGGAGGCAAATTATGTGCATGCCCGGGTAAAGAATGTTGAGTGAGCGTAGCGAACGAGGTTGCTAGGGGGTCCGGGGGCATGAACCCCCGGAATTTTTTGGTTTTTAGGATGCAATTTCCAGCATTCTGCTGCATTTAAAAGACAAATTCGGACATGTTTTTATAACAAATAAACATGATATATATGTATTTATTTTTTTGGTCAAAATGATGTGCAGGCCCGGGCCTTTTGGCCTAATGGCAACTACGCGCCTGGTTTTATGGCTGATTATGATGATAACACAGTTGAACATCCCACGATATCTTCATACACACTATTTATTGGTAGTGTCCTATATCCTATTATCATAGAAAGAAATTAAACTCGTCCTAAAATATGAAAAACTATCATGGTGGATACTGTTAAATTGCTATTGCATATATTGTATGCATCATTGACATTATGCACGGGTGATGGAGGCAGGGCAGAGGTAGCATGCATACCAAACGATCCACTAACGTGCACGTGTAAGTTTACAGATGACAGCGGTATTGTGGATCTCACGAGCCTCGGCAACTCGGACAATACACCGAGGTAAGATGTGCAGTTTGTTTGTGAGTTACGTTTATTTATCGTCGCTACCAGTTGCCCATATGAGCGACGCCTCCTGAAGAGATTAGTCATTTTAGATTTTGTGCATGATACAGACAGAGACCAATTCCAAAATCTCCTCTGGTTCTTTTACGTGCACGGTGTAAAGCCCCGACGTGGAAGTCGTGATAGCGCAGTGGATGCGCGTTCGCTTCAGGTCCGGAGTTCGAGCCCCACTGGAGCCGTTACGATTGTGCCCTTAGGCAAGGCATTTAAATTCCACGTTGCCTCTTCTCTCTCCCTCGTGGCGATGGATTCCATCAGGAATGAGGTCTCGAGAGTGATTTATATAAGTTGAAATAACTTGTTTTGCAATCGAGCTAAAATAAATTTGTATAAACTAAAGCACCGACACGAGACCTCGGTTTAGCGTCCCATCTGAAAGACTGTTAATTTTATTAGGGTCAGACGGGGGATCGAACCTGCGATCCCTGGATTACCAGTCCAGCGTGTTGCCACTGGACTACAGATCCAACAAAAAACAACCCACAAACAAACCATTCATGTTTATGTTACAGTGGGTAGTTTGACCGTGGGAGTCGAGGCCAGACTGACGATAGACAATGAAGAACGAGAGTGTTCGCGGTGCTTTATTCATGTTTATGTTACAGTGGGTAGTTTGACCGTGAGAGTCGAGGCCAGACTGACCATAGACAATGAAGAACTACTCGTGCGTCCACGATGCTTTATTCATGTTTATGTTACAGTGGGTAGTTTGACCGTGGGAGTCAAGGAAAGACTGACCATAGACAACGAAGAACTACTCGTGCGTCCACGATGCTTTATTCATGTTTATGTTACAGTGAGTAGTTTGACGATGGGAGTCGAGGCCAGACTGACCATAGACAATGAAGAACTACTCGTGCGTCCATGATTCGTTATTCTCATATATTGACCTGGCCTCCTGGGATACGTACATACCGGATATACATATAGGTGGAAGTCTTAACGTATTTATCTTTAGATTCAAAGATGTATTAGGAACTGACGGTAACAATTACTCGTTCAATGCTTGTAACAGCTTTGGAGAGGGGAAGTGTCAGAATGCGGCTGTGAGTACCTCTTTAGTTTAGTTTAAACTTTATTTATTTTTACACCGATTGCGAAGCAAGTTTTAACAACTTATATTAATCACACTCGTTGGCACGTATATGTGGTCATTCGTGTGGGAGTAAACCGGTGTACCCTGAGAAAACCCACCTGTCCGACATGGCGACCACCGTACCATCTCACATACTTCCAGGTTCTAGGATAGAACCCGGGTTGCCACCTGTACCTGTTCAATGCTTGTAACGAATATGGAGAAGGGAAGTGCCACAATGCGGCTGTGAGTACCTGTCCAATGCGTGTAACGAATTTGGAGAGGGGAAGTGCCACAATGCGGCTGTGAGTACCTGTCCAAGGCTGGTAACGAATTTGGAGAGGGGAAGTGCCACAATGCGGCTGTGAGTACCTGTCCAAGGCTGGTAACGAATTTGGAGAGGGGAAGTGCCACAATGCGGCTGTGAGTACCTGTCCAAGGCTGGTAATGAATTTGGAGAGGGGAAGTGCCACAATGCGGCTGTGAGTACCTGTCCAAGGCTGGTAACGAATTTGGAGAGGGGAAGTGCCACAATGCGGCTGTGAGCACCTGTTCAATGCTTGTAACGAATTTGGAGAGGGGAAGTGCCACAATTCGGCTGTGAGTACCTGTTCAATGCTTGCAACGAATTTGGAGAGGGGAAGTGCCACAATGCGGCTGTGAGTACCTGTTCAATGCGTGTAACGAATTTGGAGAGGGGAAGTGTCACAATACGGCTGTGAGTACCTGTTCAATGCTTGTAACGAATTTGGAGAGGGGAAGTGCCACAATACGGCTGTACGTACCTGTTCAATGCTTGTAACGAATTTGGAGAGGGGAAGTGCCACAATACGGCTGTACGTACCTGTTAAATGCGTGTAACGCCGTTGGAGTGAAAGAGTAAAGGAACGTATACTCTTTTGTTTACAAACTAAGAAACAAATACACAGATAGGACTATAAAACTTAAATGCTTAAATACACGTACACTTATAGGAAGGGAGTTCGTGATACAACAGTTGTGATTGGCCTAACCGCACACTGACAACCAATCCAAAGCGTATGCCAACAAAATCGTACAACATCTGTGATTGGCCTAACCGCACACTGACAACCAATCCAAAGCGTGTGCAAACAAAATGGTACAACAACTGTGATTGGCCAAACCGCAGACTGACAACCAATCCAAAGCGTGTGCCAACAAAATGGTACAACATCTGTGATTGGCCTAACCGCACTCTGACAACCAATCCAAAGCATGTGCCAACAAAATGGTACAACAGCTGTGATTGGCCTGACCGCACATTGACAACCAATCCAAAGCATGTGCCAACAAAATGGTACAACATCTGTGATTGGCCTCACCGCACACTGACAACCAATCTAAAGGGCCTGAACATTTTGGCTATGGAAATTTCGAGAGAAAAAAGAATCTTGCATATATGTCAATATAACACAATCTATGTAATGTGAAGGGGTCCACCTGAACCAATAGCCCAACAAGCTCGCATTGGTCATTATATTATTGTACAAGACATTTGAAAGCTAAGCCGATGGCGAACCGAAGGGTGTAACCCAACACTATAACACTGGTCAGTATCAAGGAATAAAAACATGTGCTGCGTTTATTGGTTGTTTGTATTTAAATTCATTTAACGTCACTACCGGGTGCCCATTTGAACGACGGTCAGTTTACCTAACATAATTGTTCCTGGGCAGGCTCCAGCTGTTAACAGGTACTTGGTGTACCAACCTCCGTAAGAAACTGCCAACGTTTTCATATACACGTTCTTAGAGGGGCTCGATCTCGTGACCATCAGTGACGATAGGTTACAGAGGTATACAAGGCAGTGACCTAGACCACTCGATCACGGAGGCGGTCCTGCATTTTGTGTTTTACGTTTATATATCGTCGCTACCGGTTGCCCATATGAGCGACGCCTCAAGAAGAGATTAGTCATTTTAGAATGTTGGGGAATAGTGCAATGATACAGACAGAGATACATTCCAGAGAGTCTCCTCTGGTTCTTTTACGTGCACGGTGTACAGCACCGACACGAGACCTCGGTTTAAAGTCCCATCTAGGGTCAGACGGGGTATCGAACTTGCGATCCATGGATTACCAGACAAACGTGGCAACCACTCGACCACGGAGGCGGACCTGCAGGTATATTGCATTCCATATATTTATATCACATAGGGTAACACCAACGATGATATTAATAAGCGCGTATGACCGCCCACTTCGGTCAGTCTCGTAGGATAGCTCTCATAAATTAATAGAACATCAGTCTATACTAGAGATATATGGGTCTTAGGTTCGGGTCGTGGTGTGGTGTTTGGAACAGTGAGTGTAAGTGTGGGCTGCATGTATTCGTTATAGTGGTTTCGTTTAGTTTATGCAATTATGTTTTTTTCTTTTCTTGTCAAAATCCGTCATTTAGTTTAATTTTACTCTAATGTGATGTTCTGGTGAGGGCCGTTACCTAATGTTGTTAAGGCTTGTGGCCGAAACCATTTGTCTTATCATGCTATGTTCCTGTACTTATGCTTTGTATATTATAATAATCATGCAGAATGCAATAAAATATGATTAAACTAACTAGTAGCTCCGCCCTACTGCGTGTACAGTGTTGTAAGCCCAACAGATCGAATGGTGTGTGTGTTTTACTTTTATTTATCGTCGCTACCGGTTGCCCATATGAGTGACGCCTCCTGAAGAGATCAGTCATTTTAGATTTTTGGAGGATAGTGCATTGATACAGACAGATACCCATTCCAGAGTCTCCTCTGGTTCGTTTACGTGCACGGTATACAGCACCGATATGAGACCTCGGTTTAACGTCCCATCTGATAGACTGTTATTATTTTTAGGGTCAGACGGGGGATCGAACCTGCGATCTCTGGATTACCAGTCCGAATGGTAATTTAACATCAGCATCTAAATAGTGGTGTAAATATTCAAATATAAATTATACATTTCTAGATGTGTTTGACGGAAAATGGTACCGGAACACAGATAGGTGATGCTGGAAAGACATTGTTTCAGTACTCGACAGACACGTCTATTGTTACAGCTGCCTACACAGTCAGAAGCAGCGAGCTACAGTACGTAAAAACAACTGGAAGTCGTGATAGCGCAGTGGATGCGCGTTCGCTTCAGGTGCGAAAGGTCCGGAGTTCGAACCCCGCTGGAGCCGTTTCGATAGTGCCCTTAGGCAAGGCATTTAAATTCTACATTGCCTCTTTTCTCTCCTTCATGGCGATGGATTCCATCAGGAATGAGGTCTCGAGAGTGATTAGTATAAGTTGTAAGAAGTTGTTTCGCAATCGAGCTAAAATAAATTTGTATAAACTGATACTGAAAAACATTTCAACCAGATTATGTAATGTGTGCATGTGCCTTTAAAAGTGTGTGTATATTCAAGGAATAAATCCCGAGTTAATAGTTTCCATTGGGAGTGGCTAAAGTGTGTGGAAGCCGAATGTATCGGGCTATGGACTACATTGGACGTGGTTAAAGTGTGTGGAAGCCGAAGGTATCGAGATATGGACTACATTGGACGTGGTTAAAGTGTGTGGAAGTCGAAGGTATCGAGATATGGACTACATTGGACGTGGTTAAAGTGTGTGGAAGTCGAAGGTATCGTGTTATGGACTACATTGGACGTGGTTAAAGTGTGTGGAAGCCGAAGGATCGAGATATGGACTACATTGGACGTGGTTAAAGTGTGTGGAAGTCGAAGGTATCGGGTTATGGACTACATTGGTCGTGGTTAAAATGTGTGGAAGCCGAGGTACGGGTATGGACTACATTGGACGTGGTAAATAAATGTGTGGAAGCCGAAGGTATCGGGTTATGGACTACATTGGTCGTGGTTAAAGTGTGTGGAAGCCGAAGGTATCGGGTTATGGACTACATTGGACGTGGTTAAAGTGTGTGGAAGCCGAAGGTATCAGGTTATGGACTACATTGGACGTGGTTAAAGTGTGTGGAAGCCGAAGGTATCAGGTTATGGACTACATTGGACGTGGTTAAAGTGTGTGGAAGCCGAAGGTATCGGGTTATGAATACATTGGACTGGTAAGTGTGTGGAAGCCAAGGTATCAGGTTATGGATACATGGACGTGGTTAAAGTGTGGAAGCCGAAGGTATCGGGTCATGGACTACATTGGTCGTGGTTAAAGTGTGTGGAAGCCGAAGGTATCAGGTTATGGACTACATTGGACGTGGTTAAAGTGTGTGGAAGCCGAAGGTGTCGGGTTGTGGACTACATTGGTCGTGGTTAAAGTGTGTGGAAGCCGAAGGTATCGGGTTGTGGACTACATTGGTCGTGGTTATAGTGTGCGGAGGCCGAAGGTATCGGGTCATGGACTACATTGGACGTGGTTAAAGTGTGTGGAAGCCGAAGGTATCGGGTTATGGACTACATTGAACGTGGTGATAGTGTGTGGAAGACGAATGCTTCCACGCTAACGTTAAACACGCCCAATGTAGTTCATTCACCGATGGAAATTATTACCCGCGATTCATTATATTTACATAAGTATTCTTTGCAATGGCACAAAGCAAATATAGCACACTTTGCATTTAAAATGTTTTAGTCCAGATTTGCAACTTACCGTGTGCATGACTATGTAAATAGATCATCATTGGAAAAGCGTAAACTGTAAGACAGTCCTTTTCTCGCGACGAACGGTGCCTAACACTGCGACTGCGCATGTCCGTAGCTTCGAGTGCGCATGTCAGCTGAATATCATTAGTTGGAAACCCTCATACAAAAATGTATACTATCAGTGCACATACGTTCATCAAATGAATTACAATTATAGCTATGTATATATATATATATATATATATGTGTGTAAACAAAATCTTGATTTTCCAAGGGTATCCGAAGTAGAACTGATATGCGACCCAAAGGCCTGTGATCCGGTATTTACACCAACTGGAATGAAGTCCGTCGGACTATATGTAAGTACTAGTTAATTTATATAAACTGATTTTAGCTCGATTGCGAAACAAGTTATTGCAACATTAACCCAGTGCTCTTCCTAGAGGGCGATGTGGGCGAATGAGTCGCTCTAAGTGACCCACCCAGACTTCGCCATAATAAAAAATATTCAAACATTATTTTTGCAAACCAAACAATCATACAGAACTGTGTCATAGTAAGATACACGTGCTCATTATAAAGCACTCCTATTTATATGTTGTATTTAATAGTCATACTGTGCATTTTAACAATATTGTGTTGCAATTTATTAAATAACACCATTTAAGAGTGCGATCGCGTGCGTTCTCATTTATCCCAAACAGTCTGACCTAGAATGAGCCTTGCTGATTAGCTTAGTCTCGATCGACACTTCACTCCTGATATCACCACGAGGGAATGAGAACCGGCAATATATGTATAAGTGTGCACATCACAGCCATGACTCTGGTAGGGCTAGCTCTACCCATTGGTTACTAGTGTAACATAGTTACCTTTTGCCATACGCCTATATACATGTGTCGTGATTAATTACCTTATGTTTTGATGACTCTCTTAATTTAATTATTTAAACATGTATGATTATATTATAGGACAACAGTCTTTTCAGTGTGTGTACGGTATGTCCTTTGTTGGGGACATATGATATACATGTCTGCACTTAATAAAATGGATGGTGGAATTCCATTGTTTGGATCACGCAACCATCATATGGGATTTCACCAGACATGTGGTGATAGAGTGCTTACTAAGCAGCGTACACACAATGAATTGACTGGTGCAAGCCGGAATTAATGCATGGTTTGCAGAGGTGTTGCACTCTCTCTGGCAGTAGACACGGACGGTGTCACAGGGTCATGGAAACGCATGATCGTGTGATCAAGTCTATTTGATATTCCATGCTAAATTGTCAACAATTGAAAAGCTAAATGAATTTGATTAGTTAAAAGAATTGTGGGCAGAGCTTATAGCTCTCCTCACAATTGTCTATAAAACCATCTCGGACAGCTTAGAGAGGGAGAGAGCCTGGTTGGTTACTATTGAGACTAGCGTCTCTGTGTTGGTTATAATGTCGGCTCTTAGATGTAATTAAATACTATTAAGACTTTGTTGTTGCTGTGATTACGTCGCCGAGTCCACATCGTAACACTAGGCGTACAACCTATCTAGTGCACCAATGAGGCTCACATCGGTATGACCATATCATCTGGTAGTGTTGTTGTTGGTGCGAGTCTCAAAATGACAACAATAAAAATCTTAGACCAACAAAAGAAGAAAGCAGATTTGAGCTGAGGTTGAATCTCAGTATCAACCAATCAAATTACTTAAACGTTTTATAACCTCCTACACAGGTAACACGAAGAGCATCAATCAACCTCCTCGATACTTATAGATTATCGGGATACATCGATAACAGCTAGCGATATCATCTGATCCGACATATATACAGAATATCAATAGAAACCGGGCAATGGCATAAACCTAATCAAATTTCCAGAAATGAAAGTGTATCACATGCAACATACTAGAAGATGAATTCCATTTTCTATTGGAATGCCAATTATATAAAGATATTACAAGTACCTATTTTAAGCAATATTACTGGACACGTTAAAATAATTCCCACATTTATAGAAGTGATATCATTTGAAAACTCAGGTATTATGAAAAACTATTGGGTTTTGTCTAAGTTCAAGTTAAACAATTTAAATTACTGTTTATATCTGCATATAAATGTAATGATCGCCATTTTAAGTTGAAACTTTGTAGAACTGTAGGCTTAATTCTCTGGTTATTATAAGCTTCGAAATAGTAAATACCCAACACCCATCAGCTGGTTGTTTTTGTAGAGTTTCCAACTGACAAGTGTGTGCTCTTGTGCAGGGCTATGCAACGAAGATGGTCCAATCAATTGCAAGAATGCTAACAAAACGGAGCAAGCATTTGGTCCCGTGATAATTGTGCTCCTTGCGTAAGTCTGTCTCGTCTGTCTGTCCGTCCGTCCGCCCGCCCCATCTGTCTGTATGTCTGCGTGTGTCTGTCACTCACACTGACTTCTATATATATATTACACATGCCTGTATTTACCTCATATGACCTTTCAAATAAGCCACGCCCAGTGACATTTAGATTGATCTTATATAAAAGTATTTGTTTATTATAGTGTCACTCCTATTTAAAGGGCCAGCCATTTCTGACTTATGAGATAGCTCTTTTTATGAACATCAGTACTTTTCGAATCCTATGCTTGTATGCCTGGCGCCAGGCATAATTATGTAATCGGTAACCAGTATTTAACTAGCTGGCGGCTCACTAACCGGCCATATCAGAACAAACCCCTGACGAGGTTCGAACCTTCGACCTCCCGCTCCGTAGGCGGACGCCTCAAACACTAGTTCCACTTGTAGTACATGTATGTACGATGAATGTTAATATATATTGATAACAGGTTGGTGAAGTTGGTGTGATGTCCAATAAAGAAAACGCACTAAACATCTTTCTATTTCTCATTTTCGTCTTTAAAATTAACATCATCAAATTTCGAAATTTAGGTTTATTAGTTTCCAGTTAATCAATATCAACATAGATAAAGTATAATTGATAGTACTGAGACGATATTGCACATTTTGTTAAATAAAGTTTGATTATTGGGAAGGGCCGTTTTCTAATGCTGGTTATAACTTGTGGCCCGACCCTTTTGCTATGTTACACAGATGTAATATATGTGCCTTATAATCTGTTAACTTATTTCACATCTGATTCATGCTCGAATGTAATATTGTATTGTCGAATGTATTACATATGAAATAAAATATGGTTAAAACAATAGGTCAATGGGTAAGCAACACGTCATGCCGTGACTAATCATCAACATGCAGGGATGTATTACACGTGTGTGCATACACTCATATATATGATGGCTGTATTAAAATGAATGCAAGAAAAGTTATATGATCAAGTATTATATGGGTTGGTGTAACTAAATGAGAAGTGGTGCGATACAGCACGAGTGGTAAACTTATTAATATCCGAGCGATCTTATTATGTTATATTTCGGGTTTTACGCCTGCATCAGCACCATTTTGGGCTATATCGCCGGCGGGCAGTTTTACCTAACAACACCTTTCCTGGGCAGGCTCCAGCGGTTAACCAGTACTTGGGTGCACCAACCTCCGTAAGAAACTGCCAACTTTTTCATATAAATGAGACACGGCCTGAGCGGGGCTCGAACCCGTGACCATCAGTGATGATAGGTTGCAGTGGTATGCAAGTCAGCGACCTTAACCACTCGACCACGGAGGCGGACCCCGAGCGATCTAAATGTATTGTTTGATCTTCATTAAAGCGACACTACATCGGCGAAAACGCAAATGTCTGCAACAAAATAAGGTTAAATCAAAACGCACATGCTATATTTATTAGATTGGCTAGCATGGTAGCCGTGTACCTTATCTGTGGTACATTATATATGAAGATCAAGAAGAATGCCTCTGGAACAGATCTGATACCAAATAAAGACATGTGGGGGAATGTTCAGCTGCTGATTACTGTAAGCATTAGTTTATACAAATTTATTTTAGCTCGATTGCGAAACAAGTTCTTACAACTTGGCTCTGTCATTATCAATGCACTCTCCTCAAAGTCTAAAATGCCTAGTCTCTTCAGGAGACGTCGCTGATATAAATCACCGGTAGCGACGATAAATAAACGTAAACGCGTACAGTTATTGTATACTTGTCTACCGAATAGTATTGTTATACACAATTATTTGAGCTCGATTGCGAAACAAGTTCTTACAACTTATATTAATCACTCTCGAGACCTCATTCCTGATGGAATCCATCGCCATGAAGGAGAGAGAAGAGGCATGTGGAATTTTAAATGTATTGCATTGCCTCGTAACGGCTTCAGCGGGGATCGAAATTCGGGCCTTTCGCACCTGAAGCGAACGCGCTACCACGGCGCTATCACGACGTCCACTGTAAGTATTGTATTTCCACTAAGTGTAGATAGAATATGTTTATATGTGTTTATAATAGCCATGATTAAAGATGGAATTCGCATATCCTACACAAGTATGGCCCTAGTTAATGTGTGTAGTAGTAAGGGCGCCACTTTGGACATCACGACTGCGCATGCGCGATTCTACTTTCAGAAACAGGGAAAACCCTCATGTTATATGGGCATACTAATTGCAACAAGTACACAAATCCCAAACACATTTTGCAATATAACCAAGAAATGTGGTTGATTTGCTTCTTGAAATTAGTTATAATATTTACATTTATTTTACCACAGTCTGTTCTTTTTGCATGTCATGAATGTATACTATGTTTCATATTTAAGATGGATGATTTGCCTTGCTAAGACGATTGTTCAGCATCCATAGATAAATTTGAAATATGCAGTCTGTTCATATATAGCGATATACTTATAAGTTATTACGGGGCTAATTTATGTTGCGTAGCTGAATTTACGCTACAAAGCACGGGCCTACACATTCGTGTGGATTTTATTTGTTTGCTTTACCGAAAGACGAATAATAAGTTAAAGAGGGTTGATTCCGACTGATATAAAGCTAGCCACGTCATTTAATAATCAAAATCATGATCTCCGTTATCCATTTATAAGGAATAGATCACACTAATTGAATGAAATACACGAAAACAATTGAAATATTACCACAAAACTACAAACATCTGTTATCTGGCAAATTGGACACAACACACAGGGGTGCTAAAGGAAGTAAACAAACTGGCACTGAGTGCGCAGGCGTTATTTTCTCGGGAACTAGTTATGATATGGCTATTTCTGGTTTGATACTGCTTCGTGACCTATCAAACCAACAAACGTACTATCAGACTGGAAAGCACAGCGTATCTAGCTTGGATTGTAGACAGTATTGTCGTAGGCAAATAGAAGGGAAAAATAAGGCTGACATTCATATCTACGTAATAAATGTATATCTACATGGTCTCTTGTAACATAATGGGGTTATATGTTGATTATGTTAATTAATTACCTCCATAATTAGTTGTATAGCATGGTACATATTCATGAGTATTGGTCCATTTATAATAATGCTGTATACGGTCGTTATACAAGGCAATTATACATGGAACTGTACTAACTGTTTATGTTGGCAGAGAAGCAAATACATTTGGCAGATAAACAAGTATACTTGGCGTGGACATCCCTTACATGTAAAGGTTTTCCCACACATGTGTGCTATTACATCAGAAATGTACTCTGATGTTTTAAGTTTAAACAGTACACTTTCAAAATATTAACATGTTATTTCCATACAAGCATGTGTTTGCACCAAAACAATATATCCGAATTGATATAATGAGTGGCAGTTATGCCAAACATGTTTACTGGAACATCTGTAGCTTGACATTTTATGGAATACATGTCCAAGCTTGCTTCTCTATAACAGATGAGATAAATTTAAATTATGGGGCGACGAACTGGGATTTTGAAAGTGCCGTAATGGTGCTTATGCACATCGTAACAATTTATTTTAATGATAAATAAATACTTGTGTTATAACTTGGACTTGTTGAAACTTATGCTATACGATTACGGTACAATCTTGCATAGACAGGCCTATTATATTGATGTGTTTCAGGAGGGAATAATGTTCACATTCAGCAGATGTCTACCGAAGAAATACAACTATGAAACAATGAGCTCATGACGCAGTGTCATCTAACTTGCTTTGTTTGTTTTGAAACTTGAATAGATGAATCAACAGCCACGGTTTAGCGACTGTCCAGTTTAAGATGTCGGAAACTGGTGTCCGTATTTATGTACGAGCATTATTTCAGGCATAGACGTGTCGGCGGGTAAATCCTATATGACCAGGCTTCCGCATGCCATTTTCCTCACATGTTTCTTTGTTTAATATAAATTCGCACCGATTGCTGGGGTCAAATAGCGCTTCTTCAGATCTATTATTTATAAAGTACCTCCTTTGATTGATGTATCTTTATGGCGTAACTAATATTGTGACAACTTATGGCCCAACACATTTGCTTCAACATTAATTGACAATTCTTGTGCAAACCAATGACATGGAATGTATATACTATACATAATTATACTGGTGCGGGCCGTTGTCTAATGTTGCTAAAACTTGTGGCCCAAACCATTTGTATTGTCATGCTATGTATTGTATCTTAATGTGCATGACATATGTATTATTGATTTGCAATAAAATATGATTAAATAAAAACATAATGATAGCAGTGTGTTCATTTGTTTCGTTCTGCACATTGTATTGCACAGAATGAATGCAATAAAATATGTTTAAAAATCAAACTGTTATGTTATATTTCGGGTTTTACGCCTGCATCAGCACCATTTTGGGCTATATCGCCGGCGGGCAGTTTACCTAGCAACCCCTTTCCTGGGCAGGCTCCAACGGTTAACCAGTACTTGGGTGCACCAACCTCCGTAAGAAACTGCCAACTTTTTCATATAAATGAGACACGATCTGAGCGGGGCTCGAACCCGTGACCATCAGTGATGATATGCTACAGTGGTATACAAGTCAGCGACCTTAACCACTCGACCACGAAGGCGGACCTGTTAGTTATAACGTAACCTTTTATTGATATTTCATTTATGCTTTCTGGTGAATGATTTGAGTTTTCCAAGTGAAACTGAATTCACAGTTCAACGTGTTAACCACTAGACAACTGACCAGCCTATTTTCTCACAAAAATAAATCTTATGTTGCAGACGTTACAATTATCTCGTTGAATAACAAGAACCATACAATGGGAAACTCAGTAAGCACTAGTTTCAAGAGGAAGGCATTAAAACTAAACAATACCCCACTTTCTCTTGCAAGCATGTATTTTATTTTTATTTTTCAATTTCTAACATATAGATCGAGCATATAGCGAAATGCTATCTGGATCATACTGCCCTTCTGAAATAATAAAACAGTGCAATAAAATTTCAAATTAATACATCTCGTCTTTCATACTAATGACAAAATTACATAAGCCAATGACCGTAGTTATTAATATTAATTTTAGCGTAGTGGCACCAAATTACTCTTCAATCCCATAGCAAACTGTTACTAATGTGTGATGCAAAATGAGTTTGCATAATAGTGTTGAATGTAAGATATTAAACAGTTTCATATATCATGTAAGCTGCTTAATTACTAATACATATATCAAAAAAAAATTGGCGCGAAAATAAGGGCCTGCAATTAAATTTCAAAATGGTTTTGTACATGTATACTTTGCTTGTATGACATTGATCACGTGTAAATAGTATGTATAATATGTATATAATTATGACTATGTACTATATGTATACGTCTAAATAAACAAATAAACTGAAATAAACTGTGTTACATTTAAGAATTAAATAGTTCGATATATCCTCTGAGCTATTTGATTATTTATAATCTGTCAAATTATATATATTTTTGGCACGAAAATAACGGCATGCAATTAAATTACTCCTAACAATTAACATGAATAATTCATTAGCTTGTCAAACCAGCTGACCAATCAATCAATAAAAATCGTTCAACATATCGCTATATCTCATAACAAAAAGGGTAGTAACACTCAGTGACGCACACTTACCCAGTTTTTAACAGAGGTGTGGCTAACTTATAGGAATGGTTTGATACCATAGTTGACATAATGTATGCGCTTACGGAATGTGCATCATGCATGTATGTTAACTATGTAGATCTTACCTAATGACAACCGCACGTGCTGCAAATGTCGCAGTATGAGGAGTCCTTCAACAGTGTCGATTCAAAGAATGCCAGAGCACGGTTGTCTAAATATAATAGGAATGTATTACTGTTTACTACCATACACTAATGCGACATATCGCCATAGTAAACCCATACAACAAATCGTCTTTATTGTGAAAGGAAGCACGATCGAACACAACTGCAATTCGCCTTCAGTTATTTTGATGTCGCTAGCTAAAAGGTAGTAATCCATAAATGAACCAACATAAAAAATATATAAACTTTATATAGTTTACAGCGATTGCATAGCAAGCTTTAACAACTTACTGATTATATTTAATCACTCTCGTTGGTGCGAATGAAAGCGTAAGAGTAGAACCAACGCACATTCGTGTCGGAGTAAACCGGAGTATTCATAGAAAACCAACATGTCCGATTTGGCGACAAACATACCATCTCACATACTTCCGTTTCAAGTATCAAACACAGATTGCATTGGTGAGAAGGGAGGGTTCTAAGCACTGCTCTAATCGGGCATACATAGCAATAGCATTAGGAAATTACCTTATCGTTTGTACTTAAAGAGACACACAGACTAGTCATGCACATTAATTCTGATATGTATACACTACCACAATGTGCAGCCAACTATAAAACAGCGAGACATAGTCACAATAACTTACAGGAATCATTGAAATGGTTCGAACATTAAAATACTTTACCCTCAACTGCATATATACTTTTTAAATCATGTTATAACGGTGTCATAACGTGTACCTGGCTCATAGTAGTCGAATACCCGGATGGCAGCAGGCTTGGTTTTGGCAACGAGGTCAGTTCTGATCATTTCAACAGTAGCGCACGTTTGAGGGTATATATTTGGCAATATCTGAAACGGATTCACAAAAAAACCAAACAAACAAAACAAAAAACCAAACAAACAAACAAAAAAACCAAACAAACACACAAAAAACCAAACAAACAAAGCATAGTTCAATCATAATTCACTGGTAAACCTGAATCACAGGATGGTACTTTGATTGTTTGTGATACTTTTGTTGTTTTAACGGATTAGCCATAGTTCTGTAAATTTAAATCACAGGATGGTGTTTTCATTTTTTGTGGTTTTTATGGGGTTTTTTGGTTTTGTTATTTTTTTGGTATTGTTTTTGAAAAAAAAACAACAAACAAACAAAGAAAACAATTAGGCATAGTCCAGTAAATTTGAATCACAGGATGGTGTTTTGATTGTTTGTGTTTTTTGGCATTTTTTTGTTTTGTTTTTGTTTTAAAAAAAAACAAACAAACAAAGAAAAGGATTAGGCATAGTTCTGTAAATTTGAATCACAGGATGATAATTTGATGTTAACAATTTGAATTTTTGATTGACTTGACTACACATAATATAACTGAACATAGTAATAATGGAGTTGATGTACTGTTTCTATTTCATCTGCATGGTGATGCATCCGGTATAAAGTATGAGTTGAATGTACTGTTTCTATTTCATCTGCATGGTGATGCATCCGGTATAAAGTATGAGTTGAATGTACTGTTTCTATTTCATCTGCATGGTGATGCATCCGGTATAAAGTATGAGTTGAATGTACTGTTTCTATTTCATCTGCATGGTGATGCATCCGGTATAAAGTATGAGTTGAATGTACTGTTTCTATTTCATCTGCATGGTGATGCATCCGGTATAAAGTATGAGTTGAATGTACTGTTTCTATTTCATCTGCATGGTGATGCATCCGGTATAAAGTATGAGTTGAATGTACTGTTTCTATTTCATCTGCATGGTGATGCATCCGGTATAAAGTATGAGTTGAATGTACTGTTTCTATTTCATCTGCATGGTGATGCATCCGGTATAAAGTATGAGTTGAATGTACTGTTTCTTTTCATCTGCATGGTGATGCATCCGGTATAAAGTATGAGTTGAATGTACTGTTTCTTTTCATCTGCATGGTGATGCATCCGGTATAAAGTATGAGTTGAATGTACTGTTTCTATTTCATCTGCATGGTGATGCATCCGGTATAAAGTATGAGTTGAATGTACTGTTTCTGTTTCATCTGCATGGTGATGCATCCGGTATAAAGTATGAGTTGAATGTACTGTTTCTATTTCATCTGCATGATGATGCATCCGGTATAAAGTATGAGTTGAATGTACTGTTTCTATTTCATCTGCATTTTGGGTTTAAGATTACACCAATAGCTTAAGTCATGCGGTGATTCTCTAGCTGTTATTGGTGGAGAAAGACGTTATGTTACTCTCAGGCACATACGGACACATGAGTAGAACCACACGACCTTCTGCGATCCAGCATAATAAATTCCTAATATGAAAGAATTCGACAACCCAGTGTGATTCGAACATACATAGCAAGGAGGAGAAGAATTATATAAGACTATGTCTTCCATTCTAATCCTGTTTCTGTATTCTGATTATGTGTGATTGTTCAACTTAGTATGTATTATATTGGGAAATAAAATATGTTTAAACTAAGTGGTTTGAAATCAACGATCGGATTAGAACACCGCTCAGATCGTGTCTCTTTATAAAAGTTACCAGTTTCAAACGGAGGTTGGTGCACCAAGTACTGTTTAATCGCTGGAGCCTGCCCAGGAAATGTATCGTTTGCTAAACTGCCATAATAATTATGTCATTTTAGTTAATCAATTCAATTGCAACTCAGAATTGTGTACACTAATTATACCTGATCGTAGTACAGTACAACAGTCTTCTCGTCGCGGATTTCAGACTGTCTAACACTGTCAAGTTGTGTATCTGTGCTTTCAAGGTCAGCCGAGAAACCTGAGGGCAGATCTATCTCTATCACTGCCATGCCTGGACCAACATATCGCTGTGGTAAATATCTAAATACAGAACAACATTAAATTAATAACTTACAACAAAAACATATGGATTCAAATCATTTAAAAAATGTACATGAACCTAACTCCACAGAGCATATCTGAAGATATGGAAGGAATATGACCATATATACGCTTTCGTCATTTGCTTCGCAATTGTTGTAAAATAAATAGAGTTTGAAAAAATGTATAAAGCGTCCTGCAGTATATCTAAAATAACAAGCCTAGTATACATTGTGTTTGTTTGTTCGGGCTTACGCCTTATTCAGCACCATTTTGTGCTATATCGACGGCGGACAGTTTACCTAACAACACATTCAGCGGTGATCCAGGTTTTACACCTTATTCAGCACCATTTTGGGCTATATCGACGGCGGACAGTTTACCTAACAACACCATCAGCGGTTATCCAGGTTTTACGCCTTATTCAGCACCATGTTGGGCTATATCGACGGCAGACAGTTTATCTAACAACACCTTCAGCGGTTAACCAGTACTTGGTGCACCATATAAACATACATGGACTGAGCGGGCCTCGAACCAGTGATATGTTACAGTTAGACTCGTCCACGGAGGTGGTCCTAGTATACGTATTGATTATATCATTGTTTATATTACCCAGCATTCCTTGTGGTTAAATATGTACGTGTGGCTTCTCCATGTGCGTGATACACTAAGTAAGAAAATACCTGTTAATATATTAGAATATACCTTGCACACGTTTTCAATACGACGGAGCGAAGCGTTTCCTTTACAATGGTTGTTGTTATGTTGAATGCAGGTAGGGAGACCTCTGTTTCTACATTGAATGATACAGATACCTGAAAGTGTGGACACAGTATACACCATTACACTTACTTATCAATGCTTAAGTATTCAAGAAATAGGAGTACGTGTGCATTGTGTAAGTTGTACTGATTTACAATCAATAGATATTTAATGTATAATATTTAAATCTCGATTCCATTTCCTTCCATGAACGTATGTGCCCTGATTGTATACATTTTTGCATGAGGGTTCCCAACTAAAGATATGCAGCTGACATGCCCACTTGAAGTTTAGGGCATTCGCAGTGTTCGGCAGCATTTGTCACGAGAAAATGCATGTCTTACACAGTATTTGCCTGTTTCGGCAGACGATAAGGGGCAACTCTGGACTAAAAACATTTAAAATGCAAAATGTGCTATATTTATTTTGTGTCATTGAAAAGAATACTTACTGTAATTAAAAGCAATGAATCGCGGGTTTATAGTTTCCATCGGGGTATGAACTACATTCGGCGTGCTTACAGTTAACGTAGTTTATACAAATTTATTTTAGCTCGATTGCGAAACAAGTTATTTCAACTTATATTAATCACTCTCGAGACCTCATTCCTGATGGAATCCATCGCCACGAGGGAGAGAGAAGAGGCAACGTGGAATTTAAATGCCTTGCCTAAGGGCACAATCGTAACGGCTCCAGTGGGGCTCGAACTCCGGACCTTTCGCACCTGAAGCGAACGCATACAGTTAACGTGGATGCCATACCCCGATGGAAATTATAAACCGGCGATTCATCCCTTAATTATTCAACTGTCCGATTACAGCAGTTTTTGTTTTGACACATATGACATATAATTTGCAATTTTTATGCGTTGAGAGGTTTTTCATTTCATTAACGAAGACTATTTACTGCAATGTACGAATGCACCTTACTGATTTCCTTCAGATGTAATAAGACTGAAAGTATACAGACAAACAGAAACGTTTCTTTTTCATATTCATGGTTACTATACTATGGTTGTGTGACCAAAAAATCATTTAATCGAGAAAAATGGCTTATTTATTTAATAGCAAATTTCCAAAACTCGTTTCATAAAATCACCACTATGTAAGATCCTATATATATCACCACTAGATGGAACAACACAAACAGTAGATTATTCCCCCTTGTTGGGACCCGACCTCCCCCCAAGTAGTTTAGGTCAGAGAGGGCCATTGACATCTACCTGAGCGAGCACAGATCCACTACCATGCGCTTGAAGAGAGACGGCTGGTGGATTGTTGCTATTGTTGGCATGGGATACAGCACTGTGGGGTATCTAAAAAGTATAAGGATAATTTATCAGTACATTGTATTGAATGCATATGTAGCAACTTGAGCAGATTTTTGTAAATATATGTGTTTGTATAAAACAGTATGTCATTACAGCGTAGTTCTACATAATTTAAATAATCTCTAATCATTACGTGGGACAAAAATTAGGAAATATATTTTATAACATAACTTTACTTGTATTCAGTGTAATACAGTCAGGACATAAATTCTTCTATGACCACACCTGGAAGGATTCTGATTGGTCGCTGCATGACATTGACAGCTTGTAATAGACATTTTGCATGTGTTCAAGTTTTATTTAATGAAAATCAACTACTTAGGTTAATGAATTATGTTATATTTCGGGTTTTACGCCTGCATCAGCACCATTTTGGGCTATATCGCCGGCGGGCAGTTTACCTAACAACACCTTTCATGGGCAGGCTCCAGCGGTTAACCAGTACTTGGGTGCACCAACCTCCGTAAGAAACTGCCAACTTTTTCATATAAATGAGACACGGTCTGAGCGGGGCTCGAACCCGTGACCATCAGAGATGATAGGTTACAGTGGTATACAAGTCAGCGACTTTAACCACTCGACCACGGAGGCGGACATTAGGTTAATGAAATGCTAAACTGGAACTAGCTGCATAGTGAATAGTGAGTACATATAGTGTCGACTATTTGGGTGTAGTTGTTTAATTATCACGGACTATTTACTACGGAGTAAGGATGCAGCTTAATGTAATAACGTTCAAAAACTCGTTTCATACAATATGGTATGAAATCACTACTCATGTAAGATTCTATATGTTTATTCATGTTTGCATTTATAAAGGAGCAAATGATCAAGTCGTAATGAATGCTGGTGCCAACAAATGGAATAATAGTATATGCCAACATACATCTACAAGTTTCAAAACCATTGCTTCACTTTTGCCAATGTGGATCTGTTTTTGGAAACTGCCAGAGGTAACATCAACTGTGAGGTCAAGGCTGCCTGCGAACATCGATCCGTACTCAGACAGTGCCTGCAGACCGAGCACTGTATCCTGCCAAACAAAAGTGAAAAATAAAATTATACAGTTCTGAAGCAGAATTATGGTTATACATTATGTCTACCCAGAGGTAGCTGAGATGAAAACAGAATCGCTCTGATGTGATATCCTACTAGAGTAGATCATACCGGTTGATGATTTGTGTGCCAACGAATAGCACATACTACAGGACATCAGTTTACTTTTGAATGTATATGTCAAGTTAGGTATTACGGGTCTCTTTTACCCTTGACTTTGATGCAAATCCGGACTCATTACTGGTTCACAAATCATGTGTTTTCTTGCCCATTATGTTAGACTCTCACTGCTGGCTGATGTCAAGCATATATAGGGTTGAAATACTAGAAGGTATTTCGATTAGGCTGATATGCAGTGATGCGATTGAATAATCACACTGATGTATTGTAGTTGTTATTATATTGTATTTGTTTATTTGTTGGTTCGGGTATTACGCCTGCATCAGCACCATTTTGGGCTGTATCGCCGGCGGGCAGTTTACCTAACAACACCTTTCCTGGGCAGGCTCCAGCGGTTAACCAGTACTTGGTGCACAACCTCCGTAAGAAACTGTCAACGTTTTCAAATAAATGAGCCAAGGCCTGAGCGAGGCTCGAACCCATGACCATCATCATTGATGATAGGTTACAGTGGTATACAAGACAGCGATCATAACCACTCGACCACGCAGGTTGGTTACCTGTGTTGATCTGAATCCTCCTCGTGAGTTACGTTGGGATACAAGCCACTGCAGGATAGGGAAGCCAGTCTGAAGTTGCCTGGTCTCTACGAGATACAGTAAGGCATATGATGCGATCTCAACCTCCAGTGGCGGACTCTGGTAATAACTGTGCTGCCAGTGACTGAATTGCGTTCTCTTATTTGTGGAGTTCCAGAACATCTTTCCATCTGTTTAATATGATGTATAGTTCATATTGAAATACATTATACTGAGACACATGGCTGAACATTAACACAACTTTTGTACAAAGGTTATTCTTTTACTTGATATAGTGACAGAACACGTTTTGCGATTGGAACAGAAGCTTCTAAGTTGTCATCAAAGAGAAACCTGCAATGAATACAATATGTAGGGGTGCAATTTGCAAGACAAAACATTTACATATCTATTTTGGTAGATGGTCATCAGATGATACGTGTTGCCGTACCCTGCATAATGGCTACTGGCTACAAAATGGGGCTATGTTTTAATGTTTGTAAATATACCACATGTCCTGTCTCCGCCTTGCTTTTTATCCTGATTGTTATATTTGATCATGTGGTTTAGTTACTAAGATAATGTATGCTCAATACTGATATCTGCTTTGAGTAATTTCTTTGGCTTCAAACGTCATAATTTCTGATAAGGATTAAAACAAGCTGTACACTCCTCTGTATTGGGTTGGGCACTACTGGCTTCAAACGTCATAATTTCTGATAAGGATTAAAACAAACTGTACACTCCTCTGTATTGGGTTGGGACTACTGGTCAAACTCATAATTTTGATAAGGATTAAAAAAGCTGTACACTCCTCTGTATTGGTTGGGACTACTGGCTTCAAACGTCATAATTTTGATAAGGATTAAAACAAGTGTACACTCCTCTGATGGTTGGGCAACGGCTCAAACGTCAAATATGTAATAAACAAGTGTACCTCGGGTGGCACTACTGCTAAACGTCAATTCTGAGATTAAAACAACTACTCTCTGATTGGTTGGGCACTACTGGCTCAACGTCAAATTTTAGAAAAACAAGCTTACACTCCTCTGTATGGGCAACTGGCTTCAAACGTCATAATTTCTGATAAGGATTAAAACAAACTGTACACTCCTCTGTATTGGGTTGGGCACTACTGGCTTCAAACGTCATAATTTCTGATAAGGATTAAAACAAACTGTACACTCCTCTGTATTGGGTTGGGAACTACTGGCTTCAAACGTCATAATTTCTGATAAGGATGTAAAAAAGCTGTACACTCCACTGTATTGGGTTGGGCACTACTGGTTACAAACATCATAATTTCTGATAAGGATTAAAAATGCTGTACACTCCTCTGTATTGTGTTGGGTACTACTGGCTTCAAACGTCATAATTTCTGATAAGGATTAGTTTAGTTTAATCATATTTTATTGTTTATTTATATACAATACAATTACAAATATAAACATGGTAAATATATAAGCAAACTGATACAACTACAATGCTATGCTTATACTTACACAGTGCACGAATAAAATCTAGAAGCAAATGGGTTGGGCAACAAGTTTTACCAACATTAGCTAGTGCCCTCCCCATGATAAGGATTAAAAAAAGCTGTACACCAAATGAAAAGAGTGTACTAATAATGTATTACGGTACCTGCTGTTTTGACTGCTATCTTATCCAAGCTGGTGTATGACACATACGCTTCGGGGCTACCAACTTTACTGAGGGCATAACTAACAATAGCAAGCTCATAAGCATCTATGATCCTCTTGGTACGTATGGCATTTTCTAGATGTGTTCTGGCTTTTAATATTCCAGTTGCGTAGTTGTGGCGGTTATACTGAATGTAAAGCATATGTTCGTACAATATATTAATTTCTTTTATGCTTTGCAATGAATGATTGAGCTTCCGATTAAATCCATTTTCGTTTGTATAGCTATACAATAGATATGTACTGTACATAATGAACGAATAAATATGTTTAAACCAATGATTGAGTTTTTTTCTCAGTGAAAGGAAATGCTATCTTTCACTGCTTTCAAACAGTGGAAAATGGAATTTTTTTCTGCCACTGAATTACGTATTCCTCCACAGTTGTGTGTACGCTTGTATTATAGCTTTTTTCTGGCAATGATTAATCATAAAGTAATATATTCTCATGAATTTGTTTTGTCTGTAGATTTTAATTTTGGCAACAAACTGAAAATAACTTGAATTTATACAAGAACTATTTCCGGACGTTCACTCTAACATATGTGGCTGTGCGGTTGTGTATTGTAATGAAACGAGGTCGCCGACAGGTGCAGTGGAAACGAATTAAATTTGATAACAAACATTATATTACCCAAAGATCATTGGAAATCATAAAATAAAAAGAAGATTTGTTTTCATTAGTGTTTAACGCAACTCGTGGAAATACAAAATTCGGTGATCAATCAATGAAATAAACCGCTATCTTACACTAATAAACAGTTTATAAGTATGTATGTTTGTTTTATCTTGCACTAATAAACACAACTAGCATCTATATCCTACATACATAACCTACATCAGAATATGTGATTGTTTCTGTTATACGTACGAAGTGTCACTAAAAATCATACTTGCTCTGAGGTTATTCAACTTCTCAGATCTCAAACTCCAGTTAGAGCGATATAATTGGTTGATACAGAAATTTGCATTCAGCTCAACCAACCAATCAGAAGCTTGCGATTGACATTTGAGAATTGTTTTTATTACCTCCAGGCCTGAGCTAATATTATATTTTGATATTCTTAGCCTAGTAATGACGTCACCTGAAGAAACACAATGTTCCATCCGCCAATAACAGCATTCAGCGACATTATACTAACTTAAATACTCTGATATGGGATAATATAGAAATAATTTATAGGAGTTGCTTCGGTAAGTGTGTGGTTATAGATACACAAATAAAAATGTCGTTCAACGGTTTTCAAAGAAGTCCAGGAATCCACATGCTGACCTCAGCTAAAGTATAATTGCCTATTACTGACAACACTACAAACAATCTAAAATTTACTGAGAATGAAACTATTTAGAGGTTATTACGTGGCTAGTTCCAATCCCCAATATCGACACTATGTAACTTGATATCAGCCACAGACCATTGATACAATATTTAATTAAGACTGAAGCGCAGTTCGCTTTAAGTCGTCACCATATTAATGTTTATAATTCGGTAGTTTTCTTGGTGTCAGTCAGTCATTGGTCAATATTTATTAATAGTGTTGCGAACGAAAATTTCGCGCCACTTGATCGAATTTTGTTGTCACCTGTGTATGCTGCTTTTAACTCAGACGTTATCTTTTTAAACAGAAAGAAACACAATACGTTTCGTACGTGTATTAGAGTTGGTTCCGCTTCCGCCAAAGCTATCAACACAAACGCTGTAAGACTGTATCCGGAACTGGAGCCTCCCTGAAACAAATATAGCTCTCTCCATTAGTATTAGTATTTTAACTACGATTCAAATACCAATGATAACCAAAATACATGTATACTTTAAAGCGACATTACATTGCAAAATTGAAATATTAGACAGTAGTCTCTCTCATTCGCTCTTTGGAATATCTCAACCAGGTTATAATTTGGCGAGAAGTGACAACATTTATTTTCCAAATAATATACTTATAGCGACATTACATCGCAGAAAGCCCCCAAAAAAACAGCATTTTTGTTCACGTATACAAATGCATTGCTACTAAAAATTCTTCCGAATACATTCGAACACTAACATTGAATCAATAAACAATGTTGTTCTTTTGGTCTACAAACTTTCAAAAGTGAAATTAGAATTTCATGTAACGGTCATCCACGCTCCTGAATCGACGTTTGTTTGCCATTGCAGTCAACACTAAACACGCGATACTTTAGTTTAGAGATAATTTAAATACGATTACTCTACAAATAAATATACATAGGCACACATGTGAGATATCACGGTAAATATGTACAATAACGAGAGTTATTCAGGATAAACGTGTTGTATTACGCATAAACGTCAACCCTATTTACATTATTTTGTTATGTCAACAAACCGCGTATACGACGTTTGTTTATTTATTGAAATACTCACATTTTGAGGCAAATATTTGGAAACAAATTATACCATATAATAGCAAATTACATTCTGCAGACATTTGTGTTTTCACCGATGTAGTGTCGCTTTAAATACATACGTGATAAGTGATACTATTGTTTTACATGAGATGGAGGAAATACGAACATGAACTATTTAACCCTTTCCTTCATAGAGATTTAGGTTAATAATTTAATATACTATTATATCTCCATAGATATTACTGGGACTACATAGAGATTTAAGTTAATATACTATTATATCTCCATAGATATTACTGGGACTACATAGAGATTTAGGTTAATATACTATTATATCTCCATACAAACGACAGCCATTTAACCCTTTCCTTCATAGAGATTTAGGTTAATATACTATTATATCTCCATAGATATTACTGGGACTACATAGAGATTTAGGTTAATATACTATTATATCTCCATACAAACGACAGCCATTTAGCTACCATGCAGTGGATAAGTAGTCGCCATATCTATCCCACCTCCATAGATATTACTGGGACTACATAGAGATTTAGGTTAATATACTATTATATCTCCATAGATATTACTGGGACTACATAGAGATTTAGGTTAATATACTATTATATCTCCATACAAACGACAGCCATTTAGCTACCATGCAGTGGATAAGTAGTCGCCATATCTATCCCACCTCCATAGATATTACTGGGACCTCATAGAGATTTAGGTTAATATACTATTATATCTCCATACAAACGACAGCCATTTAGCTACCATGCAGTGGATAAGTAGTCGCCATATCTATCCCACCTCCATAGATATTACTGGGACTACATAGAGATTTAGGTTAATATACTATTATATCTCCATACAAACGACAGCCATTTAGCTACCATGCAGTGGATAAGTAGTCGCCATATCTATCCTACCTCCATAGATATTACTGGGACTACATAGAGATTTAGGTTAATATACTATTATATCTCCATACAAACGACAGCCATTTAGCTATCATGAAGTGGATAAGTAGTCGCCATATCTATCCCACCTCCATAGATATTACTGGGACTACATAGAGATTTAGGTTAATATACTATTATATATCCATACAAACGACAGCCATTTAGCTATCATGCAGTGGATGAGTAGTCGCCATATCTGTCCCACCTCCATAGATATTACTGGGACTACATAGAGATTTAGGTTAATATACTATTATATCTCCATACAAACGACAGCCATTTAGCTATCATGCAGTGGATGAGTAGTCGCCATATCTATCCCACCTCCATAGATATTACTGGGACTACATAGAGATTTAGGTTAATATACTATTATATCTCCATACAAACGACAGTCATTTAGCTATCATGCAGTGGATGAGTAGTCGCCATATCTATCCCACCTCCATAGATATTACTGGGACTACATAGAGATTTAGGTTAATATACTATTATATCTCCATACAAACGACAGCCATTTAGCTATCATGCAGTGGATGAGTAGTCGCCATATATATCCCACCTCCATAGATATTACTGGGACTACATAGAGATTTAGGTTAATATACTATTATACCTCCATACAAACGACAGCCATTTAGCGATCATGCAGTGGATAAGTAGTCGCCATATCTATCCCACCTCCATAGATATTACTGGGACTACATAGAGATTTAGGTTAATATACTATTATACCTCCATACAAACGACAGCCATTTAGTTATCATGCAGTGGATAAGTAGTCGCCATATCTATCAAACCTCCATAGATATTACTGGGACTACATAGAGATTTAGGTTAATATACTATTATATCTCCATACAAACGACAGCCATTTAGTATCATGCAGTGGATAAGTAGTCGCCATATCTATCCCACCTCCATAGATATTACTGGGACTACATAGAGATTTAGGTTAATATACTATTATATCTCCATACAAACGACAGCCATTTAGCTATCATGCAGTGGATAAGTAGTCGCCATATCTATCCCACCTCCATAGATATTACTGGGACTACATAGAGATTTAGGTTAATATACTATTATATCTACATACAAACGACAGCCATTTAGCTATCATGCAGTGGATAAGTAGTCGCCATATCTATCCCACCTCCATAGATATTACTGGGACTACATAGAGATTTAGGTTAATATACTATTATATCTCCATACAAACGACAGCCATTTAGCTATCATACAGTCGATAAGTAGTCGCCATATCTATCCCACCTCCATAGATATTACTGGGACTACATGAGATTTAGGTTAATATACTATTATACCTCCATACAAACGACAGCCACTTAGTTATCACACAATCGATAAGTAGTCGCCATATCTATCCCACCTCCATAGATATTACTGGGACTACATGAGATTTAGGTTAATATACTATTATACCTCCATACAAACGACAGCCACTTAGTTATCACACAATCGATAAGTAGTCGCCATATCTATCCCACCTCCATAGATATTACTGGGACTACATGAGATTTAGGTTAATATACTATTATACCTCCATACAAACGACAGCCACTTAGTTATCACACAATCGATAAGTAGTCGCCATATCTATCCCACCTCCATAGATATTACTGGGACTACATGAGATTTAGGTTAATATACTATTATATCTCCATACAAACGACAGCCACTTAGCTATCACACAGTGGATAAGTATTCGCCATTTCTATCCCACCTCCATAGCTATTACTGGGACTACATGAGATTCTGGCCTGCAGTATGAACATTGGTTTGGCTAATACATTGTCAATGTATGTCGTATTGGTAATGGCGCCAAGAGGTGCTTCTATGAGGGAAAGGGTTAAATGCAGATACATATATAAAGTGTTTGTTTATTATAGTGTCACCCCTATTAAGTGACACAATTTTGTTTATGAACATCAGTGCTGCACATATCATATCCTCTCTCAGGCCCTGAGAGGGACAATGCTGATAGGCAATCAGTAACCATCATTTAACTAACTGGCAGCGCATCAACCGGTCATATCTGAATGAACCCATGACGAAACCACGGAAACAGTATGTATTATATTTACTGTAAAATTCCAGCTTAATGAACACAATCCGTGTAGTTTGACAACATTAATTTGGTAGATCTGGAGAAAACTTAGAATATCTTAACAGAACAGAAATATTAAACTTGTGTATTTGACACTTGTAAATTCAAGCTAACGTTACCCGAAGTGATGAGCTGTGGACACTACCCCTAGCTGGGAAAGATCCGTCATAGTTTTGATAACGTAGAATCCAGTTGGCAGCCTGACTAAGAATGCCATCAGCTATAAACACATGCTCTTTGGCCTGGTGGAATGACTTCAGTACAAATGCTGTCAACCTTAAACGAAACAGACTTGTTGGTCAAACATGTATCTTGACATTAATGTGAATATTGAATGAGTGGACTCCGTAGCCGAGTGCTTACAGTTGTTCATTTCAACTATCTTACCCATAACCGATGTAGGTTCGAATCCCACTAGGAATTTCGAATTATTTAATGTGAGGAAGCTATCCATCTGGTTTGCGAAAGGTCGTTCGTTCTACGCAACTGCCAGTCAGTGTGTGTGTGTGTGTGTGTGTGTGTGCGTGCGTGCGTGCGTGCGTGCGTGCGTGCGTGCGTGCGTGTATGTATTTTCCTTTAATGTCAACCCCTCGCGGGGAATTAGACATGTTTTCCTGGGCAGGCTTAGCCGACCTAAGCGATTAACCAGTACTAAGCAATGTGTGTGAGGTGCCTTGCTCAATGACACTACATACGTGGCCTGACCGAGTATCGAACCCGGGACCGTTCGATTCCAAATCCGACGCTCTACCACTGGACCACGGACGCCACATGGTGCGACTATAAACCCAAACCCAAAAACAAACGAAACCTGAAGATCTATTAGTTTATATAAATTTATCCTATCTCGATTGCGAAACAAGTTCTTACAACTTAATCACTCTTGAGACCTCATTCTTGATGGAACCCAACGAAGGATGGTGAAGCGGCAGCGTGGCATTTAAGTAACCAAGTGCCTTGCCTAAGGGCACAAACGTAACGGCTCCAGAGAAGCTCGAACTCCGGGCATTTCGATGTCCGAATATGCCATATATTCAGGGCTGGGAATGGGAAATTGTGTAACAGAGGAAATCTGTCAAAATATTGAAAAATAGAGGATTCTCCCACCTAAAAAGTGAGAGCAAAATCCTTCCTGACCAGCCTGGACCAAATATGAAAATAATTAGTTTCAAGATTTTGACCAAAACAGAGGAAATCACAACACTGTATATTATATATCACTTATTGTGTGCATGCTGCTTGAAATACGATTGATTCCATGGTATTTCCCTGTCGCCAATACATAAACTAAATCACGACTTACTAAGTTAGTGGGGAAAAGATTTTTATAAAAGCTACTTTTAGCTTCCTACTTCATCTTTGCATTATGTATTTACGTATGTCGTTGTATGTAATATGTGATTTATGTTTTGCAATAAATAATTGATGATCACATATTGGCATGTAAAATGAACAAGTGAAGGCTTCTTCCCTGTCCTGTTTATCCTTCTGTATCTTATAGCTTAGTTTATACAAATTTATTTTAGCTCAATTGCGAAACATGTATTTACAACTTATATTAATAACTCTTGAGACTTCATTCCTGATGGAACCCATCCCCACGAGGGAGAGAGAAGAGGCAACGTGGAATTTAAATTCCTTGCCTAAGAGCACAATGGTAACGGCTACATCTGGGCGCGAACTCGGGGCCTTTTCGCACCTGAATAGAACGCGCTACGACTGCGCTATCATGATTTCCATGACCTGTATCTGTATGCTAATTTTTGAAAGTCACCTTACCACATGCTGCCTTGACCGTCCCTCTGTCCCCATATGCTGTATGATCCGTCTGAATGCTGGAACGTCAACTCACGCTGATAACCTATTTTGAATAAATTAAATGTAAACATTTGAGTTCGGGTAACAACATACACTACTTAGTATGTAGCCTGGGAACAGGCGTCGATATATGTTGCCTGGTCAGTCAAATAAATATATTTTAACACCTAGACTTAGCCTGGGAACAGGCGTCGATAAATTTGGCCTGGTCAGTCAAATAAATATAATTATTTTAACACCAAGACTTAGCCTGGGAACAAGCGTCGATATATTTTGCCTGGTCAGTCAAATTAATATATTTTAACACCAAGACTTAGCCTGGAAACAGGCGTCGATATATGTTGCCTGGTCAGTCAAATAAATATATTTTAACACCAAGACTTAGCCTGGGAACAGGCGTCGATATATTTTGTCTGGTCAGTCAAATAAATATATTTTAACACCAAGACTTAGCCTGGGAACAGGCGTCAATATAGTTGGCCTGGTCAGTCAAATAAATATATTTTAACACCAAGACTTAGCCTGGGAACAGGTGTCGATATATTTGGCCTGGTCAGTCAAATAAATATGTTTTAACACCGAGACTTAATTGGGCCGTATTGAGTTTCTGATCATATCAACGTGTCATTTTGCCAGAAGTTAAAAAGTGAAAAATCGACAGACTGGCACCAGGCTACTTAGTATGTACTAATTTCATTCTTAAAACTATTTTCAAATGTAAGATTAAGCCATGTTAGAATAATTAGTGACCTCCTATCTGATGGAATCCGAAATTGACCAATTTAAATAGTTGGAATCTTTTGTATTTACTGTTGTTCCCTAACCACCTATTTTATCACAATCATGGATCTGTAGCCCAGTGGTAACACGTTGGACTGGTAATCCAAGGATCGCAGGTTCGATCCCCCGTCTGACCCTAATAAAATTAACAGTATTTCAGATGGGACGTTAAACCGAAGTCTCGTGTCGGTGCTTTACACTGTGCACGTAAAAGAACCAGAGGAGACTCTGGAATGGGTATCTCTCTGTATCGTTGCACTATCCTCCAAAATCTAAAATGACTAATCTCTTCAGGAGGCGTCGCTCATATGGGCAACCTGTAGCGACGATAAATAAACGTAAAGCACACACAATCATGTTAAATAATATATAACAATTGTGTTTACAGTAACATCCAGCTATCAGCAGAGCCTCGTTCTTTGCATGTATCTTCAGCCCTCATGTGGGATTTCCTTATGTGCAACTCTTGGAGATACTAGATTACCTTTATATAACCTCTGAACATTAGCTTAGCGCTATTTCCCGACTATAACAAGGTACCAGGTCAACAAAACAAAAGTCGTGTGTAAGTGGAAGTCGTGATAGCGCAGTGGATGCACGTTCGCTTCAGGTGCGAAAGGTCCGGAGTTCGAGCCCCACTGGAGCCGTTACGATTGTGCCCTTAGGCAAGGCATTTAAATTCCACATTGCCTCTTCTCTCTCCTTCATGGCGATGGATTCCATCAGGAATGAGGTCTCGAGAGTGATTAATATAAGTTGAAAGAACTTGTTTCGCAATCGAGCTAAAATAAATTTGTATAAACTAACAAAACAAACACACACGTGTATATAGAGGTACAATGAAGTACAGTCAAACTTGCTCGAACGACCACGTCTATTAAGAGACAACTTGGATTAAGAGACCACTTTTTTCAGTTCCCATATTGTGTTGTTAGTGGTATCTTAATACAAGTTTGACTCGACGTTACTGTACTTACATAATGCTAACATTTTGCTTAGACATAAGGCATATAATGATACTATTTATAACACTGGTATACTGAAATAATAGATATAATTATATAAGTTTATTAAACGTTGCTACTGGTTGCCCATTTGATCGACGACCAGTTAACCTAACAACACCTTTCCTTAGCAGGCTCCGGCGGTTAACCAGAACTTAATGCACCAACTATTACATATAAAGATACATGTTCTGAGAGGGCTCAAACCCGTGACAATCAGTGATGATAGGTTACAGTGGTATGCAAGTAAGCGACCTTAGCCAATCGACCACGTAGGCGGACAATAATTATATAGATGGTCTGATTCAAAGCACAGGAACTGATAGACTTCGCAGCAAAGAGCGAAAGCACAGTCGCAGAACAGAGTGAGAATACCTACCTGATTCCATGGTACATAAACAAACTGAGAAATATATTAAATAGTACCATTCTTCTACATGTAAACATAGCATCAACATAACATCCATTACCTTTATACATGTAATTTAGGGCTGTGGATGCTATCTCCTGAGTTAGCCTTCTCGTCTTCTTTAGATAGTTGTAGACAAAGACGTCTGGTGCCAGGCTTGTCATAGTTTGTTCGCCGCAACCCGTTGGCATGCGCAGTAAACTCTTCAAGTTCTTCAATGTCGGTCCCATTGTGTCACCTGGAGGGAAAACAACACAATTGGTTAAACATATGTATTCATTCATAATGTACAGTACATATCTATTGTATACAGAATGAAAATGGATTTAATCGAAAGCTTAAAGCTTATTGAGATTATCTCCATTGTCCACAACACAATTGATAGTTTAATAATATTTTATTGCAAATCAATAGTAAATATGTCATACATAGTGGAGCTCATACCCGTGACCATCAGTGATGATAGGTTAGAGTGGTATACAAGTTGGGAACCGTACACCACGGAGGCGCTCTCTACCAACAATAGCCGATGAATAGCCATATGACCTACGGTGAATTTTAGCTTAGTTTAATCATAGGTTATTGCAAATCAATAGTAAATATGTCATATTAGGCATACATATACAATAAACATGCAAATGGTTTTGGCCACAAGTTTTAACAACAAAATAATCTGAGTTTCTGTCCTGAATGCCATATTGTCTCTTCTCCCTCCGTCGTGGCGATGGATTCCATCAGAAATGAGGTCATGAGAGTTATTAATATACGTTGTTAGAAATTGTTTCGCGATCGAGCTCAACTAAATTTGTATAAACCAAATCTACAATGTTTTGCATTACCGATTACTGATACTTGAATCTTTTGAGAGTCTGCGACGAAGCTTGGTGGGAAACTAAGAGGAACATCCAAGGCCGTATGCTCGTTCAAGATCAACGGAACATTGAAGTGCATGGTTGTTCCTTCCGCCTCTACAATCAGATCCCTCTTCACCCTGTCTGCTGACAACGGTGTCTGTGCCTTCACTGCAATAGTGGCCACGCCCACTATGCTTGACACCACGGGAATGAATACAGATTCAGCCTGTCCTGCTTCGATCTATTTAATTTAATAAAAATCCAATTCTGAATCAATTTATAATACAGATGCAATAGTTGAATATATTGATGTTCCTTTTAAAATTTCAATCTATGTAAAACAAAACTGAGATAATTGAATCAAGTCAAGTCAAAGGTTTTATTGGCAAAGACATGTCCATCGTCAAGAAACATATTTGGCGGTTATATACAAATTGTACAGACAAGCATGTATTATTCAAAATATACATCTAACTCGCTGTTGCAATGTCATGTTATTCAATAAATATAAATATATAAATATACATAGATATATATATATATATATATATACCGTTTCCATGACCTAGTGGTTAAATACTTTACTTTATATTGGTATAGTGGGCAGATGTACATCACATTTACTAATTAGTCTCGTTTCTTTTATTTGTAGCCAAATACATAATAATAATTTTATATACATGTACTTACTAGCTAAATTTATAATTTTATTTTGTTTGTGTTGTTTTCATAGAAGTTTTAAATTTGTTATTATTTGGCCAGGAAGGAACAATAATATCTAGGTAAATGTTGACTTCCGAGATCAATATTATACGGACAAACTAATAAGGAATGATGCAACTTTGTACATAATCTTTGATTTCTCTCAATATATAATATACACTATTATATGAATCTACGTAATGCATAACAAAACTGCGATAAAGAAATCTAAGGATTCTAATCTAAGGAATCTAATTATATCTGTCGAGCTTAGATTTGAAATACAAATAAACTACTGGAATATATTTCTGTCCAGCTTAAATCTATTTATAATACAAATACAATGTACACGTAAACTACTGGAATCTACAGATTATACCTGTCCAGATTACATGTATCCATAAAATAAATCGGGTTCGGGTTTTGGCGTGGTGATGAGGAGTAAGTGGTGGAACAGCGGGTTATATGTTGTTGTTGTTGATTTTGTTGTTGTTATATTTTATGACATACACACATAGTTTTCACATGTTAACAATATACATAACACTGAACGAATACAGAGTCTATATATCTAATGATAACATGCTTACATTTATTTTTGTTTTCAATATTTGTTTTTACGTAATGTCATAAAATATGTAAAATTTGTGATGTGACCCTCCCTTATCTGATGGGTACATTTTAATATATATATTGTTTCATGAAAATCCTTCTAAAGTGAAATACATAAACGAGATGTGTATAGGAAAACAGATTCTAATTTCCCCAATTAAGCGGGTTATATTCACATTTTTCATTCTAACTTTATGTTGTTTTTCTTTTAATAAATTATTTAAAGAAATAACATTTCCCCCTTTTGTCATTTTTTTGCGAATCAAAAACACGTAATTTAGTGTAATTAAACGTGTCTGTGACATTCTGGTGCGGGCCGTTTACTAATGTTGGAAAAACTTGTTGCCCAAACCTTTTGTTTTTATTAATTTGCATGTAGCATCATCTCTCTATCTATATAAGTTTATTTAAAGTCGCCACCGCATAAATGCATTTGGGCGACTATATGTAGCATCATTTTATGTATTGTCTATTATATACCTATAGCTTTTGTATTATTGTAAATCTTAAATGCAATAAAATATGATTAAACTACTATAAAAACAAATAAACTAATTGAATCTATATTGATAATTCTTGTCCTGTTTGCTTTTTTAGTATTAAGCCGCAACGACTGCTTATGTCATATGGCGACTGTACAGCTATAATTTCGATTATGAGGAATATTTAGATATAATGTCCAATGATTCATTCAGAAAACAGTTTACTTGTCTCAGAGTGTGTTCTCATAGCTTAGAACTTGAATTAGGTAGATATAGTGCAATAGATAGTTAATCGTTTATGCATGTTGTGTAATGTATATGTCGTTGAGTCCGAATATCATTTTGTGTTATGTAGTCTAAGATAATCTGACATTCGGAATAAATATTTAGGCAACAAATCATGGCCTAAATAAACATAGTTAATGCCATGATGTCTTCTGGAAAGAAAAATCAATTATTTAATTAATCAAAGTTTATAAATGAAGCTTTTAAAATCGTAAAGATAGCCTTGAAAAGTTGACTGTTTTGTAAATAGTTTCCTATTATGTATGTGTGATGTTGAATGTAATTATATTTGTTGTATTTGCGATAGTTCCTATTGTATTTGTTAATGGCCATATGCAAATTGTATTTTGCTGAATTGAAAAATGTGAATTATTATGGAGGAAGAACCTGGATCGCCACTTCCCCAAACATTATTTCAGGCACTGGCTGCAACTCACATAGAACCACCGACACTACGCAAGCCAGCTGGATAGCTTCCTCACCATAATTCCATACAAACCTGCAGCGACTAGGGGAAGTGATATAAAGTCAATGCCACATCGGAGGTACTAGTCAGATACTAATGCATGTATCACTCTCAGGTAGACATCTACGCTCAAGCATACTTATGATTTGAAATAAGTATATGATATTGCTAGTACTTACATGTACAGTTTTCACAATATCCTTCGACACAAAAGTAGTATGTCCAGGGGAGTCTTGAATTATTACTTTAAAATCGTCAGATTTCTCCAAGGTCACGACAACCTAAAATATACATGTAGCAACTAATATATAGAATATATTATTTATGTATATGTACTTGTATGTGAATAAAAATGGCTTTGTCCTATAAAATAAAAAATAATAATAATAAAATAAAAATATATATATATAGTATACACTGTCAATAACTTTGTCCATGGACTTGCGAGATGACATGACATATCTATTGCGAGTTCTAACATCATTTATTCTACTCACTTTCTCCTGTGGCAGGGATACGTTGTCAATGCTGTTATCAAACAAACACGTACGTGAGTATTACCGATTACTTTGTTATACTAGTACAGCGATTAATGATAATATTGCTAATATTGGAATCACGAGATATTACTACATGTACTACTTTTCACGAGTGTATACCTCGCTTCTCACCAATGCAACCCGGGTTCGATCCTCGGACCGGGAAGTATGTGAGATGGCACGGTGGTCGCCAGCTCGGACAGGTGGGTTTTCTCAGGGTACTCCGGTTTCCTCCCACACGAATGACCACATTTACGTTTACATCCGTGTCAACGAGAGTGATTAATATAAGTTGTTAAAACTTGTTTCGCAATCATTGTAAAATAAATAAAGTTTAAGTTTAAAATAAATATGATATAAAATTTACTACGTAGCTACATAATATATATATATTATATAAATAAAATAATTAATTCCTGTTTCGTCACTTCTATTCGGAACGGCATTGTATGTATGTATGCTCCTTTACTGTCAAACCCCTCGCGGGGACTTAGATATGTTTTCCTGGGCAGGCGTAGCCGACCTAAGCGATTAACCAGTACTAAGCAATGTGTGTGAGGTGCCTTGCTCAATGACACTACATACATGGCCTGACCGAGTATCGAACCAGGAACCGTTCGATTCCAAATCCGACGCTCTACCACTGGACCACGGACGCCACGCATTTAGATACATGTATATAACCGTCAAATTGACCTCCATTTTGAACGCATTTCTTTTCGCTTTGTTTATATTGACGGTAGTCTAAATTGCAATATAATAGCGAGGCTTAGATTTATAATGTTCTTATAATGTGTTGCACATCGAGAAAAACGAACGAGCGGATGCTTATAAAAACCTGAGAATTATCTTATATTTCCATATATTTATAATAATGTATTGAGGTTAAGGAGATTGTTGTGTACTTACATCAAGGTCTTGTCCCATGTAGTTGAACACGTTGGCTTGGAGAACGACTTCTTCTCCTCGAACAATGGAATATGGCAAGTTGAGGTTGATGAAAAATGGTCGGAAGGTTGTAAACTACAATTGCATGTCAATAAATACTATAAACGGATTCAAGCATACAATAGGTGGGTGTTAAGGGCTGTGAAGCACAACAAACATTATGTGTGATACATACTATTCGGTAGAAAGTATACAACAACAGTACGAATTTACGTTTATTTATCGTCGCTACCGGTGATTTATATCAGCGCCGTCTACTGACGAGACTAGGCATTTTAGACGTTCGAGGATAGTGCATTAGTTTGTATTGGCAATGTAGAAAATACAAGTTGCCTTAGAGAACTAAGCGACAAGGCTATATATTATGCATCGTTGATCTGAAGGTAATGTTTCGGTCATGTAGTCTGAGACAATAGACAATAGTTACGTACTTTGGTCTTTCCGTCGGTAATTCCTAGTCCGCTGTTTCTGTTCACAGAGAATGCCGTGGCATACCATGAGGTTATTGTGTCTGGCACGGTTGTTGATAATATGGCACTGCCGCTGGCACTGCAATGTCAGAACAATGTGCAAAATATATAATAACAGCACCAATGATATAGAATTATTATAGATTATTGTTCTATTCACTATAATTAGGTTGTTCTGCTTGCTTCCATGATATAACATTTAATTATCTCCCTTGATCAGAAAAAATGGGCGAATATTTAGAAAACGGCGAAATGGGGAGAATTGTACACATTTTATAATACATATTTATCATTATAATAACTGTTACTGGATATCTAAGGTCATATGTTATGCCTTTAAATCAATAGTACCAGTAAGTTTGTATTCCACTGGATAGAAACAATGGAGTAGCCTATGTTATCATTACCTATTTGCAAGCGTTCGCGCCCCGCTGGAGCCGTTACGATTGTGCAATTAGACAAGAAATTTACATTCTACAGTGCCTTTTCTCTCTCTCTCTCTCTCTCTCTCTCTCTCTCTTCCCCGTGGCGATGGATTCCGTCAGGAATGAGGTTTTGAGAGTGATTATTATAAGGTGCAAGAACTTGTTTCGAAATCGAGCTTAAATAAATTTGCATAAACATATGTCCAGTTAGGTATTATTTCACCATCAAATAACATCATGTTATATTGCATCAAATGGTTTCATATATAAATACGAAAGAACGATGTCGCCATCTACAGAAAGACAGATGCATCATCTTACCCTATTGTTACACTAGTCCAAAGCCAAGTTTCTGGGAAGAAATCTCTCGTATGCTCCACTTGTTGTAGGTGCTGGGCGCCTAGATACGAATACAGTTAAACATGGTGGTATTGAAGCTGAATACAGTTAAACATGTTGGCATTGAAGCTGAATACAGTTAAACATGGTGGTATTGAAGCTGAATACAGTTAAACATGGTGGTATTGAAGCTGAATACAGTTAAACATGGTGGCATTGAAGCTGAATACAGTTAAACATGGTGGCATTGAAGCTGAATACAGTTAAACATGGTGGCATTGAAGCTGAATACAGTGAAATATGTCGGCATTGAAGCTGAATACAGTTAAACATGGTGGCATTGAAGCTGAATACAGTTAAACATGGTGGCATTGAAGCTGAATACAGTTAAACATGGTGGCATTGAAGCTGAATACAGTTAAACATGGTGGCATTGAAGGTGAATACAGTTAAACATGGTGGCATTGAAGCTGAATACAGTTAAACATGGTGGCATTGAAGCTGAATACAGTTAAACATGGTGGCATTGAAGCTGAATACAGTTAAACATGGTGGCATTGAAGCTGAATACAGTTAAACATGGTGGCATTGAAGCTGAATACAGTGAAATGTGTCGGCATTGAAGCTGAATACAGTTAAACACGGTGGCATTGAAGCTGAATACAGTTAAACATGGTGGCATTGAAGCTGAATACAGTTAAACATGGTGGCATTGAAGCTGAATACAGTTAAACATGGTGGCATTGAAGCTGAACACAGTTAAACATGGTGGCATTGAAGTTGAATACAGCTAAACATGGTGGCATTGAAGCTGAATACAGTTAAACATGGTGGCATTGAAGCTGAATACAGTTAAACATGGTGGCATTGAAGCTGAATACAGTTAAACATGGTGGCATTGAAGCTGAATACAGTTAAACATGGTGGCATTGAAGCTGAATACAGTTAAACATGGTGGCATTGAAGCTGAATACAGTTAAACATGGTGGCATTGAAGCTGAATACAGTTAAACATGGTGGCATTGAAGCTGAATACAGTTAAACATGGTGGCATTGAAGCTGAATACAGTGAAACATGTCGGCATTGAAGCTGAATACAGTTAAACATGGTGGCATTGAAGCTGAATACAGTTAAACATGGTGGCATTGAAGCTGAATACAGTTAAACATGGTGGCATTGAAGCTGAATACAGTGAAATATGTCGGCATTGAAGCTGAATACAGGTTAGTTCTTGTGGTATTGATATGATATTGAACTACTAAATATATGTTCGGTCTGGTTGCATTGAAACCAAACAGGTTAGTTTTTGTGGCAATGAAACTAAATCCGGTTAGTTAGCGCATAATATGATTTTACGGATGTATAGATGTACATGCATGAACATAAACATAAATCGTCAACTGATCCCTAACCGCATGCAACCAATTGCTAATCTGAATACCATATGTACCGCCCAACCATTTAACACGAGTTTCTTACCACACAATTATGGCATCAAAGTCCGATTAGCGCAGTGGTTAAAGTAGTGCGCTCGCTTCTCACCAATGCAACCCGGGTTCGATCCTCGGACCGGAAAGTATGTGATGGTACGATGGTCGCCTGAGCGGACAGGTGGTTTTTCTCCGGGTACTCCGGTTTCCTCCCACACGAATGACCACATATACGCTTTCATCCGCGCACAGCGAGAGTAATTAATATAAGTTGTTAAAACTTGCTTCGCAATCGTTGTAAAATAAATAAAGTTTAAACTTTAAACTTTCAAATGGCTTCTTATAAGAGGATACTAAACAATTTCAAATTTATTTTTAATCGTGTTAAATGGTATCCATTATTATGTCTTAGAAAAGAAAGCATTCTGACAATTGAAAATGTCTTCAACTTGCACTGCCCAAACATGCAATTTATACTAAAGTCTTGTGTCCATTTTATCAACACGTCTTATATGCGAGTACATGCCAAAACCTACATATTTCCGGACCAAAGTAGAGAGGTCATCTAATAGGCGAGTATGAACGGTAGTCTAGCTCATACTGTCATTTTTTTATCAATTAATATAAGATGTAGAAAACAAACTTCCCAATTCCAAACGCATTCTCGTTGTGTTAAATGCCTAGTGTACGGAACTGCTACAAAGGACGTCATGTTCACGTATTTTCCGACAGACTGTTCGCATTGCTACAGTTGAACGACGAACCGTATTCGTTATTAACTTCATAGCACGTTAATTGCCGAATCATAATATTTATTAACTCTCCGTACTACAAAGTATATCAATATGAGATATACAACGTGTACAATATATGCATCGTATGCACACCGTGTCATAGACTGGGAACAGGCGTCGATATATTTTGCCTGGTCAGTCAAATAAATATAGTTTAACACCGAGACTATTAATTGGGCCATATTTAGTTTCTGATCATATCAACGCCTGGGAAAAAGTGGGGGATTGTCCGTGTAATTATTGACTCGCATTAATCCTATTAATAGGCCTATTAGCACGTGACTTAATTAATGACGTACTTGAATCGAAAGCGAGGCATTCCGATTGAATTACGTTTCTATATTTAGCGATATTATCATGTAGAGAAGAGTTGTCGTTCTTCAAATCTACACCCTCATAAAAGTGGGTGTAAGTAGATGGCGCTACGATCGGAAATCCAGTTTCCTCAGGCTGTCATTTTGCCAGAAGTTAAAAAGTGAAAAATCGACAGACTGGAACCCAGGCTAACCGGGTCGCGACGATCAGATCAAACCAAAAACGGGCATGTTCTGTGATTCATAAATCAATAAAATATGAACAAAATGATGTCACATATATTGAAGTGTTGCCATCAATTCATATATCATATTATATTAAAAAAATAAAAATCTTAACGAATAAATACCAATTAGTACGTAGAAGGACTTCTTGTGGAATAAGAAAGAATGCGTGTCTGCTTTATCACTATATATGTTAAAATGAACAAGAGGAAGAAAAACAGTTAATGGACACGAGGCACCAATCTGCTGAAAGATCTAGAAAACTCCCTAATATAAATCTTTCTCTAAACATTAAAGAAAAAACTTCGAGTTTCGCTTCAGGATACATTAAGCTATTACATAAATGAAAAGTGTTTGATGTTGTAAGCTGAATATGCACTTTAACTTGATATAATATTATATATATGTTTCAAATTTGTATTAGTTTATGTATGTTGAAATTGAAATAAAATTGGAAAAACAAAATGAAAACTCCCTATGTAATGGTATGTAACTATGTGAAAGCGCATGCAAATGAAACTAGCTAAAACAGTATCAATACAGTAGTGTGGCTAAGGTTGACCGGCCTTAAATTGCACCAGGACCAGCTGCAATACCTAAAGTGACTCCGAGGTCGCTGACTTGTGTAGTGCACCACTGTAACCTATCATGACTGATGGGTTCGAACACCGCACAGGCCGTGTCGCATTTACATCAACATGTTGGCAGTTTCTTACTGAGGTTGGTGCAGCAAGTACTGGTTAACCGCTGGAGCCTGCTCAGGCAGGAAATGTGTTGTTAGGTAAACTGCACGCCGGTGATATAGCCCAAAATGGTGCTGATGCAGGAGTAAAACCCGAATAAACAAACATGATATAGTACAACTATGCTGCTGATTTATTTAAAATAGAGGTTAATCTTGGAGTCGAGGATTGTCTTTGCACCAGTCACTACTACTCTAAATGGTGTGTTGCTTATTAATATACGGTGCTCCGGCGCAATTTTTGGAAGTGTTAAATCAGTAAGTCGATGTTGTTTGGACATACACGAGTAGGCGTTGCGTCAATTGCACATCACCGCATAAATAGGATATCTGCTGATTTAAAAACGAGGATCGCGGAATTAAGGAAAGGGATTCGAATAAGTTACTATGTAACTTTCCCCCCAATCCTAACTGTACTATTGCAACTATTCCTGTGTTATGTACCATTCTCCCCAATCCTAACTGTGCTATTGCAACTATTCCTATGTTATGTACCATTCCCCCAATCCTAACTGTGCTATTGCAACTATTCCTATGTTATGTACCATGCTTGCCAATCCTAACTGTGCTATTGCAACTATTCCTATGTTATGTACCATGCTTGTCAATCCTAACTGTGCTATTGCAACTATTCCTATGTTATGTACCATGCTTGCCAATCCTAACTGTGCTATTGCAACTATTCCTATGTTATGTACCATGCTTGCCAATCCTAACTGTGCTATTGCAACTATTCCTATGTTATGTACCATGCTTGCCAATCCTAACTGTGCTATTGCAACTATTCCTATGTTATGTACCATTCTTGCCAATCCTAACTGTGCTATTGCAACTATTCCTATGTTATGTACCATTCTTGCCAATCCTAACTGTGCTATTGCAACTATTCCTATGTTATGTACCATTCTTGCCAATCCTAACTGTGCTATTGCAACTATTCCTATGTTATGTACCAGTCTTGCCAATCCTAACTGTGCTATTGCAACTATACCTATGTTATGTACCATTCTTGCCAATCCTAACTGTGCTATTGCAACTATTCCTATGTTATGTACCAGTCTTGCCAATCCTAACTGTGCTATTGCAACTATTCCTATGTTATGTACCATTCTTGCCAATCCTAACTGTGCTATTGCAACTATTCCTATGTTATGTACCATTCTTGCCAATCCTAACTGTGCTATTGCAACTATTCCTATGTTATGTACCATTCTTGCCAATCCTAACTGTGCTATTGCAACTATTCCTATGTTATGTAACATTCTTGCCAATCCTAACTGTGCTATTACAACTATTCCTATGTTATGTACCAGTCTTGCCAATCCTAACTGTACTATTGCAACTATTCCTATGTTATGTACCATTCTTGAATATAATATTGTTTAAACCAACGAGGATCGGGTTCCGACATGCTACGGTCCTTCACTAAAGATATTCACACGACATGTGAACATTGCTAGCCCATGATGACGTCACATATTTATCTGCCAGTGGATGCTGACGAACATTTTATCAGGCAGTCTGTTTTGGGTCGTTATTTAAGACTAACGTATAAATCATAATGTTCTTTAATACATTGTGAAAAACTAGCTAACCTCGGACCATAAAAAATACAAAGGTGATATTAAATTGAATATCTGAAAGAGGTCAACGGAAACAGCTATTATTGTACATATGACGTCATACCGATATACACATCACTAGTGACTTTATCGGTCGCTTTAATAATTGCAGGCATTGAGAGAAAAAATGACGGATATGTAGTCCAGTGGTAACACGCACCAACATTACAGAACGTGCATCCATGTATATATAATTAACAAATACCATGATGTATGTAATAAATATGCAGTGAAAAGTTTTATAAAATGACTATTTACTGCGTTATGCTTTAAACATTTGTTCTGTGTGTGTGTGTGTTTTACGTTTATTTATCGTCGCTACCGGTTGCCCATATGAGCGACGCCTCCTGTAGAGATTAGTAATTTAGATTTTGGAGGATAGTGCAATGATACAAACAGAGACCCATTCCAGAATATCCTCTGGTTCTTTTACGTGCACGGTGTAAAGCACCGACACGAGACCTCGGTTTAACGTCCCATCTGAAAGACTGTTAATTTTATTAGGGTCAGACGGGGGATCGAACCTGCGATCCCTGGATAATAGTCTTGAAGTTGTCTGTTTTCAAGATTGTAAAGAATTTATACTAAAGTAGTATGGTAGTGCAACTCTTTCAATATAAACGAGCATCGATGAAACGCGAATGTTGCCAATATGTTAAACTTGCAATTAATCGGTTGAAAGAGAGCACTCATATTACATAACTTATTCACAAACCAGGTTTAAAATATGTATATATGTAATTAATGGGGCCGCTTCAAAACGCGTTTCTTTTTACATGTCGTGTGTTTATTATCATAGACGATGATCTGACAGCTCGGAGTAGTTGGATAATGAATGCCTGACCTGAACTAATGCCTGGAAGTGCAGTGGGTGTCTGACCGATCTGCAGACCTGGCTGGGCAGTTGGTGTCTGACCGGATACCAGATATGGAAGGGCAGTGGTCGTCTGACCTGGGTAATAATGCGATCCACTACCGCCACCTGTCCCTGTATTACAGTCTATCTGCCGCTTGTAGTGCGGATGTGCCCATATAAACCTATCGACATCCGTCAGTACATGCATTCCCGACGTCTATAACATAGTAATACAGGAATTTCTTAGGGAAATATTCTTGTTTTATTATTGACGTTAACTGTAACAGAAGAATCTCATCTTTTAATTCTATTTAAATATCTTCTCACTTCTATCTGTAAAACACATCTTATTTTCATGGCACATTATTCTAACTTACAAATTGAAATGCTTAACACGTGCATGTGCGGTGCGGTGCGTACGTACGTATGTATGTATGTATCTATGTATCTATGTTGTATCTATGTATCTATGTATGTGCTTTGTGCGTTCTACATATCACTAATACTATTATAATGTAAAACTATTGTATTACGTTACAATACCACAACCGGTGTTTTACGGTTAACAAAAAGAGCATGAAATTAAATGCTATGTAACTATATATTGTATATTTTCCATCTACATATTAATAACAAAACTAACTTATAGGCCTGTGGATTGTGTGGGAATAGTAGCATGTACATAGTTTATGTATTAATTGTTTGTGTGTTCGGTATATACACGTATCGTATGTGCATTGTACATGACTTCTAAACTCATTGTTTTATGGTTAGTAGTAAATTAAAAGTTTGCATAGCTCTCTACAATGCACAAATAAGTATGTGTTAGGTTAGTAGTATGTATAAATTATATGTAAATTACTTATATTTCCGTTGTACTGTGTTGTAGCAATACTACCATATTTATTATAATACTGCTACCATAATTCACAAGTGCATTGGTCAATACTTTTGGCAGTATTGGTGCGTAATAAAACCCAACTCATGGACACACACCTCTTTTCAAACAATGTAATGTTAATCAAGATTGTTATTCCTAAAATGCATACCCATTGAAACTTTGTGCTGTATTGTTCAAGATTGGTATGTTGGGCATCAATGACATGCAGGTCAAATATTACAAAGATATATTTCAGAAACAATGGCTACATCTACATGGTGGGTAGACAAGCCTATGGATACATTGGCATGTTTGATGGACATGCAGTGCGTGCCATACCGAATTATGCATTACGCGGTCATTGTGTGACACACTGATTTCTGTCAGAAGAAAGAAATTGCAAACGAGAATTTAATACGACAAAAAATGCATAGGGTATATTTGATAAATGCTTCCTAATGATATATTATATTTTAATGTAATTTAGGGGCATATGCTCTTATATGTTAATGTATTTAATAATCCAATTCGATTAATGTTTTAGGAAATCTATGTGAGTGAGTATTTGGTTTAACGGCGCATCAGCACAGTTCAGGCTATATCGCGCCGGGTTAAGTATATTGAATACAATTAGGAAATCTAGCAAACAATTGGCAGCGATGTGCACTCGACGCAACACCATAGAACAACCTCGGCTGACCAATAGAATTCCGATACAATCCGGATGAAAACACACTGGAGTCGTTAATGTGTATATATCGATTTAGAACTGTAATACATGGGCCAATCGAAGTAGCCATGACGTAGCTATAATAGCATACATTATCTTAACCAGACACTATAATTTTTATTGAATACGTTGATGACGGTGCGGATGAAGAAGATGAAGAAAGCGACGAGGACGTTTATGACGATGCAGATGAAGAATATGAAGAAACCGAAGTGGACGTTGATGACGATGTGGATGAAGAAGATTAAGAAACCGATGAGGACGTTAAAGATGATAAGAATGCTGGTAAGTTAAACTGATCAACTGACAATACTGACATACTATTAACATATTAGACAAATTAGGTATATTCGCATTGTTGATGCTTATATAATTCGTATGTCATTTACAATGTAGCCAACTAACTAATACCCTGCATGAATCATCGGATTCATTTTATCGCTCACCATGAGTACAGTCAACGTATATTAAAGTAGGGAAAATATATTTTTAAAAATAGCTCAGTTATATGTGCGAACATATCCCACAGCAAACCTGGACTTGCTGTTGTGTACATTAACGGTGTAGTTCCTAGCATTGTTGGGTACGTCATTGTAGTAGTCGACGGCATGCCTGGCATTGTGGTAGTAAAGACATGACCATTCATACTGCTACCAGTTGCTGGGATACAGTCAACCTGTCGCTTGTAGTAAGGATGGGCCCAACTAAAGTTGTCAACGTCCGTCAGCACTTGCATGCCCGTCGTCTATAACATATTAATTGTATTAATTATGCACAGGAACAAAATACTATCGACCGAAGACCTATATACTTATACCTTATAGCAGTGGTGTACATGTACCCTGACCTATCACAGTGGTTAATCATGACTAGTCAAAATAAACCATGAAATATATCGCTACTATATCTTTGGACCAATGAAAATTTACTAGTCACTAATACTAATTAGGAAAGCATAGCAGGTCTAGCATGCTACCTTAGCTGACCATGCGATTAGAGCTCAAGAAATGCCTAACTTCCAAGGGAAATGTGTCCTGACCATGTCATTAGAGCCCAAGGAATGCCTAACTTCCAAGGGAAATGTTTCCTGACCATGCCATTAGAGTCCAAGGAATGCCTAATTTCCAAGAGAAATGTTTCCTGACCATGCGATTAGAGCTCAACGAATGCCTAACTTCCAAGGGAAATGTATCCTGACCATGCGATTAGAGACCAAGGAATGCCTAACTTCCAATGGAAATGTTTCATGGGGATAATGAACTTGAGCAATGATGTATTCAGCAAATATCGGCATCATGGGTAGTAATGAAGTTTTATTTATAAACAATTAACCATGATCACAACTGTCGAAAATAAGGATAAATCATGGATAAAAAGTTAAAAACAGATAATGCTGAACATCGAAATGTGCTGCATTGAAACATTCTCGCTGTCCATGTTGGTTACTACGTAATGTTACTACACACTGTGTGTTGGTCTATTTTATTTATAAGATATGAAAACATTTTGCCTCTATTTAAAGGAGGGTATTATTGTTTATCAAATGTCAATCAGGTATTTTTATCAGCGAAAACGTGTGTCTGTTATATATCAATTATGTCTTTTATACTTTTTATGTCAATGTCCATGGGCAAGCATGTGCTGACCGACGAATACAGCTTTCAGATGGACCATCCTTCCACGGTGTATTCCAGGAACGAGAGGGCATGTTATCCTTACCTGTGTGATGTACAAACTAACCAATATGCTAGTCTAGTCTAGACAGACTTACATTGTTAGTTTAAACAATATGTATTTCTTTAAATAAACATAGTCAAGTATAAGTAATATGTACATACATGTAGGATTGAGGAGAAAGCAACCTGCTAGTATGGCTACCTCTTTCTTACTTGTTGATAGCAAACCAATGTCGCTGCTCCGTGTTCTGTTTCGTGTGACCATGCGCGTCGGTGTCAGCATTGGTAATACTATTGAGCTTAGCATGTAGTTACACCTACCTTACGACAAACATCTGTTCTTCACATGAGAAACATGGGCCTTGCCCTTAACGGTGCCACAATAGATTGATTATCAAAGGGGAGATACACTGGGCGGTACACAACTGCAAAGTCTAGCACTCAATCAAGATATATGTGTAAGAACAAAGTTTAAAATATTTACCCAACTCATGTTGGTTGATTTGGAGAGGTTTTATTTGTTTCGACCATGCCTTCAGAGATTCTTTAAACTTTATTTATTTTACAATGATTGCGAAGCAAGTTCTAAGAACTTATATTAATCATTCTCGTTTGCGCGGATGAACGCGTAAATGTGGTTATTCGTGTGAGAGGAAACCGGAGTACCCGGAGAAAACCCACGTGTCCGATCTGGCGACCACAGTACCATCTCACATACTTCACGGTCCAAGGATCGAACCAGGGTTGCAATGGTGAGAAGCGACCGCGCTAACCACTGCGCTAATCGGGCAGCCTTCAGAGATTAATATTTACTATGTATTTTAGAATTATCTCAATACATTAGTGTCGTATGTTGTTCAAAAGATTAGATTAGCGCTATATTATACTGGGATTATTTAGTAGGTGTATATGTTAAGCAACTATAATACTTTCGATTGTTCCTAGCAGGGAACTAGTAATATATATATTATCCGGCTCTCTATATTAGATTTTTCGGCTTAGAAGCCTTTTTCACGGGAAACATAAATCATTAAGAAAACTAAATGACAAATTCCATTGGAGTTGAAAGTGGAGTTGATATGCACAATTATGCTTGGCATAATCCAATCCAAAGTTTCATTGATTTCTGGCCAAATGGTTGCTGAGAAATAGCACGGTCAAGAATAACAGGACGGATGGAACCAAAGAGAAATAACTCAATGAAATATCAGTCCAGTGACATGCGCCGATGAGATGCACTACTAGGCTTTGTACCAATCGATTCTGAGAAGTTTCCCTGATTCCCGGAAAATAGTTGCTGAGAAATAGCGCGACCAAGAATAGCAGGACGGAGGGAATCAAAGAGAATTAACTCAATGAAATATCAGTCCAGTGACATGCGCCGATGAGATGCACTACTAGGCTTTGTACCAATCGATTCTGAGAAGTTTCCCTGATTCCCGGAAAATAGTTGCTGAGAAATAGCGCGACCAAGAATAGCAGGACGGAGGGAATCAAAGAGAATTAACTCAATGAAATATCAGTCCAGTGACATGCGCCGATGAGATGCACTACTAGGCTTTGTACCAATCGATTCTGAGAAGTTTCCCTGATTCCCGGAAAATAGTTGCTGAGAAATAGCGCGACCAAGAATAGCAGGACGGAGGGAATCAAAGAGAATTAACTCAATGAAATATCAGTCCAGTGAAATACTGCTTGGTGAAAGTGAAAGGCTTTGTACCAGTCAGTTCTGAGAAGTTTCACTGATTGCCGGCCAATTGGTTGCTGACAAATAGCGCGACCAAGAATAGCAGGACGGAGGGAATCAAAGAGAATTAACTCAATGAAATATCAGTCCAGTGAAATACTGCTTGGTGAAAGTGAAAGGCTTTGTACCAGTCAGTTCTGAGAAGTTTCACTGATTGCCGGCCAATTGGTTGCTGACAAATAGCGCGACCAAGAATAGCAGGACGGAGGGAATCAAAGAGCCATAACTGAATGAAAAGTGGAACGCCGATGATATGTACAATTAGTTATGTTATATTTCGCGTTTTACGCCTGCATCAGCACCATTTTGGGCTATATCGCCGGCGGGCAGTTTACCTAACAACACCTTTCCTGGGCAGGCTCCAGCGGTTAACCAGTACTTGGGTGCACCAACCTCCGTAAGAAACTGCCAACGTTTTCATATAAATGAGACACGGCCTGAGCGGGGCTCGAACCCGTGACCATCAGTGATGATAGGTTACAGTGGTATACAAGTCAGCGGCCTTAACCACTCGACCATGGAGGCGGACTGTGTACAACTAGACTTGACCACTCACTCATGATAAGTTTCACTGTTTTTCGGTCAGTGGTTCTAAGAATAGAGCGGGAAAAATGCTATGTATACTATATGAATAAAAAGGAAAGGGCCATACCATGAACACTTATCCGAGTGGAACGCGCCGGCGATATGCACAACTAGGATTGTTTCCAAGGATTGTTTCCAATCACTCCTGTGATGTTTCATCGATATCTGTTTCGATATCTGTTTCATCGATATCTGTTTCGATATCTGTTTCATCGATATCTGTTTCGATATCTGTTTCATCGATATCTGTTCAGTGGTTGGTGAGAAATAGCGCGGATAAAAATAACAGGATGTACGGATGGAAAGGACCAAAACTCAATGAAAAATCATCCGAGTAGAACGTGACGATGATATGCACAGCTAGGCTTGGTATCATTCACTCCTGTGAAGTTTTATTGATTTACGGACAGTGATTGCTGAGCCATACAGCTGAGATGAACAATGGGACGCACGGACGGAGCAGTGACTATATGCTTCCCCTTTCGGAGAATAAAATCGATACCAGCTACCATTGGTTGGTATTAGCGACGATCGCTATTAATATTTATCATCGACGTAAGTTCCTTTTATGTCAATAAAACAATTTTTAATAAATACGGTAACAAATAATTAACATTCAGTCTGATACTGAGGAGAGGCAAATTAAAGAGATGATGGTGGTTTGAATGTGGGATACTTAGATTAGAAAGTGTGTACGTGCTACCTGGAGATGTGCCCGTTTCGAAACCACTAGAAGTGCCTGTTCCTCCCGTTGATGGATTGCAGTCTATTTGTCTCTTGTAATACGGATGGGCCCAACTAAAACTGGTAACGTCAGTCAGAACGTGGATGCCTGCCGTCTGTATCATAGTGCATAGAGGTTTGTTTGTAATTCAATAAGTAACATATATTAAATGCGTTATGCAGACATGGATTCATATGAAGCAATCCATGTCGTTACATAGTGTTATATATAGTTATTAGTGGACATGCATGAACGATGCAAACTGTTAAATGCTGTAATAAAGTTACCAAGGGGTCAAGTATAATAAGGTACCAGGCATGGAGCATGTGGTTGTAGTTTGATATGCCAAATGTAAATCGACAGTTGTAATGTTTACGCGTATAAATTTGAAAAATTATCAGGATGCAATGTATACATACACAAATCGGGATACAGTACATACACAAATCGGGATGAAATAAGTAGATACACAAATCGGCATACAATGTGTACATACACACATCGGGATGAAATAAGTAGATACACAAATCGGCATACAATGTGTACATACACACATCGGGATACAGTACATACACACATCGGGATACAGTACATACACAAATCGTGATACAGTACATACACAAATCGTGATACAGTACATACACAAATCGGGATACAGTACATACACACATCGGGATACAGTACATACACAAATCGTGATACAGTACATACACAAATCGGGATACAGTACATACACAAATCGGGATACAGTACATACACAAATCGGGATACAGTACATACACAAATCGGGATACAGTACATACACAAATCGGGATACAGTACATACACAAATCGGGATACAGTACATACACAAATCGGGATACAGTACATACACAAATCGGGATGCAATGTGTACATACACAAATCGGCATACAATGTGTATATACACAAATCGAGATACAGTACATACACAAATCGGAATACAGTACATACACAAATCGGGATACAATGTGTACATACACACATCGGGATACAGTACATACACAAATCGGGATACAGTACATACACAAATCGGGATACAGTACATACACAACCTTCGTTGTTTCTTATAAGCGAATGCCATTTGTAAACATATCTAAATCGTGCTGACTGAACTGAGAGGACATCTTTAGCATACTTAGATATATCTCAAAATGAGTTATATCTGTAGGTGAGTTGTGTTGTTAACAGACCCACTACAACATTGGTTGATATCACAAACAAATTGGTAATTGCTTATAGTAATATAGAACTCATGTTCATTTTCTGGGTAGAGATGTCCCCTTAAATTGATTCCAATGGCTATAATTGATTCCAATTTAGTTCATCAATTAGTCAAGATTAGTCAAATGAGATGTTGTACGCAATAACACAATTACGGTTTCTTCTAATATTGGGTTTCAAGTTTATTCAAGTGTATTGGCATTATCAGCAATACATTGCCTTTGGCCATTTACATAAGTATAAACTATGGCACACACACACCACACACACACACACACACCACCCACACACACACACACACACACACACACACACACACACACACACAACCACACACCACACACACAACACACACACACACACACACACACACACACACAACACACACCACACACCCACACACCACACACACACACACACACACACACACACACACATCACACACACACACCACACACACACCACACAAACACACCATACAAACACACATCACACACTCCACACATACACCACCCACACACCACACACACACCACACACGCACATACCACACGCACCCAAACCACACACACACACCACACACGCACATACCACACGCAAATACCACACGACACACCACACACACATCACATGCACACCACACACACACCACACACACACACACACACACACACATCACATACACACACATCACATACACACACATCACACACACCACACACACCACACATACACCACACACACACACCACACACACACCACATACGCACATACCACACGCAAATACCACACGCACATACCACACGCACACAGCACACGCACACATCACACGCACATACACCACACCCAAACACCACACATCACACAAACACCACAAACAAACACACCACACACACCACACACACCACACACACCACACACACAACAAACACATACCACACACACATACCACACACACCACACATACACACACACCACACACACTTCACACACACACCACACAACACACACCACAAACACACCACACACGCACATACCACACGCACATACCACACGCACATACCACACACACACACCACACGCACACATCACACTCATACACCACATCCACACACCACACGCACACACCACGCGCACACACCACGCGCACACATCACACGCACACAAAACACGCTCACATATACACGACACACCACACACACACACACACCGCACACACACACCACA
>CM026394.1:38631881-38644381 GCA_014843695.1 Archivesica marissinica
ATGTATATACACGTGACACTATTTCATATTAACCAGATGTGGTGAGACGATGACCATATGTATATAACGGACACTATCATATTAACCATTGTGAGACGATGTACCTATATGTATATACACGTGACACTATTCCATATTAACCATATGTGGTGAGACGATGTACCTATATGTATATACACGTGACACTATTCCATATTAACCATATGTGGTGAGACGATGTACCTATATGTATATACACGTGACACTATTCCATATTAACCATATGTGTTGAGACGATGTACCTATATGTATATACACGTGACACTATTCCATATTAACCATATGTGGTGAGACGATGTACCTATATGTATATACACGTGACACTATTCCATATTAACCATATGTGGTGAGACGATGTACCTATATGTATATACACGTGACACTATTCCATATTAACCATATGTGGTGAGACGATGTACCTATATGTATATACACGTGACACTATTCCATATTAACCATATGTGGTCAGACGATGTACCTATATGTATATACACGTGACACTATTCCATATTAACCATATGTGGTGAGACGATGTACCTATATGTATATACACGTGACACTATTCCATATTAACCATATGTGGTGAGACGATGTACCTATATGTATATACACGTGACACTATTCCATATTAACCATATGTGGTCAGACGATGTACCTATATGTATATACACGTGACACTATTCCATATTAACCATATGTGGTGAGACGATGTACCTATATGTATATACACGTGACACTATTCCATATTAACCATATGTGGTCAGACGATGTACCTATATGTATATACACGTGACACTATTCCATATTAACCATATGTGGTCAGACGATGTACCTATATGTATATACACGTGACACTATTCCATATTAACCATATGTGGTGAGACGATGTACCTATATGTATATACACGTGACACTATTTCATATTAACCATATGTGGTCAGACGATGTACCTATATGTATATACACGTGACACTATTTCATATTAACCATATGTGGTGAGACGATGTACCTATATGTATATACACGTGACACTATTTCATATTAACCATATGTGGTCAGACGATGTACCTATATGTATATACACGTGACACTATTTCATATTAACCATATGTGTTGAGACGATGTACCTATATGTATATACACGTGACACTATTCCATATTAACCATATGTGGTCAGACGATGTACCTATATGTATATACACGTGACACTATTCCATATTAACCATATGTGGTCAGACGATGTACCTATATGTATATACACGTGACACTATTCCATATTAACCATATGTGGTCAGACGATGTACCTATATGTATGTACACGTGACACTATTCCATATTAACCATATGTGGTCAGACGATGTACCTACATCTATAAGTCTGAAATAAAAATCTGTTCTGTTCAGTTCTTGATTTCATATATCTGAGCTTAATGTTGTCTATTGTCTACTAGTTTTCTGATTCATTGTATTAGCCTACAGTCAATCCTGTCTTAAGCAGTCAGCCAATGGAATCCCACAGTGGCTGCTTAGTTTATACAAATTTATATTAGCTCGATTGCGAAACAAGTTATTACAACTTATATTAATCACTCTCGAGACCTCATTCCTGGTGGAATCCATCGCCACGAGGGAGAGAGAGAAGAGGCAACTTGGAATTTAAATGCCTTGCCTAAGGGCACAATCGTAACGGTCCCAGCGGGGCTCGAATAGTGGGGTTATTGAATAGTCCACACACGTTTTCATTTTCCGATTTATGCAGTCATACTGCACGTCATGCTGAAACGTCAATGTAAACGTACACTCGTATGTGGCTGCTTAGCACAGGTGGTTGCCAATGTCAAATATATAATAAAACAACATATTGGGAATCTAGAAAATGGCTGCTTACTACGTGTTAGCTTCTTAATGGCTGCTTATTAGCTGCTTATTGGAGGTGGCCATTGACACAGGTTTGACTGTAATGATCAAAACTCATTGTGTATATTTCAGAGTCTTTTCTGTTGTGATTCTTTATTTTGTTGTTGGAACATTGCTGCTGAAATTCGTCAAGAAGAAGGAAGGAACCGGGGTGATACCAAACTTGACATTCTGGAGAAGTCTACCTGTTTTAATTAAGGTAATTTACACATGTCTTTAAAGCAGCACTATATCGTAATAAAGGATTTGTTCGGTAAAATATAATACTAATGTATGTTTGTTTACAAAACTCGAAATAGTCGCTCAGAAACGATAAAACCTCAATAAATATACACTGTCGTACACGCGAATTGTTTATCAACACACGCAATGTAAACACGCATAGCGTGCATGCGTGAAACAACAGCGGATGTAGAAAAGCACGTTGGAATGTCAACATATTATGAACATGAAATACTATCTATCTATCTTCCTCTAATATCGAATCCCTCGCGGGGATGTAGACATATCCCTAAAAGACTAACAAGTAATTCAATTAAAAAAGACAACGTGGGATAAATGGGGACGATGCATTCCGATTGTTAACAAGTGCGTGACCGACCGATTCGGAAAGTCCTACTTTCGGTTTCGAGTTTGTTTTATGGCAACAAACACTGTTTACTTATTGAACATAATTATGCAAATTATAATTTAAGAATGCGTAGTAGCATTGCTATTTTTCAAATATATTTTATTTCATACGATATAGGGCTGCTTTAAGGATACGGGGACCTAGACATGTTTTCATGGACTGGCTTAGCCGACCAAGCGGTTAACCAGTAATAAGCAATGTGGGTGAGGTGCCTTGCTCAATGAAACTGACACTACATACATGGCCTGACCGAGTATAAATCCCAGGACCGTTCGATTCCAAATCCGACGCTCTACAACTGTACCACGGACGCCACACATTGCGCTGTATGCGAGCGTCCAGTTTGTTATACATGTACTTGCAATACTTATCGTCGCTACCGGTTGCCCATATGAGCGACGCCTCCTAAAGAGATTAGTCATTTTTAGATTTTGGAGGATAGTACAATGATACAGATAGAGACCCATTCCAGAATCTCCTCTGGTGCTTTTACCTGCAAGGTGTAAAGCACCGACACGAGACCTCGGTTTAAAGTTCCATCTGAAAGACTGTTAATCATATTAGGATCAGACGGGGGATCGAACCTGCGATCCGTGGATTCTCAATCCAACGTGTTGACCACTGGACTACGGATCTGTCTGTAACAATGTTATAAGTGTTGAATACAATATTTATTATCAAAGGAATACAGTCAAACCTGTCTTAAGCAGCCAACCAAGGGAATCACTGAAAGTGGCTGCTTAGCACAGGTGGCTGCTTAATAGAGATCAAATGTATAGTAAACTAGCATATTGGGAATCTTGAAACTGGCTGCTTAATACAGGTTGGCTGCTTAATATAGGTGACCACTAACACAGGTTTGACTGTACATGAATATGGTTTTCTATGTAACATAAATAATAAGTAGGCAAAACATTAAACATCTTTAATTCCAAAATGTTCAGAACACACCATCGTGTACTGCAAGTTACTCGGCTTGATGCTTCTATTAATGTGCGCCAGCCATGTTTCTCTTCTTTTTTGGGAAAGTTCATTTGTTTTCTCGCCTTGTGGAGTAATTACAGCAGGCAGTCTATAAAATGACACCTTGTCTCTTTTCCCCCGATTCGCACAACCGAATACACCACAAAAGTTAACCATTATCCGTTAATAATGCGCCTATTGTCCGTGTTTACAAAAGAAATCTTGCAGAACGTGTGTATTGAATTTGTGTAGTGGAGCGTACTCCAACATGGCCGACGCATTAGCAATGACGTCACGCGAGAAGCCTCTATAGGATAAATTTGGAAGTGCAAAAACTGAGCACTGTGGTTAGCGCGCTCGCTTCTCGCCAATGCAACGGGTTCGATCCTCGGACCGGGCAGTATGTGAGATGGTACGGTGGTCGCCAGATCGGACAGGTGGGTTTTTCTCCGGGTACTCAGATTTCCTCCCACACGATTGACCATATTATACGCTTTCATCCGAGCCAACGAGAGTGATTAATATAAGTTGTTAGAACTTGCTTCGCAATCATTGTAAAATAAAATAGAGTTTAAACTGAGCCATCTCTATTGAATATAATTTTGTTTACATTTTTTTCAGAATGGAGCTTTGTTTACAGTGAGTAAATGTCGTAAGAGTACGACTCGCTACGATGAAATATGAGCATGGATTATACACCCGGATAAACGAGCACTTTAGAGTGTTCATACATATCCAAATACATACTGTTGGTCCGAACATCCAACTTATTTTACAGAACAGAACAGTATCTTTATTTAGGAACACAGATTACAAAACATGACATTTTGTAATAACATATGAACAAAAAATAATTTCAAAATAACGTACATGGGTACTGGACTACCTGTGAAATAGTGATTTTCAATCAAATGAAATGTGTATTTATGGTATGGTTATGTTAATAGAATTCGCACCTTGAAACAGATCCAGTAGTGTTGCTTCGATATTTCACAATTAAAGCCGGTTCTAGAGTGTGTTTTACGTTTATTTATCGTAGCTACCGGTTGCCCATATGAGCGACGCCTCCTGAAGAGATTAGTCATTTTAGATGTTTGGAGGATAGTGCAATGATACAGACATAGACCCATTCCAGAGTCTCCTCTGGTTCTCTTACGTGCACGGTGTAAAGCACTGACACGAGACCTCGGTTTAACGTCCCATCTGAAAGACTGTTAATTGTATTAGGGTCAGACGGGGGATCGAACCTGCGATCCCTGGATTACCAGTCCAGCGTGTTACTACTGGACTACAGATCCGTCCGGTTCTAGAGCTCGCAGCTTAGTATATAAGTAATAAAACAAACATACATACTTATATAGAGTGTTTATTAGAGTAAGATATGATTTTATGTCATCGAGTGATCACCGAAATGTGTATTGTCACGAGTGGCGTCATTGTGATCACCGAAATGTGTATTGTCACGAGTGGCGTTATTGTGATCACCGACATTTGTATTTCCGCGAGTGGCATTATTGTGATCACCGACATGTGTATTTCCACGAGTGGCATTATTGTGATCACCGAAATGTGTATTTCCGCGATTGGCGTTATTGTGATCACCGAAATGTGTATTGTCACGAGTGGCGTTATTGTGATCACCGAAATGTGTATTTCCGCGAGTGGCGTTATTGTGATCACCGAAATGTGTATTTTCGCGAGTGGCGTTCTTACACTAATAAACACAAATCTTCTTTTTCTTTTTATGATTGCCAATGAGTTTGGCTAATATAATATTTATTTTCAAATAGTATCCACTTTACTGCCCTTTCGGGAGCCTCATTGTACTACAATACACAACCGCACAACCACTTCTGTTAGTGTGAACGTCCGTAATAAGAAATAGTTCGGGTATAATTTCAAGTTAGTTTCAGCTTGCTGTCAACAATTGCTGTCAAACTACAGACAAATAGGACTAAATGGACCATCACTGTGAACCCAAGAACGACGGAGTCGAAATGAACATTCATACGCGCAAGTGGCAAGGACAGTTCTGGGCGTTCCAGCATCACCGTTACCACCGGAAGCAAATACAAAGAGATTGTCGAAATTTTAAATGGTGTTTGTCTCCTCAAACTTTCACATACAGGGAACTCTTAGATACTCATGGATATACACGCTCATTGATTCATCAATGTGAATACTTTGGAAGTCGTGATAGCGCAGTGGATGAGCGTTTGCTTCAGGTGCGAAAGGTCCGGACAAGTACTCCGCTGGAGCCGTTACGATTGTGCCCTTAGGCAAGGCATTTAAATTCCACAACGCCTCTTCTCCCTCCGTCATGGCGATGGATTCCATCAGGAATGAGGTCTCGAGAGTTTGAACAGTTTGATAAGCCATATAGGCTTGACACTATACATACAAACATTTTAAGCCATATCCAATCATGTTTTAAAATGGCATCCCGTCACATCAGACGGATCTATAGACCAGTGGTAACACGCTGGACTGGTTATCCAGGGATCGCAGGTTCGATCCCCCGTCTGACCATAATAAAATTAATAATCTTTCAGATGAGACGTTAAACCGAGATCTCGTGTCGGTGCTTTACACCGTGCACGTAAAAGAACCAGAGGAGAATCTGGAATGGGTTTCTGTCTGTATCATTGCATTATCCTCCAAAAATCTAAAATGACTAATCTCTTCAGGAGGCGCCGCTCATATAGGCAACCGGTAGCGACGATAAATAATAAAACGCACACACACCACACGCACGCACGCACACACACACACTTTGAACCCTAAACCACGTGTCCAGATCACAAGCGTATGTGGAAAGGTGTTGCTAGGTAAATTGCAACGTTAATTAAACTTTACAAAAACAAAACAACACATTTCTAAACGGTCACCTGATGTTTTATAATATTTGGAGCCAACTAACAAATATACAACATCAATATTTTATTATTGTCATTTAATGCATTTTATTCCATATGAGGATACAGCATTTCACTGGCTTAAGCATATATATTTGACCTTATAAGATAAGATAAGACATTTTTTATTATAGTGACATGTGCGTTCATACATACAATATTACAATAAATATATAATTTTACAATAGCACCCGGCCCAGTGGACCTATAAGTCACCTTAAACTTTAAATTATAATTATTAACAACCGTTAACGGTATACAATATACCATTAGCTATGACAACTGATTTCAATTCACAAGTTATTAAGTATGTACAAATATACATATATGGACATATAAGACATTTATAGTACACAAACATTTATGAATACATAATACTTCTTCTCAGCATGTAATATTTCATTATACATTTTCTGGGGTAAGTATTCATAAGTAGGCAAAGTTTATCAGTTTCTGACATGTTCAAGTAATCAATATTCAAAATAATATCACCATAAATGTCTTGTCTTATTTCTCTGTATAAGTCACAGTCTAATTATATAAGATTAACCTAATTTACAACAAATAATTATGTACACAATAAATACAAGTGGATTGAAATGAAAGCTAAATGCTTATTGGATTTCTCTCCAGTTTTCATTGCATTGCATAAAGATATGTACAACAGTATGAAATATGATTATATGAATATTGATATTATATGATTATTAGTTTGCTCCAAACACTGTAAGACAACAGGTGACCGACTAGGAATGTTGTTGAGTGTAGTGTTGAAGTCAGCATAGCGCACGCGCTTCCGGTATGAACGACCCGGGGTTCCGACTAGGAATGTTGTTTAGTGTAGTGTTGAAGTCAGCATAGCGCACGCGCTTCCGGTATGAACGGCCCAGGGTTCCGACTAGGAATGTTGTTGAGTGTAGTGTTGAAGTCAGCATAGCGCACGCGCTTCCGGTATGAACGGCCCGGGGTTTCCGACTAGTAATGTTGTTGAGTGTAGTGTTGAAGTCAGCATAGCGCACGCGCTTCCGGTATGAACGGCCCGGGGTTCCGACTAGGAATGTTGTTGAGTGTAGTGTTGAAGTCAGCATAGCGCACGCGCTTCCGGTATGAACAGCCCGGGGTTCCGACTAGGAATGTTGTTGAGTGTAGTGTTGAAGTCAGCATAGCGCACGCGCTTCCGGTATGAACGGCCCGGGGTTCGGGTCCAGCAATAGCCGTTACGGTATCCTTAGACACGGTGCTTCGTCTCCGTATGCGTTTTAAATATAACACTATAATTCGCTATGTTATATTACATATGTTATATTTCGGGTTTTACGCCTGCATCAGCACCATTTCGGGCTATATCGCCGGCGGGCAGTTTACCTAACAACACCTTTCCTGGGCAGGCTCCAGCGGTTAACCAGTACTTGGGTGCACCAACCTCCGTAAGAAACTGCCAACTTTTTCATATAAATGACTATAATTCACATGCAAATTTATCCTAGTGTTAGCTTTCGTAAACCACAATTTATTAGTGATTTTGTTACACATATCTATAAAGGGAGGTAATTTACAAATGGTAATTTAATAAAAGCACGTTCGTTTGTGGGCATATTTTCCCAATTTTACTTTTTTTCATCAAATTTACAACGACCTTAACCACTCGACCACGGAAACGTAATATATATATTATATATATCGTACAAAATCAACCGGAAGTAATGGGAGTTACCCCACACATGACCGGAAATCTGCGAAACCGGAACCACACATCAACCCAGAAGTCATTACCGGAAGAGCGGAAACCACTTGTATTAAAATGTAAAATAGTGTTCATAATAACCTGCAGCTGATCGGGTAGTAGACTATCTACATAGTGGTACATTTCAAATAACCTTCCAATCTATTGTTCCGTATGTGAAGAAGATTTAACATTAGTTAAAACACTGTCATGACGTCATACATTTGTACTTGCAGTACATTATTATTATTCTTGGACTGCTCTCAAAAGGCCAGAGTATTACATCAAATCCTATGCGTAAATGTTCGAAATTAACAATTTGAGTGAGTATTATATGTTCTATAAGTGTGTGTATGTGTGTGTGTGTGTTTTAAGTAAGATATATACCTCAAACGGATCCATTACATAAATAGTAGCACTGTGTTCGATGCTACTCGCCTCACACAGTCCAATATTTTACATATTGTGTCGTTTTCAGCTTATATCCTATGCTTAGAATAGTGTATGTAAAAATAATTACTCTTCTTATTTATTTCATCTAGTATACAGTCATAAATGTTTCTTGTATCATCTCCAATGAATGCTCGAGTTTTCAGTGACAGAAAATGAACCGTGGATAATGGATTTTCTCTGCCACTGGTTGTATGTTAGCTATTTCTGATAATCGTTAACATTCCTCCCTTTCAGAAATAGAAATACATTTTTTCAGCTTCAGATCTCATGTTTCGTGCCCGCAGGAGGAACGTTCCTCCCTTTGAAAATAGAAATACACGATTCCGGTTTCTGTTAACTTGATAGAAATGAATATTTCGGCACTTATTACCATAGTACAGATATATGCTTGGACAAGGGAGGAACGTTCCTGCTAGAGAAATTAATGAATGATTTCCGTTTTTCCTTACTTCTGATGCAAATATAATTGTTTGCACTATCTTATGTGTTCGTGCCCACAATGGTGCTACGTTCCATCCTTTGAAAATATAAATACACGATTCTGGTTTCTGTTAACTGTTGATGGAAATGGATATTTCGTAACATTTTTTTTCAGTTTCTGTTAAAGTTGGATAGAAACGTATATTTCCGATTTCGGGAACGTCCCTCCATTTGAGTAATGCAGAGCTATGTCAATTGCCTATTTGATGAACAACTTCTTGCACTCCTTGGCCAATGGAGGAACTTTCCTCCTTTGGAGTAATACAGACATATGTCAATTGCTGGGGCCGTTACCAGTGTGCCCTTAGGCAAAGCATTTAAATTCCATCTTGTCTATTCTCTCTCCCTCGTGGCGATGGATTCCACCTTGTCTATTCTCTCTCCCTCGTGGCGATGGATTCCACCTTGTCTATTCTCTCTCCCTCGTGGCGATGGATTCCACCTTGTCTATTCTCTCTCCCTCGTGGCGATGGATTCCATCATATCTCGATAGTGTAAGAACTTATTTCGCAATCGCGCTAAACTAAATGTGTATAAACTAAATGTGTATAAACTAAATGTGTATAAACTAAATGTGTATAAACTAAATGTGTATAAGCTGAATGTGTATAAACTGAATGTGTATAAACTAAATGTGTATAAACTAAATGTGTATAAAGTGAATGTGTATAAACTAAATGTGTATAAAGTGAATGTGTATAAACTAAATGTGTATAAAGTGAATGTGTATAAACTAAATGTGTATAAAGTGAATGTGTATAAACTAAATGTGTATAAAGTGAATGTGTATAAACTAAATGTGTATAAACTAAATGTGTATAAACTAAATGTGTATAAAGTGAATGTGTATAAACTAAATGTGTATAAACTAAATGTGTATAAACTAAATGTGTATAAACTATAAACTAAATGTGTATAAACTAAATGTGTATAAACTAAATGTGCATAAACTAAATGTGTATAAAGTGAATGTGTATGTATAAACTAAATGTGTATAAAGTGAATGTGTATAAACTAAATGTGTATAAAGTGAATGTGTATAAACTAAATGTGTATAAAGTGAATGTGTATAAACTAAATGTGTATAAACTAAATGTGTATAAAGTGAATGTGTATAAACTAAATGTGTATAAACTAAATGTGTATAAAGTGAATGTGTATAAACTAAATGTGTATAAACTAAATGTGTATAAAGTGAATGTGTATAAACTAAATGTGTATAAACTAAATGTGTAAAACTAAATGTGTATAAACTAAATGTGTATAAACTAAATGTGTATAAACTGAATGTGTATAAACTGAATGTGTATAAACTGAATGTGTATAAACTGAATGTGTATAAACTAAATGTGTATAAACTGAATGTGTATAAACTAAATGTGTATAAACTGAATGTGTATAAACTAAATGTGTATAAACTAAATGTGTATAAAGTGAATGTGTATAAACTAAATGTGTATAAACTAAATGTGTATAAAGTGAATGTGTATAAACTAAATGTGTATAAACTAAATTATAAACTAAATGTGTATAAACTGAATGTGTATAAACTAAATGTGTATAAACTGAATGTGTATAAACTAAATGTGTATACACTAAGGTTGCATATAGGCCATTTACAGTTCGTCAAGAACGTCATTCTGTAGTATATTCAATATTGTTTATACAAATGTATTTTATTGCGAAACAAGTTTATACTACATTAGATTAATCGTTATCAAGACAGCATTCCTTATGGAATCCATCACCTTGGTGGAGATATAAGAGGAAATGTGGAATTTAAAGACGCGTTAACCGCCTCCGTGATCGAGTGGTTAAGGTAGCTGACTTGTATACCACTGTAACCTATCATCTCTGATGGTCACGGGTTCGAGCCCCGCTTAGATCGTGTCTCATTTATATGAACAAGTTGGCAGTTTCTTACGGAGGTTGGTGCACCAAGTACTGGTTAACCGCTGGAGCCTGCCCAGGAAAGGTGTTGTTAGGTAAACTGCCCGTCGCTCAAATGGGAAACCGGTAGCGACGTTAAATAAACTTAAATAAATAAAATTGTTTTAAAAATGCTGCTGCGTAGATTACTCCCGACCCATGAAGATACTGTGGATTAACGTCCTATGACAGCTGCTCCGGGTCGATAATAGGCCAGGGCGAGGTTGCAAGCTACAATATACGTCTACAATAATGCGTCTGTGCAATACTACATATCGATAACATTCCATTGTGCGTAGTATGTCGTTAATATAAAAGTCATATGCTTACAAAATAACCCGATTATCCCACTTCACTTACAAGAAAGAAACACGTTTTTTGACAATAAAATACAGATCAATTCGTTCAGAAGGGGTGCCCCTAATGTAGCGAATTGTAAGGCATTTGGACAATATACTAGGTACAGTCAACATCTCCATTAAGCAGCCAACCTACATTAAGCAACCAGTTTCCGGATTCCAAATTGTTTTATTGTACATGTGCCCTTTATTAAGCAGTCATATGTGCTAAGCAGGCACTTTTTATGATTCCATTGGCTGGCTGCTTAAGACGAGTATAACTGTATGCGATGTTTGATATTCTGGCAAAATATAATGTATACAATATCGAGACATATATACCTGACGTACATCATGTTTACATAGATACGTTTTATATCATGTGTTAAAGGAAGTGTCTATATGAAGATGACTTATAAGCCCGTTGGGCCGAGTATTAACTATAGTATTAATTATATTTGCATTGATATCGCATTTCCTTCGATGAACGTATATTCCCTATTTGTATCCATTTTCAAATGAATTTCTTCACTAATGATATACAGCTGACATGTGTACTCGAAGTTACGGGCATGCGCATTCGCAGTGTTGGGCAGCGTTCCTCGAAAGAAAAGGCGTGTCTTACAGTTTACGCTGTTCCAAGGATGATCTATTTACCGGACTCGACACACGGCAAGTTGCAAATCTCGACTAAATACATTTGTAATGCTAAGTGTGCAATAGTTGTTCTTTGTAATGAATGAGACAATTAAATATAATAATTAACTTTGCTTGTATTCAGTGTAATAACACCATCTCATAATTTCTTATATGCACACACGTGTAATAACACCTTGAAGGATTCTGATTGGTCGAATAAGCTTTATAATTTGTAAATTAAACTTTATTTCTATTTGAATTGGCAATACAAACTAGTTTAAGTATAGACGCAATTATAACGCTGTTTAACATTTAAATATAACGCTGCTTCGCGTAGTGACGTCATGTCAATTTAGTGACGTCATGACAATTTGCCCTGACACGTGGCACCAAAATGAAAGTAGCAACGTTACTTATTAATTAAAACTAGCACGCTACGGTAATGTGATAAAAAGGATCGTACACTCGTCGTGA
>CM026394.1:38649381-38693687 GCA_014843695.1 Archivesica marissinica
ATATTGGCACCAGGCAGGAGCTTACTCCGGACCTGCAGCGAACGCCCTACCACTGCGCTATCACGACATCCACGATATCGGGTTCTTGTATACGCTAGAAAGTAATGCAAACATTCAGTGGTTGGTCGGAGATTGGGACGGTTTGTTCGCTATAGCGCTTCATAATGGAATTTCACTATACGCCAGTTGTTAACTTGCGATGAGTAACTACTTACTTCTCATTGTAGATTTCCCCGTGCAATCGAGTGTGAATGTACCCGGTGCTTCATATCAGAAAGAATCACAAACACGTAACACAGCACCTCCAATAGACAAGGACAAAGAACCTGATTCAAAAATTCAAATGACAATAGAAGACTGGTTGAACATACTGAAACTGATGAACAATATTGATCCAGAAAGAATGCATAAACTAGGTTTGAATAATTATGAATTTACAGGTAAACTTGACGATATACCGGCTGATATATTAAGCGAAATAATAAAGAAAGTCAGACTAGATAACAAAGGCATGACAGCGAATGTTCATAAAGAAGATGATGACAACATAGTGACTAATCATGGCGAAACATCAAAAGAAACAAATCTTAATGCAATTATTGATCAACATACTAGCCAACAGGATACCTGGTCAGCATCGAGTTCATCGAAATCGGTATTTCCAACAGCTACACAAAGACATACGACAGCGAAGCTTCCAACTGAAGAAGTACAAACCACTAAAGAACAAACTTCATCAGACATTACAACCGACGAGAAACCTATTATTAATGAAAAACAGTTAACAAAAACTATTACGTATCCTATTACATATCCAAATACGCACGTATCTTCCATATCAACAGCAACATCATCATTACCCACTTCATCATCGTCATTGTCATCTTCATCAACATATACTCTATCGTCAACGTCATCAACACCTATACTCACTTCATCAACATTAAAATTTACGTCATATTCGTCAACGTTATCATCATCACTTTCATCTTTACTTTTTTCATCATCACCCTCATCATCATCATCATCATCAAGATCAACATCATCATCTCCCTCACTAACATCATCGACATATTCGTCAACAACATCAACATCTTCTCCATCTACAACATATTCAAGTTCGACATCCTTATCATCAAGTTCTTCTTCGACATCTTCCCTATACCTAACATCACCTTCTACATACTCATCTTCACCTATATATAGACTAACATCTTCCACTGCATCTTCAATATCTACAATTACTTCATCTTTATTATCACAGATGTCTTCAACATCTAGACAGCCAACATCTACATTGTCATAAATACGCGCGTAATCGGCAGGAGCAACATCAGAACGTATAATTTACACCCGCTGTAAGGAACGGGCATTTTTATGCTACGTTTATGAGTGTGTGCGTCTGTCTGTGTGTGGAAAGCATAACCCGTCAAGTTGTTAATGGATTTGAGTGTGTGTTTTACGTTTATTTATCATCGCTACCGGTTGCCCATATGATCGACGCTTTGGATTTTTGGAGGATAGTGCAATCATACAGACAGAGACCCATTCCAGAGTCTCCTCTGGTTCTGTTACGTGCACGGTGTACAGCACTGACACGAGATCTCGGTTTAATTTCCGAGACTGTTAATTGTATTAGGGTCAGATGGGGGATCGAACATGCGATCCCTGGATTACCAGTCCAACGTGTTACCACTGGACTACAGATCCGTCTGTAATGGATTTGAGGAAACTGTGTGGATATATATACTAGTAGATGGCTGGTCGTAGTTGAAGTGTATTGATTTTGGGAGAAATCGGTCATGGCCTGTGGGCAGGGGAGGACTTTCAATGGCGCGACCCACTCCTTTTGACCTCTTTTGTAAACTATGTAACTATGCATGCTTATAACTCGAAAGCAAGATAATTAATACTAATAGTTTTATGGAACACATATAGGAATACTCATATGGTGTCGTCCATGCGAAGTAACATGGGTGGTTGAAGTTGATGGACAGGTGTAAAGTAGTTCACAATAAAGGTATAACAGTTGGTGTATCCTATAATCATAAACATTTAAATAAAACATAATCAGATAAACTAGACTGGAAATTAATGACTTGTGAAGGATGTTGACTGGAATAGAGTTTTCGTCCATGATTGTTTGTAAAGATGTGGACTAGTACAAGTGATATATATACATTCGCAGGCACGTATTTACTATACAGCATTGAAGGCCCGGGCCTGGAGATTGTCCCAAAAAATGAAAAATCCAACCCTCCCCGAAAATGCAATAGCAACTATAGGGGGTGGGGTACCATGTTGTACATCTCTGAAAATATCGAAATTTGAACGTCTAAGACGTGCATTAAAATGCACCAGAGTGCACCATTGGCATTCTAGGATTCAAAGTCTTCCAGGCACATCAGCAACATCACATATTCGATGCTCAATTTATTAGTCTGGCCTACAAGCTCAAAATCGCTAGCTACGCCCCTGATTAGTGATGGTTATATTGAATCGAATACAACGAGTTCTTATGATAAATATAATTAATATATATATATATATATGTAGTAATAACAATATGCTCGCCCATATGGTTTACCGGCGGCGAGGGTAAATAAACTCAATCATCAATAACAATACATTCCGAACTATCGTGGTGGTATGCATGCAGCTAAAGTCTAAATGGTTGGTAAATATCTCTTTCAACTTTATCCAGGCCGCCTGGAGGTTATGAAACTTATCCAATCTCAAACCCAATTGCAAGCTTCTGATTGGTTCAACTGAGAGCAAATATCCGACTCAAAGACTCAACCAATCAAATTTCTTGAGCCTGAGATCTTTTATTCTATTGTTATCTAGTATGATACAATATTGATTGAAACAGAGAACTTTGTATAATATTAAAGCGACAAAGCAAAGAAAGAGCGGTAAAGTTAGTGACCCAGCGTGTGACTCGAACCCACGACCTCTCGAACACTAGTCGGACAGCTCTACCAACTGAGCTAACCGGGCCGTTGTTCTACCCACGCCCAAATACACTACAATATAGAACATTAATAAAAAAAATGTTGCCATGTTAGAAATGACCCCTTGTGACTAGGTCTAAATCCACAATATGCACGACGTGGCCTAGGCACGTACCACAGTAGCAGCTTAGTCAAGACTTCGTCTCCTCGACACAGACTCGGTTCCTTGTATAGGTATGGCATGAGGGGAACAGCCCGGGTGCCTTGGCGTTACGAAGACACTTGGAGAGGATAGCTTTGCCGGTTGTTGCTACTGTGGATGACAAATATGGAGGATGTGGCCGTTTTCGAAAAAATGGAACACCGATACAGGACTTGTCACCCTGGGAAGAAAGAAGATGCCTAATCGGGATGTCACTAAATAAACTTCTTAGAGAAATCAGTAATTAAAGATACACATCATCAGACCCTTGTGAAACCGTGTGTGTTTCACGTTTATTTATCGTCGCTACCGGTTGCCAATATGAGCGACGGCTCCAGAAGAGATGTCATTTTAGAATATGGAGGATAGTGCAATGATATAGACAGAGACCCACTTCAGAGTATACTCTGGTTCTTTTACGTGCACGGTGTAAAACACCGACACGAGACCTCGGTTTTTAAGTCCATCTGAAAGACAATTAATAGTATTAGGGTCAGACGGGGGATTGAACCTGCGATCCCTGGATTCGCAGTCCAACGTGTTAACCACTGGACTGCTGACCCGCCTGCTAATTGTGAATCCGTACACAAATTTATATACTATAAATAAATAAACACTATTTCAGGCAAAAGAGCTATGTGGATAAACCAGGACCTCGCATAGACTTGTACATGCATTGATATTTGTTTTGTATAATTTATCGCCTCTGCCTTGCTGAAAATATACTCAACACACCACTCTTATTTCCAAGAGCATATCCTGTACCATGTGGTGTAATTGTGCGCGCAATCCGGAACTCGTTGTCCCATCGCACTATTTCCTTGCATCGGCAATCCAAACTGACAATGTGTATAGCACCAAGTGTACTGTTATGTTTAACATCGATCACGTATATCTCCTTCGTCTTGGGATTATATGTGATCCCTGTCGGTTCATTTAGCGGAAATTCTACCGTGCCCCTATATCTCCCCACAACTTGACCGTCCAATTTGAACACCACGAGGCACTTGAGATTCCAGTCACAAACGATGGCTGTCCCGTCATCCGTCACTTTCACATAACGAGGGTAGGAAAACCTTAGGATTGGATTACCAACGTCTGATCTGAAGCTTTGAATAATTTGTCCTCCATTAACTCCGACGATATCTATAACTGGTTCTCCGAATTGAGGAACTTGACCGCAGATGAACAATTGCGACATTTTACAAAATGTTAAACAGGCGTACGATCGCAACGTTGGAATTGTGCTGATTGTGATAATGCTGTGTTCTGTTGCTTTTATCTTGTAAACTATATTGAGTTTTGGAACAGTAACAGCTACAACGTCATCTGTCATATCCGTAATGTCCCATGGTTCCTCTCGAAATATCAGTCCACCAAAAGAATCACCGGCGGAATTGAAGTATTTCAACTTTTTATTCCATCTATCAATAACCAGGAATGAATTATCATGGATAGTAGATACAGCGAATATTCCCGACACTCTTCTATCATTTGCTTCGTTCACAGAAAACACCTTGGAAACCTTAGGTCGGGATAGTCTTGGAGTAGTTGTCTGGGTAGGAGCAGCTATCTCGTACATTCTCGATTGCAACTCCGTGTCGCTGAAATGCCGGGGCATGTATAAAGGCGCCCTATCCGTTCCAGATTCGTCAGATTGGCTGCCACGACTTGTCCGCTGCTGCGATTCTGGTAGTTGTGAGTACGGAGGTGGTGGGCCTCCAGGGTACGGCGGTGGCAGCTCGTCTGGTCCAGGTGGTAAAGGAGATGATGGCAATCCAGGGTAAGGAGGTGGCGGATCATCATCGCGGTCCCGAGTGTTTGATTCGAGAGAGGTTTCCTGTTCATTTGCAGTTATTGCGGCTGATTGTCCTACGTCCGATTCAGACGATATGTTGACTAACGTTAACTCATCCACCGGTGTATTTATTTCATTCGTTTGCTCAGATACTAAATCAAGTTCTGGATCATTTGGGACTTCACAAGTGCTATTGTCCGCTTCTCGAATCACATTTTGTTCAAGAGTTGACAAAATGGATTCATTTGAGATACATTCTGATACATCTACAGATGCTATTGCGTGAACGCTGTCAAATTCATTTATTAACTGTCGAATCTGATCTGTCGCTGACTGTGGTATTTCAAGTACTAGAGACTCATTCCCTCTTGCCGGACTTTGTGATACCCGATCTTCATATGGAATTGCATGCATTGGCGATGCATCTCTTCTTGTCTGGTTTGGTGTCACCTGATCTATGAATGGAAGCGTGTTTTCAAGCAATGACAATGCGTTGTTTCTTGCATCTCTTGGTCGTTCATGATCTGCTAAGGAACATTGATTTTCACGCTGTGGCGTTGCATCACTTTTTGTCTGGCTTCGTGTTAACTGATCTACGAATTCATGCGTATGCTCAGGCATTGATGATGCGTTCCTTCTGGCATCGTTTGATGCTATATGATCTCCTACATGGCGTGGATGTTCATGCAGTGGAGACGCATCCCTTCCTAATTGACTTGGTGTTACCTGATCTAATAATGAATGCGATTGGTCACCTAATGGCCATGCGTTCCTATCTGTTGTGTGTAATGCTGTATTGTTTCTCAATGACTCTGCATTTTCAGGCACAGGCGACACATTCCTTTGTGCCCGACTTGTTGTAAACTGATTTGCCAAAGGACTTGGATTGACAAGAACTGGTGATGCATCCCTTCGTGTCGGACTTAATCCTATCTGGTCCGTGTTTGGCCGAAGAGCATCATGTAATGACGACGCATCATTTCGTATCCGGGCTGGTCGGATTGGATCTACCACTGGACGATGATTATCCTGAACAGGCGACTCTTGAACTAGTAGATTATTAGGGCTCCTCCTATTGATCCGTGGTGGTGCTTCAACACGTCGTTGCTGATGTTGCTTGACTTCATGTTGCACTTGTCTTCCACGTTCGTGTACTGTTGGTAGATCAACTCTTAGTTCATTATCTGCATCGGTACTTGTAACACTTCCGCCATGGGAAGGTTCAGCCGCTTCAACAGCAATACCATGTGATTGGGCAACTTCATTAATTCGTTCACTTTCAAGGGTGTCTCCATTTAGTGCTGCCGAATCGGAATTTAGAATCTCTACGCATGCTACATTACTGTTCAGAATCGTTTCTTCAGTTTCTGAGTTAACGAAAAATCTTATCACAAGGAATTGGTCTCGTACAGTTGTAATATCTTTCTTAACCTGTTCACATTTGTTCATATAGTTTGATGCTTTTACGAGTTGTTTGAGGTATTCTACGCGGTTTCCTCTTTCTGTTCTGTACGTCTGTTCCATGGTTTGAAGCATAGCCGTCTTTTCCTGCAATGAAGCATTTGTCACTTTGCACTGTTCTATTTTCTCGCATATCAGCATATTTTGTCTATCAACCTTTTCTTCCATCACATTCAGCAGATCACGCTCGTCCTGTTTTAGCTTGGATAACACTCTATCCTTCAATCTGTTATAATAACGTTCAATTTCACCCTTTGTTTCGGTTCTCTTTTTCAACATTCGGTCCCTCTTTCTAGACAAACCTTTATGGAAATTAGACATAGTGTTGCTGACATGTTCCATCTTTGCACATAGTGAACCTTTCAATTCCTGGCAAGCAATATGGACGTCATCGCTTAGATACAATACTGAACATTCCTGGTGATAGTAGATCTCCGCAAACAAACATTTCTGACACAGGAATTTCACGCACGTGGTACATATAGCTATGTATGTGTTGCCTACGTGGGAGCCGCACATGTCCCATCTGGACGGCACGGGTGGTGGTGTAACATTTAGTGACTGTCGTCGTGGCGGAATACCAGGTGCTCGAGCTCGTGATAATTCCATTGTCTCCGGAATTAGTACAAGAAATGGATTAACTTTTCAGATTATAAAAAAGTCCCTGTCTACGATTCATCCGAGATTTATAAAAAAAAAATATATATTTAATATAGCAATATGATCGGTGAAATCGGCATCTACAGAGGTGGACCTTCTTGCATTTCATTAGCTAGACACATCATTAATCTATTAGTTCCTTTAACAACGATATGCATTCATTTGAATCTAGAGTTATACCGTGTCCTAAATCATGAACCTTCGCTGTGTCATTCATGTCTCGATTCAGATCACATGAAACGTACCGAATAAAATAACTTTGCCATATCATTTTCATTCAACACTTGATATCTGTCACGCAAAGCAACCACAATGTTGTTTATCAATTAAACACACACGAATATAGTTTTCGTCAGTAAATCAATGATGTTCTTTTAAGTACTCGTATGCTTCTTCAGTGTTTGATTCAACGAAACTCTTCCGCTTTGGGTGAGTCACTATGTATACAGATCTTAGATCTTTGTCCTGACGAAAATGTGGTCGATTCGAATATTCGCTATTCGTTTCACAAGTCAAGCATTCACCAACGGAGGTCAATATCAGTGTTTTATTCTTCAAGATTAAAGGATCTTCGAAGTCCAATTAAGTCTGTTCACATTCATGGGTGATAGGAAGCTCTTTATTTTTCGCACTGGTATCTGGAAAAAAGAGGAATACATGTACAGTATTTCCAAATAATATAGTAATAATAATAATAGTAATGATGATGATAATGATGATGATGATGTTGATGCTGCTGCTGACGATGATGATGATGCTGCTGCTGACGATGATGATGATGCTGCTGCTGCTTGTGACGATGATGATGATGCTGCTGACGATGATGATGATGATGATGATGCTACTGACGACGATGATGCTGCTGCTGCTGCTGCTGTTGCTTGTAACGATGATGAAGATGATGATGATGCTGCTGCTACCGCTGCTGCTGCTGATGATGATGATGATGAGGAGGATTTTGTTAAAATAATGATGATTATGATGATGATGATGATGGTGATGATTGTGATGATGATGATGATGATGATGGTGATGATGATGATGATGATGGTGATGATGATCAGTCAATGTCAGTATAATACCTTCAAATAAAGCACAATTATGTAGAATAAAAAATTAGTGTACTGGTTAGATTAAATGTAAATATACTGCACCATAATATAGGAATTTAGCTTAGTTTGTACACATTTATTTTAGCTCGATTGGGAAACAAGTTCTTACAACTTATACTAATCACTCTCGAGACCTCATTCCTGATCTAGCTGGCGGTTCGTATCTACGCTACTGTATAATCTGATTAAAGTGGTTCCCGGCTAGCTATACTGTGGCACTTCTTTCTTTTTTTATTTAAGTTTATTTAACGTCGCTACCGGTTACCCACTAGAGCGACGGTCAGTTTACCTAACAACACATTGCCTGGGCAGGCTCCAGAGGTTAACCAGTATTTGGTGCACCAACTACCGTAAGAAACTGCCAACGTTTTCATATAAATGAGACACAGTCTGAGCGGGGCTCGAACCCGTGACCACACGTGATGATATGTCATAGTGGTATACCTAGTCAGTGACTTTAACCACTCGACCACGGAGGCGGACTCTACCACACTATTAGTGATATATGGATAACATGTCAAGTTCCTGTGTATATACCAGTACCAGGAAGTGTTATTCGTATAATGTTCCTGTTTGTAGACTCGGGGAGGGGGACGTGTATTCATCGCAAACCTTAATCTGCTGAATAAATTGGACGGAATGTGCAAACAACATAGATCAAGATTAGCCGCGGCGTAACGCCGCGTCTGGTCAGTATCTATGCTGTTTCAATCAATTGTTTTAGTTTAAACATAATTTATTTCAAACCATAATATTTAGAAGTATTTGCAATCAATTGTTTTAGTTCCACTATCCGAATAGCAAACATCATACGGCACGTTCAAAGATAGCATTAGTATGTATGTATGTTCCATTATTGTCAAACCCCTTGCGCGCACCTAGACATGTTTTCCTGGGCATGCTTAGCCGACCATAGCGGTTAACCAGTACTAAGCAATGTGTGTAAGGTGCCTTGCTCAATGACACTACATACGTGGCCTGACTGAGTATCGAACTCGGACCGTTCGATTCCAAATCAGACGCTCTACTAGTGGACCACGGATGCCACACTGTTAAAATTAGCTGTGGTTAGCAGGTTACGGGTTTAAGAACCTAATTGGGAAACGACATACGTATTCATACACACACATTTAATCGAAACAATACAATATCAATGAATGGTTAATTTAAACATATCTCCCTTTAAATTTAAGTTTAACTCTTTCACCGCCAATGTCGCATAAAAGCGACTTTGTAAAAAAGTAGAGAACCCGATCGGACAGAACAGAACATTCCGTCTGTTCAGGCTATATGCTGATTGCTCTTCAGACAGTGGAGCTGAAGCACATGTCCGAATAGCAAACAACATAGATCCTGATCAGACGCGGCGTTACGCCGCGGCTGATCTGGATCTATGTTGTTTGCACATGCTCTGAATTTATTGATCTTTTCTTTAACCATTTGCGTGACTCTCCAATATGTTTATGCAATCAAGGTATTGAAGATGAGGAACACTGTTTCTTCAAATGTAATAGGTATAGAATTGAACGTCATTCACTTTTCGTAAATACTCGTAGATTCCATACATTAAGTTCCATAAAATTACTTCGCGGCATAGAGTCGTTAACAAATGAGGAAAACAAAATTTTATTTTTGGAAGTGTAAACTTACTTACATATTGTATTAATTGTAAATCAATAGTACAGTATAATTATGTCATACGCATAAAGATACAATACATGTACATAGCAATGAGTATGAAAATAAAAATTGCTTGGGCCACAAGTTTGAGCAACACCCGCACCAGTAACTCCATTTGTCAAGTCAAATGCTTTATTGGCAAAAACAGATACATGTCCATCGCCAAGAAACGGATTTGGCGGTTATAAACAAATTGTACAGACGATGCGAATAAGGTACGAGTATACATGACACTAACATGTACTATTCAAACATAGATATCTAACTCCCTGTTGCAATGTCATGTTATTCAATAAAGCAGATTAATGTAGATATATACCGTCTCCGTGACCTAGTGGTTAAGGCGTCCGCCTACGGAGCGGGAGGTCGAATGTTCGAACCTCGTCAGGGGATCGTTCTGAAATGGCCGGTTGGTGAGCCGCCAGCTAGTTAAATGATGGTTACCGATTGCCTAACGGCCTGGCCCCTGGCATACACGACTAGGATTCGGGATACTAATGTTCATTGAAAAAGAGGTGTCTCATAAGTCAGCAATGGCTGGCCCTTTAAATAGGGGTGACACTCACTAAAATAAACAAACACTTAACTTTACTTTATATTGGTATAGTTGTCAGATGTACATCAACTTTACTAAATTAGTCTCCTTTTATTTGTAGCCAACATAAATATAAAAAGCTAATATACTTTTAGCTAAATTTATAATTTTATTTGTTTGTGTTGCTTTCAAAAGAGTTTTAAATGTGTTAATAGTGTGGGTGTTTTACGTTTATTTATCGTCGCTACCGGTTGCCCATATGAGCGACGTCTCCTGAAGACAGACAGAGACCCATTCCAGAGTCTCCTCTGGTTCTTTTACGTGCACGGTGTAAAGCACCGACACGAGACCTCGGTTTAACGTCCCATCTGAAAGACGGGTCAGACGGGGGATGAGGGTCAGACGGGGGATGGTCTCTGTCTGTATCATTGCACTATCCTCCAAAAATCTAAAATAACTAATCTCTTCAGGAGGCGTCGCTCATATGGGCAACCGGTAGCGACGATAAATAAACGTATACACACACAGTCAATGTACCTGCTCATTATAGATTCACAATGACACAGCACTTACCTTACATATGTGTTACTTAATTGTGGTATTTCAAGTTTCCAAGTTGTCTTTATCCCACACACATATATCATCAACAGTTAAACCCGTTACTTCAATTAGCTATTCCATTTTCAACTCGTAAATATTTTAAGACGTGTTTCCTCATACATTATGGTGATATGCCACCATTTTGTCATACACCTCCCGTCGCTACTCGGATATTATCCTATAATACATGTAAATATTTGCTTTAATGTCGATATGAACGCAGGTAAAGACAAGTACACCTTTTATTGACAACAAGGGAGATAATTGACAGTTTCATATTTCAACAAATACCGAACGCAGTTACCGGTATTTATTTCTTGGTGAGTGTAATTTGATATTGCGAACATAAAACGTAACTTCAGAAATGATATGCAGTTATGTAGTAAAGTATTTATGCAAAGTTCTGTATTTATAGCATACACATGACATGCAATATTAATTGGGAATGTCATCACGTTTTTAAAAGGGCTGTGACCACAGGGATTCGGCACGTTTGGGGGTACTAGTATATATATATATATATATATATATATATATATATATATATATATATATATATATATATATGTCACTTAAATATATACTAGTACCCCCAATTGTGCCGAATCCCTGTGGCTGTGACCACAGACAGTACCGTAGCCAGAGACAAATTTCAAATGAGGAAATCTAGGGGGTCCGGGGGCATGTTTCCTCTTAAAATGGTTGGGGTATAGAAGCGATTTCCTGCGTTTTCTGATTTAATGAGTTTAGACGTATACATATTTACTGACCTTTCAACTCTCTAGCAGTCTATATTTTATAGAGCAAAGGGATATTGTTTGCATATTATATTTTTGGACTTTGGGAATTTTAACCGAGGCAGTGTCTCAGTGTGGCTACGGGCCTGACATGCGCTTGGGATCTGGACAAATGGTTTCGGGTTCAAAACCAAAAAACATTTTTTATAAGAACACTATAGGCTATTTTTTTTATAAGAACACTATGACAGTGTATTTTATTATATCTGACGGGGTTCGAACCTGCGATCCCTGGATTACCAGTCCAATGTGTTAACCACGGGACTACAGGTCCGTCTGTGTTGTCTCACCTTGACCGATGGGTAGGTTTTGTAATCGTTTAAGCTCGCCCATATGGTTCGCCGGCGGCGAGGGTAAATAAGCTCAATCATCGTAATCGTGTGCATTCAGTCGTGGTCTGTTCCCATGTGTGTAATACTCTAGATAATAAACTGATTTTCACTGCATTCCCTTTTCTCGAGGTGTCAAGTCGTGTTTATTCGACTGGTCAATCATTCTACATTTAATTAGTTGTTGTCAATGGCAAACTTGGATTTGGAGGTTGGTTGATTTGGTTATGGTTTTAGTGTTTTTTTTTTATATTTCTAGAGATCATAAGTGAGCTATGTCATAGTATTTGTAATTATTCCAGGAATGTATCGCATGCATCCTGGGCATACCCTGGGACACCTCACCCCGCCGGGTGCATCCTGGGCACACCCTGGACCCCTCACCCCGCCGGGTGCATCCTGGGCACACCCTGGACCCCTCCGGGTGCATACCCTGGATCCCTCATCCCTCCGGGTGCATCCTGGGCATACCCATCACCCCGCCGGGTGCATTTTGGGCATACCCTGGACCCCTCACCCCGACGGGTGCATCCTGAGCAAACCCTGGACCCCTCACCCCGCCGGGTGCATCCTGGGCATACCCTGAACCCCTCCGGATGCATCCTGGACCCCTCACCCCGCCGGGTGCATCCTGGACATACCCTGGGCCCCTCACCCGCCGGGTGCATCCTGGGCATACCCTGGACCGGAACCCTCACCTCGCCGGGTGCATCCTGGGCATACACTGGACACTCACCCCGCCGGGTGCATCCTGGGCATACCCTGGACCCCTGACCCCGCCGGGTTCCCAGGACCATGTTGGAAACCAAAATGCATTGTAGCATCAATCAAATATCATTTCTAGACTAAAACAGACATTTCTGGAAAAAAAGAAAGTGTAAAAAAATAAATTCTCAGAAATTTTTGTTTTTGTCTAGAAATGATATTTGATTGATGCTACAATATATTTTGGGTTGCAACATGGTCCTGGGAACCAGGGGGGTCCAGTGTATGCGCCTGGATGCATGTGGAATGTACAATTCAAGACATGTACCAAGTACATACATCTATAATTTAAAATGGCGCCATTTACTAAATTCCGATTTAAATGGTATTGGACTATATCAATGTTTGCTCAGTCCGCTACCTCTGCGTCCTATCATCACTGATGGTCTCGGGTTCGAGCCACACTCAGACCGTGTCTCTTCATATGAAAATGTTTGCAGTTTCTTACGGAGGTTCGTGCACCAAATACTGGTTAACCGCTGCAGCCTGCCCAGGAAACGTGTTGCTAGGTAAACTGCCCGTCGCTGAAATGGGCAACCAGTAGCGACATTAAATTTTAAAAAATCCCTGTTTCTCTATCATCTATGCTCACATTGTTCTATAACAACTTACAGATTACGTCACCGTGAGAGAGAGAGAACGTGTGCCAGTGGAGTTTGATGGTATAACAACTTACAGATTACGTCACCGTGAGAGAGAACGTGTGCTAGTGGAGTTTGATGGTATAACAACTTACAGATTACGTCACCGTGAGAGAGAACGTGTGCTAGTGGAGTTTGATGGTATAACAACTTACAGATTACGTCACCGTGAGAGAGAACGTGTGCTAGTGGAGTTTGATGGTATAACAACTTACAGATTACGTCACCGTGAGAGAGAACGTGTGCTAGTGGAGTTTGATGGTATAACAACTTACAGATTACGTCACCGTGAGAGAGAACGTGTGCTAGTGGAGTTTGATGGTATAACAACTTACAGATTACGTCACCGTGAGAGAGAACGTGTGCTAGTGGAGTTTGATGGTATAACAACTTACAGATTACGTCACCGTGAGAGAGAACGTGTGCTAGTGGAGTTTGATGGTATAACAACTTACAGATTACGTCACCGTGAGAGAGAACGTGTGCTAGTGGAGTTTGATGGTATAACAACTTACAGATTACGTCACCGTGAGAGAGAACGTGTGCTAGTGGAGTTAGATGGTATAACAACTTACAGATTACGTCACCGTGAGAGAGAACGTGTGCTAGTGGAGTTAGATGGTATAACAACTTACAGATTACGTCACCGTGAGAGAGAACGTGTGCTAGTGGAGTTTGATGGTATAACAACTTACAGATTACGTCACCGTGAGAGAGAACGTGTGCTAGTGGAGTTTGATGGTATAACAACTTACAGATTACGTCACCGTGAGAGAGAACGTGTGATAGTGGAGTTTGATGGTATAACAACTTACATATTACGTCACCGTGAGAGAGAACGTGTGCTAGTGGAGTTTGATGGTATAACAACTTACAGATTACGTCACCATGAGAGAGAACGTGTGCTAGTGGAGTTTGATGGTATAACAACTTACAGATTACGTCACCGTGAGAGAGAACGTGTGCTAGTGGAGATTGATGGTATAACAACTTACAGATTACGTCACCGTGAGAGAGAACGTGTGCTAGTGGAGTTTGATGGTATAACAACTTACAGATTACGTCACCGTGAGAGAGAACGTGTGCTAGTGGAGTTTGATGGTATAACAACTTACAGATTACGTCACCGTGAGAGAGAACGTGTGCTAGTGGAGTTTGATGGTATAACAACTTACAGATTACGTCACCGTGAGAGAGAACGTGTGCTAGTGGAGTTTGATGGTATAACAACTTACAGATTACGTCACCGTGAGAGAGAACGTGTGCTAGTGGAGTTTGATGGTATAACAACTTACAGATTACGTCACCGTGAGAGAGAACGTGTGCTAGTGGAGTTTGATGGTATAACAACTTACAGATTACGTCACCGTGAGAGAGAACGTGTGCTAGTGGAGTTTGATGGTATAACAACTTACAGATTACGTCACCGTGAGAGAGAACGTGTGCTAGTGGAGTTTGATGGTATAACAACTTACAGATTACGTCACCGTGAGAGAGAACGTGTGCTAGTGGAGTTTGATGGTATAACAACTTACAGATTACGTCACCGTGAGAGAGAACGTGTGCTAGTGGAGTTTGATGGTATAACAACTTACAGATTACGTCACCGTGAGAGAGAACGTGTGCTAGTGGAGTTAGATGGTATAACAACTTACAGATTACGTCACCGTGAGAGAGAACGTGTGCTAGTGGAGTTTGATGGTATAACAACTTACAGATTACGTCACCGTGAGAGAGAACGTGTGCTAGTGGAGTTTGATGGTATAACAACTTACAGATTACGTCACCGTGAGAGAGAACGTGTGATAGTGGAGTTTGATGGTATAACAACTTACATATTACGTCACCGTGAGAGAGAACGTGTGCTAGTGGAGTTTGATGGTATAACAACTTACAGATTACGTCACCGTGAGAGAGAACGTGTGCTAGTGGAGTTTGATGGTATAACAACTTACAGATTACGTCACCGTGAGAGAGAACGTGTGCTAGTGGAGATTGATGGTATAACAACTTACAGATTACGTCACCGTGAGAGAGAACGTGTGCTAGTGGAGATTGATGGTATAACAACTTACATATTACGTCACCGTGAGAGAGAACGTGTGCTAGTGGAGTTTGATGGTATAACAACTTACAGATTACGTCACCGTGAGAGAGAACGTGTGCTAGTGGAGTTTGATGGTATAACAACTTACAGATTACGTCACCGTGAGAGAGAACGTGTGCTAGTGGAGTTTGATGGTATAACAACTTACAGATTACGTCACCGTGAGAGAGAACGTGTGATAGTGGAGTTTGATGGTATAACAACTTACAGATTACGTCACCGTGAGAGAGAACGTGTGCTAGTGGAGATTGATGGTATAACAACTTACAGATTACGTCACCGTGAGAGAGAACGTGTGATAGTGGAGTTTGATGGTATAACAACTTACAGATTACGTCACCGTGAGAGAGAACGTGTGCTAGTGGAGTTTGATGGTATAACAACTTACAGATTACGTCACCGTGAGAGAGAACGTGTGCTAGTGGAGTTAGATGGTATAACAACTTACAGATTACGTCACCGTGAGAGAGAACGTGTGCTAGTGGAGTTTGATGGTATAACAACTTACAGATTACGTCACCGTGAGAGAGAACGTGTGCTAGTGGAGGTTGATGGTACAACAACGGGTGTAATCCACAATTGGTAAGCAAACACATATGTACAAATGTATATGCAATGTCTAGGGTTTATGTATAGTTGACTGTCTTGGTTTTTAATATGTTTTACTTGGTCTGGCCACTATTCACCAAGATATGCAAGTTCGATCCTTTTAGATTTAATACTGTCGATAAGTGTTTGTTCATATATATGTCTTAATAACATTGAGGTATATGACATATTGTATACATGTATCATAATGTGACATATTATATACGTGTATAATAATGTGACAGATTGAATAATAACGTGACAGATTGCATACATGTATAATAATGTGACAGATTGTATATGTGTATAATAATGTGACAGATTGCATACGTGTATAATAATGTGACAGATTGTATATGTGTATAATAATGTGACAGATTGTATAATAATGTGACAGATTGTATATGTGTATAATAATGTGACAGATTGTATAATAATGTGACAGATTGTATATGTGTATAATAATGTGACAGATTGTATATGTGTATAATAATGTGACAGATTGTATAGGTGTATAATAATGTGACAGATTGCATACGTGTATAATAATGTGACAGATTGTATAATAATGTGACAGATTGCATACATGTATAATAATGTGACAGATTGTATACGTGTATAACATGACAGATTGTATACGTGTATAATGTGACAGATTGTATACATGTATAATGTGACAGATTGTATACGTGTATAACGTGACAGATTGTATACATGTATAATGTGACAGATTGTATATGTGTATAATAATGTGACAGATTGTATACGTGTATAACGTGACAGATTGTATACATGTATAATGTGACAGATTGTATATGTGTATAACGTGACAGATTGTATACATGTATAATGTGACAGATTGTATATGTGTATAATAACGTGACAGATTGTATACATGTATAACGTGACAGATTGTATGCATGTATAACGTGACAGATTGTATACATGTATAATAACGTGACAGATTGTATATGTGTATAATAATGTGACAGATTGTATAATAATGTGATGGATTGTATATGTGTATAATAATGTGACAGATTGTATAATAATGTGATGGATTGTATACATGTATAATAATGTGACGGATTGTATACGTGTATAATAATGTGACAGATTGTATATGTGTATAATAATGTGACAGATTGTATAATAATTTGATGGATTGTATACATGTATAATAATGTGACGGATTGTATACGTGTATAATAATGTGACAGATTGTATATGTGTATAATAATGTGACAGATTGTATATGTGTATAATGTGATGGATTGTATGTGTATAATAATGTGACAGATTGTATATTGTATAATAATGTGACAGATTGTATGTGTATATAATGTGACGATTGTATACGTTAATAATGTGATGGATTGTATAATAATGTGAGGATTGTATATGTGTATAATAATGTACAGATTATGTGTATAAAAGTGACAGATTGTATGTGTATAATAATGTGAGATTGTATAGTGTATAATAATGTGACAGATTGTATACATGTATAATAATGTGATGGATTGTATATGTGTATAATAATGTGACAGATTGTATACATGTATAATAATGTGATGAAAAAAAAACAGATAACATTATAATAATGTGATGGATTGTATATGTATAATAATGTGACAGATTGTATACATGTATAATAATGTGATGGATTGTATATGTGTATAATAATGTGACAGATTGTATACATGTATAATAATGTGATGGATTGTATATGTGTATAATAATGTGACAGATTGTATACATGTATAATAATGTGATGGATTGTATACATGTATAATAATGTGACAGATTGTATACATGTATAATAATGTGATGGATTGTATACGTGTATAATAATGTGACAGATTGTATGTGTATAATAATGTGACAGATTGTATATGTGTATAATAATGTGACAGATTGTATATGTGTATAATAATGTGACAGATTGTATACATGTATAATAATGTGATGGATTGTATACATGTATAATAATGTGACAGATTGTATACATGTATAATAATGTAATGGATTGTATACGTGTATAATAATGTGACAGATTGTATGTGTATAATAATGTGACAGATTGTATATGTGTATAATAATGTGACAGATTGTATACATGTATAATAATGTGATGGATTGTATATGTGTATAATAATGTGACAGATTGTATACATGTATAATAATGTGATGGATTGTATACATGTATAATAATGTGACAGATTGTATACATGTATAATAATGTGACGGATTGTATACTGTTAAAAACAAAAAAAAACAAAAAAAAAACAATATGTGTATAATAATGTGACAGATTGTATACATGTATAATAATGTGATGGATTGCATACATGTATAATAATGTGACAGATTGTATACATGTATAATAATGTGACGGATTGTATACGTGTATAATAATGTGACAGATTGAGTGTATAATAATGTGACAGATTGAAAAAAAACAAAAAAAAAAGGATTGTATACGTGTATAATAATGTAACAGATTGAAAAAAACAAATATGTGTATAATAATGTGACAGATTGTATATGTGTATAATAATGTGACAGATTGTATATGTGTATAATAATGTGACAGATTGTATACATGTATAATAATGTGACGGATTGCATACATGTATAATAATGTGACAGATTGTATACATGTATAATAATGTGACGGATTGTATACAAAAAACAAAAAAAACAAAAAAAACAAAGTGTATAATAATGTGATGGATTGTATACGTGTATAATAGCTGGATGAGTTAAGCTAATTATATTCAGGTAGAAGTGACTAACAATTATTTTGCATTGTTTGTTTTTGATACTTAAATTGATGTATACGGATGAAAGGAATAGTATATATACTACTTATGTTTGCTTTCCTCATGGTACATGATACTCACTCGTAACTGTTCTAACTGGCTATAATATTTACAGTGTATTGCCCCCCCCCCCCGACAGATTAATTTTATAACATAACGTTATGAGGGTTTATATATACCGTATTGATCGTAACAATTAATTGATTATCGATAACTTTGCCTGGGCCTCAATTTGTTACATGTATTGACAGGTATTGTAACAGTAAAACCATGCATTGCTGTAAGTTCATCTGCCAGACTTGTCTGTATTCCAGGTCAGCCCAATGTCGAAAATGTCGCATCATTAGCTAAATTGCTTAGTTGGCGCATGGCGAATCTCCAGCTACTATTTGCAGAGGATGAACCCAGGTGTCCTGAGCAATATTTCACACACATACTGTGTATTACTGGTAGCACAGGGATTCGGCACGTTTGGGGGTACTAGTATATATATTTGTATATATATTTAAGTACTTAAATATATATACTAGTACCCCCAAACGTGCCGAATCCCTGTAAGTACTTAAATATATATACTAGTACCCCCAAACGTGCCGAATCCCTGCAACTGGTACCTGGGTTGTACCACCGACTTTCAATAAGTCGAATAGCTTCATAAGATGAAGAAAGAATTTGACGCTCCCCATGGGATTTGAACATACAGCGATTTGAAGTAAACGACTAGGATTTATTCTAGAGAGGAAAAAGGGCAGGGACAGAGGGAGGGTCAGAACCGAGGGAGGGTCAGGACAGAGGGAGGGTCAGAACCGAGGGAGGGTCAGGACAGAGGGAGGGTCAGAACCGAGGGAGGGTCAGGACTGAGGGAGGGTCAGAACCGAGGGAGGGTCAGGACTGAGGTAGGGTCAGAACAGAGGGAGGGTCAGATTGTATCGTTAATTTTAGTATATTTATCTAAATTTGTTTGGACCTTTTTAAAGCCTTCGTACGAGAGTGCCTTTGGGCTGACAGACCTTTATGAACTCAAACTCGCGCTAAAGCTTAAAAAAAGTCCCAACAAATTTAGATAAATATATTAAAATTAATAAAATATATATATATGGACAGACATAAAGGTCAGACAAAGTGCAAAGGATGGACAGGGCACGATGCCCTGTGATTCCTCTCTAGAAATAAACCATTCAACCTAAACCGTCGACCACAGAGGCCCATGACTAAAAAAGAACAGCAGTAAGCAAAAGCCAGGTGTTTAATTACGTATGTAAGCAAAAGCCAGGTGTTTACTTATGTATGTAAGCAAAAGCCAGGTGTTTACTTATGTATGTAAGCAAAAGCCAGGTGTTTACTTATGTGTGTAAGCAAAAGCCAGGTGTTTACTTACGTATGTAAGCAAAAGCCAGGTGTTTACTTATGTGTGTAAGCAAAAGCCAGGTGTTTACTTATGTGTGTAAGCAAAAGCCAGGTGTTTACTTATGTATGTAAGCAAAAGCCAGGTGTTTACTTACGTATGTAAGCAAAAGCCAGGTGTTTACTTATGTATGTAAGCAAAAGCCAGGTGTCTACTTATGTATGTAAGCAAAAGCCAGGTGTTTACTTATGTGTGTAAGCAAAAGCCAGGTGTTTACTTATGTATGTAAGCAAAAGCCAGGTGTTTACTTATGTATGTAAGCAAAAGACAGGTGTTTACTTATGTATGTAAGCAAAAGCCAGGTGTTTACTTACGTATGTAAGCAAAAGCCAGGTGTTTACTTATGTATGTAAGCAAAAGCCAGGTGTTTACTTATGTATGTAAGCAAAAGCCAGGTGTTTACTTATGTATACATGTACAAATAGGATCGCTTATAATTGGATCAAGAATTAAGTCAACCATTAAATTCAAAAACATCATAGTATGAATTTATTCTCAACTTTTGACACAATTAATGAACAAATGGTAATGTTATAAAATCGTGAAGAACTGTATGGATACGGAATGCTACACAACGTATCAACGGTTTTATTATAAAGCTAGTGTATCTGTACTGTACATTTACATGAATAGAGAATGCAATCCAATAGTTTCACAACAAACCCTCAATTTCAACAAAGGACCCATCATTTATAGAAACAAAATAACATTTTCTCACATACTTTTATATACATTGTATATAATAAAGTTATATTAATCTATTTATAGATTCATTGCCATGCTTATGGATTGTTTTGTTTCGACTGAAATATGACATTAACCCTTTCAACACCACAGACCTCTATATAGGCTTACAAAAAGTGTAGATCCAGATGAGCCGGCTCGTGACTAGCCGTCTCATCAGGATCTGCACGTTTTGCAAGTAGTATTACTAATTTTAGACAAAATTACCCATCTTGATAAATGAACTGGTCCGAATGTAATTTTCTTATTCATTATTGGTCTAAGAATATCATGGACCAGTCCATGTCAGTTACTTGGTGTTGAAAGAGTTAATTTGTCCTAAATGTGTGTGCTTCCCAAAATAAGACGCGTCGATTCTCCATGTTGTAGTTGTATATACTATCTGTATTTCACTTGTCTAGTTGTGTCTTCATATTCTTCAAGTGTTGTTCATATAGACACGCTTATTGACACAGACCGTTAATCTCCGACGCCTATTGCCACAGCAAGCTGAAATACAACAACAAAAACATATGTGTGCGTTTTACGTTTATTTATCGTCGCTACCGGTTGCCCATATGGGCTACGCCTCCTGAAGAGATTAGTCATTCTAGATTTTTGGAGGATAGTGCAATGATACAGACAGAGACCAATTTCAGAGTATCCTCTGGTTCTTTTACGTGCACGGTGTACAGTACCGACACAAGACCTCGGTTTAAAGTCCAATCTGAAAGACTGTTAATTTTATTATGGTCAGACGGGGGATCGAACCTGCGATCCCTGGATTACCAGTCCAGCGTGTTGCCACTGGACTACAGATCCGTCTGTAACAAAAACATATTGATTTGGCATCTTATTATTCAGGACTGCTGTCCATACTCGCCTATAAGGCAATCTCACTATTAAGTATTAAGACGACCCCCCCTACTTTGGTCCTGAAATCTGTGGGTTTTGGCATGCACTCGCATATAGTTTATACAAATTTATTTTAGCTTGATTGCGAAACAAGTTCCTACAACTTATATTAATCACTCTGGAGACATCATTCCTGATGGAATCTATCGCCACGAGGGAGAGAGAAGAGGCAACGTGGAATTTAAATGCCTTGCCTAAGGGCACAATTGTAACGGCTCCAGCAGGGCTCAAACTCCGGACCTTTCGCACCTGAAGCGAACACGCATCCACTGCGCTATCACGACTTCCACTCGCATATACATGTAAGACGGGTGCTAAAATAGACACCAGTATAAATTGCATGTTTGGCCAGTCGAAGAAATTTTCAGTGTTGGGGTGCATGCTTTCTTTTCTAAAACGTATGGATACTGTCTGGTGTATGTACCCTAGCTTGAAGAGGAGGACAGACATTTATAAATGATAATACGCACTGTATATGGAGACATAAGCGGTTAATGATTTACATTACCTAGCCTGGGAACAGGAGTCGATATATTTTGGCTGGTCAATCATATAAATATATTTTAACACCGAGACTATTAATTAATTGGGTCGTATCGAGTTTCTGATCATATCAATGTCTGGGGAAACTTGGGGGGTATTCTGTGTAATTATTTTAATATTATCATTAATCCTATTAATAGGCCTATTAGCATGTGACTTAATTAATAATGTACTTGAATTGAAAGCGAGGCACTGCAATGTTAATAAAACTGTATAATTGGCTGCCATTTTTGACGGGTCAACGGAATGGTAAATAGTTTTAAAAAGTATAGTGTGCGTCTGATTTGACATATTTACTCAAGATTTAAGTCATCCTTGCTTCAATTACGCTGAATCGATCCGTTACCACATAAACGTAATAGATCAAATTCGCCATCTCGTCGATATAACGCAGAAAAGAAAAATTATGTTGACACAATAATGCAATGTAAATGAGGCTATGGGAGCATTCATGCATTTTCAGAAATGATCGTGTATAACAGTGCCTGTTCGGTGATTACCAAACAAAATCAGTTTCTTTTTTTCGCAATTGTATCTTGCAGATAAGATTTGTCGTTCTTCAATCAACACCCTAGAAAATATGGGTGTAATGTAGGTGGCGCTACGCTCGGAAATCAAGTTTCCCCAGGCTGTCATTTTGCCAAAAGTAAATTAGTGAAAAATCGACAGCCTGGAACCCAGGATTTACCTTAAAAGTGATAAATCTGGCATCCCTTCATCTGCTCCTTTCTTGAAACCTGAAAACAAATGACAAAAGTAAGACAACATTAGTGACAAGATAATTAAATATTCAGGGTTCATTCTACATCAGAATTGTTGGGAGAAGTGAGAAAGCGTGCACATGCAATAAATGGTGTCATTGAATAAATTTCAACCAAATTATTGTTAAAATGCACAGTATGACCATTAAATACAACATTTGAATCTAAGTCTAGGAGTGCTTTATAATAGGTCAGTGTATCTTACTAAACAATTTTTTTTAAAGGAGAAGTGAGGAGGGCAAGGTCAAGGTCCCTACTTTATCCTCTAGAATGATCCCTGAACATTGCGTTAATCATTCAAATTTAATTTATTTATTTCTACTACAAATTACAATAAATAAACGTACTACTACTATCAATGTTTTTTCCCCCTTGTCCACGCGAAATGCATTTATTATAAGGTTTATATACCCTGCTTAGATCGGAACTACCACAATACAGACGGATCTGTAGTCCAGTGGTAACACGCTGGATTGGTAATCCACTCCAGGGATCGCCGGTTTGCTCCCCTGTCTGAACCCACAAAAATTAACAGTCTTTCAGGTGGGACTTTAACGGAGGTCTTGTGTCGGTGCTGTACAGGAGACTCTGGATTGGGTCTCTGTCTGTATTATTGCACTATCCTCCAAATATGTAAAATGACTAATCTCTTCAGGTGTTTGACACATCGGGGACTAAATTCTGGTTGAAAGCGACTTGCCCGAATATAGATTAGACTTGTCCCCGAGTTTCGAGCAATAGGATTTGTCGAGCCTTGCCGTAGCAGATAAACATAAACGCAATTGGTCAACACTATCGATATTTGACATTTTCGTGATGTATATAAAACGGGTGTCGGAGGTTTCGTCAACCCTGGAGGTTTCGTCAACGATGTGAAATGTTTGCAAGTTATTAATTGGCAAGGACTTAGTTATGGACATTAATTGTTAATTGATTTAACTAGATCTGTGTTATTTTCATTTTTATGTGATTTTTATGTATATTTGTTATAGATGGCTGACAGTCCCAGTGTAGAAATCTTCCGGTAGATCCGCTGATTCCAGTGGAATATATATCTTTACTTGGCTTTGGCATGCATCTCGAAAAAAAGGGCTTACATTGTACGCTTGCAAGCTTCAATTATTGTTGCTTAATCGCCTAATTGACGAAACCTCTCACATAATTGAAACTTCTTAACAATTTCCCTCTATATTGCCTTGTTGACGAAACCTCCAGTTGACGAAACCTCCTGCATTCATATAAAACCATCGCGAAAACCGAGAACAAATGATAAACTAACCAAGGTAGAGGACGAATGGGACAAATCCATATCTGAATGTTGTCTTTGCCAACGAAACAACAGTTGTTACTCGTTGTTTCGTTTCAGTACTTATATTGACCATTTTGTGGGGTTTTTTCGTTTTATTTTTTAAGGTCAAAATAACCCGGAAGTACAAATATTACAGCATATATGTAAACTACTTTGTGATTGGTCTAAATGTAGACATATATCCAATCAAGCAAGCTGTTTTGTGTTTTTTATGGACGCATGCGTACTTGGTACTTTGTTACAAAATGTCTGCGCCCATGGGACACATGGATCCGAACAATAAAAATGTTTATTTTCCCCTTAGATCGGGAGCATGCTTGGTGAAAACTAGGCCTGCCTTTTCTCATGATCAAAAGTAAATATAAATTTGAATATCATTTTCACTTTATGCATAATTTTGTCACAAACTTAGTTTTCTAACTAGTAGAAGTAGCTTTTCACTTTATTTTTTTTCTATCTTTGATTTGTAAGGCCCACTCTGGAGCCGTGTATGGTAAAGTCAGACCATTGGTCACCTCGGACCACATTTTGTGTGGTCACCTCGGACCACCTATACAAGTCAGCATACAAGTCCGCATGGTCATCTCGGACCACCTCTACAAGTCTGGATGTTGCAGAGCCTTTCAGCGTAGATGCAACGGGAGAGAGAGTGTGGGAGTCTTCTAGTCCCACTTGTGGACAGCTGTTCTGAAGCTGCCGACTGCACTCGCGCATGCAACACTATCTTCCAGTTTATTCCAGTCAATAATATATTAATAGTCTGTGGCAATGTTGGGCGGTCAAAACCGCCCCCAGTTTTAACCGGCCCGGTCAATACTCCCCAAGTGGTCGATACCGGTCAATACTGGTCGATTGGATAGTCAATTGGGTATTTGTTAAGAAATGTTTCATTTTAATATCAATAATGCATTTAAAAACCCTGCTATACCATTTAGCTTCTATATAGAGTAAATTAAAGTTGTATCTGATTTAACAGATCAACATTTGACTGCCTGATTTTTTATTCTTAGATTAGAGTGTTCACCACTTGTCAATTGAGATTTTTGCCATCTCCTGAGACATTATAGAAATTCCAGATAGGATCTTTAGGTTTCATTTTGACCCGATAGCTGAACAGTATCAAAGTAATGAATGATGATTCTAAGAGATATTTGTTGTTGCTTTTTAAGTGCTTACTTTGTCATCCAAATTTGAGAAGTGTGGCCAATTATTATTTTAAAACTATTGTAAGAGGTGTAAATAACAATTGGGATCTTCAAAGTGGCCTTCAAGGCTAATTATCAAGCAACACCTGCAGCTTTTTTTTATCACATAAATTGAGTCATGAAAGATCAAACAAAATTTTAATTTGCTAATCATTCATTTTCACATGTATTGATTACACTATGGGTCATTATGGGTGCTTCTGTTACATGTATTGATTACACTATGGGTCATTATGGGTGCTTCTGTTACATGTATGGATTACACTACGGGACATTATGGGTGCTTCTGTTACATGTATGGATTACACTACGGGACATTATGGGTGCTTCTGTTACATGTATTGATTACACTACGGGACATTATGGGTGCTTCTGTTACATGTATTGATTACACTACGGGACATTATGGGTGCTTCTGTTACATGTATTGATTACACTACGGGACATTATGGGTGCTTCTGTTACATGTATTGATTACACTATGGGTCATTATGGGTGCTTCTGTTACATGTATTGATTACACTACGGGTCATTATGGGTGCTTCTGTTACATGTATTGATTACACTACGGGACATTATGGGTGCTTCTGTTACATGTATTGATTACACTATGGGTCATTATGGGTGCTTCTGTTACATGTATTGATTACACTATGGGTCATTATGGGTGCTTCTGTTACATGTATTGATTACACTATGGGACATTATGGGTGCTTCTGTTACATGTATTGATTACACTATGGGTCATTATGGGTGCTTCTGTTACATGTATTGATTACACTACGGGTCATTATGGGTGCTTCTGTTACATGTATGGATTACACTATGGGACATTATGGGTGCTTCTGTTACATGTATGGATTACACTATGGGTCATTATGGGTGCTTCTGTTACATGTATGGATTACACTACGGGACATTATGGGTGCTTCTGTTACATGTATGGATTACACTATGGGACATTATGGGTGCTTCTGTTACATGTATGGATTACACTACGGGACATTATGGGTGCTTCTGTTACATGTATGGATTACACTACGGGACATTATGGGTGCTTCTGTTACATGTATGGATTACACTACGGGACATTATGGGTGCTTCTGTTACATGTATGGATTACACTACGGGACATTATGGGTGCTTCTGTTACATGTATGGATTACACTACGGGACATTATGGGTGCTTCTGTTACATGTATGGATTACACTATGGGACATTATGTGTGCTTCTGTTACAGTTGTCCAATTGGCCATTTCAATCGACCAGTATTGACCGGTTAAGACCAGTATTGACCGGTTAAGACCAGTATTGACCACTATTGACCGGTTAAGACCAGTATTGACCGGTGGACTGGTCAATACTCAATTGACCGGTCAATATGCCAACATTGGTCTGTGGGAAGAATGACTGTCTATATTGTTTTGTCCTACACTGCACTGGCACAAAACACCTAGAGTGGTTCACAGTTTGTCTATCTATGATGTTGTCAGTATTATAGCCATCTATGATGTTGTCAGTATTATAGCCACTAAATGTCTTGGGGGTTACTTTACGTTTGTTCTTACGTACTGGTGTTAAAAAGTCATGGCTTGGCAGGGCTGGTACCAGCACCACGAACACCTTATAGAAGAATATCAGTCATCGGCGAACAAACGTACTGTGGATTTGACAGACTCTGGGAGATCATTAATGTGGCAGAGGAATAGTAGTGGGCCGAGCACTGTGCCTTGTCGGCGTGGTCTTCTTCTTCTTCTTGGTGATTTCGGCACTTCCTCAATATTGAGGATTATGTGTCGTCGCTGGTGAATTGAAAAATGAGATAATGATTAATTAACAAATAAGTGAATGTCATCTCGGACCATCGCAATTGACGATATTTTTCAGTAAATGATGTTGAAATTTGGCAAAAAAGAGAGCTAATGGTGTATTTTAGCAACCAATATCAGGTAAATAATATTTCTATTAGAGAGAAAGTGTAAGTTAGGAAAAAAATAACTATTTTCTTTGATCATGTTAATAGCGTTATTAATCATGTTATAATAGCGTAACTGTTGTTCGTCTGATAACTAATTAAGTGTTTTCTTTAATGAGGTTAATTATACTGTTGGCATTAGTAAATTTAGTTGGTCCGACTTGACCATGGTCCGACTTGACCGTAATTCTCTGGAGCATTATCGTACAAAGACAGTTAGTCCTATATACAAGACCTCTACATGGTGGCGTCCGTGTACGGAGTGGCGTCCGTTGTCCAGTGGTAGAGCGTCAGATTTGAAATTGAACGGTCCCGAGTTTGATACTCGGTCAGGCCACTTATGTAGTGTCATTGAGCAAGGCACCTCACACACATTGCTTAGTACTGGTTAACCATTTAGGTCAGCTAATCCTGCCCAGGAAAACATGTCTAGGTCCCCACAAGGGGTTTGACATTAATCGGATATGTTAAACCTCATTTTCGCATAGCTGCTAGCACTTTCCGCCCTGATTAGATTGCGGGATTTCTGACCCTTATGTGTGAATTGGTGTTAAGAATAATCATAAATATAGATATTAAGGATGCTTAAAATATATTGTCTTACTGTTGTGCCTATCATTTAGCTGTTTGCATATCATTTAGCTATTTGAATTCGACATGTGAGATTCTTCCACCTTTCTGCACACACATTTCCTGGTTTGAAACAATTACTCGATTTGCCAACCTCGATTCAAGCGACAACTTTTACTTTCTTACCTCCTGACATCACTTATCATGTTTTTGTATTCAATTACTTTTAAAAATTGTTGGACATATCCGTATTTCTAATCGTATTCAAGGTCACTTTCCAGGGGACACAATTGTGTTCCGTGTCCCCCATAACTTGTTTTTGCCTTTGAAGGACATTTGTAAAAAATGAGGCCCGACACGTATTGAAATGCGAGTCTACATGGCATTTCATTCCGATCTTTCAATTTCGGATTGTAAACAATTGACCTTTCTGCAGACGCTACTTAGACACGCCCCCCATAGTTACAGGTGCTCGCTGTAACCACGCGAGACAAGCTATCTAACAAAATGGCGTCTAACGCAGACCTGCATCGAGTTGATCTAGATAAAATTCCGTCAAATTTCTCGGTTTTATTTCATCCAGATAAGAATATTTCGTTGAAAGCAAGACAGCAAGGGTTTAGGTTCTTCAGTGAAGGTTATTTCTCTAAAGTACAGATAAATTTAACGGATGAGGACGTGTTAAGTGCTTGTTTTAACCAGTTTGTTTTTCCTACATGTACATTTCACTTCTGTGAAACTTTATTTGTCCGAAATTAATCTGGCAAAATAATGCAACACACGAGCATGAACAAGTTATTCCATATTTCTTGTGGATATGAGTGCGTTATGTGTGTGAATCATGCCTGGATCCAGCAATTGCATGTATAAGTGCTTGTGAGTGCATGTGCATGCGTTTGTTTTAAATACCAATATATTTATAAATGTAATCTATTGATAATTAAAAATAAAAGTTAAATCAGTGTCTGGTTCGTTTTAATTCCTGCACATTTTTTGGAAATGGCACGAATTTAACGTCACCTATCAATGTATCTGGATATCTACTATCACTGTCACACAGCCCGTAACTACATCTTTTCACCATTGTCAATGACGAACAGCATTAATTAATTGCAATTAATTTGTAATCAATTTTCAAAAAATAATTTCAGATCACGATCACTCGTTATCAGATTTGATTAAAATTTTACTAAATAACTCGTTTGTCTGACAGAACGATAAAACAATGACTCGATGTAGTAATCAATACTATAATTATGTGCACACATTTTATAATTGACCAATTAGCACAATTAGTGCTAAATTCCGATGTACAATACTTTGATCTTGATCAGATCTGTATCCGGACATTATAAGTCGGCGGTCTCTTTGATGTACCGGTAGTCGGTAAGTTGTTGATTACTCCCAATAAACAGTGTGACGCGTTTAAATTTGATTGCTATGTTTGCTAGAAAAGAATGACAGTATGGGGTCAGTCGTTGCTTTTATAGATGCATTGTTTTTAAAGCAGCTGTCTGGCATTTTGTGGTTCATATACACACTTTTAGATTTGTCCAAGGATTTTGAAATGGGTTGAATTTAATGTCGATCACCAGGATATCGACTAATTTAGTACTATAACTAACCCACACACCAAAGCGACACATTTTCAACATTAAAACAATTTTAAACCCGTATTTTCGATCAAATTCACGCCTTTTCAAATTTGTCTACTCGTTACTAGTTTGTCTAATATGCATTGTTTGTCTAACAAGATGGCCGTGATAAACCGTTGCCGGGGGTGTGCGCGAATGGTGCGATGCGATTGACTAACGCTAGCTGTCAATCAAAATCGGCAGAAAGGTCAATTCACGGAAACTTGGCAATTCAGTCATTTTGGCATTTTCTATCGGTTTTGCCGTCTTCCAGCACCTTCGCACTTGAGGGGCCTTTTGATCGGGATTACGCTCAGATTGGATGGGAGGCACAGGGTTTTTAAGACCGTTGTATTGCTAGCAAGACGTTTTATGTCACTAAAAATCGGTCATCCGAGACTGTCGTTTTGCCACCTTGCATCGACAGAAGTGTTCGCTAATATACAGCTAATAACAGGAAGCAAGAATAATACAAAACCTGTCTACTAAGGGAGATAACCTAGTAAGATTTTAGCCTAAAGTACGCAATGGCGTTCTAAAGGACGGAAATGGAAATTACGATACACGATTATGGAGCACTATACAAATTTACAGTTTCACATTTGCACTGTGTAGTAAGCTGTAATTCAGCCATAATCTGGAATGCACATTTCCTGAAACAGGGTTCATTCTAGATCAGAATTTTTGTGAGAAGTGAGAAAGCGCGTGCTCGCTTCCTTAAATGGTGTTCTTTAATATATTTCTGCAAAATAGGGTTAAAATGCACAGTACAACCATTAAATACAACATTTGAATAGGAGTGCCAGTGTATCTTATGTAATTATGTAATGGGCCAGTGTATCTTACTAGACAAAATTTTGTTTGAAAATCGTAAAAACCAAAAATATATATATTTCTTTTTTTAAGGGAGAAGTGGGGCCCCCCCAGAGGGCGAAGTCAGGGTCTCTAGGATGACAATTTCGCCCACATCGCCCTCTAGAATTATCCCTGCTGAAATATGTCGGGGTGGGAATAATTACGAATGTTGTGGTTCTCACAGATAATGTACCTTTCTGTAAATTAAGTAAATTGGATCAAGTAACATGCATATTTATTTACATTATGTTGGACACATTAGTACATCTACATGCATGTGTGTAAGTAAAGGCCCATACAAGTATCTATGAATATAAGTGGGTGGGGTAACTCGAATTATGTGTGCAGTAGTCTAAATTGTCATGCAGTGAATGGCTGGCCTCAATGTCACGGTGAATGGCTGGCCTCTAAATGTCGCGGTGAATGGCTGGCCTCTAAATGTCGCGGTGAATGGTTGGCCTCAATGTCGCGGTGAATGGCTGGCCTCAATGTCACTGTTATGGCTAGCCTCATTGTCACGGTTATGGCTGGGCTCAATGTCGCTGTGAATGGCTGGCCTCAATGTCGCGGTGAATGGCTGGCCTCAGTGTCGCGGTGAATGACTTCTTACACCTAAAGCAGCCGGAAATAAACTTATACTTATTATTGCTGTCCACAACAAGCGCAATTTTCACGACATGTTTTTTGGTCGTTTTACACCATGTACGTACATGTAATGCTCAGAAGATCTCCAAGTTTCACATACTTGCTTGCAGCATCGGCATTCGGGTATATAGTAACTTTCAGCGATTCAGCTCTTCAAAAAAGCAAAAACATTTTCTCCATTTTTAATAATTTTCAATATTCTCATGTTTGGCAGGATTACAGGTTTTTAGATACTCTTATATATAGAACAGGGAAAATGATGACCGTCACCATGACGTCGCACTTCCTGAAGATAGGCATTTGACTTTCAAATTTTTGTCAATGGTTTCATAGCTGTAGTATGTTTACATTATTGACTAATCGTCATTAGCGTGTTATTGTTGTCTTTATTTTTAAGCATAAGCTGACCATGTTGTAAATACAGGGTGGTTTTTTTTGTTTTGGCCCAAGTGAAGAAAAGGTTACTTAGAAATTGAGACAACCGGCAGTACCTGTGGATACAGTTTGTTTAGCCCATTTCATTCTGGATACCGTTCAAACAGTATTTGCAAAGATCAGATGATCTTGCTAAGACACTTGGCTATGTAGCAAACAACATAGATCCTGATCAGCATGCAGCGTCACGCTGCGGCTGATCTGGATCTATGTTGTTTGCAAAAGCCTTTAAATGTATCCAGAATGGAATGGGTTAAATATAGAATCATCAACGGATATAGCTCAATAATGTTATTGATATTTTCAGGTACTTGTTTGTGTGTTCAGGGTCTGTGATAAAAGTGTACAGTATATCGAGCGGGGAATGCATTCACGAGCTGTGCGGGCACCGAGATTATGTTACTGGTATTGCGATCCACCCAAAAAATAAACTTCAGGTCATTATTTTATTACTAATAAAAATGTTTGTTTATTACCGGTGTAGTGTCGCCCCTATTGAAAGGGCCAGTCATTACTGACTTATGAGACATCTTTGTTATGAACTTCAGTACTTCCCGAATCCTATCCTTGTAGGCCAGTCTGATAATCGGTAACCATTATTTAACTAACGGGCGGCTCACTAACTAGCCATATCAGACCAGTCTGATAATCGGTGACCATTATTTAACTAGCGGGCGGCTCACCAACCGGCCATATCAGACCAGTCTGATAATCGGTGACCATTATTTAACTAGTGGGTGGCTCACCAAACCGGCCATGTTAGAACGTACCCGTAGGTTACAGTGGTATACAAGTCGCGACCGTAACCACTCAACCACGGAGACAGACTAACTGCACAGTGCATGAAACAATGAATGAAATAGGCCTGGAATATCATGCTATTGTTTGGTTCTAGCTTAGTTGTTTGGAGGCAGAGTTCATTTGTCATTAGGTAGTAAAGCACCATTTACACCATAAAGAGTCCGCCTCCGTGGTTACGGTCGCTGACTTGTATACCACTGTAACCTATCATCACTGCTGGTCACTGGTTCGAGCCCTGCTCAGGCAGTGTCTCATTTATAAAAGAAAAAGTTGGCAGTTTCTTACGGAGGTTGGTGCACCAAGTACTGGTTAACCGCTGGAGCCTGCCCAGGAAAGGTGTTGTTAGGTAAACTGCCCGCCGGCGATATAGCCCGAAATGATGCTGATGCATGCGTGAAACCTGAAATATAACATAACATAACATGTATAATAGTGTACTAGGAATACCAGAGTTACTAATTTGTGATAATTTTGCTCAACATAAGATGTTTGAATGTCTAATAATAGACGAAATGGAATTGTCAATTTTAGAATATTTAAAAATAGACATAAATAATAACAGTATTCATAACTAATAATGGTATTTGTAAATAATAATGGTATTTGTAAATAATAATTGTATTTGTAAATGATAATGGTATTTTGTAAATAATAATGGTATTTGTAAATGAAAATGGTGTTCATAAATAATGAATGATGTTCATAAATAATGAATGGTGTTCCAACTTCCTTTCTAGCTCGTATCTTGTTCACTGGACAAAAAGATCATTGTGTGGGACTACACAGATGGCGTGTTACTGCGGGTAAGTATCCAGGCACGGTTGTTGACATCCATTTTGCTCATATTTTGATGAGAAGTGAGTCTGAAGAGCTGAATCGCTGAAAGTCGACATTCTTGTAATGCCTCAATTGTAGAAGATGAAGAGCATAATTGATTTACAGTATCATGAGTGTTAGTCCTTTGCTAACTGTAGATTGTTTTGAGATTTAGTTATTCAGGGTTCCCTCTGTCTGCGCCACTTCTTGTCACCAATTGAGAGAAAAAAAACTGGAACCAATTTGAAAAACTTGGAGAACTAAGAGCCATATAGTTCACAGATAAATATTTGAAGCCATGTATTTTGCAAAGCCGGGTGTGCCAACTATTTTCGCTACCGTAATTCACAACATTTAGCGACAGTATTTGTTTTTTGTCGCAATTGTGCCATTGTCGACCGGCAGCGGGGAGCCTGGTTCTTTGGCTACTAAGAATTTCATTGTGCCCCTGTCACTGGTGTACAGGGATCATTCTATATGGTGACATGTGGACTCTGACTTCGTCATCCCCCTGACTTCACCCCCCTGCATTCGCCCCCCCCTGACTTTGCCCCTCCCCCCTGACTTTTTCCCCCTCCCTCCCTAAACTCATGGCCGTGGATTCCATCAGTAAATATGTCTTGAGCGTGATAAATCTTTATGGAGGAGGCCGCTAGGGCAATTATACAATTTTTAATAAATATATTGTCCAGTAAGATACATTAGCCATTGTAAAGCACTCTTTCTATTCAAATTTTGTATTTACTCGTCATACTGTGTATTTTAATCCAACTTTGTTGAATTTATTAAATACATGTAATACCATTTAAGGGCGCAATCATAATGGTCATGTCCAAGACTTTTAAATCCATGATGCCTCTTCCTCGTGCAGGGCGCATTCTAGGTTAGATTTTTTGAGAGAAGTGAGAAAGCGAGCGATCACGTCCTTAAATGGTGCGTTACATGTATTTAATAAATTTCAACAAAATATGGTTAAAATGCACAGTATGACTATTGAATACAACATTTGAATAGAAGGAGTGCTTTATAATGGACAAGTGTATCTTACTGGACAAAATTCTGTATGGCAATTGTAAAAAAGTGTTTTTGGGAGAAGTGGGGCCGGGCCCCCAGAGGGTGAAGTCAGGGTCTCAAGGGTGACTATTTCGCCCACATCGCCCTCTAGATTGAGCCCTGCTCATGGCGTGGATTCCATCAGTAATGATGTCTCGAGAGCATTAATCTGATGTTTGCGGAAGTTGTGATAGCGCGTTCGATTCAGGTGAGAACGGTCTGGAGTTCGAGCACAGCTATAGCTATTACAATTGTGGTCTGAGGTCTCGAGGGTAATTAATATAAGTTGTAAGAACTTGTTTTGCAATCGAGCTAAAAATAAGTTTGTATAAAATAAGTTATTTACCTGTAGTTTGTGTTGATTGCAGGAGATTTACAGGAACAGTATGCTACATGCCGTGTACACCATCGAGGGAGATAATCGACTATTCTTGCTGCAACAAAGCCAAAACAAGAAAGGTAACTCTCTGGGCTATGAATCTTCCTCGTTGTCGGAGGATTTCTGCATTTTTCTTGTGTGGCAAAATCTTGAAAAATAAACATTATCAGATTTGGTCTCAGCTTGTGTAAGTCATGATAGCACCGTGGTAGCACTATCACTTCAGATGTGAATGGTCCGGAGTTCGAGTCCTGATGGATCCGTTACGATTGTGCACTTAGGCAAGGCATTTAAATTCCACGCCCCTTCTCTCTCCCTCGTGGCGATGGATTCCATCAGGAATGAAGTCTGGAGAGTGATTTATATAAGTTTAAACCAAAAGAAAAGGATTTGTGTTTGATATGTGTTAGTATTGCCACTAATAGAAATACAAATCTCGCTGATCAATCGATGAAATAAATTCCTATCTTGCACGAATAAACACAAATATCCTCTATATATCTGTTTCAGTCTGTGACGTTATTTGCCTCTCTCTGTCTAAAAAGGCCAAGCTGGGACAGGATACACGCCTTTTGACCAATTGTTCGCCAGATTGCCGGAAGACAACGGTCGGGCCTAAGGTAATTAGAATCTAGTAAGAATCGAGAAGGAAATACATACTGCACTGTGACGAAGTATCGACCGTAGACACTAACTAGCACACAAGGAGAGAGAGAGATGGAAATACATACTGCACTGTGACGAGGTATCGACCGTAGACACTAGCTAGCACACAAGGAGAGAGAGAAGGAAATACATACTGCACTGTGACAAAGTATCAACCGTAGACACTAACTAGCACACAAGGAGAGAGAGAGAAGGAAATACATACTGCACTGTGACGAAGTATCAACCGTAGACACTAACTAGCACACAAGGAGAGAGAGAGAAGGAAATACATACTGCACTGTGACGAAGTATCAACCGTAGACACTAACTAGCACACAAGGAGAGAGAGAGAGGAAATACATACTGCACTGTGACGAAGTATCAACCGTAGACACACTAGCACACAAGGAGAGAGAGAGAGGAAATACATACTGCACTGTGACGAGGTATCAACCGTAGACACTAACTAGACACAAGGAGAGAGAGAGAAGGAAATACATACTGCACTGTGACGAAGTATCAACCGTAGACACTAACTAGCACACAAGGAGAGAGAAGGAAATACATACTGCACTGTGACGAAGTATCAACCGTAGACACTAGCACACACGAGAGAGAGAGAGAAGGAAATACATACTGCACTGTGACGAAGTATCAACCGTAGACACTAACTAGCACACAAGGAGAGAGAGAGAAGGAAATACATACTGCACTGTGACGAAGTATCAACCGTAGACACTAGCACACACGGAGAGAGAGAGAAGGAAATACATACTGCACTGTGACGAAGTATCAACCGTAGACACTAACTAGCACACAAGGAGAGAGAGAGAAGGAAATACATACTGCACTGTGACGAAGTATCAACCGTAGACACTAGCACACAAGGAGAGAGAAGGAAATACATACTGCACTGTGACGAAGTATCAACTGTAGACACTAACTAGCACACAAGGAGAGAGAGAGATGGAAATACATACTGCACTGTGACGAAGTATCAACCGTAGACACTAACTAGCACACAAGGAGAGAGAGAGAGAAGGAAATACATACTGCACTGTGACGAAGTATCAGCCGTAGACACTAGCACACAAGGAGAGAGAGAGATGGAAATACATACTGCACTGTGACGAAGTATCGACCGTAGACACTAGCACACAAGGAGAGAGAGAGAAGGAAATACATACTGCACTGTGACGAGGTATCAACCGTAGACACTAGCACACAAGGAGAGAGAGAGAAGGAAATACATACTGCACTGTGACGAAGTATCAACCGTAGACACTAACTAGCACACAAGGAGAGAGAGAGATGGAAATACATACTGCACTGTGACGAAGTATCAACCGTAGACACTAGCACACAAGGAGAGAGAGAGAAGGAAATACATACTGCACTGTGACGAAGTATCAACCGTAGACACTAACTAGCACACAAGGAGAGAGAGAAGGAAATACATACTGCACTGTGACGAAGTATCAACCGTAGACACTAACTAGCACACAAGGAGAGAGAGAGAAGGAAATACATACTGCACTGTGACGAAGTATCAACCGTAGACACTAACTAGCACACAAGGAGAGAGAGAGAAGGAAATACATACTGCACTGTGACGAAGTATCAACCGTAGACACTAGCACACACGGAGAGAGAGAGAAGGAAATACATACTGCACTGTGACGAAGTATCAACCGTAGACACTAACTAGCACACAAGGAGAGAGAGAGAAGGAAATACATACTGCACTGTGACGAAGTATCAACCGTAGACACTAGCACACACAGAGAGAGAGAAGGAAATACATACTGCACTGTGACGAAGTATCAACCGTAGACACTAGCACACACGGAGAGAGAGAGAAGGAAATACATACTGCACTGTGACGAAGTATCAACCGTAGACACTAGCACACACGGAGAGAGAGAGAAGGAAATACATACTGCACTGTGACGAAGTATCAACCGTAGACACTAACTAGCACACAAGGAGAGAGAAGGAAATACATACTGCACTGTGACGAAGTATCAACCGTAGACACTAACTAGCACACAAGGAGAGAGAGAGAAGGAAATACATACTGCACTGTGACGAAGTATCAACCGTAGACACTAACTAGCACACAAGGAGAGAGAAGGAAATACATACTGCACTGTGACAAGGTATCAACCGTAGACACTAGCACACACGGAGAGAGAGAGAAGGAAATACATACTGCACTGTGACGAAGTATCAACCGTAGACACTAGCACACACGGAGAGAGAGATAAGGAAATACATACTGCACTGTGACGAAGTATCAACCGTAGACACTAGCACACACGGAGAGAGAGAGAAGGAAATACATACTGCACTGTGACGAAGTATCAACCGTAGACACTAACTAGCACACAAGGAGAGAGAAGGAAATACATACTGCACTGTGACGAAGTATCAACCGTAGACACTAACTAGCACACAAGGAGAGAGAGAGAAGGAAATACATACTGCACTGTGACGAAGTATCAACCGTAGACACTAGCACACACGGAGAGAGAGAGAAGGAAATACATACTGCACTGTGACGAAGTATCAACCGTAGACACTAGCACACGTGGAGAGAGAGAAGGAAATACATACTGCACTGTGACGAAGTATCACCGTAGACACTAACTAGCACACAAGGAGAGAGAGAGAAGGAAATACATACTGCACTGTGACAAAGTATCAACCGTAGACACTAGCACACAAGGAGAGAGAGACGGATCTGTAGTCCAGTGGTAACACGCTGGTCTGGTAATCCAGGGATGGCAGGTTCAATCCCCCCGTCTGACACTAATAAAATTAACAGTCTTTCAGATGGGATATTAAACCGAGGCTTGTGTCGGTGCTTTACACTGTGCACGTAAAAGAACCAGAGGAGACTCTGGAATGGGTCTCTGTCTGTATCATTGCACTATCCTCCAAAAATCGCTCGTATGGGCAACCGGTAGTGACGATGAATAAACGTAAAACACGCACAGGAGAGAGAGACACAAACCTCTCAGTAATCCGTCTCTTTGTGAACAGGATCGCTCAAAAATTTGGCAGACGGCCACAGCCAAAACAACGATCCTCATTCCTATGGAGGGGGTTAATAATTTGCTATTGAAGTATTATTAACCCATTCAACAATAAGCAACTCACATAGACTAGTCCATGATATTTTTTGACCAATAAATTAATCAGAACATTACATTTGGACCAGTTCATTTATGAAAATGGGTAATTTTGTCTAAAACTAGTAAAATTACTGGCAAAAAGTGCAGATCCTGATGAGACGAGTGCGCCGATTAATTAAACACACTTTTAGATATCAACTATTACTTTGCAGGGTACTTACTGTGCTATGGTGAACTCGAGGGAGTTAGTTGTGAAAAATATTTCGGCAGACAGAACGATCAAGTATGTTATATATTATATTATTGTTATTCCAAGCCATTTCAGCGAGGGACATTTATTTTGGTGGCGGCCGTCCAGAGCCAGTTCTCAGTAACCTATTAGTGGAATTTTATGAAACTTACAATAAATAGGTATCAACATGTGTTGTAAGCATGCAGTTTTCATGAGAATTGACCCAGAAACACCAGAGTTATTGTCCTTTAATTGAATTATAAATCTTCCAAAGCCAGTTCAATTATCAATTCATTGAATTTTCTTTCTTTTTGTGCTCAATTGCAAAACAGGTTCTTACAACTTATATTAATCACTCTTGAGACCTCATTCTTGATGGAATCCATCGCCACGAGGGAGAAAGAGGCGTAACGGCTCCAGCGGGTCGCTATCATGTCTTCCTTGTGAATAGTCCGGGCTCATTCTAGGTCAGATTTGTTAATGGAGAAGTGAGACGGTGCGCCATTGCGTCCTTAAATGGTGTTCTTTAATAAATTTCTGCAAAATATCGTTAAAATGATCATTAAATGCAATATTTGAATAGGAGTGTATGGCCAGTGTATTTTAATGGACAAAATCTTGTATAAAATTGTAAAATGGGGCCCCTAATTGGCGATATCAGGGCCCCTATGGCGACTATTTCTCCCAAGTCCCCCTCTATAATGAACCCCATTAGTTGATGCAACGAAACTCAAAAATCGTTTGCATTATTTCCTTTCAATAACATAATAATCATAAGCTAGCTTGAGGTGTCATTGATTTAAGGTTAATTGTATAAAAGTCTGCATCCGTGGTCTAGTTGTTACGGACACTGACTTGTATACCACTGTAACCTATCATCACATGATGGTCACCGGTTCGAGTCCTGCTCAGACCGTGTCACATTTATATGAAAAAGTTGGCAGTTTTCTTACGGAGGTTGGTGCACTCGAGTACTGGTTAATCGCCAAAGCCTGCCCAGTAAAGGTGTTGTTAGGTAAACTGCCGACCGGCGATATAGCCCAAAATGGTGTTAGTGGTCACTTCTATTAAGCAGCCGACCTGTATTATACAGCCAGTTTCCAGATTCCCAATATGTTATGTTATTATATATTAGACCACTAGTAAGCAGCCACCTGTGCAAAGCAGCCACTTTCTGTGATTCCCTTGGCTGGCTGCTTAAAACGGGTTTTACTGTATGATCAAAAATATGTGAACGATAATTTTTTTAATAAATAACCGTGTTTGTTAACTGTGGTTTAAAAGTTTAAACTTTATTTATTCACAACGATTGCGAAGCATGTTTTAACAACTTATATTAATCACTCTCGTTTGCGCGGATGAAAAAGTATATGTGGTCATTCGTGTCGACAGAAGCCCGGAGAAAACCCACCTGTCCAGTCTGGCGACCACTGTACCATTTTACATACTACTTAGCGCAGTGGTTAGCTCGGACGCTGTATGTGAGGTTGGTACGGTGGTCGCCAGATCGGACAGGTGGGTTTTCTCTGTGTACTCCGGATTCCTCCCACACAAATGACCACATTTACGCTTTCATTCGCGCCAATGAGAGTGATTAATATAAGTTGTTAAAACTTGTTTCGCAATCGTTGTAAAATAACTAAAAATTGTAAAATAAATAAAAATTAAAAAAAAACAAGAACGGATTATGGAACAACGGAGTTTTGAAATTTCAGACACAGACTAGAAGATGGTCGTGAGTTTACTTGTGTGATAGGTCACCCCAGTGGACAGTGTGTAGCAACAGGCTGCCAGGATGGCAAGATCTATCTCTGGTATAAATATCTACAGGAGAAGACAGTTGCTGTGAAGTCACTGTTGCATTGGCATTCGTTGCCCGTGAGGGACCTATGTTACACACGGGAAGGTAAGTTTAATCTCGGAATGAAACAGTTGCGTGAATTGTTGCATTGCATTCGTTGCCCGGAGGGACCTTGTTAACACGGGGGTAAGTTTAATCTCGAATGAAACAGTTGCAGTGAAATGTGTTGCATTGACATTCGTTGCCCGAGAGGGACCTCTGTTAACACCGAGGGGGGGGGGTAAGTTTAATCTCTGAATGTCCGATTAGCGCAGTGGTTAGCAAACCTCGCTTTTCGCCGATGCAATCCGGGTTCGATCCTCGGACCGGGAATTAGGCGAGATGGTATGGTGGTCGCCATATCGGACATGTGTGTTTTCTCCGGGTACTCCGGTATCCTCCCACATACACGATCTCATCCGCGCCAACGATGTGATTAATATAAGTTGTTAAAGCTTGTTTCACAATCGTTGTAAAATAATTAAAGTTTATACCAATCTCAGATGGCGATGGATTCCATCAGGAATGAGGTCTCGAGAGTGATTAATATAAGTTGTAAGGAGTTCGTTTCGTAATCGAGCTAAATTAAATTTGTATAAACTAAACAGGTTTGACTGTGACAGTAATGTAATGTACCGGTAATGAATATGTGTGTTTCATGTTAGTACATGCTCAGTGGTGGGCATGAATGTGTGTTGGTGGAGTGGCATCATGAATATGTGTTGGTGGAGTGGCATCATGAATGTGTGTTGGTGGAGTGGCATCATGAATGTGTGTTGGTGGAGTGGCATCATGAATGTGTGTTGGTGGAGTGGCATCATGAATGTGTGTTGGTGGAGTGGCATCATGAATGTGTGTTGGTGGAGTGGCATCATGAATGTGTGTTGGTGGAGTGGCATCATGAATGTGTGTTGGTGGAGTGGCATCATGAATATGTATGTTTCGTACCTGCTCAGTGGTGGGTATGGATGTGTGTTGGTGAAGTGGCACCATGGATGTGTGTTGGTGAAGTGGCACCATGGTTGTGTTGGTGAAGTGGAATCATGAATATGTATGTTTCAGGTTTGTACCTGCTCAGTGGTGGGCATGAATGTGTGTTGATGAAGTGGAATCATGAATATGTATGTTTCGTACCTGCTCAGTGGTGGGCATGGATGTGTGTTGGTGAAGTGGCATCATGAATATGTATGTTTCAGGTTCGTACCTGCTCAGTTGTGGGCATGGATGTGTGTTGGTGAAGTGGCATATGAATATGTATGTTTCAGGTTGTACCTGCTCAGTGTGGGCATGGATGTGTGTTGGTGAAGTGGCACCATGGATGTGTGTTGGTGAAGTGGCATCATGAATATGTATGTTTCGTACCTGCTCAGTGGTGGGCATGGATGTGTGTTGGTGAAGTGGCATCATGAATATGTATGTTTCAGGTTCGTACCTGCTCAGTTGTGGGCATGGATGTGTGTTGGTGACGTGGCATTATGAATATGTATGTTTCAGGTTCGTACCTGCTCAGTTGTGGGCATGGATGTGTGTTTGTGACGTGGCAGCATGAATATGTATGTTTCAGGTTCGTACCTGCTCAGTGGTGGGCATGAATGTGTGTGTGAAGTGGCATCATGAATATGTGTGTTTCAGGTTCGTACCTGCTCAGTGGTGGGCATGAATGCGTGTTGGTGAAGTGGCATCATGAATATGTGTGTTTCAGGTTCGTACCTGCTCAGTGGTGGGCATGAATGCGTGTTGGTGAAGTGGCATCATGAATATGTGTGTTTCAGGTTCGTACCTGCTCAGTGGTGGGCATGAATGCGTGTTGGTGAAGTGGCACCATGAATATGTGTGTTTCAGGTTCGTACCTGCTCAGTGGTGGGCATGAATGCGTGTTGGTGGAGTGGCATCATGAATATGTATGTTTCATACCTGCTCAGTGGTGGGCATGGATGTGTGTTGGTGAAGTGGAATCATGGATGTGTGTTGGTGAAGTGGCATCATGAATATGTATGTTTCAGGTTCGTACCTGCTCAGTGGTGGGCATGAATGCGTGTTGGTGAAGTGGCATCATGAATATGTATGTTTCAGGTTCGTACCTGCTCAGTAGTGGGCATGAATGCGTGTTGGTGAAGTGGCATCATGAATATGTATGTTTCAGGTTCGTACCTGCTCAGTGGTGGGCATGAATGTGTGTTGGTGAAGTGGCACCATGAATCTGGATACAAGGACTTCATGCCACGACTCGGAGCACCGATTAATCACATAGTGTGTTCTCAGGATAATATCCTATATGCTGCTTGTTTCGATGATAATGGTGAGTGAATATTCTTAATATCTACCACTTTATTTATGTACTTGTTCGTTTATGTACCATGTTAGTGGGCAGCTATGTATTTGGCCTGTAAACATTTTATTTGGCCTGTCCAATTAGCGCAGTGGTTAGTGCGCTCGCTTCTCACCACTGCAACGTGGGTTCGATCCTCGGACTGGGAAGTATGTGTGATGGTACGGTGGTCGCCAGATCGGACAGGTGGGTTTTCTCCGAGTACTACGTTTTCCTCCCTCATGAATGACCACATTTACGCTTTCATCCGCGCCAACGACAGTGATTAATATAAGTTGTTAAAACTTGCTTTGCAATCGTTGTAAAATAAATAAAAGTTTTAAAAAAACCACCCATTTGTTTATTATAAGCCTGCCACATACAAGCAAGTATCGTCCATTCTCGCCTATAAGACGAGTTTTTTGCCACCAGATTATGGCCTCAAAGTGGCTCCACCGATTATAAGTGAGTGTTAAAATGTAAATTGTATACATAATTATAGATTAGAATTGAAAAAACACGCAACATTTCTTCAACTTGTTCTTGTCGAACATGTATTTATTCTTGTGTCTGATGTCCGTTTTATCAACCCGTCCTATATGCGAGTGCTTTCCAAAACACACAGATTTCAGGTGGGTTGGGTTGGGGGTCGTCTTATAGACTGCAATGTTATTCACTTGTAAATTATGATCAATGTTTTGCAGGCATTTGCCAGGGATCATTCTAGAGGGCGATGTGGGCGAAATTGTCGCCCTAGGGACCCTGACTTCGCCCTCTGGGGGCCCCACTTCTCCCTTAAAAAAAATAAATATATATTTTGGTTTTTACGATTATCAAATAAAATTGTGTCTAGTAAGATACACTGGCCCATTATAAAGCACTCCTTCTATTCAAATGTTGTATTTAATGGTTGTACTGTGCATTTTAACCCTATTTTGCAAAAGTATATTAATGAACACCATTTAAGGAAGCGATCACGCGCTTTCTCACTTCTCCCAAATATTCTGACCTAGAATGAACCCTGATTTTCAATACTTTTCAGAGCATTCATGTATGTCGACT
>CM026394.1:38694687-38727583 GCA_014843695.1 Archivesica marissinica
GGTGTAACGATGCATCGAAATATCGATGCATCGCAATAGACAGCGTCACGATAGTCAACCATCGATGGTAAATATGACCATCGATAGTATTGACTATTGCGGCAGTACTATCGCAATAGTTTCGATAGTTGCGTATCTACCCTGTGTTGATAATTTATTATCAGAAATAATTTAATAAACAGAATAAACACCAATAACGAGTGCTAAAATCCACACGCGCGCACTTTTTGTGTTTACACACACAAGCTGCTTTACAGCCTTTGTTCTCAACCACCCAACTGAATAATGATCAACCACGAGTTTTGACCCCAACCCTAACCCTGGGCAGAGCAAGTGATGAAGGCGCGTTATGCGTGGTTGATACTATATTCTGATCGGCTGGTTGAGATAAAGATTTTACCGTCACGACGGCGTTTGATCGTGTTGAGTTTTTTGGATGGAATAAGCCAATATAAGACAAACACATGTTATATTTAATACTTTAGATGACTTTATTATATCATATTTGTTCAGTAACCATCTCTTGTCGACGTCTTGTATGCCTGTTTAACCATTTTTCATCTCTTGACGGTTCTTGTCGGTGAATAGGGAGACCAAAATAGATCGCGAGATTTCCAGTTTTAAAACGAGGCTGACAGCTATACACGAAATGGCAGACGACGCTTTTGAAATTGTCAGAAATAAATCTGCTAAATCAGCAATATGGATGCATTTCGGCTTTGTACATTTCAAAAACAAAGACGTGGACACCAAACGCGTTGCATGTCGACAGTGTCGGACGATTCTGAAGTACAGCGGCAACACTACAAATCTAACGGACCACTTCCGTCGAAAACATGCATCGATTCCGATTGGTTTGACAGTTCCAACAACAACGTCACGATCACCGACTCAAATGTCTATTGGCCCAATGTTAACCAAATTACCACGTCAGTCGCTTAGAGCCACAGCAATAACAAATGCCATTGACATATTTATTGTGAAGGATTTGCGTCCATTCAGTGTTGTGCAGAATTCTGGATTTAGAAATCTACTGGCAGTGCTGGAGCCCAGATATACCATTCCATCGAGGCAGTACTTTTCTGATACGTCAATACCGTCATTGTACGCAACAGTGAAAGATGTGGTGATGAAAGACTTGAGCTCTGCAACAAGTGTAGCTCTAACCACAGATGGCTGGACAAGCAGGGCAACAGAATCTTACATAACCATAACCAGCTGTCACATTGATAAAGACTGGACACTCAAGAGCTATGTTTTACAGGTAACATTAGGCCTCTCTCTCCCCCACCTCTCTCTCTCTCTGTTTCATATTTTTACTGGGAAAGGGGTGAGACTGTCGTTAGAACTCTGTTTCTCTGCTATCATCAGGGCTCCAGGTTCGCCCCCTATCAGGGACAACTTTAAGATAAAATGGTGACATGTGAGAAAGTTATCAATCGCTTACGGAGGTTGGAGAGTTGAGTACTGGTTCTTAGCTTCTTACCCAGGAAATGTGGGTGGTCTACTCTCCGCCAAAACAGACTGACCTCCCAATAATAATCAGAAATTGATTGATGGGTAGTATTTATAAGAAGAAGAACATTGCATGCATGTAGCAGTTGCTCGTGTGTCTCTGGGAATGGGGGTCGAAAGCTTTTCCCTCTCTCACTCGGTCACTCCCTCCCTCCCTCACCCTCTCTCGCATGCGGAATAATACTACTACTAGTAGTAGTAGTAGTAGTAGTAGTAGCAGCAGCAGCAGGACTTTACTAGACTACCGTAGTAGTATATTTTTTAATAAGAATAATATATAATATAATAATAATTTATTAAATGGACAATACAAATACAGAAACAATGAGCACATTATTAACAAGTTGTTAATAATGTGCTCATTGTTTCTGTATTTGTATTGTCCATTTAATAAATAACAACCAAAAATGTATTTATTTGTAAGTCAAAATAAGTAATTAAATCAATCCATGTGTTTCAGACCAGAGCAATGGCAGAACATCATACAGGTGCCAACATTGCCAAGGTGTTGTTGGAAGCAGTAGAAGAATGGAAACTCCCTTCCAATCCACCCTTGGTGACTGACAATGCATCCAATATGGTCGTAGCAGCCAGAGAAATGGAGAGTGCAATTCATGTCGGATGTTTTGCTCAAACCCTAAACTTGGCTTGTGGTAGTGCCCTGAAGATACCCACAGTGTCCAGAATTGGCTAGAATGCGACGGATTGTGGCATTTTTCCACCGTAGTACCATTGCGACAGCTCTGCTGAAAGAGAAACAACAACTGTTGAACCTCCCACAGCACAAGCTCATCATCGACGTTCAGACGAGGTGGAACTCTGCTGTAGATATGACTTCCCGCTTTCTGGAGCAGCAACCTGCAATTTTTGCTGCATTGACATCCAAGGACTTGAGAGGAAGAGAAAAGGATTTGTCCACTTTGAGTGAAGAGGATATCACGAATGCTGAGGAGCTGTTGTCTACCCTGACGCCATTGAAAACTGCTACAGTGGCATTATGTGAGGAAAAGGTCCCCACTTTATCCATTGTTCTGCCCTTACAGAACCAGCTGTTAAGTCATGTCATGGTGGCACGTGAAGACGACCCCGGCTTCACAAGGAACATAAAGGCGGCAGTGTCTACGGATCTTGCTAAGAGATATCATGGAGTCAAAAAGGAACTACTCATTGCCACTTTACTGGATCCTCGATTTAAGTCTGTCCCGTTTTTGTCAGCCGCTGAAAGAGTCGTGGCGTTTCAGTCACTGATCTTGCATGCTGCTGAATGGTTTGATGCTCAATCTGGCCAGGTTACTGATCAAGCCCATCCCACTGAAAACCAAAATGCTGCAGCCCCTGCGCCAACTGATCACGAGCCTAATCTTGAGCCAGACTACAAGAAGATCAAAATGGATACACATGCTGATGAGAATGTAGGTGCTACAAAGCAGCCTAAACCCACTGCCCTTTCAAACCTGTTTGGTGATGTTTACCATGTCAGAGTTGAGGAAGCCAAAACTACCATGGAAATGGCCGAAGAGGAAGTGACACGCTACAAGTCCGAACTACTAACAATTACAGTGTCTGATAATCCTTTGTTGTGGTGGCGAGAACACAGCTCTAGGTATCAAATCCTAGCTTGTCTTGCTAAAAAGTACTTAGGAATTCCAGCGACTTCTGTGCCATCAGAGAGAGTATTTAGCACGGCGGGAGATATCGTTACGGCCCAGCGATCAGCCCTACAGTCCCAACATGTTGATGAACTGATCTTTCTGAAGAAAAATTGGCAAACATAAGTCTCTGCCGTGTGTTGTATACGTAGACAGACTCGTTTGTGTCCTTCGGTAAATACATTGGTTACTGGACTTCTAAGGTGCGTGTGTGTGTGTTGACACATGAGGAATTAGATACTAGTATATGTCATGATATTAAAGTTTGCCGTAGTGCAGTGTGTTGGACTGTTGGTCTTGTTGGATAATGGATATGTCATAATATTAAAGTTTGTCGTAGTTCAATGTGTTGGATATGTCATGATATTAAAGTTTGCCATAGTGCAGTGTGTTCGATGTCATGGTAATAAAGAAAAAATGTGCATGCTAATAAATAAATACACAAAACTTGTGTATTCCATGCGAAACAGAATATGTTTTAAATTAATATGTATTTACACAATACTATTGCAATAGTCCTACAACTATCGCAATACTATTGCAATAGTATTTTAACTATCGCAATACTATCGCAATAGTAAAATTGACCCCAATAGTCACCCCTATGTCGACTATCTCTTACTTAAATAATAAACTACTATCTGTATATGTAATATGGGATACAGACATTTATATAACCCCCCTCCCCAAGATTTTTACACAGTAGGACAAAACCTAGGGTTTGGGTTAGTGTCCTATCTTGAATCTGAAATGCGGGGATGATATCCGCCTGTGTCAAAAAAACATGGGATGGTGTGTTCTGGGGGAGGGGGAGCGGTGTGGTTTTTTAGTCCTACACACGTAGAGTGTTCTTGCATGCCTGGATCTAGTGTTAGCCTCGATTGATGTCGTATTGGTGAGGGTCCCACAATTGTAATGTACTGGAAGAGAGAAGAGATGCAAGGCTGCAACTGATAACGGGCTGTTCGTTTATACAAATTTATTTTAGCTCGATTGCGAAACAAGTTCTTACAACTTATATTAATCACTCTCGAGACTTCATTTCTGATGGAATCCATCGCCACGAGGGAGAGACGAGGCAATGTGGAATTTAGGCAAGGCAATTAAATTCCACATTGCCTCTTCTCTCTCCCTCGTGGCGATGGATTCCATCAGGAATGAGGTCTCGAGAGTGATTAATATAAGTTGTAAGAACTAGTTTCGCAATCGAGCTAAAATAAATTTGTATACACTAATGTGGAATTTAAATATCTTGCCTACGGGCACATTAGCTACGGCTCCAGCAGGGTTCGAACTGGGGGGGGGGTCTTTCTCACCTGAAGAGAACATGCTCATAAATGTTTAAACAAGCCGTTGTTAATATTTCCAGTAATCCAGATTGTAACCAGTAGTTTCGACATAGAGAAGGTGTATCAGGGGCTGACTAGGGGTCACCACGTAAACAGGATGTCTGACCCTTTCCCAGCAGGCCTGACCTATGACCCCAGATCGGACGCACTCGTCCTGAACGGAAGGCCTGGACACATACAGTTCTACTCTGTTCATGAAGATAAACAACTCTATAATGTAAGTCCAAAATGTGTCCACAGAGGGCAGGGATCATTCTAGAGGGCGATGTAGGCGAAATTGTCACTCTAGGGACCCTGACTTGGCCCTCTGGGGGCCCCACTTCTCCCTAAAAAAAATAATTATGTTTTGGTTTTTACGATTTTCAAACAAAATTGTGCCTAGTAAGATACACTGGCCCATTATAAAGCACTCCTTCTATTCAAATGTTGTATTTAATGGTTGTACTGTGCATTATAACCCTATTTTGCAGAATTATATTAAAGAACACCATTTAAGGAAGTGATCACACGCTTTCTCACTTCTCCCAAAAATTCTGACCTAGAATGAACCCTGGAGGGCATATAAGTTTATCGTCTGTCTGTCCATCTGTAGTTTGACGAAAATACCATCATCTCAGCGTAAATAAATTTATAATTAGTTTATACAAATTTATTTTAGCTCTATTGCGAAACAAGTTCTTATAACTTCTATTAATCACTCTCGAGACCTCATTCCTGATGGAATTCATCGCCACGAGGGAGAGAGAAGAGGCAACGTGGAATTTAAATGCCTTGTCTAAGGGCACAATCGTAATGGCTCCAGCGGGGCTCGAACTCCAGGCCTTTCGCACCTGAAGCGAACGCACTACCATTGCGCTATCACGACTTCCAAATTTATAATTACATGTGAAGATCGAAATAATGCAACCGAAAATCAGTATTTTATTTATGAAGCCGTCTTATATAAAGTAACTGTATCGTTTTACATATTTAATATAATTTATGGTATTTTCAACATTTGTTAAATTTCGCTGACGTGTTATTTTAGGCACAATGCGAATAACGTTTATCGTCCATCTGTAGTTTGATGAACATACCTTCATCTCAGCGTAAATAAATCCATTGCGCTATCACGACTTCCAAATTTATAATTACCTGTGAAGATCGAAATAATGCAACCGAAAATCAGTATTTTATTTATGAAGCCGTCTTATATAAAGTAACTGTATCGTTTTACATATTTAATATAATTTATGGTATTTTCAACATTTGTTAAATTTCGCTGACGTGTGATTTTAGGCACGATGCGAATAACGTTTATCGTCCATCTGTAGTTTGATGAACATACCTTCATCTCGGCGTAAATAAATTTCTAATTGCCTGTGAAGATCGAAATAAGGCAAACAAAAATCTTTATTTTATTCATATACTGTATTGTTTTATTTATTTAATATAACTTAAGGTATTTTCGACACTTGGTAAATGTTGCTTAGTTGCGATTTTAGGCACGATGCGAATAACCAATAATTTGGGAAATAAGTCGTGATCAATTTACAGTTCGGCGACTGTTACAGTCATGTAGTCTTAATTAACCCTTTCAACCCCACAGGCCTCTAAATAGGCTTATGAAAAGTGTAGATCCAGATGAGCCGGCTCGTGACGAGCCGTCTCATCAGGATCTGCACTTTTTTGCCAGTACTATTTATTACTATTTTTAGATAAAATTACCCATTTTGATAAATGAACTGGTCCAAAGGTAATTTTCTTATTAATTTATTGGTCTGAAAATATCACGCACCAGTCCATGTCAGTTACTTGGGGTTGAATGGGTTAAAATGGCTTGTGCGTATTGATTAGTCCAAATATAAATATACAAACATCGACTTTTGAAGGTTAAGAGTATTTATTTTATTCTGGTTTGTTGATTTCATTTATTCCAAACTTGTTTTACTTTCGCTTTTAGTCCGCCTCCGTGGTCGAGTGGTTAAGGTTGCTGACTTGTATACCACTGTAACCTATCATCACTGATGGTCACGGGTTCGAGCCCCACTCAGGCCGTGTCTCATTTATATGAAAAAGTTGGCAGTTTCCTACAGAGGTTGGTACACAAAGTACTGGTTAACCGCTGCAGCCTGCCCAGGAAAGGTGTTGTTAGGTAAACTGCCCGCTGGTGATAGAGCCCAAAATGGTGCTGATGCAGGCGTAAAACCCGAAATATAACATAACTTTCGCTTTTATCGTAACAAGCTCCACAGTCTTGTTAAATCATTATTTTTGCCTGCCCGAGCCAAAATTCACCGACTGTATGCCACAACACACAATACAGTAACCATGTCTAATAAAATTAGTATGGTGGAACCTATGCTCGGCGTATTCCTATGCTCGGCGTATTTGTCCATTTACAACCGTATTTAAAATATTTATATAGTTCTAGGCTAATTTCGCTGACAGAGCTGAAGCATTGTTCAATAGCTTTCCGTTGCGTGTATCAGTAGCCTGATGCAACTTTCACGTGACTGGTCCAGCAGATTAATATAAACAAACAAATCATTGGGAGAATATTTCCACCGAAACTGATACGGTGTATGAGCAATTCGGGTAGCTATCCGAATTTTAAAAATCTACACCTAACACAAAAAATAGTTTCTATACCATTTCTGATTAAGACCAATAAGTGTTTTTATTCAATGATGTACTATATCAAAATAAGATATTCAAAATGTTATGGTGGATAAATAAAAATAACATGTACGCCGTGCATAGGTGCCCCCCCATATAAACGGGTGCTGTATTGAGCAGCAAGGTCACGTGATGAAGCTAAAACTCAACAAGAGGTTTTTTTGAAAGTTGTTTTCACGACTTAAGACAATTAACATTTTATACTGGTCATTATATGTGGAATTTACACCGAGCATAGGTTCCACCACTCTAATCGTATTCAGTTATAATCTCCTTGTTAAATCATTATTTTTGCCTGCCCGAGCCAAAATTTACCGACATCGGGCAGGCGCTAAATGCAAAGATGTGTAAACCACAACACACAATACGGTAACCATGCTCTAATAAATATATCGTATTCAGTTATAATCTCCTATCAAAATATCCGTTTAATCTCGCAGCTTGATATCGTCTGTCAGAACTACATCTCGCCGGCAATTGTTGAAAAGCCGATGTTCGTAACGGATGTAACAAAAGCCGATTTTGACAGCACGGGTGAGTGGTTAGCAACGATCGAGTACTGGAATGATGGAGTGATGACGCCAGAAATGAGGCTCAAGTTCTGGCAGTACAACAAAGAGAAACAGAGGTCAGTAGCTGTAGATGATTCTAACATTGCACAGCATTTTGTCTATTTGCAAAGGAATTTACCGTGTTTAATTCTGCAATAACAGGGCAATTTGGGTGAAAGTCGGCCTAGATAACCCCGGGGAGGCACCATTTTACCCTAACATTTTTTTTGTTTAAATGTGGTTAGATTTTTTTTTTTACAATTTTCATACAATATTTTACACTATAAAGCACTCCTTCTATTCAAATGTATTTAATGGTCATACTGGGCATTTTAACCACATTTTGTTGAAATTTATTGAATAACACCATTTAAGGACGCGATCACGTGTTTTCACACTTCTCCCAAACATTCTGACCTAGGATGAGTCCTGAATAACACATTGTTTTAAGTGACATGAAACGTGACGTGACGAGTGACATGAAACGTGACGAGTGATGTAACGTGACGAGTGACATGAAACTTGATGTGACATGACGAGTGACATGAAACGTGACTTGATGAGTGACATGAAACGTGATGTGACGAATGACATGAAACGTGATGTGATGAGTGACATGAAACGTGCAGTGTGATGTGACAAGTGACATAAATGTGACGTGACAAGTAACATAAACGTGTAACGTGACATGAATCATGCTGTGTGACATAACATGACAATTGACATGAAACATGTGACATGAACCGTGCTGTGTGACGTGACATGACGTGAAATGTGCCATGTGACATAACGTGACATGATGAGTGACATGAAATGTGACGTAACGTGACGTGTGACATGAAACGTGACTTCATTTAGCTAGCATGAAGTACATGACTAATTTTGGGGTTGATTTTGTGTATGTTTATCAGATATTTCTGTTTATTCAAATTGGTTTTACTTGATTGCATAACAAGTTCTTGTCTCTGATTTAATTGAGGCTATTTTCGGATTTAAAATGTTTTTCCTATGGATAACACCACTGTGGTAGTTACAAGTAGGGGTGTCGCGATATGGGTTGCTGATATCGTGACACCCCTAGTTACAAGGCGCACGTTATATTTATGCGGGAAGTTCATGTATGACATCTCGACCTTTCACTATTGCAGTTTTGTCCTCAATACGACGGTGGAAATGCCACATGATGAGACGGTGCACACACTCGCATTTCGTCCCGTGTCGTCGACATCGGCGCCCGGCATGAAACACATGCTGGTCACATCCAGTAGCGACGGAAAGTTTAAGATATGGATACTCGTTGACGACACTGACATATACAGTAAGTCTTTCAGTTTTTGTTAATCTTGTTTATTGTGCTAAATGTTAGCGCATTATGTGGTTCAAGGGCATCCAGTTCATATAGAATTAGTTGTGATAGCGCAGTAGTAGCGCAGTGGAAGCGTGTTCGCTTCATGTGTGAAAGGCCAGGAGTTCGAGCCCCGCTGGAGCCGTTACTATTGTGCCCTTAGGCAAGGCATTTAAATTCCACGTTGCCTCTTCTCTCTCCCTCGTGGCGATGGATTCCATCAGGAATGAGGTATCGAGTGTGATTAATATAAGTTGTAAGAAGTTGTAAGAACGTAGTTTCGCAATTTGTATAAACTAACCTATAGAATTAACGCAACCGTACCCTTTCATGATCGTACGCCCTGAATTCTGAGATTCCAACACAGGCACCAATATATCTGCTATGTCTCTTGTATTGGTGATTAATAAAATGTGAATTCTAAATGTTTACTTTTTAATAGATTGTGACCGCCTCCGTGGTCGAGTGGTTAATGTCGCTGACTTGTATACCACTGTAACCTATCATCACTGATGGTCACGGGTTCGAGTCCCCCTTGAGCCGTGTATCTTTATATGAAAAAGTTGGCAGTTTCTTATGGAGCTTGGTGCACTGAGCACTGGTTAGCTGCTGGGGCCTGCCCAGGAAATGTTTTGCTATGTAAACTGCCCGCCGGCGATATGGCCCAAAATGGTGCTGATGAACACTACCTCGTAACCATGAACAAAATAAATGACTTTGTACATCATGGTTCTGTAATAGGAGAATGTGTCACGGTCAGGCAGGTTCCGTTGTAATGCACAGTAAACATTTGAGAAATAAAATTTGTCTTTCCGTTGTTTTGGCGAATAAAACATGGTTTGCAGTTCTGACGTGTAGGAATTTCGGCACTCAGAACGACAAACCATGTTTTATTTGACTATTTATAACGGAAATACAAATATTATTTCGATTCTAACGAGACCAAAATATCTAAAAAGCACAAAAGGAGTTCGCTAAGCCATATTTTAAGCACATTTAACAACGATAATTTCCATCTTTGCGCATATAGACAAAAATGCCGAGTCATGTTAGAAATACTGATAAACACGGCAAATTCCTTCTTAAAGCCGGTACGATTGTGCCCTTAGGCAAGGCATTTAAATTCCACGTTGCCTCTCTCCCTCGTGGCGATGGATTCCATCAGGAATGAGGTCTCGAGAGTGATTTATATAAGTTGAAATAACTTGTTTCGCAATCAAGCTAAAATAAATTTGTATAAACTAAATTCCTTCTTTGCGTACACATAAAATGCCGAGTCATGTTAGAAATATTGATGAACATGGCAAATTCCTTCATTGCGTACACGCAAAATGCCGAGTCATGTTAGAAATATTGATGAACACTGCAAATTCCTTCTTTGCGTACACGCAAAATGCCGAGTCATGTTAGAAATATTGATGAACATGGCAAATTCCTTCATTGCGTACACGCACAATGCCGAGTCATGTTAGAAATATTGATGAACATGGCAAATTCCTTCATTGCGTACACGCAAAATGCCGAGTCATGTTAGAAATATTGATGAACATGGCAAATTCCTTCATTGCGTACACGCAAAATGCTGAGTCATGTTAGAAATATTGATGAACACTGCAAATTCCTTCATTGCGTACACGCAAAATGCCGAGTCATGTTAGAAATATTGATGAACATGGCAAATTCCTTCATTGCGTACACGCAAAATGCCGAGTCATGTTAGAAATATTGATGAACATGGCAAATTCCTTTATTGCGTACACGCAAAATGCCGAGTCATGTTAGAAATATTGATGAACATGGCAAATTCCTTCTTTGCGTACACGCAAAATGCCGAGTCATGTTAGAAATATTGATGAACACTGCAAATTCCTTCATTGCGTACATGCAAAATGCCGGGTCATGTTAGAAATATTGATGAACATGGCAAATTCCTTCATTGCGTACACGCAAAATGCCGAGTCATGTTAGAAATATTGATGAACATGGCAAATTCCTTCATTGCGTACACGCAAAATGCCGAGTCATGTTAGAAATATTGATGAACACTGCAAATTCCTTCTTTGTGTACACATAAAATGCTGAGTCATGTTAGAATACTGATAAACATGGCAAATTCCTTTTGTAAATGGCGTTACTTCCTGGAACTTGGGTATAATGTTACACATTCTGTTTGGTATTGGGGATCATTCTTAGAGGGCTATGTGGGCAAAATAGTCGCCCTATGGACCCTGACTTCGCCGTCTGGGGGCCTCACTTCTCCGCAAAAATTTTGTTTACAATTTCCATACAAAATTTTAATTTTGTCCAATTAAGATACACTGGCCCATTATAAAACACTCGTCTTCAAATGTTGTATTTAATGGTCATACTACATTTTAACCATATTTTGTTGAAATTTATTAAATAACACCATTTAGCACGTGGTCGCACGCTTTCTCACTTCTCCCAACAATTCTGACCTAGAATGAACGCTGGGTATATGTGCTCAACCAATAGGAGTTTACGGGTTGCCAGAGATAGTTCTGGTTGTAATTATAACTTGATATTTCCATGTATTTTGCAGGGTCCAATGAGAAATGGACATGCGAGTCTGTCGGATTTTATCGTGACCTGCCCGCCAGTGCAGCTGCTTTCTCGGAGGATGGTTCCTTGCTCGCGGTTGTGTTTGGACCCTGCATTACTTTGTGGAATCCTGAAAATAACCTGCTCAAGCAAACGTTTGAGAACAGCATGTATCAAGACCGTGTGAGGTAGTTATATATATGAATTTCGAGGGTTTTCCATTTGTTTATACAAATTGATTTTAGCTCGATTGCGAAACAAGTTGCTACAATTTTTTTTTATTAATTGCTCTCGAGACCTCATTCCTGATGGAATCCATTGCCACGAGGGAGTGGAATGTGGAATTTAAATGCATTACCTAACGGCACAATTGTAACGGCTACAGCTGAGCGCGAACTCCGGGCCTGAAGCTCAACATGCTTGGAGTTGACGCCTTTCTATGAACTTATAAAATAAAGAACGTAAATCAGTAGTTTTTCGATGAATCGTCCGTTCGTATTCCCACCAAACAAGGTTTCTGGAGTAAATAAAATTTATTTTAGCTCTAATCTTAACATTTGATTAATCTCTCTCGAAACCTCTTTCCAATTAAGGGAGTTAATCTCTATTAACCCTTTCCTTCATAGAGATTAGGTTAATATACTATTATATCTCTACAAAAACGACAGCCACTTAGCTATCATGCAGTGGATAAGTACTCGTCATATCTATCCCACCTCCATAGATATTACTGCGACTAGTAGTCACTACATAGAGATTTAGGTTAATATACTATTATATCTCCATAAAAACGACAGCCATTTAGCTATCATGCAGTGGATAAGTAGTCGCCATATCTATCCCACCTCCATAGATAGTACTGGGACTACATAGAGATTTAGGTTAATATACTATTATATCTCCATAAAAACGACAGCCATTTAGCTATCATGCAGTGGATAAGTAGTCGCCATATCTATCCCACCTCCATAGATAGTACTGGGACCACATAGAGATTTAGGTTAATATACTATTATATCTCCATAAAAACGACAGCCATTTAGCTATCATGAAGTGGATAAGTAGTCGCCATATTGTTGTTGTTGTTGTTTATCGTTCCGTCCTAGAACAACCTCTAGTCGAGTAGATGATAAAGACCGTCACCGGTAATAATCCATCACCAGACTAACACACTGCTGCCGCAGTTAATTTTTAAACACCACCGTATTTGTAAATGTATTGAAATATCTTGCTTAAAATTATGCTATTAATTAGTATTATATCTTAGTATCTATCTCACCTCCATAATTATTACTGGGACTTCATAGAGATTTAGGTTAATATACTATTATATCTCCATACAAACGACAGCCACTTAGCTATCATGCAGTGGATAAGTAGTCGCAATATATATCCCACCTCCATAGATATTACTGGGAGTACACAAGATTCTGGCCTTAGTTATGAACATTGGTTTGGCTACTACATTGTAGTCGTATGTCGTATTGGTAATGGTGTCAAGATGTGCTTCTATGAGGGAAAGGGTTTAGTGGATATTCTATTTTGCAGGAAAGTCATATTTGGTAATGGTGGCTGCAGTCAATACTTAGTGAGTACTACAGATACGACACTGACGGTCTGGAGTCTTCTGTCATGTACAGGTAGGTTGGTTAGTGGTTACCATGGAAGCAGAAATTAGATGCACTCTTGTTGATCATATATATCGCAGGTGGTTGAAATTTTGCGCCGCATAATTTTGAATCATCTCCATTTGACATGCAGTCTACATCCGTTCTGTCGAATTCCGTGCGGGCATAATTTTGAATCATCTCCATTTGACATGCAGTCTACATCCGTTCTGTCGAATTCCGTCGGTACGAACAAAATAGGTATAACCGAAGTTTGACTTAATGAATATTGACCATATTTCCCACGATGTTTCTCGTAGATCACAGGCCTTACCCGTCTTATATTTATGCCATAATGAATCGGTTTCCAAGTTGTCGTCTGTTCCAGGAATGGTGTTGTTAGGAAAACTGCCCGCTGTCGATATAGGTCAAAATGTTGCTGATTCAGTCGTAAAACCCAAACAAACAAACAAACTGTTATGGCCATGACAGGATAAAAAAGACTGTAATATCGTATTTAATATTTACTAAATGCAGCACATACATGTAAATAACATTTAATATATGAAACTGTGGTAAAAAAATCACTGATGTAATAACGGTGCATTAATGGTGTAGTAATAAACTGATACTCCATTAAATAGTCTGCTGTATTCTGTTGAATTTAAACATGTCATTTTGCACTAATTATTAACAAGTTAAAGTTTAAAGTCAAAACAAACTGAATTATAATTATTACAATGAGCTGTTTATCCAATTATTGGTTAATTGCCGATAAGTGTGTACCTGTAGTGAACATATTGTAATTACTGTCGCGGTAAACACCTTCAATTATATTACGTCTTTGATCAGGTAAATTTGCCGAATCTGTTGAATTTGACCATGTCATTTTGCACCAATTATTGACTAGTTAATGTTTAACCCTTTGCCTGCTGAGTAAATAAAATCACACTTTCAAACTGCATCAGATCTTTGTTGTTTGCTATTCAGCCAAGTGTCCGCCTCCGTGGTCGAGTGGTTAACGGTCGCTGACTTGTATACCACTGTAACCTATCATCGCTGATGGTCACGGGTTCGAGCCCCGCTCAGACCGTGTCTCATTTATATGAAAAAGTGGGCGGTTTCTTACGGAGGTTGGTGCACCCAAGTACTGGTTAACAGCTGGAGCCTGCCCAGGAAAGGTGTTGCTAGATAAACTGCCCGCCGGCGATATAGCCCGAAATGGTGCTGATGCAGGCGTAAAAACCCGAAACATAACATAACTATTCAGCCAAGTGTTTTAGCTCCACTATCCGAATAGCAAAGAGCCTGATCAGATGGCACCGTCTCATCTGGCTCTATGCTGTTTGCAAAAGTGATTTTATCTGCCGCTAGCAAGCAAAGGATTAAAGTAAAAACAAACTGATTAATCATAATTATTACAACAAGCCTTTTGTCCAATTATTGGTTAATTGCCGATAAGTGTAGTGAACACATACTGTAATTACTGTCGCTTTATCGATTGTTTGCACATCTTTTATCATGAATACTTGTTAAATGAAAGTCGGACTTCGGCAGCAAGCGTACAAGACAAAACGAGTGTGAAATCCTGCCTATTTGTACTGAAGGGACCCAAAAATATATTTGATATAACGAAAAATTTGACCTATATGTAAAATGATAGTATCTGAAACGGGACTTTGTCCCGAAATCGAGATAAGCAGAGAATTTGATATAACGGGAGTAGACTGTATATGCAAGTTCCACATAGCCGTACTGTAGAACTGCCGATAATCTGCATGTCAGTTGTATAGATTCCACATAGCCGTACTGTAGAACTGCCGATAATCTGCATGTCAACTGTATAGATTCCACATAGCCGTACTGTAGAACTGCCGATAATCTGCATGTCAGCTGTATAGGTTCCACATAGCCGGACTGTCTAACTGCCGACAATCTGCATGTCAGCTGTATAGGTTCCACATAGCCGGACTATAACTGCCGACAATATGCATGTCAGCTGTATATGTTCCACATAGCCGGACTATAACTGCCGACAATATGCATGTCAGCTGTATATGTTCCACATAGCCGTACTGTAGAACTGCCGACAATATGCATGTCAGCTGTATAGGTTCCACATAGCCGTACTGTAGAACTGCCGACAATATGCATGTCAGCTGTATAGGTTCCACATAGCCGTACTGTAGAACTGCCGATAATCTGCATGTCAGCTGTATAGGTTCCACATAGCCGTACTGTAGAACTGCCGACAATATGCATGTCAACTGTATAGATTCCACATAGCCGTACTGTAGAACTGCCGATAATCTGCATGTCAGCTGTATAGGTTCCACATAGCCGGACTTCTAACTGCCGACAACTGCATGCAGCGTATAGGTTCCACTAGCGGACTAAACTGCCGACAATATGCATGTCAGCTGTATATGTTCCACATAGCCGTACTGTAGAACTGCCGACAATATGCATGTCAGCTGTATAGGTTCCACATAGCCGTACTGTAGAACTGCCGACAATATGCATGTCAGCTGTATAGGTTCCACATAGCCGTACTGTAGAACTGCCGACAATATGCATGTCAGCTGTATAGGTTCCACATAGCCATACTGTAGAACTGCCGACAATATGCATGTCAGCTGTATAGGTTCCACATAGCCGTACTATAGAACTGCTGACAATATGCATGTCAGCTGTATAGGTTCCACATAGCCGTACTGTAGAACTGCCGACAATATGCATGTCAGCTGTATAGGTTCCACATAGCCGTACTATAGAACTGCCGACAATATGCATGTCAGCTGTATAGGTTCCACATAGCCGTACTATAGAACTGCCGACAATATGCATGTCAGCTGTATAGGTTCCACATAGCCGTACTATAGAACTGCCGACAATATGCATGTCAGCTGTATAGGTTCCACATAGCCGTACTGTAGAACTGCCGACAGTACTGACTAGAGTATCCTTGTTTAATACCTGTACCAGCAGTTTTAATACAACATTCTGAAGAGAAGATTTACGTGCAGTCCGCCTCCGTGGTCGAGTGGTTAAGGTCGCTGACTTGTATACCACTGTAACCTAATCATCACTGAAGGTCACGGGTTCGAGCCCCGCTCAGACCGTGTCTCATTTATATGAAAAAGTTGGCAGTTTCTTACGGATGTTGGTGCACCCAAGTACTGATTAACCGCTGGAGCCTGCCCAGGAAAGGTGTTGTTAGGTAAACTGCCTGCCGGCGATATAGCCTGAAATGGTGCTGATGCAGGCGTAAAACCCGAAATATAACATAACATAAGATTTACGTGCATTCATCTCTTTGATATTACGAGTTGGAGAAGTGGAGTTACAAATAGAGCTGCACGATTTTGAACTGGATTAGTACTTTATTACACTTATGCAAAAAATGAAAAAGACTCATTCTAGAGGGCGACTTGGCCGAAATAGTAGCCCTTGGGAACCTGACTGAAGTGGTTGTGTATTGTAGAGAAATGAGGCTCCCGACAGGGGCAGTTAAAATGAATTAAAATAGTAGCCAAGATCATTAGAAATCATAAAGAAAAACAAGATTTGTGTTTATTAGTGAAATATAGGATTTTATTTCATCGAAATTTGTATTTCCTCTAGTGGCGTTACTATATATCCTCTAATATCTTCCACTCTTGACTTCAGTGATGTGGAGTGCTAGCACGAAGATCAAATGCTGGACAAAGGACCCACGCACAGACATAATAGCTGCCTTTACAAGGAACGATCGTAAGTATAAATTACCATCAATTTGGTTGCTTGTATAGGGTTTATTCTAGAGTGGAAAATGGGGCAGTGTGGGTCAGAAAAAGGGGCCGTGTGGGTCAGAAAAGGGACAGTGTGGGTCAGAAATGGGGCAGTGTGGGTCAGAAAAGGGGCAGTGTGGGTTAGAAAAGGGGCAGTGTGGGTCAGAAAAGGGGCAGTGTTGGTTAGAAAAGGGGCAGTGTGGGTCAGAAAAGGGGCAGTGTGGGTTCGAAATGGGCAGTGTGGGTCATAAAAGAGACTGAGTGCATTTTGAGCCGTGATGAGGTGCTCAAGTATTTTGGGGTTTACCCCCTAGAAAATGTTGCTATATTATAGCGATTGAGCAAAGAAGCAGTAGGTCTGTCCGCCCGAATACGGTTCAGGATTTTTATAAAATATTTTTTATAAAAAGGCAAACAAAAGGGCTAAAAATGGCAGGGCGCCCTACCATACCGCCTTAAGCAAAAACCTACTGTAATGACCATGTTTTTATACTGTAATGGACATGCTACGAAAATTAAAAAAATAAATTGGTTTAGGGCCTTCAGGTTTAGGGCCTTCAAAGTTCAAAGGGCGATGTCAGGGCGACTATTTCGCCCACATCGCCCTCTAAAATGATCCCTGCCCCGTAATCCAGAGGTACGGTCACTGACTTGTATACCACTGTTGGTCACTGGTTCGTGTCCCGCTCGGGCCATGTCTCTTTACATGAAACAGTTTCTTACAGAGGTTGGAGCACTAAGTACTGGTTAACCACTGGAGCCTGCCCAGGAAATGTGTTACGGTAGTAGATCCCCAATACTCAATATTGCAAAGCTGTTTAAACTTATTATATTTATCAACTGTACCAGTAAAGTGATCTATTTCCAGAATTTTAAACAAGTTCACCATGTCGTTTGGAATTTATGACCATTTTCATAATATTATACCATCTTCAAAATGGTGGCGAAAAAGAATAAAAGCCTATATGACAAAAATCAATACATTTATTATCTGTTTCATTCATAGTGAATGTCTTTGGCATTAAATTATCTCCATACATTTGCTGTATGAATATTAAGAAAGATATATGGTATATTTTTTGACATGAGTGAAATACAACAGAAAGTTGTACCCTACCCCCCTCGGAAAATGGCCATTTTTGAAAACATATTTTTGATATTGCCCATGATCATATCATAAAAAGTATATACATTTCATATCTATTGTATACATACAAATTATCTGTATTATACTGAGAAACAAATATATAAAATATGCCCATCTTTACCATTTGGTATTTTGGCAATGTTGAGGTTTTTGAAGTGAGGGGTGGGTATAAAGAGGTTCAGAAATTACGCCGAAAATGAAAATGCATTATTGTGCTAAATATCCCGAGTTATCGTTATGACATTTTTTATGCTTAGTTATCTATAGATTATTCTTGAACATGTAAGCAAGAAAATATAACTTATACATCATTAAATAAGTGAAATATACCTAAATAGCTTACCCTACCCCCTCGGAAAACGACCATTTTTGAAAAAATAAATATCATATTGTCGATTATATCACAAAAAGTATATACATTGCATATCTAATGTATACATACCAATTATCTGTATTATACTGGGAAAAACATATATAAAATATGCCTATCCTTACCGTTTAATATCTTGGCAATGTTGAGGTTTTTGAAGTGAGGGATTATAAAGCTGTTCAGAAATTACGCCGAAAATGAAAATGCATTATTGTGCTAAATATCCCAATTTTTGTCATCAGTGTAATCTTTATAACATTCTTTTATACTATGTTATCTATAGATTATGATTATCTTGAACGTATAAACAGGAAAATATAACTTGTGCATGATTAAATAGGTGACATATACCTAAATAGTTTACCATACCCCCCTCGGAAAATGATATTTCGCGAACTATTCGTCACACGAAAATATCCACTTCTACAGTAATCATTTATTCCTAAAATATTCCACAAGTTTGGGAATAACAGTCTCTAAAGTTCTCTTTGTGTTAGTAACACGTGGTTGCCCTTCACTGTTTTTGCCAATAAATGTGTTCAGAAGTCCATCCTCTCCATCACGGTTGTAAATAACGCGCAGATGGTGTAGATTTAGTCCAGATCCAGCAATGTTCTCTGCCGTGGCATTTTAATTATTGACCCTAACCGGTCCTCCAATGTTGTCAATCATAGCTGAAATAATCAGAAAAATGAGTTATATATTTATATTTTGACCACAGCGACCAGACACCATCCCATTCGCATCCATGTATAGTTATTCAGGTGTGAAAGGCCCGGAGTATGCGCCCAGCTGTAGCGGTTACGACTGTACCCTTAGGCAATGCACTTAAATTCCACATTGCCTCTTCTCTTTCCCTCATGGCGATGGATTCCATCAGGAATGAGGTCTCGAGAGTGATTTAACTAATGTTGTAAGAACTTGTTTCGCAATAAAGTTAAAATAAATGTGCATAAACATGTAATCTGTAAAGTATCGGACCCCATGGTTAGTTTAAAAGAAGTTATTACAACTTTAGATTAATCACTGTGTCTTGGCTAGGGTGGTTCTGGCGGGCCTGGCTCAAACCAGGAATGACGTACAGTTACTTTTCCCCAGTGCGGTATTTACCTAATCATCTGAGGTTAATGCCGGAATGACTACAATATAAGAGTTCAAGGTTCAATGTCAGTGTACTTTTCATTTCTGAGTGAATAAATTACAAGTATATATATACAACACAAATAACTCACCACTTCCAACTTTTGTGTTGATTGCCATATGTGACACGATTCACATAACCACAGTCAATGTTTTGACACTGCACATAGAGATAGCCACTAAGACCTATCTTTTTCTCACCAATTACGTTGTATATCGTGAGTGGTATAGGTCCTAGTTTGCACTGCTGACAGAACTGTAAGTTTTCGAGAAGAACCTGCAATTCAACTATCCTGCGACCAAAACGCCAGCTGTTTCCGTCAACAAATGCCCCGACATCTTGGTGTGCAAACTTATCACACGAGTTCCGACAGTCTACACCGTCACACATTCGGCCGGATGCATAGTTATGTTCGATTACTATATTCCGATTCGAATATCTGTGTTTTTGTTGTTTACTTTTCACTTTTTTAAAATAGCGACCACGTCTGTCCCTAACACCATCCGCCATTTTGTTTAAAGCATCACGTGAGTGCACGTGGTTTTGTTACTATATTTAGTAAAATAGTCATTATCGTAAACGGCCGAAAGCGCGTTCGTAATGTCTACGAACACTGGCGATATTTGTCGATTATTGACGATGTTTCACGAATCCATTGGGGATCTACTACCTTAAGTTAACTGCCCGTCGCTCATAGTGACGCTAAATAAACTATATAAAAAAACAGCATTTTTTAAAAATTTATTCAAATCTAAAACTGTTACAACATTTACAGAAAAAAAACCGATGTAATCTTCTTTGCTAGTGGCGAATCGGGAAATTCCGGTAATAATCACGATGTGTAGAAAGCTGTGAACAAACGGTAATACTAGTGATGTGTAGAAAGCTGTGAACAAACGGTAATAATCGTGATGTGTAGAAAGCTGTGAACGAACGGTAATACTCGCGATGTGTAGAAAGCTGTGAACTAACGGTAATACTCGCGATGTGTAGAAAGCTGTGAACGAACGGTAATACTCGTGATGTGTAGAAAGCTGTGAACGAACGGTAATACTCGCGATGTGTAGAAAGCTGTGAACGAACGGTAATAATCACGATGCGTAGAAAGCTGTGAACGAACGCTAATAATCACGATGTGTAGAAAGCTGTGAACGAATGGTAATAATCACGATGTGTAGAAAGCTGTGAACAAACAATTGTGAATTACGACTTTAAGAGTCGTGTCTAGTTCGGCACAATATTAACTCTTATATAATTGTGTTTCATTTGTAAGATTATGTGTTCTATGTTTCAGTGTTTGTGTTCAGACCGAGTGACCCTTCGCCTCTGTTCTCCCATGCTGGAGTCAGTGATAGTGCAGTACTTAATGCAGCTTTTGTACCTCACTCAAAGAAGAGTTTGTATAAAAACACAACTCTCGCGTGGCAGGCGCAGTCAGAGTTGTACTTCATGAATGAACAGCAGGAATTACTGGCCGTTTCGCTGGAGAGAGATACGAAATCGGCAAAGATGAAACAAGATGTGGTGAGTAGGCACTGTGCTCCGATTTGTTGGTATTTGTTTTACAGATCAATTGCTGTCATTGAAATAGCGGCAATCGGATTAGTTGAAAACGTGTCGGGATGCCCTTAACCCATTCAACACCAAGTAACTGACATGGACTGGTGCATCATATTTTTAGACCAATAAATTAATAAGAAAATTACATTTGGACCAGTTTATTTATCAAAATGGGTAATTTTTCTCTAAAAATAGCAATTTTACTGGCAAAATGTGCAGATCCTGATGAGACGGCTCGTGAAGAGCCGGCTCATCTGGATCTACACTTTTTGTTAGCCTATTTAGAGGTCTGTGGTGTTGAAAGGGTTAAGAATCTGGGTATGCTCCTCTGCACAGACGAATCTGTAGTCCAGTGTTTAATATGCTGGACTTGCAATCCAGGGATCGCAGGTTCGATCCCCCGTCTGACCCTAATAACATTAATGGTCTTTCAGATGAGACTTTAAACCGAGGTCTCGTGTCGGTGCTTTACACCGTGCATCGCAAAAAGCAAATAAAAGTATGCACGTATCAATGGATTAATACTACAAATTCTTGTGAATATATTGAACACAAACATTGTTAAATTGATTAAAACTTTCAAAAGTAGGATTTCAATATCGGTCATCCAGGCTCCTGAATTGACGTTTGTTGTCATTGAAGTCAATAAACGAAAGTATCGCGCATTTAGTAGAGATAATTTAATTAAGATTAGTCTACAAATAAATATGCATAGTCACACATGTGAGATATCACGGTAAATATGTAGGATAACTCGTGTTATTCAGGATCAATGCTTTGTATTACGCATGAATGTCGACCCTATTTACATTATTTTGTTATGTCGACAAACCTCGTATACGACGTTTGTTTATTTGTTGAAATACTCATGTTTTTGGGGGGAAATTATACCATATAATAGTAAATTACATTCTGCAGACATGCGTTTTCACTGATGTAGTGTCGCTTTATATTAGGTTACTGTTAAGATTATAAATTTATTGGGCCGGAGTAGAAGAAAATATTCAAAAGAAAAGCATTAACCTATGGTTGAGGTTTATTTAGTATAAATTTATGTTATTTATATTTAAATCATTCTAATAATTTTTTCCTTGTCACGTGACATTTCCTTGTCACATGATATTTCCTTGTCACATGATATTTCCTTGTCACGTGATATTTCCTTGTCACGTGATATTTCCTTGTCACATGATATTTCCTTGTCACGTGACATTATTTCCTTGTCACATGATATTTCCTTGTCAAGTGATATTTTTCAAATCCACTTACCATATAATGAATGGAAAGATTAAGATTAAAAACAACTAAATTTCTAGAACGATTAAAAACAACTAAATTTCTAGAACGATTAAAAACAACTAAATTTCTAGAAAGATTAAAAACAACTAAATTTCTTGAATGAAATCAACCTGGCTACACTTATAACTGTTGTGTATTGTTTCTTCAGGTGTCGTTTGAGCAGAATCTGCCGCAGACGGCCCTCAGTCAGTTGATGAGTCAGCATAGCAACAAGTCTACGTCAAGAGGATCCACGGATACCGTTACTAAGCAACCAGATGGAAAATTCTTGAGAGAAGTATATACATACATTTTAACCTTCTGTAGTGGAAGTCGTGATAGTGCAGTGGTGCGAAAGGCCCGAAGTTCGAGCCCAGCTCTAGCCGTTAGAAGTGTGCTCTTTAGGCAAGGCATTTAAATTCCATGTTGCCTCTTCTCTCTCCCTGGTGTCGGTGGATTCCATGAGAATGAGGTCTCGAGAGTGATTTAACAAATGTAAGAACTTGTTTCGCAATCGAGCTAAGACTAACTGATGAGCCGCCGCCGATTCTATACTCGCCCAAGTCCCGTCATTTTCGATTCAATTCCGAATGCTGACTATTAAACGTTTTCAGTGATAAACGCCGAGTTAGTCGAATACAAACAGTAAAATAAAACAAACAATCTGATTGGCTGAATTTATTCTATTTATCCAATCAATGAACCCGATAAAACTTATGAAAGATCTGGTCTGTTTATCAAAACGGTGTCTGCCATTACTAAATAATGATCCTAAAAGTTAGTGTGGGCCATTTTTGATTTCGAGATGTTAACAAGAAGGAAAACAAGGCCACATGCTGTCTATGTTTCACTGACGTAAGCTATCCACCATCTTGTTCCACATCAAACTTATTGATGCATCTAAAAAGACACCATAACGTAGATGTAAACATCGACACGACTATGAGTCAATCGCCAAACTTTCCCCCACACCAACAACTTCAGTGCAATTCCTGATGATTTATATAAGCCATAATTCATTACTTGGACACTGTTCCACACTTGGACATGTGCACTGGATTATCTACAGCAGTTGAATTTCTAGTCATTTCATTTGATCTCATTTCGTGTACATGTATTATTAATTATTGTCTTTTGGTTTACTTTTATTCAAATGTTAAGTGATGTGACTTGCAAGTTATGTTCATATGTAGTAGGAACTAGGATTATACACCAGTAACATCAGTAAATTAATTTGCTCTGAAGCCAGACTGCCCTAGGGTCTCGGGATTAAGCAATACAGAGTATGCTTCTTAGAAAATAATCTGTAAATAATGGATCGAATCGGCACATAAAGAATCAAATCAGATCGGATCAAGCTTCTGTTGGATTGTTGCAGCCCTATTTATTATCTATGAGGGGTGGCATCGGTTTTTCATGACTTCACTATAAAAACGAGCAGGGGATCTGCTTTTTTATACACAACTCAATCGCTTCAACCGGTGCTTATGTATATATTCACCGTTCTCTGAAACATTTTCTAGTCAATTTAAGTTGTTATTTGATTCAGTGTTTTGTTGTTTTTCAAGTTAATAAATACTGTTGAATGAGATAATGTCTTAAAATATGTGTAAAGTAATCCGTGTCATCTTATTAAATACTCTTAATAGAAAAAAATATAATCACAATGCATGAAAAATAAATAGGCAATATATCGCGATATGGGTTGCTGATATCGTGACACCCCTAGCTTCTACTAAGCAGCCACTTTCTACGATTCCCTTGGCTTGTACTAAGCAGCCACTCTCTATGATTCCCTTGGCTTGTACTAAGCAGCCACTTTCTATAATTCCCTTGGCTTCTACTAAGCAGCCACTTTCTACGATTTCCTTGGCTTCTACTAAGCAGCCACTTTCTATGATTCCCTTGGCTTCTACTGAGCTGCCACTCTCTATGATTCCCTTGGCTTGTACTAAGCAGCCACTTTCTACGATTCCCTTGGCTTGTACTAAGCAGCCACTTTCTATAATTCCCTTGGCTTCTACTAAGCAGCCACTTTCTACGATTTCCTTGGCTTCTACTAAGCAGCCACTTTCTATGATTCCCTTGGCTTCTACTGAGCTGCCACTCTCTATGATTCCCTTGGCTTGTACTAAGCAGCCACTTTCTACGATTCCCTTGGCTTGTACTAAGCAGCCACTTTCTATAATTCCCTTGGCTTCTACTAAGCAGCCACTTTCTACGATTTCCTTGGCTTCTACTAAGCAGCCACTTTCTATGATTCCCTTGGCTTCTACTGAGCTGCCACTTTCTACGATTCCCTTGACTTCTACTAACTGCCACTTTCTACGATTCCTTGACTTCTACTAAGCTGCCACTTTCTACGATTCCCTTGACTTCTACTAAGCTGCCACTTTCTATGATTCCCTTGGCTTCTACTGAGCTGCCACTTTCTACAATTCCCTTGGCTTCTACTGAGCTGCCACTTTCTACGATTCCCTTGCTTCTACTGAGCTGCCACTTTCTACGATTCCCTTGACTTCTACTGAGCTGCCACTTTCTACGATTCCCTTGACTTCTACTAAGCTGCCACTTTCTACGATTCCCTTGGCTTCTACTAAGCTGCCACTTTCTATGATTCCCTTGGCTTCTACTGAGCTGCCACTTTCTACAATTCCCTTGGCTTCTACTGAGCTGCCACTTTCTACGATTCCCTTTGCTTCTACTGAGCTGCCACTTTCTACGATTCCCTTGGCTTCTACTGAGCTGGCACTTTCTATGATTCCCTTGGCTTCTACTGAGCTGCCACTTTCTACAATTCCCTTGGCTTCTACTGAGCTGCCACTTTCTACAATTCCCTTGGCTTCTACTAAGCAGCCACTCAAACAACAACCTTCTACGATTCCCTTGGCTTGTACTAAGCTGCCACTTTCTATGGTTCCTTTGGCTTCTGCTAAGCTGCCACTTTCTATGATTCCTTTGGCTTCTACTGAGCTGCCACTTTCTACAATTCTCTTGGCTTCTACTAAGCAGCCACTTTCTACATTTCCCTTGACTTCTACTAAGCAGCCACTTTCTACGATTCCCTTGGCTTCTACTAAGCTGCCACTTTCTACGATTCCCTTGGCTTCTACTAAGCTGCCACTTTCTACAATTCCCTTGGCTTCTACTAAGCAGCCACTTTCTACGATTCCCTTGGCTTCTACTGAGCTGCCACTTTCTACGAATCCCTTGGCTTCTACTGAGCTGGCACTTTCTATGATTCCCTTGGCTTCTACTGAGCTGCCACTTTCTACAATTCCCTTGGCTTCTACTGAGCTGCCACTTTCTACAATTCCCTTGGCTTCTACTAAGCAGCCACTTTCTACGATTCCCTTGGCTTGTACTAAGCTGCCACTTTCTATGATTCCCTTGGCTTCTACTCAGCAGCCACTTTCTACCTTTCCCTTGGCTTCTACTAAGCAGCCACTTTCTACGTTTCCCTTGGCTTCTACTCAGCAGCCACTTTCTACAATTCTCTTGGCTTCTACTCAGCAGCCACTTTCTACGATTCCTTGGCTGGCTGCTCTACAGATGGGTTCCATCTGTCCATCAGGAATGATGTCTCGAGAGTGAGTAACTTTATTTTACAACGAATGCGAAACAGTCCGATCTGGCGACCACCCTGTATCAATCATACTATCGAGGGTATCCGCTCTAATGCTTTCGTATTTTTCAGTTGTTCAGCTCGGCAGCCCATATTCAGCCATCGATGAGCGTGTTGTGTAGGCCATTTATCCAGTCTCTGATGGTACCATCTCATGGAGCAAGGTAACTGTTGTATTATATTGCCGTTTAAAGAAGCATAAAATTGCAATAAACATTTGAAGTCGAGGAATTATTTTCAAACAGGAAACATTGTTTCGCTATCGGCAAGCACAACTTTCTGTAAATGAATTGGGGTGGCCGAGTTGACTTCAAATCACATAAGGAAGTGATCCAGCTGGCTTGTGGAAGGTCTATGGTTCTACCCAAGTACTCGCCCATCCAAGGTGTTCCTCCTCACCCATCCGAGGTGTTCCTCCTCACCCATCCAAGGTGTTCCTCCTTACCCATCCAAGCTGTTCCTCTTCACCCATCCACGGTGTTCCGCCTCACCCATCCAAGGTGTTCCTCCTCACCCATCCAAGGTGTTCCTCCTCACAGACAGTGAGTGAGTCAGTCACCCATCCGAGGTGTTCCTCCTCACCCATCCGAGGTGTTCCTCCTCACCCATCCAAGGTGTTCCTCCTCACCCATCCAAGGTGTTCCTCCTTACCCATCCAAGGTGTTCCTCCTCACCCATCCAAGGTGTTCCTCCTTACCCATCCAAGGTGTTCCTCCTCACCCATCCAAGTGTTCCTCCTCACAGACAGTGAGTGAGTCAGTCAGTCACCCATCCGAGGTGTTCCTCCTCACCCATCCGAGGTGTTCCTCCTCACCCATCCAGGTGTCCTCCTTACCCATCCAAGGTGTTCCTCCTCACCCATCCAAGGTGTTCCTCCTTACCCATCCAAGGTGTTCCTCCTCACCCATCCAAGGTGTTCCTCCTTACCCATCCAAGGTGTTCCTCCTCACCCATCCAAGGTGTTCCTCCTCACCCATCCATGGTGTTCCTCCACCGAGGTGTTCCTCCTCACCCATCCAAGGTGTTCCTCCACCAAGGTGTTCCTCCTCACCCATCCAAGGTGTTCCTCCACCAATAACAAATGTAGAGTACTACTGTGGTACTCACCCATCCAAGGTGTTCCTCCATCAATACCAAATGTAGAGTTCTACTCTGGTACTCACCCATCCAAGGTGTTCCTCCACCGAGGTGTTCCTCCTCACCCATCCAAGGTGTTCCTCCTTACCCATCCAAGGTGTTCCTCCTCACCCATCCATGGTGTTCCTCCAAGGTGTTCCTCCTCACCCATCCATGGTGTTCCTCCTCACCCATCCAAGGTGTTCCTCCTCACCCATCCAAGGTGTTCCTCCTCACCCATCCATGGTGTTCCTCCACCGAGGTGTTCCTCCACCAAGGTGTTCCTCCTCACCCATCCAAGGTGTTCCTCCACCAATAACAAATGTAGAGTACTACTGTGGTACTCACCCATCCAAGGTGTTCCTCCATCAATACCAAATGTAGAGTTCTACTCTGGTACTCACCCATCCAAGGTGTTCCTCCACCGAGGTGTTCCTCCTCACCCATCCAAGGTGTTCCTCCACCAAGTCCTCCTCACCCATCCAAGGTTTCCTCCTTACCCATCCAAGGTGTTCCTCCTCACCCATCCATGGTGTTCCTCCTCACCCATCCAAGGTGTTCCTCCTCACCCATCCAAGGTGTTCCTCCACCAATAACAAATGTAGAGTACTACTGTGGTACTCACCCATCCAAGGTGTTCCTCCATCAATACCAAATGTAGAGTTCTACTCTGGTCCTCACCCATCCAAGGTGTTCCTCCACCAATAACAAATGTAGAGTACTACTGTGGTACTCACCCATCCAAGGTGTTCCTCCATCAATACCAAATGTAGAGTTCTACTCTGGTACTCACCCATCCAAGGTGTTCCTCCTCACCCATCCAAGGTGTTCCTCCACCAATACCAAATGTAGAGTTCTACTCTGGTACTCACCCATCCAAGGTGTTCCATCCGAGGTGTTCCTCCACCAATACCAAATGTAGAGTAACCTTATGACCTAAGATGTAGGTGTGACTAACCCAAACTCGGATGATGTTGCAGCATTAGTCATTGTGATCAACTGTTATTATGGATGTCAAAGAGTAATATAATAATGGAATCAAAAATGTGTGTATTTAAAACAAAACAAGTGGTTAAAACAGGCAAATCTATTTATTTACGATATTGAACTTCTGCATGTCTTCATTAGTTCCTCAAACCCACACACCAACCCACCAACCCCGATATCCCACATCATGCTGTCAGTGTGTCCCTGCATGTCTTCATTAGTTCCTCCGATATCCCACATCATGCTGTCAGTGTGTACCTGCATGTCTTCATTAGTTCCTCCGATATCCCACAGCATGCTGTCAGTGTGTCCCTGCATGTCTTCATTAGTTCCTCCGATATCCCACATCATGCTGTCAGTGTGTCCCTGCATGTCTTCATTAGTTCCTCCGATATCCCACATCATGCTGTCAGTGTGTCCATGCATGTCTTCATTAGTTCCTCTGATATCCGTGACTCTCACAGCATGCTGTCAGTGTGTCCCTGCATGTCTTCATTAGTTCCTCCGATATCCCACATCATGCTGTCAGTGTGTCCATGCATGTCTTCATTAGTTCCTCCGATATCCCACAGCATGCTGTCAGTGTGTCCCTGCATGTCTTCATTAGTTCCTCCGATATCCCTCATCATGCTGTCAGTGTGTCCATGCATGTCTTCATTAGTTCCTCCGATATCCGTGACTCCCACCGTTTAGCTAAATATAGCAGATAAACATGTTCTTTTCCAGACCGATAGTAAATATATGTTTTTTTATCACAGAAAAAGTAGGTCAGAAGATAACAGCGATGAGGAAGAGGAAGTGACATCATACTTGTACCAGACTGTGTCTCACGATTCTGGACTGGATTCAGACATGGAAGTAGAAACGTCAGAGGCACAGTCAAATGTAGTTATAAATACCAGCCAATCAGACAGTGAGAATAAAACTAAGGAACCATTAATAGCTACGATATGTGAAAAGTTGGATAAAGTGAAAGTGGTAGAGGAAACAGTTAGTGCAGATGATTTAAAGAAAATATTTGCATCTGACCTGAGTTGGTATTCTGCAACATTAAAACCATGTGGTTAATGAAGTATCTTTTAAAATTATTGATGTTTGTATAACTATATTCATACGAATTAAAGAAAATCAGCTGTTGTCAAGAGATGATATTATGTGAAAGTTGTGGTGATGGTGGTGGTGTGGTGGTGGCGGCGGCCGTGGTTTTGTGGTGTGCTGGTGGTTTTGTGATGTGGTAGTGGTGGTGTTGTGGTGGTGTGGTAGGGGCGGTTTTGTGGTGGTGTGGTAGTGGCGGTTTTGTTGTGGTGTGGTAGTGGCGGTTTTGTGGTGTGGTTGTGGTGGTGTGGTAGTGGTGGTTTTGTGGTGGTGTGGTAGTCGCGGTTTTGTGGTGTTTGTGGTAGTGGTGTGGTGGTTGTGGTAGTGGCAGTTTTGTGGTGTGGTAGTGGCGGTTTTGTGGTGGTGTGGTAGTGGTGGTTTTGTGGTGTGGTAGTGGTGGTTTTGTGGTGTGGTAGTGGTGGTTTTGTGGTGTGGTAGTGGCGGTTTTGTGGTGTGGTAGTGGTGGTTTTGTTATATGTTATGATTATATTATTATGATTCGGGTTTTACGCCTGCATCAGCACCAGTTTGGGCTATATCGCCGGTGGGCAGTTTACCTAACAACACCTTTCCTGGGCAGGCTCCAGCGGTTAACCAGTACTTGGGTGCACCAACCTCCATAAGAAACTGCCAACTTTTTCATATAAATGAGACACGGCCTGAGCGGGGCTCGAACCCGTGACCATCAGTGATGATAGGTTACAGTGGTATACAAGTCAGCGACCTTAACCACTCGACCACGGAGGCGGACCGTAGTGGTGGTTTTGTGGTGTGGTAGTGGTGTGGTAGTGGCGGTTTTGTGGTGGTTTGTGGTGTGGTAGTGGCGGTTTGTTGTGGTGGTTTTGTGGTAGTGGCGGTTTGTTGTGGTGTAGTGGTGGTGGTAATGGTGGTTTTGTGGTGTAGTAGTGGTGGTTTTGTGGTGGTGGTGGCGGTTTTGTGGTAGTGGTGGTTTTGTGGTGTGGTGGTGGTGGTTTTATGGTGTGGTAGTGGTGGTTTTGTGGTAGTGGCGGTTTTGTGGTAGTGGCGGTTTTGTGGTAGTGGCGGTTTTGTGGTGGTGTGGTAGTGGCGGTTTTGTGGTAGTGGTGGTTTTGTGGTGTGGCGGATGTGGCGATTTTGTGGTGGTGTGGTAGTGGTGGTTTTGTGGTAGTGGCGGTTTTGTGGTAGTGGTGGTTTTGTGGTAGTTGCAGTTTTGTGGTAGTGGCGGTTTTGTGGTAGTGGCGGTTTTGTGGTGGTGTGGTAGTGGCGGTTTTGTGGTAGTGGTGGTTTTGTGGTAGTGGTGGTAGTGGCGGTTTTGTGGTGGTGTGGTAGTGGCGGTTTTGTGGTGGTGTGGTAGTGGCGGTTTTGTGGTGTGGTAGTGGCGGTTTTGTGGTGTGGTAGTGGCGGTTTTGTGGTGGTGGTGGTTTTGTTGTTGTTTTGGTGTGGTAGTTTTGGTGTGGTAGTGGCGGTTTTGTGGTGGTGTGGTGGTGTGGTGGTGTGGTAGTGGCGGTTTTGTGGTGGGGTTGTGTGGTAGTGGTGGTGTGGTAGTGACGGTTTTGTAGTGGTGTGGTAGTGGCGGTTTTGTTGTGGTAGTTGTGGTGGTGTGGTAGAGGTGGTTTTGTGGTGGTGTGGTAGTAGCGGTATTGTTGTAGTGTGGTAGGGGCGGTTTTGTGGTGGTTTTGTTTGTTGTAGTGGTGGTTTTGTGGTGTGGTAGAGGTGGTTTTGTGGTGGTGTGGTAGTTGCGGTTTTGTGGTAGTGGCGGTTTTGTGGTAGTGTGGTAGGGGCGGTTTTGTGGTGGTAGTGGCGGTTTTATGGTGGTGGTTTGTGGTAGTGGTTTTGTTGTGGTAGTGGTGGATTTGGTGTGGTAGTGGCGGTTTTGTGGTGGTGGCGGTTTTGTGGTGGTGTGGTAGTGGCAGTTTTGTGGTGGTGGTTTTGTTGTGGTAGTGGTGGTTTTGTGGTGGTGTGGTAGTGGCAGTTTTGTGGTGTGGTAGTGGTGTGGTAGTGGTGGTTTTGTGGTAGTGGTAGTAACGGTTTTGTGGTGGTGTGGCAGTTTTGTGGTGGTAGTGGCGGTTTTGTGGTAGTGGCGGTGTGGTGGTTTTGATATGGTAGTGATGGTTTTGTGGTAGAGGTGGTGGGTTATGGGGCGGTTTTGTGGTAGAGGTGGTGGTGTTATAGGGGGGTTTGTGGTGGTGTGGTAGGGGTGGTTTGTGGCGGTGGCGGTTTTGTGGTAGTGGTGGTTTTGTGGTGGTGTGGTAGTGGCGGTGGTGGTTTTTGATATGGTAGTGGTGGTTTTGTGGTGTTGTGGTAGTGGTGGTTTGTGGTAGTGGCGGTTTTGTGGTAGTGGCGGTTTTGTTGTGGTAGTGGTGGTTTTGTGGTAGTGGCGGTTTTGTGGTGGTGTGGTAGTGGCGGTTTTGTGGTAGTGGTGGTGGTGTGGTAGTGGCGGTTTTGTGGTGAGGTGGTTTTGTGGTAGTGGCGGTTTTGTGGTAGTGGTGGTTTTGTGGTGTGGTAGTGGCGGTTTTGTGGCGTGGTAGTGGTGGTTTTGTGGTGTGGTAGTGGTGGTGGTTTTGTGGTGTGGTAGTGGTGGTTGTTTGTGGTGTGGTAGTGGCGGTTTTGTGGTGTGGTAGTGGCGGTTTTGGTGTGGTGGTGGTGGTTTTGTGGTGGTGTGGTAGTGGTGGTTTTGTTGTGGTAGTGGTGGTTTTGTGGTGGTGGTTTTGTGGTGGTGTGGTAGTGGCGGTTTTGTGGTGGTGGCGGTTTTGTGGTAGTGGTGGTTTTGTGGTAGTTTTGGTGTGGTAGTGGCGGTTTTGTGGTGGGTGGGTGGTGTGGTAGTGGCGGTTTTGTGGTGGGGTTGTGTGGTAGTGGTGGTGTGGTAGTGGCGGTTTTGTAGTGGTGTGGTAGTGGCGGTTTTGTTGTGTGTTGTGGTGGTGTGGTAGTGGTGGTTTGTGGTGGTGTGGTAGTGGTGGTGTGGTAGGGGCGGTTTTGTGTGGTTTGTTTGTTGTAGTGGTGTTTTGTGGTGTGGTAGAGGTGGTTTTGTGGTGGTGTGGTAGTGGCGGTTTTGTGGTGTGGTAGTGGCGGTTTTGTGGTAGTGTGGTAGTGGCGGTTTTGTGGTGGTAGGGCGGTTTTGTGGTGGTAGTGGCGGTTTTTGGTGGTGGTGTGGTAGTGGCGGTTTTGTGGTGGTGTGGTAGTGGCGGTTTTGTGGTGGTGTGGTAGTGGCGGTTTTGTGGTGGTGGTTTTGTTGTGGTAGTGGTGGTTTTGTGGTGGTGTGGTAGTGGCGGTTTTGTGGTGTGGTAGTGGTGGTTTTGTGGTAGTGGTAGTGGCGGTTTTGTGGTGGTGTGGCGTTTTGTGGTGGTAGTGGCGGTTTTGTGGTAGTGGCGGTGTGGTGGTTTTGATATGGTAGTGATGGTTTTGTGGTAGGGTGGTGGTGTTATAGTGGCGGTTTTGTGGTGGTGTGGTAGGGGTGGTTGTGGTAGTGGCGGTTTTGTGGTGGTGTGGTAGTGGCGGTTTTGTGGTAGTGGCGGTTTTGTGGTAGTGGTGGTGTGGTGGTTTTGATGTGGTAGTGGCGGTTTTGTGGTGTAGTGGCGGTTGTGGTGTGGTAGTG
>CM026394.1:38728583-38753044 GCA_014843695.1 Archivesica marissinica
TACGCAACGGGTTTGTGGGGGTGATCTGGCACCTGAATTTGGAAGAATTGTCCACTTAATCCGTTAATCAATAAGGTGTACGCAACGGGTTTGTGGGGGTGATCTGGCACCTGAATTTGGAAGAATTGTCCACTTAATCCGTTAATCAATAAGGTGTACGCAACGGGTTTGTGGGGGTGATCTGGCACCTGAATTTGGAAGAATTGTCCACTTAATCCGTTAATCAATAAGGTGTACGCAACGGGTTTGTGGGGGTGATCTGGCACCTGAATTTGGAAGAATTGTCCACTTAATCCGTAATCAATAAGGTGTACGCACGGGTTTGGGGGGTGATCTGGCACCTGAATTTGAAGAATTGTCCACTTAATCCGTTAATCAATAAGGTGTACGCAACGGGTTTGTGGGGGTGATCGGGCACTGAGTTTGGAAGAATTGTCCACTTAATCCGTTAATCAATAAGGTGTACGCAACGGGTTTGTGCGGGTGATCGTGCACCTGAATTTGGAAGAAGAGTCAACTGAATCCGTTAATCAATAAGGTGTACGCAACGGGTTTGTGGGGGTGATCTGGCACCTGAATTGGAAGAATTGTCCACTTAATCCGTTAATCAATAAGGTGTACGCAACGGGTTTGTGGGGGTGATCGGGCACCTGAATTTGGAAGAATTGTCCACTTAATCCGTTAATCAATAAGGTGTACGCAACGGGTTTGTGGGGGTGATCGGGCACCTGAATTTGGAAGAATTGTCCACTTAATCCGTTAATCAATAAGGTGTACGCAACGGGTTTGTGCGGGTGATCGTGCACCTGAATTTGGAAGAAGAGTCAACTGAATCCGTTAATCAATAAGGTGTACGCAACGGGTTTGTGGGGGTGATCTGGCACCTGAATTTGGAAGAATTGTCCACTTAATCCGTTAATCAATAAGGTGTACGCAACGGGTTTGTGGGGGTGATCGGGCACCTGAATTTGGAAGAATTGTCCACTTAATCCGTTAATCAATAAGGTGTACGCAACGGGTTTGTGGGGGTGATCGGGCACCTGAATTTTGAAGAATTGTCCACTTAATCCATTAATGATAATAAGACGAAGAATAAGTAGAAGAACTGGTTATGTCACAACTTTCGTACTGGTCCACGAGACAAGCACAAGCAACGGCGGACAAATGGCTATATCATACACCGTTGGTTTGGCCAGAATGGACCACAAACGGAACTGTAGTCCAGTGGTAACGCACTGGACTGGTAATCCAGGGATCGCAAGTTCGATCACTCGTCTGACCCTAATAAAATTAACAGTCTCTCAGATGGGACGTTAAACCGAGGTCTCGTGTTGGTGCTTTACACCGTGCACGTAAAAGAACCAGAGGAGACTCTGGAATGGGTCTCTCTCTCTCTCTCTGTATCATTGCACTATCCTCCAAAAATCTAAAATGACTAATCTCTTCAGGAGGCGTCGCTCATATGGGCAACCGGTAGCGACGATAAATAAACGTAAAAACACACACACACGTCAGATTAGGCATGACATCACCGGTTTAACAACTACGCAACGGTATCAAATAAATCATTGAGAATAGTAGATCAATTTAAGATTGGAAATGCTGTAGCAGTGAATACCATATGTGCATACCAGTTTTAATCATTTACTATTTCATTTAGAACACGTACTAGTTCTGGCATCTATGTTTTGCAGTCATCTTTAGAAAAAGATAAGAACTTTTTTAAATTTATTTATTTTACAACGATTGCAAAGCAAGTTTTAACAACTTATATTAATCACCCTCGTGATAAGATAAGAACTTACCGGTATCTGTAAAATTTCTGATTGTCCTGAAACAGAATTTTAAATTCAGTTAAATATTAGGCATGGAGATTTGAATAAATATAGATAAAGCTATACAGTATATATCAGTACAGCCCCACTATTACAACTGCATAGACTTCACATCCACACGCATTACACAGACGGATCTGTAGTTCAATGGTAACACGCTGGACTGGTAATCCAGGGATCGCAGGTTCGATCCCCCGTTTGACCCTAACAAAATTAACAGTCTTTCAGATGGGACGTTAAACCGAGGTCTCGTGTAGGTGCTTTACACCGTGCACGTAAAAGAACCAGATGAGGCTCTGGAATGGGTCTCTGTCAGTATCATTGCACTATCTTCCAAAAATCTAAAATGACTAATCTCTTCAGGAGGCGTCGCTCATATGGGTAACCGGTAGCGACGATAAATAAAAGTAAAACACACACACTTATTATGTAAGAAACATCTGGACGGATATAGTATATTTGATACAGAAGAACATCCAATAATCTAGTTTTCCATTACCTCCATAAAGTTTGATTATCCCGAAATATAAATAGTCCGATTTATCCCAAAATCCGCTAAATGTCCGATTTATTGCGCAATATAAATAGTCCGATTTATGCCAAAATGTAAATAGGTTCTTTTAGTTGGAATCCTTTGTTTTTACTGTTGTTCTCTAACCAGATGTTGCGGTATTATAAATGTGTTGTATCAAAATCGTGTTAATTAATTGATAACATTGTTATATAAATAAGTACTCATTGCTTATACTGTATGAGATCTGTCGAGTATCGTATGTAGTACATGAGGCTGGCTGTTGTTGCATTATGTTATATTTCGGGTTTTACGCCTGCATCAGCACCATTTTGGGCTATATCGCCGGCGGGCAGTTTACCTAACAACACCTTTCCTGGACAGGCTCCAGCGGTTAACAAGTACTTGGGTGCACCAACCTCCGTAAGAAACTTCCAACTTTTTCATATAAATGAGACACGGCCTGAGCGGGGCTCGAACCCGTGACCAGCAGTGATGATAGGTTACAGTGGTATACAAGTCAGCTACCTTAACCACTCGACCACGGAGGCGGACTCTCTTTATGGTGTAAATGGTACTTTACTACCTAATGACAAATGAGCGCTGTTGTTATGTATTGTTTTGTATTGATTGTATGTACAGGTTGCACTTTAAAAATAAACTATATATCTATCTATAGTAATTCAATAATCATAAGAAGCGATAGTGGAATAAAAATGCTAGTTGTTGTGCAAAAGAAACAACGATAAAAACAGAGTCAAGCATTTTTTTTTTTTTTTTTTTTTTTTGTTGGGGTTTTTTTTTTTGTTGGTGGTGTGGTTTGTGGTTTTGTGGGGGGTGGGTGTGTTGGTGTTTTTTTGTGGGTGGGGTGTTGGTGGGGGGGTTGGTTGGGTATAGTATAACTTATGTACTTTTAGGGAGTATTCAGGGGAAGTAACTCTCATTAGACGAATAGCATCCACATACTGTAGTGCTCAATCTCTCAAATGTCTCGATAGAATTCGGTATTATGTACCTTCTTTGAATGTATGTGTAAGTGTTGTCAGGCGATGGTGGTCGTCAGCAACAAGGTCAATCTGGACTACGACGTCGACACCGGAAGTATTGAAGAACGAAAAGACCACTGGTAGGGGCATGCCAGGTGTGTACTTGTCCGGTATTACAATCCAATGCGTTCTGTAAGTTGCATGTACTGATTATATATTTAACATGATACATAGGAGACGCTAGCATGGGTTCCAGTCTGTCGATTTTTCACTTTTTAGTTTCTGGCAAAATGACAGATATGATCAGAAACTCAATACGGCCCAATTAATAGTCTCGGTGTTAAAATATATTTATTTGACTGACCAGGCAAAATATATCGACGCCTGTTCCCAGGCTAAGGAGACGCACAAGAATTGACATATAAACTGTATTTTTACAATGTGAAGACCACTAATACAGGCATGTAATGTATCGTTAATCGCCCTATTTCGGGAGACAATGTTTTCGAATTGGTTTGCAAATGACGTCATCGCTGTCAGTAGCAGGTACTTGGATTATATGGTAGACGCCAAAACTGTCAAACACGAAAATGAGCAAAAACATATATAATATTCACTTTTATTTTGAATATATGTAAATGTTAGTCTCATTCAAAACTCCCTTACACAGATATATGCAAGACATATTTGTTTATTTTTGCAACAGGAGAAGTCTAATACTTGGTCACGTGTCAATCATGTCACAATACCGGAATATGGTACATGAAATTTGATTAGTGTTCGAAACTTCGGTCCTGTTTAGACACCATGTTAAATTCAAATGTGTGTGAAATTGTGCTTTTATTTTAAAAGATGTTATGCAATCTGAGTTTACATGGTAATATTATTTCATCTGCTATAAAAGATACTGAAATACACAGAGCAAATGTTATTACAATTATAGTTCATAAATAATTAATAGTATTTACCCCTTTTCAGCCTCCGCATGAGCAACAATTAGTGCCGCAACGAGGCCCACAAATATGGGAAGTTTCATTGTCAATACTCAACTTTTGTTTCTGAAAAGAGAAAACTACATGAAATGCAATGTATACGATGCAATGAACGTGGATATCTTTGCTTAAATCGACATTTTATCGCAAACAACATACAAGTAGCTTTTGTACAAATTCTTCCAAAATAATTTGAACATTAACTTTCAATCAATAAACAGTCTTTTTATGATCTGGAATCTATCCAAAAAGTGAAAGTAGGATTTCATATAGTGACCAACGACGCTCCTGAAATTATTATTGGTGTGTCTATTCTAAGCACGTGCTACTGTCGTTTGGAGATCATTTAAGTAAGATTAGTCTAAAAATAAATACGGTATGCATGACCCCACATGTGAACGGTAAATTTGTGGAAGTCGTGATAGCGCAGTGGATGCGCGTTCGCTTCAGGTCCGGAGTTCGAGCCCCACTGGAGCCGTTACGATTGTGCCCTTAGACAAGGCATTTAAATTCCACGTTGCCTCTACTCTCTGCCTCGTGGCGATGGATTACATCAGGAATGAGGTCTCGAGAGTGATTTATATAAGTTGAAATAACTTGTTTCGCAATCGAGCTAAAATAAATTTGTATAAACTAACGGTAAATTTGTACCATAAAATGTTGTTATTCATGATACACGCTTTGTATTACGCATGAATGTTGACACTGTTTACATTGTTTTATACGACATTTGTTTATTGGTTGAAATACTCGGATTATGTGTCAAATATTTGGGGGGAAAATTAAACCATATAGTAGGAAAGTAAATTCTGCAGAAATTTGCTTTTTCACAGATGTAGTGTCGCTTTAACTCTACTTGAATCACATAGCTGTGTGTGCATTCAATAGCATAATATTATAGCCTATGTCTGCACCACTCTGCTAGCGCTATAATCTATCATTAATTAGTTTAAACATTACCATGTTATTTACTATACAGTTTACGTATATTTATCGTCGCTACTCTTATCGTTGCCACCTCTAATAGTTTTCAACAATGTTCAAGTAAATTAAAATGTTACATCTAACCGATTGCATCACCCTAAATAATGAATAATTTTTTTTTTGAAACGAACACTAAGATGGTATGTGTTTGTTTCAGTGAATGATCTAACTATATTTCACCGAATGAACATTGAAAGCATTGTTATCAGAAGTGACGCAAGTCACGAGTGATAATAATAGCTTTCTATGGTCATGAGTGAAAACGTATTCAATAATTCACTTATAAAACTATTAAACAAATAGGGCCAGAAATGCAAAGACAAAGCACGTGTTTAAAATTACTAATATTACAATTATGCTATATTTGTTATAACTGCGTAACGCTGCGTCTGATCAGGATCTATGTTGTTTGCTATTCGGACAGGTGTTTCAGCTCCACTGTCTGAAGAGCAATCAGCATATATCCTGACGGCACATTCTGTTCTGTCTGATCGGGTTCTCTGCTTTTTTGTAAAGTCGCTTTTATGCGACATTGGCGGTGAAAGAGTTAAGATCAATTATCAAGTTCTATACCCTATGGGATGGCGTGTCGCATTCGCGCTCGATTCTTGCCTGGTGGGTGTCGCGAGGCGCTGCTCCAGGGATGTGATATACGTTCAAAACAGGCTTAGAAAATGTAGAATTGCATACAAGCATACACGCAATTTAAATACACCCGCTCCTCTACATTTTGTTTCCATTCTCATTGTGTTTTGTACTAATTACTAATACTATAATTATGCTGCTATATGTAGTATGTGATTTAAAATTATACAAATGTACATATGATAATGCTAATTCTGTGTGCTTCATATAAACATTATGCTTGTATGAAATAAAAGTTGAAAGCTGAAAACAGTCTCGGAAAGAAAAAACATGAAACAAGTCACTTACCAGATAGTAATTTGGAAACTTTAGGTAAACTGAATTCGGGAGCTTACCGGTTCCTTTTTAATATGTTCCAAACCCACACCTTTAGAATGTAGTGCTAATATCACTTATCTCTGTATTCGGTCGGCTTGTGTTACTGTAGTTCAGCACTGAACATTCTGCATTGTTTCTTATCTCTGCACATCCTAGTAATGTTAACATTAGAAACAATTTCAACATGATAAGGAGTGTCAAACAAGGACAAAATAATGTAACTTGGTGCTTTAATATAAATTTGTTTTGAATAAAAGAACAGCTTACGTAGGCATACGGAGCGGGAGGTCCAAGGTTCAAACCTTGTCAGGGGTTCGTTCTAATATAGCCGGTTGGTGAACTGCCAGCTAGTTAAATAATGGTTATCGATTGCCTATCAGCCTGGCGTCAGGCATACAAGCATATAGCCGGTTGGTGAGCCTCCAGCTAGTTAAATAATGGTTATCGATTGCCTACCAGCCTGGCATACAAGCATATAGCCGCTTGGTGAGCCGCCAGCTAGTTAAATAATGGTTATCGATTGCCTACCAGCCTGGCACCTGGCCTACAAGCATATAGCCGCTTGGTGAGCCGCCAGCTAGTTAAATAATGGTTATCGATTGCCTACCAGCCTGGCACCTGGCCTACAAGCATATAGCCGCTTGGTGAGCCGCCAGCTAGTTAAATAATGGTTACCGATTGCCTACCAGCCTGGCGCCAGACATACAAGTATATAGCCGGTTGGTGAACGCCAGCTAGTTAAATAATGGTTACCGATTGCCTACCAGCCTGGCGCCTGGCATACAAGTATATAGCCGGTTGATGAGCCGCCAGCTAGTTAAATAATGGTTACCGATTGCCTACCAGCCTGACGCCTGGCATACAAGTATATAGCAGGTTGGTGAACCGCCAGCTAGTTAAATAATGGTTATCGATTGCCTACCAGCCTGGCATACAAGCATATAGCAGGTTGGTGAACCGCCAGCTAGTTAAATAATGGTTATCGATTGCCTACCAGCCTGGCATACAAGCATATGGCCGGTTGGTGAACCGCCAGCTAGTTAAATAATGGTTATCGATTGCCTACCAGCCTGGCATACAAGTATATAGCCGGTTGGTGAGCCGCCAGCTAGTTAAATAATGGTTATCGATTGCCTACGAGCCTGGCGCCAGGCATACAAGTATGTAGCCGGTTGGTGAGCCGCCAGCTAGTTAAATAATGGTTATCGATTGCCTACGAGCCTAGCGCCTGGCATACAGCAGGTTGGTGAACCGCAAGCTAGTTAAATAATGGTTATTGATTGCCTACCAGCCTAGCGCCTGGCATACAAGCATATAGCAGGTTGGTGAGCCGCCAGCTAGTTAAATAATGGTTATTGATTGCCTACCAGCCTAGCGCCTGGCATACAAGCATATAGCAGGTTGGTGAGCCGCAAGCTAGTTGAATAATGGTTATCGATTGCCTACCAGCCTAGCGCCTGGCATACAAGCATATAGCCGGTTGGTGAGCCGCAAGCTAGTTGAATAATGGTTATCGATTGCCTACCAGCCTGGCGCCTGGAATACAAGCATATAGCCAGTTGGTGAGCCGCCAGCTAGTTGAATAATGGTTATCGATTGCCTACCAGCCTGGCGCCAGGAATACAAGCATATAGCCAGTTGGTGAGCCGCCAGCTAGTTAAATAATGGTTATTGATTGCCTACCAGCCTAGCGCCTGGCATACAAGCATATAGCCGGTAGGTGAGCCGCCAGCTAGTTAAATAATGGTTATCGATTGCTTACCAACCTGTCGCTTGGCATACAAGCATATGGCCGGTTGGTGAACCGCCAGCTAGTTAAATAATGGTTACCGATTGCCTACAAGCCTGGCATACAAGCATAGGATTAGGGAAGTACTGATGTTCATAAAAAGATGTGTCTCATCAGTCAGATATGCCTGGCCCTTTAAATAGGGGTGACACTATATAATAAACAAACACTTTACTTTACATAGGTCAGGTCATAAAATAGGTCAGGTCATAAAATAGGCCAGGTCATAAAATAGGCCAGGTCATAAAATAGGCCAGGTCATAAAATAGGTCAGGTCATAAAATAGGTCAGGTCATAAAAAACCTACATTGGTGCTAAGTCAGTATAGAACCAACATCGGTGAGACCAACATCGGTGAGGGGAAGTTCATAACATTAACAACTCACAGGCACTGGCGAGAGTGCACCAAATGTGCATGAAGATTCATCTTAACCATTTACATGCTAGCATGTTATAGTTCGGGTTTTACGCCTGCATCAGCACCATTTTGGGCTATATCGCCGACGGGCAGTTTACCTAACAACATCTTTCCTGGGCAGGCTCCAGCGGTTAACCAGTACGTGACAGAACTGCCGTCTATCGTATGCTGTTCTTTCGGATAGTGAAGCTAAAACACTTGGCTGAATAGCAAACAACATAGATCCTGATCAGACACAGTGTTATGCCGCGGATGATCTGGATATATGTTGTTTGCAAATGTTATTTTATTTACTCAGCAGGCAAAAGGTTAAGCTATAACATGGATTTAGTAACAAAAATTGAGGCTTATGTGCCGGGTTATCACAGAACATGAAATTTAACAACAAACAGTGAAATGGGTGTGAATCCTAGAATATGAATTTAATAACAAACCTCGAGATTAGATTAAACAATATTATTTGGAAGTCGTGATAGCGCAGTGGATGCGTGTTCGCTTCAGGTGCGACAGGTCCGGAGTTCGAGCCCCGCTGGAGCCTATACGATTGTGCCCTTAGACAAGGCATTTAAATTCCACATTGCCTCTTCTCTCCTTCATGGCGATGGATTCCATCAGGAATGAGGTCTCGAGAGTGATTAATATAAGTTTGAAAGAGCTTGTTTCACAATCGAGCTAAAATAAATTTGTATAAACTAATATTATTTGCTTTGAATAAATTGAGTGTGAAGTATCTTTAATCTGAATTAATCGAGATCAATTGCTCCGTGGCTTACCCTAGTTAACAACAAGCCTCGAGATTCATTGACTTATAATCTGAATTAATCGAGATCAGTGGCTCCGTGGCTTACCCTAGTTAACAACAAGCCTCGAGATTCATTGACTTATAATCTGAATTAATCGAGATCAGTGGCTCCGTGGCTTACCCTAGTTAACAACAAGCTCGAGATTTATTGACTTATAATCTGAATTAATCGAGATCAGTGGCTCCGTGGCTTACCCTAGTTAACAAGCCTCGAGATTTATTGACTTATAATCTGAATTAATCGAGATCAGTGGCTCCGTGGCTTACCCTAGTTAACAACAAGCCTCGAGATTTATTGACTTATAATCTGAATTAATCGAGATCAGTGGCTCCGTGGCTTACCCTAGTTAACAACAAGCCTCGAGATTTATTGACTTATAATCTGAATTAATCGAGATCAGTGGCTCCGTGGCTTACCCTAGTTAACAACAAGCCTCGAGATTTATTGACTTATATTCGAGGACACAAATTTAGCAACATAATCATGGAGCTAACAACAAACTTTGGTTTTTACGTTTATTTATCGTCGCTACCGGTTACCCATATGAGCGATGCCTCCTGAAGAGATTAGTCATTTTAGATTTGTGGAGGATAGTGCAATGATACAGACCCATTCCAGAGTCTCCTTTTGGTTCTTTTACGTGCACGGTGTAAAGCACCGACACGAGACCTCGGTTTAAAGTCCCATCTGAAAGACTATTAATTTTATTAGGGTCAGACGGGGGATCGAACCTGCGATCCATGGATTACCAGTCCAGCGTTAAGGTCAGACTACAAACTCGGTTGGATCATGTTTTATGATTCACTACGTGAATCTCAAGGTTTGTTATATGTTATATTTCGGGTTTTACGCCTGCATCAGCACCATTTTGGGCTATATCACCTGCGGGCAGTTTACCTAACAACACTTTTCCTTGGCAGGCTCCAGTGGTTAACCAGTACTTGAGTGCACCAACCTCCGTAAGAAACTGCCAACTTTTTCATATAAATGAGACACGGTCTGAGCGGGGCTCGAACCCATGACCATCAGTGATGGTCAGGTTACAGTGGTATACAAGTCAGCGACCTTAACCACTCGACCACGGAGGCGGACCTCAAGGTTTGTTAATAAATTGTTCTAGGATAAATTACTGTGGCTGGGCAAATAGGTGGTTATCCCCAGCAAACACGCATAAACTGGTTATCAATCCCACCACCCCAAAAAACAAGCTCTAATGGTTTATCATCAATAAATCAGATGGTTTTCTCACCTATTGACAAGCTTTTGGAGCCGTTTTGGTGCCGCTTTGAGGGTGTGAGATAAATCTGTCTAAACGAGTAGACAAGAGGGACTACTTTATTCTAATTAGATATCACGAACATGTCCAGTAGTTTCCGTTTATTTCCGCGAGCAAACGCTAAAATCTGAACACTTCCTTGCAATTACGTCATTATGCATTACGAGAAAGTGCCATACGTTTTTTTTGCGAAGCAAGTTTTAACTTATATTAATCACTCTCATTGGCGCGGATGAAAGCGTAAATGTGGTCATTCGTGTGGGAGGAAACCGGAGTACCCCGGAGAAAACCCACTATCCGATCTGGCGACCATCATACCATCTCACATATTTCCCGGTCCGAGGTTCAAAACCGGGTTGCATTGGTGAGAAGCGAGCGCGCTAATCAGACAGCCTGCCAAATGGCATCGATGATGCATCAATGACGTATCGCTACAACATATCTGTTGTTCATGGGACGACTATTACCCTTTGACCCACAATGTACTGGTATTGTTTGTAAACATCTCGTTTGTTTGTACGTCATTAATCACAATTCTCTTAACCCTCTCCCTCATAGAAGCACCTCTCGACGCCATTACCAATACGACAAACATTAACAATGTAGTAGCCAAACCAATGTTCATAATAAAGGCCAGAATCTCATGTAGTCCCAGTAATATCTATGGAGGTGGGATAGATATGGCGACTACTTATCCACTGCATGATAGCTAAATGGCTGTCGTTTGTATGTAGATATAATAGTATATTAACCTAAATCTCTATGTAGTCCCAGTAATATCTATGGAGGTGGGATAGATATGGCGACTACTTATCCACTGCATGATAGCTAAATGACTGTCGTTTGTATGGAGATATAATAGTATATTAACCTAAATCTCTATGAAGGAAAGGGTTAATATAAGTTGCTAAAACTATAACTTCTTTTCCAATCCAATAATTACATTATGTAATGTATGTAATGTGTATATATTATATATATATATATATATACTTATTTGTAAAATTTATAATTGAATAAATATAGTTGAAACTAATCACAATGCAATTGATCTCCGACACTGTAGAATTATGAAGTGTATAAAAAAAATATTGAGAAAAATTAATGCCCGTACTGGGATTCGAACTTTGGTCCTTTGGATCTGTAGGTGAATGCTTTACAATAAGGCCAACTTTCCCAACGTAAAATGCTATATATATATATTTGCAGGTGTGTGTGCGTCCTTTCACTCAGAATATTTAGACTAATTAACTCTTTCACCGCCAATGTCGCATAAAAGCGACTTTGTAAAAAAGTAGAGAACCCGATCGGACAGAACAGAACATGCCGTCTAATCAGGCTATATGCTGATTGCTCTTCAGACAGTGGAGCTGAAGCACCTGTCCGAATAGCAAACAACATAGATCCTGATCAGACGCGGCGTTACGCCGCGGCTGATCTGGATCTATGTTGTTTGCACATGCTCTGAATTTATTCAGCACTGAAAGAGTTAAAGCGGCCATTTTATCTGTTGATTCGAAAATTTATATCCGATTTTAGACTATTTCCAATGATGTGTTATTACATTCATTCTATTGGCATGTCGAAAAATGTTTATATAATATATCTCGTTCGAGACGGGACATGAACTGTGGGAGAGCAGATAAGATGCTCTTAGCTCTTCTCCTAGCCTGGGTTCCAGTCTGTCGATTTTTCACTAATTTACATCTGGTAAAATGACAGCCTGGGGAAACTCGATTTCCGAGCGTAGCACCACCTACATTACACCCGTATTTTCTAGGGTGTTTGATTGAAGAACGACAACTCTTATCTGCAAGATACGATCGCTAAAAATAGAAAACGGAATCTTTTTGGAAATCATCGAACAGGTACGATTAACCATGATCATTTTATGCAAATACACGAATGCTCCCGTAGCCTTATTTACATTGCAAACATATAATTTCCCGTTTCTGTGTTATATCGACGAGATGGCAGATTTTAACTATTACGCTTAGGTGGTAATGGGTCGAATCGGCGTAATTGAAGTAAGGACGACTTAAATCTTGAGTAAATATGTCAAATCAGATGCACATTGTACTTTTTAAAAATATGTATCGTTCCATTGATCCGTAAACAATGGCGGCCAATTATAAAGTTTTATCAACATTGCAGTGCCTCGCTTTCGATTCAAGTACGTCATTAATTAAGTCACGTGCTAAATAATAGGATTAATGATAATCAAGGTGTTGATATTATCAGAAACTCAATACGGCCCAATTAATGATCTCGGTATTAAAATATATTTATATGACTGACCAGGCAAAATATATCAACACCTGTTCCCAGACTACTATTCTCGTGTGTGTTTTACGTTTATTTATCGTCGCTACCGGTTACCCATATGAGCGACGCCTCCTGAAGAGATTAGTCATTTTAGATTTTTGGAGGATAGTGCAATAATACAGACAGAGACCCATTCCAGAGTCTCCTCTGGTTCTTTTACGTGCACGGTGTAAAGCACCGACACGAGACCTCGGTTTAACGTCCCATCTGAAAGACTGTTAATTTTATTAGGGTCAGACGGGGGATCGAACCTATTCTCCCACATTTTCCAGTAATTTATATAACATATTGACACTCTCATCTCAACTCGCGTTACCGTAAAGCTCGACATGCGAGCGAACCCAACCCTGCTCAAATAAATCCCAAATATAATGACCAGTATAAAAAGTTAAATGCCCTTGCCGTATATTATTATTGTTGTTGAAAATTTTAGCTTCATTACGTGACCATGCGCCTCAATACAGCTATCGCAACGCCACCTGTTTCCATGGGGAACTAGATACTTTAGGGCACCTATGCACGGCATACATGAATTTTTTATTTATGCACGGGTAAATGCTAAAATATATTAATTTGACTTAGTAACATCAATAACTAACAATATTACAACTCATAAGAAACTTTTTTTCAGGTTATTTGTACAATTTTTTCCAATTCGGATAGCTACCGGGTACCTCAAATGCTCATAAACCGCATCATTTCGGTGGAAAAAATTCTCCCAACAAGTTGTCTGTTTATATTCGGCTACTGAACCAGTCAGGTTACAGTTACATTAGGCTACCGGTACGCACAACGGAATGCTATTGAACCATGCTTCACCTCTGTCAGCGAAAATAGGTTAAAACTATTTAAATACGGATGTAAATGGAAAAAATACGCCGAGCATAGGAATACGCCGAGCATCTAAGGTTCCACAACTCTATATCTAGTACATAGGAATACGCCGAGCATAGGTTCCACCGCTCTATATCTAGTACATAGGAATACGCCTAGCATAGGAATACGCCAAGCATAGGTTCCACCGCTCTATATCTAGTACATAGGAATACGCCTAGCATAGGAATACGCCAAGCATAGGTTCCACCGCTCTATATCTAGTACATAGGAATACGCCTAGCATAGGAATACGCCGAGCATAGGTTCCACCACTCTATATCTAGTACATAGGAATACGCCGAGCATAGGTTGCACCACTCTATATCTAGTACATAGGAATACGCCGAGCATAGGTTCCACCACTCTATATCTAGTACATAGGAATACGCCGAGCATAGGTTCCACCACTCTATATCTAGTACATAGGAATACGCTGAGCATAGGTTGCACCACTCTAATCAATGCTAATCAGGAGAATATTCCATGAACTTTCAGATGTGTTCTCATGTTGTGCTTCTGGATAAATCCTTTGTTGCAGACCTCACAAAAAAACTTTGGTGGTAAGTGAATCCTATAGTGTTTCCTCATATCCTGTTTCGTTTTGAACAGTTTCGAACATTCCGGGCACTGGAAATTCTTCTCGTCAGAGTGGTATTTCTTATGGTTTGTTAATAAATCCGCCCGTTTGAACGTCATTCCACATTGTTCACAACTGTATGGCTTTTCATCTGCAATTAGAATAGTAGTCCAACAAATGTAATGAATAGCGAACATGCGTGCATAGTCAAAACAAGGACAGTTATTTAAGGAATGAATCGCGAGTTAATAGTTTCCATTGGGGTATGAACTACATTGAGTGTAGTGCATTGAGGCCAATGGCATCCACGGTAAACACACCCAATGTAATTCATACCCAAATGGAAACTATTAAATTGCGATTCATTACTTATATTTACATTATTTATTCTTTTCAATGAGACAAAGAAAATTATCACACTTTCCAAATAAAAGTCCAATTAGTCCAATTTGCGACATATCGTGTGGCAGAGATCTGATAATTAGATCATCCTTGGAACAGCGTAAAGTGTAAGACACGGTTTTCCTCACGACGAACGCTGCCTAACACTGCGAATGCGTATGTCCATAACATTGAGTGCACATGTCAGCTGCATATCATTAGTTGGAAACCCTCATACGAAATGGTATACAATCAGGACACATACGTTCATCGAAGGAAAGGCAATAGCGATGTAAATATGAAATTGATGGATGCTCCCAGAACAGAAACATATAACCCTTGTTCATATGTGTGATACAGTACAGAAACATATAACCCTTGTACATATGTGTGATACAGTACAGAAACATATAACCCTTGTACATATGTGTGATACATTACAGAAACATATAACCCTTGTTCATATGTGTGATACAGTACAGAAACATATAACCCTTGTTCATATGTGTGATACAGTACAGAAACATATAACCCTTGTACATATGTGTGATACATTACAGAAACATATAACGCTTGTACATATGTGTGATACAGTACAGAAACATATAACCCTTGTACATATGTGTGATACATTACAGAAACATATAACCCTTGTACATATGTGTGATACATTACAGAAACATATAACCCTTGTACATATGTGTGATACAGTACAGAAACATATAACCCTTGTACATATGTGTGATACATTACAGAAACATATAACCCTTGTTCATATGTGTGATACAGTAATCTGACAATGTTCTTCATTTACAATTTATTGTCCAATTATCACAAGTCCTTTTTATAACGATTGCGAAGCAAGTTTTAACAACTTATATTAATCACTCTCATTGGCGCAAAAGCGTAAATGTTGTCATTCATGTGGGAGGAAACCAGAGAACCGGGGAGAAAACACACCTGTCCGATCTGGCGACCACAGTAACATCTCACATACTTCCCGGTCCGACGATCGAACACGGGTTGCATTGGTAAGAAACGAGCGCGCTAACCACTGCGCTAATCGGACAGCCATTTTACAATATATCTAAATCATAATTAGCAGATACTAATCGGACAGCCTGTTTCATTAGACCTGACTTCCTGTCTCCGAGTCCCACTGGATATATCTGAAAATGTTGAACTATGTGGAAGTCGTGATAGCGCAGTGGATGCTCGTTCGCTTCAGGTGCGAAAGGTCCGGAGTTCGAGCCCCACTGGAGCCGTTACGATTGTGCCCTTAGGCAAGGCATTTTAAATTCCACATTGCCTCTTCTCTCTCCCTCGTGGCGATGGATTCCATCAGGAATGAGATCTCGAGAGTGATTTATATAAGTTGAAATAACTTGGTTTGCAATCGAGCTAAAATAAATTTGTATAAACTAATGAATGATGTTACATACTGACCATAGATATGTAGTCTAATGCATGATGTTCCATACTGACCATAGATATGTAGTCTAATGCATGATGTTCCATACTGACCATAGATATGTAGTCTAATGCATGATGTTCCATACTGACCATATGTAGTCTAATGCATGATGTTCCATACTGACCATATGTAGTCTAATGCATGATGTTACATACTGACCATAGATATGTAGTCTAATGCATGATGTTCCATACTGACCATAGATATGTAGTCTAATGCATGATGTTCCATACTGACCATATGTGTAGTCTAATGCATGATGTTCCATACTGACCATATGTAGTCTAATGCATGATGTTACATACTGATCATAGATATGTAGTCTAATGCATGATGTTCCATACTGACCATAGATATGTAGTCTAATGCATGATGTTCCATACTGACCATAGATATGTAGTCTAATGCATGATGTTACATACTGACCATAGATATGTAGTCTAATGCATGATGTTACATACTGACCATAGATATGTAGTCTAATGCATGATGTTACATACTGACCATAGATATGTAGTCTAATGCATGATGTTACATACTGACCATAGATATGTAGTCTAATGCATGATGTTACATACTGACCATAGATATGTAGTCTAATGCATGATGTTCCATACTGACCATATGTAGTCTAATGCACGATGTTCCATACTGACCATATGTAGTTTAATGCATGATGTTCCATATTGACCATAGATATGTAGTCTAATGCACGATGTTACATATTGACCATAGATATGTAGTCTAATGCATGATGTTCCATATTGACCATAGATATGTAGTCTAATGCATGATGTTCCATACTGACCATAGATATGTAGTCTAATGCATGATGTTACATATTGACCATAGATATGTAGTCTAGTGCATTATGTTACAACTGCAACATATATTTCATTTTAGATTAGTGACACTGCAGAAAATAGGTCTCGATATAGTGGTGTAGTGAGTCGGTATATCCAAGTACTGTAAACAGGCATGTATTTATCCTTATATTAGGTGTTCGGCATATGGTACACAGATATATGGTACTGTACACTCTACATATACACAGATATATGGTACTGTACACTCTACATATACACAGATATATGGTACTGTACACTCTACATATACACAGATATATGGTACTGTACACTCTCATATACACAGATATATGGTACTGTACACTCTCATATACACAGATATATGGTACTGTACACTCTCATATACACAGATATATGGTACTGTACACTCTACATATACACATATATGGTACTGTACACTCTCATATACACAGATATATGGTACTGTACACTCTACATATACACAGATATATGGTACTGTACACTCTCATATACACAGATATATGGTACTGTACACTCTCTATACACAGATATATGGTACTGTACACTCTCGTATACACAGATATATGGTACTGTACACTCTTGTATACACAGATATATGGTACTGTACACTCTACATATACACAGATATATGGTACTGTACACTCTATATATACACAGATATATGGTACTGTACACTCTACATATACACAGATATATGGTACTGTACACTCTACATATACACAGATATATGGTACTGTACACTCTACATATACACAGATATATGGTACTGTACACTCTACATATACACAGATATATGGTACTGTACACTCTATATATACACAGATATATGGTACTGTACACTCTATATATACACAGATATATGGTACTGTACACTCTACATATACACAGATATATGGTACTGTACACTCTACATATACACAGATATATGGTACTGTACACTCTCATATACACAGATATATGGTACTGTACACTCTCATATACACAGATATATGGTACTGTACACTCTCATATACACAGATATATGGTACTGTACACTCTACATATACACAGATATATGGTACTGTACACTCTATATATACACAGATATATGGTACTGTACACTCTATATATACACAGATATATGGTACTGTACACTCTACATATACACAGATATATGGTACTGTACACTCTACATATACACAGATATATGGTACTGTACACTCTACATATACACAGATATATGGTACTGTACACTCTACATATACACAGATATATGGTACTGTACACTCTATGTATACACAGATATATGGTACTGTACACTCTACATATACACAGATATATGGTACTGTACACTCTACATATACACAGATATATGGTACTGTACACTCTACATATACACAGATATATGGTACTGTACACTCTACATATACACAGATATATGGTACTGTACACTCTATGTATACACAGATATATGGTACTGTACACTCTTGTATACACAGATATATGGTACTGTACACTCTATGTATACACAGATATATGGTACTGTACACTCTACATATACACAGATATATGGTACTGTACACTCTACATATACACAGATATATGGTACTGTACACTCTACATATACACAGATATATGGTACTGTACACTCTACATATACACAGATATATGGTACTGTTCACTCTATGTATACACAGATATATGGTACTGTACACTCTATGTATACACAGATATATGGTACTGTACACTCTACATATACACAGATATATGGTACTGTACACTCTACATATACACAGATATGTGGTACTGTACACTCTCATATACACAGATATATGGTACTGTACACTCTCGTATACACATATATATGGTACTGTACACTCTATGTATACACAGATATATGGTACTGTACACTCTATGTATACACAGATATATGGTACTGTACACTCTACATATACACAGATATATGGTACTGTACATTCTCATATACACAGATATATGGTACTGTACACTCTACATATACACAGATATATGGTACTGTACACTCTCGTATACACAGATATATGGTACTGTACACTCTACATATACACAGATATATGGTACTGTACATATACACAGATATATGGTACTGTACATATACACAGATATATGGTACTGTACATATACACAGATATATGGTACTGTACACTCTATGTATACACAGATATATGGTACTGTACACTCTATGTATACACAGATATATGGTACTGTACACTCTACATATACACAGATATATGGTACTGTACACTCTCATATACACAGATATATGGTACTGTACACTCTCGTATACACAGATATATGGTACTGTACACTCTATGTATACACATATATATGGTACTGTACACTCTATGTATACATAGATATATGGTACTGTTCACTCTATGTATACACAGATATGTGGTACTGTACACTCTCATATACACAGATATAGGGTACTGTACACTCTCATATACACATATATATGGTACTGTACACTCTATGTATACACAGATATATGGTACTGTACACTCTATGTATACACATATATATGGTACTGTACACTCTATGTATACATAGATATATGGTACTGTTCACTCTATGTATACACATATATGTGGTACTGTACACTCTCATATACACAGATATATGGTACTGTACACTCTCGTATACACATATATATGGTACTGTACACTCTATGTATACACAGATATCTGGTACTGTACACTCTATGTATACACAGATATATGGTACTGTACACTCTACATATACACAGATATATGGTACTGTACACTCTCATATACACAGATATATGGTACTGTACACTCTCGTATAGACAGATATATGGTACTGTACACTCTACATATACACAGATATATGGTACTGTACACTCTACATATACACAGATATATGGTACTGTACACTCTCATATACACAGATATATGGTACTGTACATATACACAGATATATGGTACTGTACACTCTCATATACACAGATATATGGTACTGTACACTCTCATATACACAGATATATGGTACTGTACACTCTACATATACACAGATATATGGTACTGTACACTCTACATATACACAGATATATGGTACTGTACACTCTCATACACAGATATATGGTACTGTACACTCTACATATACACAGATATATGGTACTGTACACTCTACATATACACAGATATATGGTACTGTACACTCTACATATACACAGATATATGGTACTGTACACTCTACATATACACAGATATATGGTACTGTACACTCTACATATACACAGATATATGGTACTGTACACTCTACATATACACAGATATATGGTACTGTACACTCTACATATACACAGATATATGGTACTGTACACTCTATGTATACACAGATATATGGTACTGTACACTCTACGTATACACAGATATATGGTACTGTACACTCACATATACACAGATATATGGTACTGTACACTCTACGTATACACAGATATATGGTACTGTACACTCTACGTATACACAGATATATGGTACTGTACACTCTACATATACACAGATATATGGTACTACACTCTACATATACACAGATATATGGTACTGTACACTCTACATATACACAGATATATGGTACTGTACACTCATATACACAGATATATGGTACTGTACACTCTATGTATACACAGATATATGGTACTGTACACTCTACATATACACAGATATATGGTACTGTACACTCTACATATACACAGATATATGGTATTGTACACTCTATGTATACACATATATATGGTACTGTACACTCTATGTATACATAGATATATGGTACTGTTCACTCTATGTATACACAGATATGTGGTACTGTACACTCTCATATACACAGATATATGGTACTGTACACTCTCGTATACACATATATATGGTACTGTACACTCTATGTATACACAGATATATGGTACTGTACACTCTATGTATACACAGATATATGGTACTGTACACTCTACATATACACAGATATATGGTACTGTACACTCTCATATACACAGATATATGGTACTGTACACTCTCGTATACACAGATATATGGTACTGTACACTCTACATATACACAGATATATGGTACTGTACACTCTACATATACACAGATATATGGTACTGTACACTCTACATATACACAGATATATGGTACTGTACACTCTACATATACACAGATATATGGTACTGTACACTCTCATATACACAGATATATGGTACTGTACACTCTCGTATACACAGATATATGGTACTGTACACTCTACATATACACAGATATATGGTACTGTACACTCTACATATACACAGATATATGGTACTGTACATATACACAGATATATGGTACTGTACATATACACAGATATATGGTACTGTACACTCTATGTATACACAGATATATGGTACTGTACACTCTATGTATACACAGATATATGGTACTGTACACTCTACATATACACAGATATATGGTACTGTACACTCTCATATACACAGATATATGGTACTGTACACTCTCGTATACACAGATATATGGTACTGTACACTCTAATATACACAGATATATGGTACTGTACACTCTACATATACACAGATATATGGTACTGTACACTCTCATATACACAGATATATGGTACTGTACATATACACAGATATATGGTACTGTACACTCTAATATACACAGATATATGGTACTGTACACTCTATATATACACAGATATATGGTACTGTACACTCTACATATACACAGATATATGGTACTGTACACTCTACATATACACAGATATATGGTACTGTACACTCTCATATACACAGATATATGGTACTGTACACTCTCATATACACAGATATATGGTACTGTACACTCTCATATACACAGATATATGGTACTGTACACTCTACATATACACAGATATATGGTACTGTACACTCTACATATACACAGATATATGGTACTGTACACTCTACATATACACAGATATATGGTACTGTACACTCTACATATACACAGATATATGGTACTGTACACTCTACATATACACAGATATATGGTACTGTACACTCTACATATACACAGATATATGGTACTGTACACTCTACATATACACAGATATATGGTACTGTACACTCTATGTATACACAGATATATGGTACTGTACACTCTACGTATACACAGATATATGGTACTGTACACTCACATATACACAGATATATGGTACTGTACACTCTACGTATACACAGATATATGGTACTGTACACTCTACGTATACACAGATATATGGTACTGTACACTCTACATATACACAGATATATGGTACGGTACACTCTACATATACACAGATATATGGTACTGTACACTCTACATATACACAGATATATGGTACTGTACACTCACATATACACAGATATATGGTACTGTACACTCTATGTATACACAGATATATGGTACTGTACACTCTACATATACACAGATATATGGTACTGTACACTCTACATATACACAGATATATGGTATTGTACACTCTATGTATACACATATATATGGTACTGTACACTCTATGTATACATAGATATATGGTACTGTTCACTCTATGTATACACAGATATGTGGTACTGTACACTCTCATATACACAGATATATGGTACTGTACACTCTCGTATACACATATATATGGTACTGTACACTCTATGTATACACAGATATATGGTACTGTACACTCTATGTATACACAGATATATGGTACTGTACACTCTACATATACACAGATATATGGTACTGTACACTCTCATATACACAGATATATGGTACTGTACACTCTCGTATACACAGATATATGGTACTGTACACTCTACATATACACAGATATATGGTACTGTACACTTTGGTATGTACACTCTACATATACACAGATATATGGTACTGTACACTCTACATATACACAGATATATGGTACTGTACACTCTCATATACACAGATATATGGTACTGTACACTCTCATATACACAGATATATGGTACTGTACACTCTACATATACACAGATATATGGTACTGTACACTCTACATATACACAGATATATGGTACTGTACATATACACAGATATATGGTACTGTACATATACACAGATATATGGTACTGTACACTCTATGTATACACAGATATATGGTACTGTACACTCTATGTATACACAGATATATGGTACTGTACACTCTACATATACACAGATATATGGTACTGTACACTCTCATATACACAGATATATGGTACTGTACACCTCGTATACACAGATATATGGTACTGTACACTCTACATATACACAGATATATGGTACTGTACACTCTACATATACACAGATATATGGTACTGTACACTCTATATACACAGATATATGGTACTGTACATATACACAGATATATGGTACTGTACACTCTCATATACACAGATATATGGTACTGTACACTCTCGTATACACAGATATATGGTACTGTACACTCTACATATACACAGATATATGGTACTGTACACTCTACATATACACAGATATATGGTACTGTACACTCTACATATACACAGATATATGGTACTGTACACTCTATGTATACACAGATATATGGTACTGTACACTCTACATATACACAGATATATGGTACTGTACACTCTACATATACACAGATATATGGTACTGTACACTCTACTATACACAGATATATGGTACTGTACACTCTACATATACACAGATATATGGTACTGTACACTCTACATATACACAGATATATGGTACTGTACACTCTACATATACACAGATATATGGTACTGTACACTCTATGTATACACAGATATATGGTACTGTACACTCTATATATACACAGATATATGGTACTGTACACTCTACATATACACAGATATATGGTATTGTACACTCTATGTATACACATATATATGGTACTGTACACTCTATGTATACATAGATATATGGTACTGTTCACTCTATGTATACACAGATATGTGGTACTGTACACTCTTATATACACAGATATATGGTACTGTACACTCTCGTATACACAGATATATGGTACTGTACACTCTATGTATACACAGATATATGGTACTGTACACTCTACATATACACAGATATATGGTACTGTACACTCTACATATACACAGATATATGGTACTGTACACTCTATGTATACACATATATATGGTACTGTACACTCTATGTATACATAGATATATGGTACTGTTCACTCTATGTATACACAGATATGTGGTACTGTACACTCTCATATACACAGATATATGGTACTGTACACTCTCGTATACACATATATATGGTACTGTACACTCTATGTATACACAGATATATGGTACTGTACACTCTATGTATACACAGATATATGGTACTGTACACTC
>CM026394.1:38754044-38805803 GCA_014843695.1 Archivesica marissinica
GCATTGAGTTAGCCTAGCATTGAGTTAGCCTAGCATTGAGTTACCTAGCATTGAGTTAGCCTAGCATTGAGTTAGCCTAGCATTGAGTTAGCCTAGCTTTGAGTTAGCCTAGCATTGAGTTAGCCTAGCATTGAGTTAGCATAGCAATGATTTAGCATAGCATTGAGTTAGCCTAGCATTTAGTTAACATAGCATTTAGTTAGCCTAGCATTGAGTTAGCCTAGCTTTGAGTTAGCCTAGCATTGAGTTAGCCTAGCATTGAGTTAGCCTAGCATTGAGTTAGCCTACCATTGAGTTAGCCTAGCACTGAGTTAGCCTAGCATTGAGTTAGCCTAGCATTGAGTTAGCCTAGCATTGAGTTAGCCTAGCATTGAGTTAGCCTAGCATTGAGTTAGCCTAGCATTGAGTTAGCCTAGCATTTAGTTAGCCTAGCATTGAATTAGCCTACCATTGAGTTAGCCTAGCATTGAGTTAGCCTAGCATTGAATTAGACTAGCATGAGTTAGCCTATACACAGTTATATGGTACTGTACACTCTACATATAAACAGATATATGTACTGTACACTCTCATATACACAGATATATGGTACTGTACACTCTACATATACACAGATATATGGTACTGTACACTCTACATATACACAGATATATGGTACTGTACACTCTCATATACACATATATATGGTACTGTACACTCTATATATACACAGCTATATGGTACTGTACACTCTCATATACACAGATATATGGTACTGTACACTCTATATATACACAGATATATGGTACTGTATACTCTACATATACACAGATATATGGTACTGTACACTCTATGTATACACAGATATATGGTACTGTACACTCTCATATACACAGATATATGGTACTGTACACTCTACATATACACAGATATATGGTACTGTACACTCTCATATACACAGATATATGGTACTGTACACTCTATATATACACAGATATATGGTACTGTACACTCTACATATACACAGATATATGGTACTGTACACTCTATATATACACAGATATATGGTACTGTACACTCTACATATACACAGATATATGGTACTGTACACTCTACATATACACAGATATATGGTACTGTACACTCTACGTATACACAGATATATGGTACTGTACACTCTACATATACACAGATATATGGTACTGTACACTCTCATATACACAGATATATGGTACTGTACACTCTACATATACACAGATATATGGTACTGTACACTCTACATATACACAGATATATGGTACTGTACACTCTACATATACACAGATATATGGTACTGTACACTCTATATATACACAGATATATGGTACTGTACACTCTACATATACACAGATATATGGTACTGTACACTCTACATATACACAGATATATGGTACTGTACACTCTATATATACACAGATATATGGTACTGTACACTCTACATATACACAGATATATGGTACTGTACACTCTACATATACACAGATATATGGTACTGTACACTCTACATATACACAGATATATGGTACTGTACACTCTACATATACACAGATATATGGTACTGTACACTCTACATATACACAGATATATGGTACTGTACACTCTACATATACACAGATATATGGTACTGTACACTCTACATATACACAGATATATGGTACTGTACACTCTACATATACACAGATATATGGTACTGTACACTCTACATATACACAGATATATGGTACTGTACACTCTACATATACACAGATATATGGTACTGTACACTCTACATATACACAGATATATGGTACTGTACACTCTACATATACACAGATATATGGTACTGTACACTCTATGTATACACAGATATATGGTACTGTACACTCTACATATACACAGATATATGGTACTGTACATACATCATTATCTTAACAAAATAAGCTCAACAATGTTCATGGGAATATATAAACCATACCTGAATGTGTTTTCCTATGAGCTCTCAGTACTGCTGCATATTTAAACTTCATGGGACATTCTGGGCATTGAATATTCCTCTCCTTTATATGCACTTGCCTGAAGAAGAAAACAACAGTCATCCTGTACAGTCAAACCTGTTTTAGTGGTCACCTCTATTAATCAGTCAATCTGTATTAAGCAGCCAGTAACCAAACTCCCATTGTTGCAATTGGTTCAGCATTTAACCTCTATTAAGCAGTCAATCTGTATTAAGCAGCCAGTAACCAAACTCCCATTATTACAATTGGTTCAGCATTTAACCTCTACTAAGCAGGCAATCTGTATTAAGCAGCTAGTAACCAAACTCCCAGTTTTGCAATTGGTTCAGCATTTAACCTCAATTAAGCAGCCAATCTGTATTAAGCAGCCAATCTGTATTAAGCAGCCAGTAACCAAACTCTCAGTTTTGCAATTGGTTTAGCATTTAACCTCAATTAAGCAGCCAATCTGTATTAAGCAGCCAGTACCCAAACTCTCAGTTTTGCAATTGGTTCAGCATTTAACCTCTACTAAGCAGGCAATCTGTATTAAGCAGCCAGTAACCAAACTCTCAGTTTTGCAATTGGTTTAGCATTTAACCTCAATTAAGCAGCCAATCTGTATTAAGCAGCCAGTAACCAAACTCTCAGTTTTGCAATTGGTTCAGCATTTAACCTCTACTAAGCAGCCAATCTGTATTAAGCAACCAGTAACCAAACTCCCTGTTTTGCAATTGGTTTAGCATTTAACCTCTATTAAGCAGCCACCTGTGCTAGGCAGCCAATTTTCAATCCTCCCTTAGCTGGCCACTTAAGACCGTATTGACTGTATATAATAGTATATGCCACAAACATTAAAACCCCTTAGCTGGCCGCTTAAGACCGTATTGACTGTATATAATAGTATATGCCACAAACATTAAAACCCCTTAGCTGGCCGCTTAAGATCATATTGACTGTATATAATAGTATATGCCTCAAACATTAAAACCCCTTAGCTGGCAGCTTAAGACTGTATTGTTTGAAAATCGTAAAAACAAATTAATTTTTTTTAGGGAGAAGTGGGGCCCCCAGAGGGCGAAGCCAGGGTCCCTAGGGCGACAATTTCGCCCACATCGCCCTCTAGAATGATCCCTGACACACAACACACATTAAAACCCCCAATGCATTTGTTTCTCATCAAGTGGCAAACATAGAAATATAGCTTACATTACAAACAAATTCAATATACCTATATTCAACTAGTTTATACAAATTTATTTTAGATCGATTGCGAAACAAGTTCTTATAACTTATACTAATCACTCTCGAGACCTCATTCCTGATGGAATCCATTGCCACGAGGGAGAGAGAAGAGGCATGTGGAATTTAAATGCCTTGCCTAAGGACACAATCGTAACGGCTCCAGCGGGGCTCGAACTCCGGGCCTTTCGCACGTGAAGCGAACGCGCTACTACTGAGCTATCACAACTTCCACTATATTCAACTGCCACTGTAACCTATCATCACTGATGGTCACGGGTTCGAGCCCCGCTCAGGCCATGTCTCATTTATATGAAAAAGTTGGCAGTTTCTTACGGAGGTTGGTGCACCAAGTACTGGTTAACCGCTGGAGCCTGCCCAGGAAAGGTGTTGTTAGGTAAACTGCCCACCGGCGATATAGCCCAAAATGCTGCTGATGCAGGCGTAAAACCCGAAATATAACATAATAATAATATAATATATTCAACTGACTTATTCACATCTGTACAATTCATTGTTCTATTCCTACTTTACACTGCCGAACAATGAATTTCAGATTATGACTGGCAGGTATTGTTAAGAGGCAATGTGGAATGTAAGTGGAGTTCTAGCCCCGCTGGAGCCGTTACGATTGTGCCCTTAGGCAAGGCATTTAAATTCCATGTTGCCTCTTCTCTCTCCCTCGTGGCGATGGATTCCATCAGGAATGAGGTCTCGAGAGTGATTAATATAAGTTATAAGAACTTGTTTCGCAATCAAGCTAAAATAAATTTGTATAAACTAATGTAAGTGCCTTGACTAAGAGCACACTCATAAGGTCTACAGCTTGGAGCGAACTCTGAGCCTCAGACACTAAGCGCGAACAAGCTGCAATGTTTATGTGTAGCGCGTTCTCTTCAGGTGCGAAAGGCCTAGAGTTCTAGCCCCGCTGGAGCCGTTACGATTTTACCCTTAGGCAAGGCATTTAAATTCCACGTTGCCTCCTCTCTCCCTCATGGCAATGGATTCCATCAGGAATAAGGTATCGAGAGTGATTGATATAAGTTATATATACTTGTTTCAGTATTCTACAAGCACAGAGGACATCATCTATGACGTATAGAAGTAAGCAGTATTCTATATAAGTTGTAAGAATTTGTTTCGCAAGCCAGCTAAAATAAATTTGCATACACTAAATCACGACTTCCACGAATCTGTGTTTCCAGGGCAACGTGATTACCTTAAAAGCAGCAATAAAAGCAAATAAAATACCTGTGTTGTTTTAGGTAAGGCCACGCCTTGAATCCCTTCCCGCACTCGTCGCATGTGAACCCTTTCTCGTGCGTGTGTACTTGTTTCTTGTGAGTCTTCAAGCGGAACTTACAGTTGTACTGTGAACAAAAATCATTTTCCCGACATGTTCAGATATAATATAAGTAAAGTGTTTGTTTATTATAGTGTCACCCCTATTTAAAGGGCCAGTCATTTCTGACTTATGAGACACGTCTTTTTATGAACACCAGTACTTCCCGAATCCTATACTTGTATGCCAGGCGCCAGGCTGGTAGGCAATTGGTAACCATTATTTAACTAGCAGGCGGCTCACCAACCGGCTATATACTTGTATGCCTGGCTCAGGTAGGCAATCGGTAACCATTATTTAACTAGCTGGCAGCTCACCAACCGGCTATATACTTGTATGCCTGGCTGGTAGGCAATCGGTAACCATTATTTAACTAGCTGGCGGCTCACCAACCGGCCATATCAGAACGAACCCCTGACGAGATACGAACCTTCGACCTCCCGCTCCATACGCCTTAACCACTGGGCCACGGAGACAGTACATATATACTTCAACTTCAAATACATATATCTAAACATAATGTATAAACAATTGTGTTTATATATGTATATATGTATTTGATCCGAATTAAATATGTTTAAACTAACTTCAAACTTTCAACTTTATACTGCCAGACAATTACAAAAAATGATCCTTGTGGATGGACATAAATGATGAAGCTGTCATTGTGGATGTATATAAATGATGAATCTGTCATTGTGGATGTATATAAATGATGAAGCTGTCATTGTGGATGTATATAAATGATGAAGCTGTCATTGTGGATGTATATAAATGATGAAGCTGTCATTGTGGATGTATATAAATGATGAAGCTGTCATTGTGGATGTATATAAATGATGAATCTGTCATTGTGGATGTATATAAATGATGAATCTGTCCTTGTGGATGTATATAAATGATGAATCTGTCAGTGTGGATGTACATAAATGATGAAGCTGTCATTGTGGATGTATATAAATGATGAATCTGTCATTGTGGATGTATATAAATGATGAAGCTGTCCTTGTGGATGTATATAAATGATGAAGCTGTCCTTGTGGATGTACATAAATGATGAAGCTGTCCTTGTGGATGTACATAAATGATGAAGCTGTCATTGTGGATGTATATAAATGATGAAGCTGTCATTGTGGATGTAAATAATTGATGAAACTGGAGTACCTGTCCAATCTGGCGACCATCATACCATCTCACATACTTCCCGGTCCAAGGATCGAACCCAGGTTGCATTGGTGAGAAGCGAGCGCACTAACCACTGCGATAATCGGACAGCAGATAAGACACTTGTAACATGTAAACGCACATACCACTTTCACAGTTATGTGGGTGACAGAATTACCACTGTATCTCACTTTGTCAAAATCGACTAGAAATGTGTGTGCGACACTGACTTAACAAACAATCACACTTATTACATGTACATGCTTCATGTGTAGTTCTGTGTTACTGACTTACAACATTGTCACACTCGTCACAGGCAATTGTACATGCTTCATGTGTAGTTCTGTGTTACTGACTTACAACATTGTCACACTCGTCACAGGCAATTGTACATGCTTCATGTGTAGTTCTGTGTTACTGACTTACAACATTGTCACAGGCAATTGTACATGCTTCATGTGTAGTTCTGTGTTACTGACTTACAACATTGTCACAGGCAATTGTACATGCTTCATGTGTAGTTCTGTGTTACTGACATACAACATTGTCACAGGCAATTGTACATGCTTCATGTGTAGTTCTGTGTTACTGACATACAACATTGTCACAGGCAATTGTACATGCTTCATGTGTAGTTCTGTGTTACTGAGTTACCACATTGTCACAGGCAATTGTACATGCTTCATGTGTAGTTCTGTGTTACTGACATACAACATTGTCACAGGCAATTGTACATGCTTCATGTGTAGTTCTGTGTTACTGACTTACAACATTGTCACATGCAATTGTACATGCTTCATGTGTAGTTCTGTGTTACTGACTTACAACATTGTCACAGGCAATTGTACATGCTTCATGTGTAGTTCTGTGTTACTGACTTACAACATTGTCACAGGCAATTGTACATGCTTCATGTGTAGTTCTGTGTTACTGACTTACAACATTATCACAGGCAATTGTACATGCTTCATGTGTAGTTCTGTGTTACTGACTTACAACACTGTCACAGGCAATTGTACATGCTTAGTGTGTAGTTCTGTGTTACTGAGTTACCACATTGTCACAGGCAATTGTACATGCTTCATGTGTAGTTCTGTGTTACTGACTTACAACATTGTCACACTCGTCACAGGCAATTGTACATGCTTCATGTGTAGTTCTGTGTTACTGACTTACAACATTGTCACAGGCAATTGTACATGCTTCATGTGTAGTTCTGTGTTACTGACTTACAACATTGTCACAGGCAATTGTACATGCTTCATGTGTAGTTCTGTGTTACTGACTTACAACATTGTCACAGGCAATTGTACATGCTTCATGTGTAGTTCTGTGTTACTGACTTACAACATTGTCACAGGCAATTGTACATGCTTCATGTGTAGTTTGTGTTACTGACTTACAACATTGTCACAGGCAATTGTACATGCTTCATGTGTAGTTCTGTGTTACTGACTTACAACATTGTCACAGGCAATTGTACATGCTTCATGTGTAGTTCTGTGTTACTGACTTACAACATTGTCACAGGCAATTGTACATGCTTCATGTGTAGTTCTGTGTTACTGACTTACAACATTGTCACAGGCAATTGTACATGCTTCATGTGTAGTTCTGTGTTACTGACTTACAACATTGTCACAGGCAATTGTACATGCTTCATGTGTAGTTCTGTGTTACTGACTTACAACATTGTCACAGGCAATTGTACATGCTTCATGTGTAGTTCTGTGTTACTGACATACAACATTGTCACAGGCAATTGTACATGCTTCATGTGTAGTTCTGTGTTACTGACTTACAACATTGTCACAGGCAATTGTACATGCTTAGTGTGTAGTTCTGTGTTACTGAGTTACCACATTGTCACAGGCAATTGTACATGCTTCATGTGTAGTTCTGTGTTACTGACTTACAACATTGTCACACTCGTCACAGGCAATTGTACATGCTTCATGTGTAGTTCTGTGTTACTGACTTACAACATTGTCACACACGTCACAGGCAATTGTACATGCTTCGTGTGTAGTTAAGTGTTACTGACTTACCACATTGTCACACTCGTCACAGGCAATTGTACATGCTTCATGTGTAGTTAAGTGTTACTGACTTACCACATTGTCACACTCGTCACAGGCAATTGTACATGCTTCATGTGTAGTTCTGTGTTACTGACTTACAACATTGTCACACTCGTCACAGGCAATTGTACATGCTTCGTGTGTAGCTAAGTGTTACTGACTTACAACATTGTCACACTCGTCACAGGCAATTGTACATGCTTCGTGTGTAGTTCTGTGGTACTGACTTACAACATTGTCACACTCGTCACAGGCAATTGTACATGCTTCGTGTGTAGTTAAGTGTTACTGACTTACAACATTGTCACACTCATCACAGGCAATTGTACATGCTTCGTGTGTAGTTGTGTTACTACTTACACATTGTCACACTCGTCACAGGCAATTGTACATGCTTCGTGTGTAGTTCTGTGTTACTGAGTTACAACATTGTCCTCATCACAGGCAATTGTACATGCTTCGTGTGTAGTTAAGTGTTACTGAGTTACCACATTGTCACACTCGTCACAGGCAATTGTACATGCTTCGTGTGTAGTTCTGTGTTACTGACTTACAACATTGTCACACTCGTCACAGGCAATTGTACATGCTTCGTGTGTAGTTCTGTGTTACTGACTTACAACATTGTCACACTCGTCACAGGCAATTGTACATGCTTCATGTGTAGTTCTGTGTTACTGACTTACCACATTGTCACACTCGTCACAGGCAATTGTACATGCTTCATGTGTAGTTCTGTGTTACTGACTTACAACATTGTCACACTCGTCACAGGCAATTGTACATGCTTCATGTGTAGTTCTGTGTTACTGACTTACAACATTGTCACACTCGTCACAGGCAATTGTACATGCTTCATGTGTAGTTCTGTGTTACTGACTTACAACATTGTCACACTCGTCACAGGCAATTGTACATGCTTCATGTGTAGTTCTGTGTTACTGACTTACAACATTGTCACACTCGTCACAGGCAATTGTACATGCTTCGTGTGTAGTTCTGTGTTACTGACTTACAACATTGTCACACTCGTCACAGGCAATTGTACATGCTTCGTGTGTAGTTCTGTGTTACTGACTTACAACATTGTCACACTCGTCACAGGCAATTGTACATGCTTCGTGTGTAGTTCTGTGTTACTGACTTACAACATTGTCACACTCGTCACAGGCAATTGTACATGCTTCGTGTGTAGTTCTGTGTTACTGACTTACAACATTGTCACACTTGTCACAGGCAATTGTACATGCTTCATGTGTAGTTCTGTGTTACTGACTTACAACATTGTCACACTCGTCACAGGCAATTGTACATGCTTCATGTGTAGTTCTGTGTTACTGACTTACAACATTGTCACACTCGTCACAGGCAATTGTACATGCTTCATGTGTAGTTCTGTGTTACTGACTTACAACATTGTCACACTCGTCACAGGCAATTGTACATGCTTCGTGTGTAGTTCTGTGTTACTGACTTACAACATTGTCACACTCGTCACAGGCAATTGTACATGCTTCGTGTGTAGTTCTGTGTTACTGACTTACAACATTGTCACACTCGTCACAGGCAATTGTACATGCTTCATGTGTAGTTCTGTGTTACTGACTTACAACATTGTCACACTCGTCACAGGCAATTGTACATGCTTCGTGTGTAGTTAAGTGTTACTGACTTACAACATTGTCACACTCGTCACAGGCAATTGTACATGCTTCGTGTGTAGTTCTGTGGTACTGACTTACAACATTGTCACACTCGTCACAGGCAATTGTACATGCTTCGTGTGTAGTTAAGTGTTACTGACTTACAACATTGTCACACTCATCACAGGCTATTGTACATGCTTCGTGTGTAGTTAAGTGTTACTTACTTACCACATTGTCACACTCGTCACAGGCAATTGTACATGCTTCGTATGTAGTTAAGTGTTACTGAGTTACCACATTGTCCTCATCACAGGCAATTGTACATGCTTCGCGTGTAGTTAAGTGTTACTGAGTTACCACATTGTCACACTCGTCACAGACTATTGTACATGCTTCGTGTGTAGTTCTGTGTTACTGACTTACCACATTGTCACACTCGTCACAGACTATTGTACATGCTTCGTGTGTAGTTCTGTGTTACTGACTTACCACATTGTCACACTCGTCACAGGCAATTGTACATGCTTTTTGTGTAGTTCTGTGTTACTGACTTACCACATTGTCACACTCGTCACAGGCAATTGTACATGCTTCATGTGTAGTTCTGTGTTACTGACTTACAACATTGTCACACTCGTCACAGGCAATTGTACATGCTTCGTGTGTAGTTAAGTGTTACTGACTTACAACATTGTCACACTCGTCACAGACAATTGTACATGCTTCATGTGTAGTTCTGTGTTACTGACTTACAACATTGTCACACTCGTCACAGGCAATTGTACATGCTTCGTGTGTAGTTCTGTGTTACTGACTCACAACATTGTCACACTCATCACAGGCAATTGTACATGCTTCGTGTGTAGTTCTGTGTTACTGACTTACAACATTGTCACACTCATCACAGGCAATTGTACATGCTTTGTGTGTAGATAAGTGTTATTGACTTACCACATTGTCACACTCATCACAGGCAATTGTACATGCTTTGTGTGTAGATAAGTGTTATTGACTTACCACATTGTCACACTCATCACAGGCAATTATACATGCTTCGTGTGTAGTTCTGTGTTACTGACTTACCACATTGTCACACTCGTCACAGGCAATTGTACATGCTTAGTGCGTAGTTCTGTGTTACTGACTTACCACATTGTCACACTCGTCATAGGCAATTGTACATGCTTCGCATGTAGCTAAGTGTTACTGACCTACCACATTGTCACACTCATCACAGGCAATTGTACATGCTTCGTGTGTAGTTCTATGTTACCGACTTACCACATTGTCACACTCGTCACAGGCAATTGTACATGCTTCGTGTGTAGTTAAGTGTTACTGACTTACAACATTGTCACACTCATCACAGGCAATTGTACATGCTTCGCATGTAGTTAAGTATTACTGACTTACCACATTGTCACACTCGTCACAGGCAATTGTACATGCTTCGTGTGTAGTTCTATGTTACTGACCTACCACATTGTCACACTCGTCACAGGCAATTGTACATGCTTCGTGTGTAGTTCTGTGTTACTGACTTACAACATTGTCACACTCGTCACAGGCAATTGTACATGCTTCATGTGTAGTTCTGTGTTACTGACTTACAACATTGTCACACTCGTCACAGGCAATTGTACATGCTTCGTGTGTAGTTCTGTGTTACTGACTTACAACATTGTCACACTCGTCACAGGCAATTGTACATGCTTCGTGTGTAGTTAAGTGTTACTGACTTACAACATTGTCACACTCGTCACAGGCAATTGTACATGCTTCGCATGTAGTTGTGTTACTGACTTACCACATTGTCACACTCGTCACAGGCAATTGTACATGCTTCGTGTGTAGTTCTATGTTACTGACTTACCACATTGTCACACTCGTCACAGGCAATTGTACATGCTTCGTGTGTAGTTCTGTGTTACTGACTTACAACATTGTCACAGGCAATTGTACATGCTTCATGTGTAGTTCTGTGTTACTGACTTACAACATTGTCACACTCGTCACAGGCAATTGTACATGCTTCGTGTGTAGTTCTGTGTTACTGACTTACAACATTGTCACACTCATCACAGGCAATTGTACATGCTTCGTGTGTAGTTCTGTGTTACTGACTTACAACATTGTCACACTCGTCACAGGCAATTGTACATGCTTCGTGTGTAGTTCTGTGTTACTGACTTACAACATTGTCACACTCGTCACAGGCAATTGTACATGCTTCGTGTGTAGTTCTGTGTTACTGACTTACAACATTGTCACACTTGTCACAGGCAATTGTACATGCTTCATGTGTAGTTCTGTGTTACTGACTTACAACATTGTCACACTCGTCACAGGCAATTGTACATGCTTCATGTGTAGTTCTGTGTTACTGACTTACAACATTGTCACACTCGTCACAGGCAATTGTACATGCTTCATGTGTAGTTCTGTGTTACTGACTTACAACATTGTCACACTCGTCACAGGCAATTGTACATGCTTCGTGTGTAGTTCTGTGTTACTGACTTACAACATTGTCACACTCGTCACAGGCAATTGTACATGCTTCGTGTGTAGTTCTGTGTTACTGACTTACAACATTGTCACACTCATCACAGGCAATTGTACATGCTTCGTGTGTAGTTCTGTGTTACTGAGTTACAACATTGTCACACTCGTCACAGGCAATTGTACATGCTTCGTGTGTAGTTCTGTGTTACTGACTTACAACATTGTCACACTCGTCACAGGCTATTGTACATGCTTCATGTGTAGTTCTGTGTTACTGACTTACAACATTGTCACACTTGTCACAGGCAATTGTACATGCTTCATGTGTAGTTCTGTGTTACTGACCTACCACATTGTCACACTCGTCACAGGCAATTGTACATGCTTCATGTGTAGTTCTGTGTTACTGACTTACAACATTGTCACACTTGTCACAGGCAATTGTACATGCTTCATGTGTAGTTCTGTGTTACTGACCTACCACATTGTCACACTCGTCACAGGCAATTGTACATGCTTCATGTGTAGTTCTATGTTACTGACCTACCACATTGTCACACTCGTCACAGGCAATTGTACATGCTTCATGTGTAGTTCTGTTTTACTGACTTACAACATTGTCACACTTGTCACAGGCAATTGTACATGCTTCATGTGTAGTTCTGTGTTACTGACTTACAACATTGTCACACTCGTCACTGGCAATTGTACATGCTTCGTGTGTAGCTAAGTGTTACTGACTTACAACATTGTCACACTCGTCACAGGCAATTGTACATGCTTCGTGTGTAGTTCTGTGTTACTGACTTACAACATTGTCACACTCGTCACAGGCAATTGTACATGCTTCGTGTGTAGTTAAGTGTTACTGACTTACAACATTGTCACACTCGTCACAGGCAATTGTACATGCTTCGTGTGTAGTTCTGTGTTACTGACTTACAACATTGTCACACTCATCACAGGCAATTGTACATGCTTCATGTGTAGTTCTGTGTTACTGACTTACAACATTGTCACACTCGTCACAGGCAATTGTACATGCTTCATGTGTAGTTCTGTGTTACTGACTTACAACATTGTCACACTCGTCACAGGCAATTGTACATGCTTCATGTGTAGTTCTGTGTTACTGACTTACAACATTGTCACACTCGTCACAGGCAATTGTACATGCTTCATGTGTAGTTCTGTGTTACTGACTTACAACATTGTCACACTCGTCACAGGCAATTGTACATGCTTCATGTGTAGTTCTGTGTTACTGACTTACAACATTGTCACACTCGTCACAGGCAATTGTACATGCTTCGTGTGTAGTTCTGTGTTACTGACTTACAACATTGTCACACTCATCACAGGCAATTGTACATGCTTCGTGTGTAGTTCTGTGTTACTGAGTTACAACATTGTCACACTCGTCACAGGCAATTGTACATGCTTCGTGTGTAGTTCTGTGTTACTGACTTACAACATTGTCACACTCGTCACAGGCAATTGTACATGCTTCATGTGTAGTTCTGTGTTACTGACTTACAACATTGTCACACTTGTCACAGGCAATTGTACATGCTTCATGTGTAGTTCTGTGTTACTGACCTACCACATTGTCACACTCGTCACAGGCAATTGTACATGCTTCATGTGTAGTTCTGTGTTACTGACTTACCACATTGTCACAGGCAATTGTACATGCTTCATGTGTAGTTCTGTGTTACTGACTTACAACATTGTCACACTCGTCACAGGCAATTGTACATGCTTCATGTGTAGTTCTGTGTTACTGACTTACAACATTGTCACACTCGTCACAGGCAATTGTACATGCTTCATGTGTAGTTCTGTGTTACTGACTTACAACATTGTCACACTCGTCACAGGCAATTGTACATGCTTCATGTGTAGTTCTGTGTTACTGACTTACAACATTGTCACACTCGTCACAGGCAATTGTACATGCTTCGTGTGTAGTTCTGTGTTACTGACTTACAACATTGTCACACTCGTCACAGGCAATTGTACATGCTTCATGTGTAGTTCTGTGTTACTGACTTACAACATTGTCACACTCGTCACAGGCAATTGTACATGCTTCGTGTGTAGTTAAGTGTTACTGACTTACAACATTGTCACACTCGTCACAGGCAATTGTACATGCTTCGTGTGTAGTTCTGTGTTACTGACTTACAACATTGTCACACTCGTCACAGGCAATTGTACATGCTTCGTGTGTAGTTCTGTGTTACTGACTTACAACATTGTCACACTCATCACAGGCAATTGTACATGCTTCGTGTGTAGTTGTGTTACTACTTACAACATTGTCACACTCGTCACAGGCAATTGTACATGCTTCGTGTGTAGTTCTGTGTTACTGAGTTACAACATTGTCACACTCGTCACAGGCAATTGTACATGCTTCGTGTGTAGTTCTGTGTTACTGACTTACAACATTGTCACACTCGTCACAGGCTATTGTACATGCTTCGTGTGTAGTTCTGTGTTACTGACTTACAACATTGTCACACTTGTCACAGGCAATTGTACATGCTTCATGTGTAGTTCTGTGTTACTGACCTACCACATTGTCACACTCGTCACAGGCAATTGTACATGCTTCATGTGTAGTTCTGTGTTACTGACTTACAACATTGTCACACTTGTCACAGGCAATTGTACATGCTTCATGTGTAGTTCTGTGTTACTGACCTACCACATTGTCACACTCGTCACAGGCAATTGTACATGCTTCATGTGTAGTTCTGTGTTACTGACTTACCACATTGTCACACTCGTCACAGGCAATTGTACATGCTTCATGTGTAGTTCTGTGTTACTGACTTACAACATTGTCACACTCGTCACAGGCAATTGTACATGCTTCATGTGTAGTTCTGTGTTACTGACTTACAACATTGTCACACTCGTCACAGGCAATTGTACATGCTTCATGTGTAGTTCTGTGTTACTGACTTACAACATTGTCACACTCGTCACAGGCAATTGTACATGCTTCATGTGTAGTTCTGTGTTACTGACTTACAACATTGTCACACTCGTCACAGGCAATTGTACATGCTTCATGTGTAGTTCTGTGTTACTGACTTACAACATTGTCACACTCGTCACAGGCAATTGTACATGCTTCGTGTGTAGTTAAGTGTTACTGACTTACAACATTGTCACACTCGTCACAGGCAATTGTACATGCTTCGTGTGTAGTTCTGTGTTACTGACTTACAACATTGTCACACTCGTCACAGGCAATTGTACATGCTTCGTGTGTAGTTCTGTGTTACTGACTTACCACATTGTCACAGGCAATTGTACATGCTTCATGTGTAGTTCTGTGTTACTGACTTACAACATTGTCACACTCGTCACAGGCAATTGTACATGCTTCGTGTGTAGTTATGTGTTACTGACTTACAACATTGTCACACTCATCACAGGCAATTGTACATGCTTCGTGTGTAGTTAAGTGTTACTGACTTACCACATTGTCACACTCGTCACAGGCAATTGTACATGCTTCGTGTGTAGTTCAATGTTACTGACCTACCACATTGTCACACTCGTCACAGGCAATTGTACATGCTTCGTGTGTAGTTCTGTGTTACTGACTTACAACATTGTCACACTCGTCACAGGCAATTGTACATGCTTCATGTGTAGTTCTGTGTTACTGACCTACCACATTGTCACACTCGTCACAGGCAAGTGTACATGCTTCGTGTGTAGTTCTATGTTACTGACTTACCACATTGTCACACTCGTCACAGGCAATTGTACATGCTTCGTGTGTAGTTAAGTGTTACTGACTTACAACATTGTCACACTCGTCACAGGCAATTGTACATGCTTCGCATGTAGTTAAGTGTTACTGACTTACCACATTGTCACACTCGTCACAGGCAATTGTACATGCTTTGTGTGTAGTTCTATGTTACTGACTTACCACATTGTCACACTCGTCACAGGCAATTGTACATGCTTCGTGTGTAGCTAAGTGTTACTGACTTACAACATTGTCACACTCGTCACAGGCAATTGTACATGCTTGGTGTGTAGTTCTGTGTTACTGAGTTACCACATTGTCACAGGCAATTGTACATGCTTTGTGTGTAGTTCTGTGTTACTGACTTACAATATTGTCACACTCATCACAGGCAATTGTACATGCTTCGTGTGTAGTTCTGTGTTACTGACTTACCACATTGTCACACTCGTCACAGGAAATTGTACATGCTTCATGTGTAGTTCTGTGTTACTGACTTACAACATTGTCACACTCGTCACAGGCAATTGTACATGCTTCGTATGTAGTTCTGTGTTACTGACTTACCACATTGTCACACTCGTCACAGGCAATTGTACATGCTTAATGTGTAGTTCTGTGTTACTGACTTACCACATTGTCACACTCGTCACAGGCAATTGTACATGCTTCATGTGTAGTTCTGTGTTACTGACTTACCACATTGTCACACTCGTCACAGGCAATTGTACATGCTTCGTGTGTAGTTCTATGTTTCAGCAAATACTGGTACTTGAACACGGCACCGCATACCTCACACGGATATAGCTGGTCTCTACGACTATTGGTCAGCCTCTTTTTCTAGAAATAATTTATATAATATTATGGACATGAACTACTTAAGCAACACAAATGTTACATATTTTATTTATTTAAATTTTATTTATTTTACAACGATTGCGAAGCAAGTTTTAACAACTTATATTAATCACTCTCGTTGGCGCGGATGAAAGCGTAAATGTTGTCATTCGTGTGGGAGGAAACCGGATGTTACCCTGCTGTGGTCCCAAAATACATACTGATGTAACATTATTCTGACATGAAGCGTTATCATTATAATTTATATATATACTAAATATGCAATAAACATCTGCCAAATTAGATTATGTAAGATAGAATTAGTTTACATGGTGCATGGTTTTCAAAACCCGATATTATAGGGTTCCCACTGTCGGTCGCCAATTGCGCCAAAAGAACTATTGGCGCTAATGTTTGTGAATTGGCAAAAAAATTGGCGCAACTTGTTTTTCTTTTTTTTTTTGGGCACATGGCTTCAAATATTTATTTGTGAACTATATGGCTCCTGGTTGGCTCCAAGTTTTTTAAATTGGCGACATAAGTGGCGCAGACAAACATTCGGACAGAGGGAACCCTCTAATAATGATATGAATAGTGGGTGGTATATATATTTAAAATTCCCGACATAGCATTAACAATATACTGTTATAATTCATGTAGCCTACCGTAAATTCTTTTGTGTCAGTTTTACTCAAACGTTTATCTCTCTTACAGTCAGTATCATCTGTTTCTTCATTAACGTCATCTGCTTCTCCAATCATATCATCTGTTTCATCAATAACACTGTCTGTTTCTTCCTTAACAACATATGTTTCATCCCTAACATTATCTGTTTCATACCCAACATGTGTGTCTTGCTTTATAACAGAAACAGAAGTAGTTTCTCCAAACATCTCAAATGTGGACAAGTTAACACTTGTGTCTAATGCTTCAAGATCAACTGTTCTTTGTCTTACTTTTTCTCGTATTGTTTTTCGGCTAGTTGAGTCCTTCCTGGCTTTACTCTTGTCCCGTTTATGCAATTTTAATACATCTGCGGTTTCATCTAGCCATGCTGTTGCGTTCTTCGTTCTACTCTGGTTGCTATCTGCACGAATATTATCATTCGAGTTGTTTATAATTGTGTCGGATTTCTTCCTTTCTTTAGCCACTGAATTACGGTTTTCATTGTGTTTTAGCTTCCTTTTTCTGGATTGCCTATATTTATGTATTTCAGTTTTATGATGTTCAGCAGCTAGTTCCTTTTTATTTCCAGAACTGTCTATAACCATAGTGATCCTGCTTACATCTGTATTGTCATTACATTCTGTCAATTCAGCTTCTGCACTATCGCTTATATAAGGAATATCCCATTCTGCATTCTTTGTTGTATTTTGAGATTCTGCAATAACATTGTCCAAATACGTAGCTTGAGATCTACCTGTAGCATTTGTAACAGGTTCATCGTAGGCATATGCAGTTCTTTCTCTGCTCTTATAAATAAAACTGCTAACGAGCTCTGCATCAAGCAAGTGCTCATATAGGGTGCATAACGACGGGTACTTTATGTTACAAATGCCGCAGGAATATAGCATGCTTTCTGTACTAACATTTCCTACGATCTGGTTGCAAGAATGCAAGAACTCGTTCATATTTTCGTGGGTGGATATGTGTACAAAATAAGTAAGCACGTTATTAAACTTTTTATCACAAATTCCACACACGAATGGAAACATTGTCAGAACATCATGGCGCAAACACAAATCATGACATGGGTCCAATGTAATTTCTGTCTTCACTTCAGGTGATGGTTCATTTATTTGCTTATCCTCTTTCTCGTTATAAAACACACTTCCGTATACACAGTTGTCTACGTCTTGACCTGATAGTAATCCTTCTGATAGATTTGGTTCAGTATAATCGTAATTTTGAATAGTTGTATTGCTAGGATTTTTAATTCCACCTATGTGTGTTTCTCCCCTCATATCGACTGTGTCTGTATTATTGCCATAGTTATATGTACTGATCTGATGTTCTAGCTTATCATTTCCTTCATCAACTTCTGGTACATTCACAGCACAGCTGGCTGATTCAGCTTCCATCTCGCTTTCTAATCTTTCCATGGTCCTTTATTGAATTGATACTGCACATTACATAACTACATGTATTCTTAGACTAGCACATATTTCGAGTCTAGTCGAGTACTCTACAATATGTTTATCTTGCTAGAATATTTCCATGATCCGTTTCAATATTAATATTCATTACATTAGCGTGCCTACTTGTTTATATATGCGTAGGTAAGTTAATTATTTCTATAAAGTTCTAATCTGTCCATGTTCCTTCAATGTAGTTTTGCAGTATATTTCCATGGCTTTGTACTTCATTGGTATATTGATGAATGCGTTAGTAACTGCTAATATTGCATCTCTATTCAGGTGCATGATTGCATGTACTACCATGTGGTTCTGTGTCGTCTTATTCAGTCTTCCAGTGTCACCCATCTCGGCATCAGCACTAGCTGAAGAAAATTAGCTTAAACAATACCATATGACATACATACACATGTATTGCACATGCATATTCATACATACAATTTGCACGAACATACATCATATGTGTCATTGGTCATAATACCAGGGATCATTCTAGAGGGCGATGTGGGCGAAATTGTCGCCCTAGGGACCCTGACTTCGCCTTCTGGGGGCCCCACTTCTCCCTAATAAAAATAATAATTTTTGGTTGGTTTTTACGATTTTCAAACAAAATTTTGTCTAGTAAGATACACTGGCCCATTATAAAGCACCCCTTCTATTCATATGTTGTATTTAATGGTTGTACTGTGCATTTTAACCATATTTTGCAGAAGTATATTAACCCTTTCAACCCCACAGGCCTCTAAATAGGCTTATGAAAAGTGTAGATCCAGATGAGCAGGCTCGTAACGAGCCGTCTCATCAGGATCTGCACTTTTTTGCCAGTAATAATTATTACTATTTTTAGATAAAATTACCCATTTTGATAAATGAACTGGTCCAAAGGTAATTTTCTTATTAATTTATTGGTCTAAAAATAGCATGCACCAATCCATGTCAGTTACTTGGGGTTGAAAGGGTTAAAGAACACCAATTAAGGAAGCGATCACGCGCTTTCTCACTTCTCCCAAAAATTCTGACCTAGAATGAACCCTGTAATACATGTACATGCTTCAACAGGTTAGGGAGTCTAAATTGTTCGAGAGGCTAGTTCTGAGAAGTTCTATTCAATAGATGGTTGATATATTTAAAGCGACACTACATTAGTGAAAATGCAAATTTCTACAGAATGCATTTTCCTATTATATGATATAATTTTTTTCCAAATATATGCCTCAAATATACTGAGTATTTCAACTAATAAGCAAACGTCGTATGGTTTGTTGACATAACAAAATAATGTAAATAGGGTCGACATTCATGCGTAATAGTAAATACAACTCGTGTATCCTGAATAACACGATTTATGGCACAGATTTACCGCTATATCTCACATGTGTGCCTATGCATATTTATTTGTAGACTAGTCTTAGTTAAATTATCTTTAAATGACATTATCTCGCGTTTAGCATTGACTCCGATGACAAACAAACGTCAATTCAGGAGCATGGATGATGAAATCCTACTTTCAATTTTGAAAGTTTGTAGATCACAAAAACACTGTTTATTGATTCAATGTTAGTGTTCGAATGTATTCGGACGAATTTGTAGTAGCAACGCATTAATACGTGAACATATGCATTCTATTTGCTTTTTGCGATGTAATGTCGCTTTAATGTCTAAATACATGAATCTTAAGTCTAACACACTACAATGATGAATGAAGCTAACTATTTTTATCAACACTTTTAAAGACTGGATATAGTGATGTTCTAATTTATATAAATATAATAAATAAAATATCTGTATCTGCATATACAATAACAATAAGTGATATCTGCACTATAAACGCGTCATGTGATGCATTGAAGATCGCCGTAGCAACAGTATGTGCGTAACCTATTAGGGTCAGGTCTGTTGCCGCTGGATTTGTTTTTATTAGTAATATGGTCAGATATGTTATTACTAGGCGACACCACCATAGTCCTACAGGTTCGAAACCAAATATTATAAGCCAATATAATATATAACACACAAATTCCTCTATTTAACTCTTTGCACACTAGTGATGAAAATGTCATGCAGTGTCATTACAATGAGTGAATGACACAATTCTTATGCAATTCCCCGACATAATTCCAGAGTGTTCAGTTGCAAATCAAAAAAACACATTAACGAAGTGTCTGTTTTTTTGTTGTTGTTTTTTTACGTTTATTTATCGTCGCTACCGGTTGCCCATATGAGCGACGCCTCCTGAAGAGATTAGTTATTTCAGATTTTTGGAGGATAGAGCATGATACAGACAGAGACCCATTCCAGAATCTCCTCTGGTTCTTTTACGTGCACGGTGTAAAGCACCGACCTCGGTTTAACGTCCGATCTGAAGTGTCTGTTACAATTATTTGAACTATTTATAGCCTTAATTTTACCCAGCATGCAGAGTTAAAAAACACAGTGAAAAACCAATAGTAATTCCCCTGCATAAAGTGGGCTATTGCTCAACATGGTTAAATCACATGACAACGGTTAAAGCAGCATTACATCATATGAAATAAAATATATTTGAAAAATTCAATTTTTACGTATGGGTAGCAATGCTGCTACACATTCTAACATTATACTTTGTATGCTTATGTTCATTTGGTAAACAGTGTTTTTTTGCGATAAAACAAACTCGAAACCGAAAGTAGGATTAATTAAATTACTTGATATGTTGATTCGTACCTCTGTTAGCTCGTTTAATCATATTTTATTGCTATGTACATAATAAATTCAAAGACATATATAATAAGTCTTTAGGGACATTTCTACATCCCCACGAGGGGTTCGACATTAGAGGAAGGAAAATAGATAGTATTTCATGTTCAAAATATATACGTTGTTTTCTACATCCTGTTGTTTCACGCATGCGCACTGTGCGTGTTTACATTTTGTGTGTTGATAAACAAATTCGCGTATACGACGGTTTAAATTTATTGGAATTTTATCGTTTCTGAGCGACTATTTCGATTTTTGTAAACACGCACACATTAGTATTGACATTTTACCCAAAACAGCCTTTAATACGATGTAATGCTGCTTTAAATTGAAATGTCCTGGTCAAATTGAAAGCAGAGTGGTCATCATTATCAGGGTTCATTCAAGGTCAGAATTTTTGGGAGAAGTGAGAAAGCGCGTGATCGCTTCCTTAAATGGAGTTCTTTAATATACTTCTGCAAAATAGGGTTAAAATGCACAGTACAACCATTAAATACAACATTTGAATAGAAGGAGTGCTTTATAATGGGCCAGTGTATCTTACTAGACAAAATTTTGTTTGAAAATCGTAAAAACCAAAAAATTCTTCTTTTTTTTAGGGAGAAGTGGGGCCCCCAGAGGGTGAAGTCAGGGTCTCTAGTGCGACAATTTCGCCCACATCGCCCTCTAAACTGATCCCTGCATTATATGATGAATTAGATAAATGAGTAGATCAGGGTCTGGGAATACATGAATATACATTATTAAATTGAGGGTACTTTAGTGCGGCGTCCGTGGTCCAGTGGTAGAGCATAGGATTTGGAATCGACCAGTCCCGGGTTTGTTCCCCGGTCAGGTCACGTATGTAGTGTCCTTGAGCAAGGCACCTCACACACATTCACACATTGCTTAGTACTGGTTTACCGCTTAGGTTGGCTAACCGGTAAACCCTACCCAGGAAAGCATGTCTAGGTCCCCACAAGTGGTTTGACATTAATGGAACATGCACAGATATACCTATATTTGGCAATTATTTTCCAGGAGTTCTGCTAACTAGCTCTTAAATGAGTTAGTTTCGAACTACTGTAAGACAGTCAGTAAACACTAAAAATGTACCATGGGCGTACCAGTATATGGTCACCTAAGGTTTAACCCATTTCATTCTGGATATATTTAAAGGCTTTTGCAAACAACATAGATCCAGATCAGCCACAGCATGACGCTGCATGCTGATCAGGATCTATGTTGTTTGCTATATAGCCAAGTGTCTTAGCAAGATCATCTGAATAGCAAACAGCATGGGGCCTGATCAGACGGAACGTTCCGTGGCGGTTGATCTGGCTCTATGTTCTTTGCAAATTTACTGTTTGAACGGTATCCAGAATGAAATGGGTTAAATGTGAATAACTTCTAGTCTCTTTTATAGTAGATGAAATAATATTACTATGTAAAGTGATCATTCTTGAATTTAATACGCTTGACTAAACTCAGATTGCATAACATCTTTTAAAATAAAACCACAATTTCACTCACATGTGAATTCAATATGGCGTATAAAAAAACAGGACGCAAGTTTCGGACACCAATCAAATTTCACAATCACAAAAATGTGTTTTTTGATATTGTCACATGACCTTGCAAAGCCGAGCATTTTACTTTCTATGTATGTATGTTCCTTTAATGTCAAACCCCTCGCGGGGACTTAGATATGTTTTCCTGGGCAGGCTATGCTGACCTAAGCGATTAGCAAGTACTAAGCAATGTGTGTGAGGTGCCTTGCTCAATGACACTACATACGTGGCCTGACCGAGTATCGAACGAGGGACCGTTCGATTCCAAATCCGACGCTCTACCACTGGACCACGGATGCCACTTTCTCCACTCCCCGCTACAAAAATCATTGCTACAAAAATAAACAAATATTTCTTTGTATATAATGATATATCTCTGTGTAAGTGATGTTTAATGAGACTAATGAAAACCTCAACATTTCCATATTTCCGAGAGAGAAAAATGAATATTATATATGTTTTGGCTCATTTTCGTCTTTGGCAGTTTTGGCGTCCACCATATAATCCAAGTACCTGCTACTGACAGTGATAACGTCATTTGCAAACAAATTAGAAAACAGGTGGTGTCCGAAAATAGGGCGATTGACGATATTCTTTCATGGACAGGCTTAGCTAACCTTAGCTAACAACTAGTACTAAGCAATGTGTGTGAGTAGAGAGGAAAAGGTTCCGAAATAGATTATGCTCACCTAAGTAGCGTCCCCACAGCAATCTGGCATTGACATTTCGTTTCTCATTTAAAATATGTTCTTCAAAACAAATGCAATATTGTTGTCTAAGGGGAGTAACTTTTGTATTCTTAATCCATTAAATAAAGTCTATTATCCGGTACTTGAAATGTATTATCTCGCTTATCGTAGATTTTGTTTTGTATCGGTCTGGGATATCTCGTAATCGTGCGTGCATGCATTCGTATTTTCAGTTTATATCTTCTGCCCAAAATGATTGTAAGTGGGCGACCGATAATGGTAATTGAGCCTGGAGACATTGTAAGTGAGCGACCAAAGGTAAGGTTTCTTAGTAGTTTAATGCAAACTCGTGACGTGTTATATATGTTTTTTTCTTAATTTGATGGTACTGCACATCCAGGCTCTATAATTAATTAGTATGGCGTTTGTTGTACAATGCTCTAATAGTGGATTTGAAATCGAGAGGTACCAGGTTCGATATTCTGTCACGGCACATGTGTACATAGTGTCCTTGGACAAGGCATCTCTCACATCTTGGTTAACATTGGTTACTCGATTAGGTCTGCTAAGCCTGCGCAGTAAATATACGTATGCTCCATTAATGTCAAAATTCCTTGCGGGGGACCTGTACATTGCCATGTATGTAGTGCCATTGAGCAAGGCACCTCACACACATTGTTTAGTACTGGTTAATCGCTTAGGTCGGCTAAGCCTGCCCAGGAAAACATGTCTACGTCCCCGCGAGGGGTTTGACATTAAAGGAACATACATACATACATGGTGTCCTGGACATGCTTAGCCGACCTTTAGAAGCGATTAACCAGTACTAAACAATGTGTGCAAGGTGCGCTCAATGACAATACATGCCTTGCCTAGGTCGAGTATCGAACTCTGGACCGTTAGATTCCAATTCCGACGCTCTAGTGTGGCATTCGTGGTCCAGTAGTACAGCGCCAGATCTGGAATATATCGTCCCGGGTTCGATACTCAGTCAGGTCACGTATGTAGTGTCATTGAGCAAGGCACATCACACACATTGCTTAGTAGGCTACTGGTTAACCACATAGGTCGGTTAAGCCTGCCCAAGAAAATATGTCTACGTCACAGCAAGGGATTTGACATTAATGGAACATACATACATGCATACTACCACAGGACGCCACACGATATATGTCTAGGTCCCCTCAATGGTTCGACATAACTGGAAAACGAAATAAATTAAGCATCACTGCATGTGTTGTCACCGGATCGGAAATGACACGAACATATATCAATATGGTGGAAGTCGTGATAGCGCAGTGGTAATGCGTTCACTTCAGATGCGAAGGCCCTGAGTTCGAGCCCAGCTGTAGCCGTTACTAGTGTTCCCTTAGGCGAAGCATTTAGATGCCACATTGCCTCATCTCTCTCCCTCGTGGCAATGGATAGACAGGAACGAGGTCTCGTGAGTGATTAATATAATTTGAAAGAACTTGTTTCGCAATCGAGCAAAAATAAATTGTATAAACTATAATTATATCAGTAACAGCAAAAGGCATATACGACTATACTATTGTATATAAGACTCTATGGTGTTGAGTTTAGTGAGGTCTTCTTGTGATCAAATTCAATCTTGGAATATGCATCAGGGCATATGGTCAGCCGGTAGCGACAATAAGTAAGTCGTGGTGGCGCAGTGGTAGAGCGTTCTCACCAGGTGAGAGAGGCCAAGCTGCAGCCGTTACTATTGTTCCCTTAGGCAAGGCATTTAACTTCTACATTGCCTCTTCTCTATCCCTCGTGGCGATGTATTCTATCAGGAAGGAGGTCTCGAGGGTGATTAATATATATTGTAAGAACCTTTTTGGCAATCGAACTAAGCTAATTTTGTATTAACTAAAACTTTTATTCAATAAGATGAACATAATATATAGCATGCCGTGATTTTATTTTGAGCACATTGCGCATGTCAGATCTTTGCCGGATTCATACGGTGGACAACGCAGCGAACCACAAACCGCTTCAACCACATAGAACAGCTTGCCGAGTTGCTTTGAACTTCCACCCTGCATAACTTCAGGATTTTTATCCAAACACACAAATTCCGATCCAGCACTGTGGCCTATAAAAGATAACAAAATAATTAGCATACTGGTAATCCAGGGATCTCAGGTTCGATCCCCCCCATGACCCTAACAAAATTAACAGTCTTTCAGATAGGACATTAAACCGAGGTCTCGTGTCTGTGCTTTACACCGTGCACATAAAACATCCAGCAGATATTCTGGAATGGGTCTCTGTCTGTATCATGTACTATCCTCCAAAATCTAAAATAACTAATCTCTTCAGGAAGCGTCGCTCATATGGACAACCGGTAACGACGATAAATAAACGTAAAACACACACAGTATACTGTATATCGTGACAATGCCAGCCATCGAACGTACACATTAATAACTGTTTGTTGGAGCCGGTTTCAGATATCCACTGCAGTTCTGTTGTGGTATGTGTTTCACACATTACTGTAATTATGGGTAAGCATTTTTATATGGTATTTTTGAAGTTGTGATTCATTGTCGAGTCATCCAACCAGTACTTACCATAGCTTCTGGATGAGAGAAGTCCTACTTTGTCTAGCCATCCAAACAGTACTTACCATAGCTTCTGGATGAGAGAAGTCCTACTTTGTCTAGCCATCCAAACAGTACTTACCATAATAACCGGATGAGCGAAGTCCTACATTGTCTATACATCCAATCATTGCTTACCATAGAACCCCGGATGGTATTTGTATTGTCTAGTCATCCAATCATTGCTTACAATAGAACACGGATGACAGAAGTCCTACATTGTATATTCAGCCAATCGTTGCTTACCATAGAACGCGGATGACAGAAGTCCTACATCGTATATTCAGCCAATCATTGCTTACCGTAGAACCCGGATGACAGAAGTCCTACTTTGTATATTCAGCCAAGCATTGCTTACCGTAGAACCCGGATGACAGACGTCCTACATTGTATATTCAGCCAATCGTTGCTTACCGTAGAACCCGGATGACAGAAGTCCTACATTGTATATTCAGCCAATCGTTGCTTACCGTAGAACCCGGATGACAGAAGTCCTACATTGTATATTCAGCCAAACGTTGCTTACCGTAGAACCCGGATGACAGAATTCCTTCATACTCCAGAGTCCACCCAGATTCACATGTATTTTTCCCTGGCAACATCAACACTGTAGATCTAGTGTGATAAACGGATTTATATTTACGCCGACTGTTAATTAAACAAGAAAAGTAGATCTGTTCTTAGCAAACATACAAAACTGTTCTCATTTTCCCGTTGGAATGCGATATATTGACTTCGGAATATTCACACTGTAGTTGATAGAGTTATGCAACGGAAGTATTGTATTATATTATTTCATTATTTGATATCGACACTTGTTGATGTAAAGTTGCTCAACAATTAGATGTAAAGTTGCTCACCAATTAGATGTAAAGTTGTTCAACAATTAGATGTAAAGTTGCTCACCAATTAGATGTAAAGTTGCTCAACAATTAGATGTAAAGTTGCTCAACAATAAATGGGGATTTCAACAATAGGCATGTACTACGTCTTACGAATACTGTTGATGTAAAGTTGCTCAACAATTAATGGAGATTTCAACAATAGGCATGTACATTTGTACTACGTATTACGAATACTGTTGATGTAAAGTTGCTCAACAATTAATGGAGATTTCAACAATAGGCATGTACATTTGTACTACGTATTACGAATACTGTTGATGTAAAGTTGCTCAACAATTAATGGAGATTTCAACAATAGGCATGTACATTTGTACTACGTATTACGAATACTGTTGATGTAAAGTTGCTCAACAATTAATGGAGATTTCAACAATAGGCATGTACATTTGTACTACGTATTACGAATACTGTTGATGTAAAGTTGCTCAACAATTAGATGTAAAATGCTCAACAATAATGGAGATTTCAACAATAGGCATGTGTACTACGTATTACGAATACTGTTGATGTAAAGTTGCTCAACCATTAATGGAGATTTCAACAATAGGCATGTACTGCGTCCTACGAATACTCGTAGTACCCATAGACGGACATGTAAGCCTGCATCATTACTACACATTATTATAGGGTAGCTTAGTTTATGCAAATCTATTCGAGCTCTATTGCAAAACAAGGTTTTACAACTTACACGAATCATTCTCGAGACCTCATTGCTGATGACATCCATCGCCACCACGAGGGAGAGAGAAAAGGCAACGTGGAATCTAAATGCATTGTCGTATCGGCTCCAGCGGGGCTCGAACACCGGGCCTGAAGCGAACGCGCTAACACTGCATTATCGGGCTCGAACTCCGGGCCTGAAGCGAACGCACTAACACTGCGCTATCGGGCTCGAATTCCGGGCCTGAAGCGAATGCGCTAACACTGCGCTATCGGGCTCGAACACCGGGCCTGAAGCGAACGCGCTAACAATGCGCTATCGGGCTCCAATTCCGGGCCTGAAGCGAACGCGCTAACACTGCGCTATCGGGCTCGAACTCCGGGCCTGAAGCGAACACGCTAACACTGCACTATCGGGCTCGAATTCCGGGTCTGAAGCGAACGCGCTAACACTGCGCTATCGGGCTCGAACACCGGGCCTGAAGCGAACGCGCTAACACTGCGCTATCGGGCTCGAACACAGGGCCTGAAGCGAACGCGCTAACACTGCGCTATCGGGCTCGAACTCCGGGCCTGAAGTGAACGCTCTAACACTGCGCTATCGGGCTTGAACACAGGGCCTGAAGCGAACGCGCTAACACTGCGCTATCGGGCTCGAACTCTGGGCCTGAAGTGAACGCTCTAACACTGCGCTATCGGGCTCGAACTCCGGGCCTGAAGCGAACGCGCTAACACAGATATAACTGACGGATCTGTAGTCCAGTGGTAACACGCTGGACTTGTAATCCGGTATCTTTCAGATGGAACTTTAAACCAAGGTCTCGTGTCGGTGCTTTACACAGTGCACGTAAGAGAACCAGATGAGACTCTGGAATGGGTCTCTGTCTGTATCATTTCTGTATCCTCCAACTATCTAAAATTACTAATCTCTTCAGGAGGCGTCGCTCATATGGGCAACCGGTAGCGACGATAAATAAACGTAAAACACACACACACTCCAACTAACGGAATTGAGAGAGTGGTTATTTGGGCATGATTCAGTGAGGCTATTCACAATGCAGGCCACATACACATGTTTGTAAGACCTAACATACAACCTCTGAATGCGGCAGACAGCGCATGGAACGTCCTGAAAAGACAAGTCTTTCCCAAATAGTCGCTGTGACGTCGATGCCCAATTACCGTTATCCATTACATATTCTGCACCGAACACCTGTAACAAAATGCTTTGGGTGGTCAACAAGCAACCATCACCTAATCATCCTGATGCAACAAATCATCTCATTGTGGACAATTGATACAATGAAGTACGACATTCGCTAACAGCAAGTTTAGTTTACACAAATTTATTTTTGCTCGATTGCGAAACAAGTTCTTATAACTTATATTAATCACTCGTGAGACCTCATTCCTGATGGAATCGATCGCAACGAGGGAGAGTTAAAAGGCAACGTGGAATTTAAATTCATGGCCTAAGGGTACAATCGTAACAAGTTTAACATTCCGTTATATCAACGTATGCACACTGTATGGACCAATTGGCGACAATCCGCATGGACAATTGGTGACAATCCGCATGGACAATTGGTGGCAATCCGCATGGACAATTGGTGGCAATCCGCATGGACAATTGGTGGCAATCCGCATGGACAATTGGTGGCAATCCGCATGGACAATTGGTGGCAATCCGCATGGACAATTGGTGGCAATCCGCATGGACAATTGGTGGCAATCCGCATGGACAATTGGTGGCAATCCGCATGGACAATTGGTGGCAATCCGCATGGACAATTGGTGGCAATCCGCATGGACAATTGGTGACAATCCGTATGTATTATTGGTGACAATCCGTATTCACAATTGGTGACAATTTATTTTAGCTCGATTGCGAAACAAGTTCTTTCAACTTATATTAATCACTCTCGAGACCTCATTCCTGGTGGAATCCATCGCCACGAGGGAGAGAATCCGTATTCACAATTGGTGACAGACCGTATGGACAATTGCTGACAACAATCCGTATTCACAATTGGTGACAATCCGTATGGACAATAGGTGACAAACTGTATGGACAATTCGTGGCAAACCCATAAGAACAATTGATGGCAAACCCATAGGAGCAATTGATGGCAAACCGTGTGGACACGGCAACCTTAATAATTAGCCACATCAAGTTCCTTAGTAATATGAACGTCTGAGCTTTCTTGTCTTGTTGTTCGTTTTGGCAAGAACAACATCCGCAAGTTTATGATATGGCCACCACATATTGACTATTCACAAATAGCTGAATGTATCTACAATGTATATACTCCATCAACGAACCATTACGTGTACTTCCTGATAATAGATTATGTTCACACATACACGTACTTCCTGATAATAGATTATGTTCACACATTACACGTACTTCCTGATAATAGATTATGTTCACACATTACACGTACTTCCTGATAATAGATTATGTTCACACATACACGTACTTCCTGATAATAGATTATGTTCACACATTACACGTACTTCCTGATAATAGATTATGTTCACACATACACGTACTTCCTGATAATAGATTATGTTCACACATACACGTACTTCCTGATAATAGATTATGTTCACACATACACGTACTTCCTGATAATAGATTATGTTCACACATTACACGTACTTCCTGATAATAGATTATGTTCACACATTACACGTACTTCCTGATAATAGATTCTGTTCACAAATACACGTTTTTCCTGATAATAGATTATGTTCACACATTACACGTACTTCCTGATAATAGATTATGTTCACACATAGACGTACTTCCTGATAATAGATTATGTTCACACATTACACGTACTTCCTGATAATAGATTATGTTCACACATAGACGTACTTCCTGATAATAGATTATGTTCACACATAGACGTACTTCCTGATAATAGATTATGTTCACACATAGACGTACTTCCTGATAATAGATTATGTTCACACATTACACGTACTTCCTGATAATAGATTATGTTCACACATACACGTACTTCCTGATAATAGATTATGTTCACACATACACGTTAGTTTATACAAATTTAGTTTAGCTCTATTGCGAAACAAGTTCTTTCAACTTATATTAATCACTTTCGAGACCTCATTCCTAATGGAATCCATCGCCATGAAGGAGAGAGAAGCGGCAATGTGGAATTTAAATGCCTTGCCTATGGGCACAATCGTAACGGCTCCAGTGGGGCTCGAACTCCGGACCTTTCGCACCTGAAGCGAACGCTCATCAACTACGCTATCACGACTTCCACGTTTATTACCTGTGCACCTTTGTTGATGGACCCGTTACCGAGAAGGTATGGATCTTTCACCAAACATAGATAGTTCGTCGCAGCACCATCATCGTTCCAGTTTGAACCTCCCGCATAACCTGTAAAAAAAATACAAGAACATAATATTTATATTCACCGATACATTAACTTGCTATATAATATTTATATTTATATTCACCGATAAATACCTTGTTATATAATATTTATATTCACCGATAAATTAACTTGTTATATAATATTTATATTTATATTCACCGATAAATTAACTTGCTATAATATTATATATATAATATTTAGAACTGGTTCAGATGCAGATGACATGGGCTTATTTAAACCAAATAAGATGTAAATTGGAACGATGATACAACGGTAGTTGAACGATGATACAACGTTACTTAAACTATGATACAACGTTGCTTCAACTATGATACAACGTTACTTGAACGATGATACAACGTTACTTGAACGATGATACAACGTTACTTGAACGATGATACAACGGTAATTGTACGATGATACCACGTTGCTTCAACTATGATACAACGTTACTTGAACGATGATACAACGTCACTTGAACGATGATACAACGTTACTTGAACAATGATACAACGTCACTTGAACGATGATACAACGTTACTTGAACGATGATACAACGTTACTTGAACGGTGATAAAACGTTACTTGAACGATGATACAACGTTACTTGAACGATGATACAACGGTAGTTGAACGATGATACAACGTTACTTGGACAATGATACAACGTCAACTAATATTATACATAGTCTGGGGACAGTGGTCTATTTTATATAAATAACAGTGTTAGACTCTTATATTTGCACTTACCAATGCATATATGAAATAAATGGACAGGTTAGAATCTAGGCTATATATCACGGAAGATGGTCACAATGAATGTACATACTAGATGTCATGGAACGTGAAGGCTATGCATTACACCTTTCCAGCTTATATCTAGTTCGTGGATGTTTGTGGCATTTTATGATGTATGGGAGACAACAGTTATCTCCCTTGCATCATGAAATGTGATTTGCATTATCGAACGAAACATTCCGCTAATGTATAACGTTTGGGTTGGAATGGTGTATTAAGACCGTTTTGTTGTTTTTTTGGTAATAATTATTCTGTCATTAGATATTACTTTCATTTCGTTTTTCGAGAAAGTATACTCTTAACTGACAAAATAAAACAGTGTAGCTACAATGCAGGTATATTTACATTTGTATTCATGCAGCAGACAGACGAAATGAAAAAAGTTACATGTGTTGTCTCTTAGTGAAATTGTATAGTGTCATAATATGATGATGTTGTGTATGGATATATACTTTCATTTATGTAAGCATGGAACGTAGTATATGTATATAAGTGCGTGTATATGTATAATAGTAGATATCTCGTATGACAGGCATGATATAATATTTTGCATTTTAATATTTTGCTGTATACTATTTAAAATGTTGAAACATTTAATTCAGTGGATTATGCCCCATGACCAATTTGATTGTGTGATAACTTTCTCTCTCTCTCTCTCTCTCCTCTCGTCACTGTTGACTTGAATGTCGGGTTTAAAGGTCTATATGGTAGACATACAAACCCAGAATATGTTACAACTGATAGAAAAGTGTTTAACTTTATTTTCGTTACCTTTAAATTTTATGACTTGTGCTATACTTCAGTATCAGTCAAATGTTTCAAGCTATTGCCATATAATGATAAATCGATTGCATTCCGTTTCACATGAGCTTATTCGTCTATTCAAGTTAAAGAATAAAGACTAAAATTTGTTCTTTCAATGTCAAGGGACTCGGCGAATTTAAGAAAAGAAATCACATATTTTCATGGTTGAAAGATAAGGAGTACAATATATGTTGTTTGCAAGAACTACATTGCACAACATCTGATCTAGATAAATGGGAAAAAGAGTGGGGTTCCAAGATATTTCTAAGCGGAAATAGTTCAAACAGCAAAGGTATAGGTATTTTTGTAAATGGTTCCTTTCAAATAATAGAATACAAAGAACTAATTGAAGGTCGTCTCCAATGTTTGTCTCTTGTTATTGATAACAACGAGATTATGTTAATGAATGTATATGGGCCAAACACTGACGATGTTGATTTTTTTAGCACAATAGAAGACTTTGTTGAAAATAATGAAGACAAAACGATTATAATTGGAGGGGATTTTAATGTAATACTAGATACGAAAAAAGACAAAAAACACGGAAGGAGTGATACACATAAAAAAAAGCAGGAGTAAACTAAACACAATAATGGAAAATAATAACCTGGTGGACATATGGCGAATTATGCATCCTGATTTAAAACTATATACCTGGCATTCAAATCAAAAGCCACCAATATTCTGTAGATTAGATTATTTTTTAATATCATCTAACATTTCAAATAAAGTCAGTAATTGTAATATAACTACAGGTATAAAATCTGATCATTCTTTGATCTATCTCAACTTAGATCTAACAAACCGAGACCGAGGTCCTGGTTATTTTAAATTAAACAATTCAGTGATACTTGAAGATGATTACCAAAGGCAAATCAGAAATAGTATAGCAGAAACAGTTGAAAACAATGTTGGAGCGAATCCTAATACTCTTTGGGAAATAATAAAAGGCTCTATCAGAAATGTTACTATCATATATTGTTCAAAAAAGAAAAAAGAAGACAATCAAAATGAAAAACAGCTAACACGGGAATTAAATGAACTAGCAATACAATTTATTAATGATCCATCAAATGATGTTATTATTAATTCAATTAAAGTTAAAAAAGACGAATTAGAAACTATTACAATTAATAGAGCTCGTGGTTACTTTATTAGGGCAAAGTCGCAATATATTGAAGGAATGGACAAAAATACAAAATATTTTTCAAATTTAGAAAAGAAGAAAAATGAGCAGAAAACAATATCACGGCTTATAATTAAAGATAATGAAATAACAGAATCTAGTGATTTATTAAATGAAATAAAGCAATTCTATGAAAAATTATACACAAAGGTTTTACTAAGAGATAATATTAAGCAGTATTTTCCAGCAAATAGTGTTAAACTAAACGAAATTCAAAAGCAGTCATGCGAAGGTTCATTAGTAGAGGCAGAATGTGCACAGGCCCTTTTAAATATGAATAATAATAAAAGCCCCGGATCTGACGGTTTAACTACAGAATTTTACAAAATATTTTGGAGAGATCTAAAAAAATATTACATTGATTCTATTAATTACTCCTATGAAAATGGTTCACTAACATAACTTCAGAAGCAAGGCATTATAAATCTAATTCCAAAAAAGGATAAAGAACTGACAAGCTTAAATAACTGGCGCCCGTTATCGTTATTAAATGTAGACTATAAAATAGCAACAAAAACAATCGCAAATAGAATGAAACAAGTACTTCCTACTATAATTCACGACTCTCAAACTGGTTTTCTGAGTGGGAGATATATTGGAGAAAATATACGATTGATATATGACACAATAGACTTTTTAAATTATAATAATAAACCCGGATTACTCTTCTTCGCCGATTTTGAAAAAGCCTTCGATAGCTTAGATCATGAGTTTATTTATGAAACGTTAGATTATTTTAATTTTGGCATATCTCTAGTGAAATGGATTAAATTGTTCTATAATAACATAAAAGGTTGTGTAAACAATAATGGTTATTTATCAGATTTCTTTAATATAGAACGAGGAGTACGACAAGGATGTCCCCTTTCGCCCTACCTTTTTATAACTACTATTGAAATATTGTCATTAAAAGTAAGAAATGAAACTGACATCAAAGGTATTACATTAAATAAGGAAGAAATTAAAGAGTCTATATTTGCCGACGATGCAACCTTTCTCACTGATGGAACAGACGCATCATTCAATAAATTGGTACAAACCATCGATGATTTCAGTCATGTTTCAGGTTTAAAATTAAATACAAAGAAATCTACCATACTAAGAGCTGGGTCCCTTAGGAACACTGAGAAAATCTACTGTAAAATGAAATCTTTTATATGGACATCACAGGAAGCCAAAACACTGGGTATAATTTTTACCAATAATATAAGTGACAGGATCTCAATTAATCTAGATAATAAAATAGAAGAAATGTATTCGTGTCTAAATAAATGGAAAAAACATAACCTAACCCTATTGGGTAAAATAACTGTCATAAAAACGTTTGCATTACCAAAGATAATCTATCCCTTGACAGTACTTGAAAATCCAAAGGAAAATGTATTTTCCGAAATAACTAAAAATATGTATTCTTTCTTATGGAACGGAAAGCCAGATAAAATCGCACGTACTACTATTAAGCGTCAATATGACGAAGGAGGTCTAAAGATGGTTGATATAAATGCATACATTAATTCTATAAAGCTGCTTGGGTAAAAAGAATACTCAATCCTGCAAATAAAGGTCATTGGAAAGAGACATACTTAAGACAAATAAATAAATATGGTGGAAAACTTTTATTTGAATGTAATATATCAACAAAACACGTAGCATTAAAAATTGAGAATAACTTTTTAAAAGATGTTATCATTAGTTGGTCAAAGGTTAACTTCAAAAAAAAACCAAATGTCATTTCAAAGGAAATATTATGGAATAACTCATTTATAAAAAGTGGGGAAAATACATTTTTTTATAGGAAATGGTTTCAGAAAGGTATCAAGCATGTTGAAGATATATATAATTTTATGACAAGAAAATTCCATAAATTTTCACATTTACAAAATATTTATGGTGTAGACAGATCAGATTTTCTTAAATATACCGCCTTAATGTCCAAAATCTCTGTTGAGTGGAAAGAAAAAATTAATCTGGAACATCAAATTGAAAATCCTGCAGAAACATTTTTAGAGACAATAATGAGGATTAAAAAACCAACACAAATTTTATACAAACAATTTCTTAGAAAGTATAATAACCCACAAAGCGGAAATAAAGTGGAATGCTATATTCGACAATCTGGATTGGAAGAATATATATAAAATGCCATTTATGAGTACTATTGATACTAAACTACGAACATTCCAATATAAATACGTGACAAGAATATTACCTACCAATGTACTATTATATAAATGCAAGTTATCAAATTCATCATTATGTGACTTTTGCAATATGCATACAGAAACACTGAAACACTTATTCTGGGAATGTCATCACATTCAACATTTCTGGTCTAGATTAAAAACATATCTGTGTGGAAAAAATATGGTTTTTAATATGGACTACAAGGTTATTTCATTTGGCTCAAATAAAGATCACTCGCAGCATATGTTGGATTTTATCATCCTGTTAGCAAAATATTTCATTTTTAAAAGTAAGCTAGAAAAAAGTGTTCCAAACTACATGAACTTTATCAAATATTTGAAAGAACGGAAAACTATTGAAGAACAAATAGCCTTTATGAAGGATAAACTTAATACTCATAACAAGAAATGGAATCAATTGATATTTGACTGATGGGAAGAACAAAACACACATGTAATCATACATATTTAAGGTTGAAACGATGTTAATATATTACTTAGATCGGAAATCTTTCGCATTGATTTCTTACTTTTTCTTATATAATTTCTTCACTCTTACTATGCGAACATTGATTGGTACATTTGTAATATATAAAACAATGTAGCTAAGGTATATGTAATTTTGAACAATAATTATTGTGTTTTTTATATGTGATATATGTGTATCTATCAATGTTACGTTGGAAAATAAACGGGCTACATCTTGTTAGCTCAAAATATAAAAAAAACAAAAAAAACAAAAGAAAAAAAACAACGTCAACTATGTTACAACGTTGCTTGAACTATAATACAACGTTGCTTCAACTATGATACAACGTAACTTGAACTATTATACAACGTTGCTTCAACTATAATACAACGTCACTTGAACGATGATACAACGTCACTTGAACGATGATACAATGTTATTTGATCAATGCTGCAACGGTACTTGAACAATGATACTTGAACAATGATACAACGTTACTTGCTGCCAAGTTTATTGGACCACGTAGCGTATGTTCTACAACATAGCACGGTCGGCTATATCCTAATGTTTGTTATGGCAGCCGATACCAGGACGTCACTAGGCAACCAAACGAAATACGCGACATGTTAGAGTCATTAAAATTTGCATACATAATTTTAAATAGTTCACAATCCTACCTGAATATACCATCTCCACTTCATTAGGACATGCGCTCCTTCCCCATCTTGTATATGTTGCCGAGCTTCCCGTCGAGTGTATCAACTGATTCATGTAAGCCATCGACGAATTGAGTTCAGCTTTGGTTGCAACCAACTCTTTGTTCAGTTGCACTACTTCTTGTTGCATACTAGTAAGGTCCGTAGTTAATGTAGACTGCTCAGATTTCAGTGTCTCCAACTTTGTTATATTTGAAATGCTAATTATATTTGTATTAGGGATGGCAACAAATATCCAAATATTCGAATAACCTCCGAATATCCGAATACTATTCCAGTATTCGAATATTCGAAAAAATCTATTATATTTTCCTCAAACATGCCACTCGCTCAGTCACACGTTTGGAAATGCTAGAATCGCTCTGAGAATAAGAAAATTGCTATTGCAAATTGGATTTAGCATATTCGCATATTAACATATAATAATGTGAAGAATATGATGTTTACGCGTACAACATAATTTAGGTTAATTTGGCAATTTTTATAAGATGTTGCGTGATTTTGAGTTTGTGATATAATTCTCTAAAAATTCGAATATTCGAATACCTTTCCCGACCAAATATTCGGATAGTGTAATCGCTATTCGTTGCCATCCCTAATTTGTATACAGTATATGTTTCATTAATGTCAAACCCCTTGCGGGGACGTAGACATGTTTTCCTGGGCAAGCTTAGTCGCCTTAAGTGGTTAACCAGTACTAAGCAATGTGTGGCCTGACCGAGTATCGAACCCGGGACCGGTCGATTCCAAATCCGACGCTCTACAGTAAGTCAATTCTTTATTTATGGAATATAACAAAGTTGTGATTAATTCTAATCGTCCACGGAGACCTCTTGATATAATTTACTGTGAGCTGTAGCTCAGGTAGAGATACACACGTAAATACATATTGTACAAGCAGGAAACGAACAGTTCATTATTCATCATATACTAGATCATTATTCATCATAATTATACTAGTTCATTATTCAAATACTAGTTCAGTATTAATCATATACTAGTTCATTATTCATATACTAGTTCAGTATTAATCATATACATGTACTAGCTAATTATTCAGCATATACTAGGTCAGTATTCATCATATACTAGTTCGTTAGTTATCATATTCTGACACCAAAAAAGAAACTGTGCACTTGCACAGTAGTATTATATCGTAATAAAGGATGTTTTTGGTAAAATATAAATATCAATGTGTGTGTATTTACAAAAATCTAAATAGTCGTTCAGAAACTATAAAATTCAAATAAATATAAACCGTCGTATATGCGAATTTGTTTATCAACAAACGAAATTTAAACACACGCATTGCGCATGCGTGAAACAACAGCGGGTATGTCATGTTTGTTTTCATCATTGCCGCAGGAGGGCGATGCATTCCGAATGTAATCAGGTTCCGATTGTAAACAAGTGCGCGTGACCGACCGACTCGGAAAGTCCTACTTTCGGTTTCGAGTTTGCTTTATCGCAAATAACACTGTTTACTAATTGAACATAATTATACAAATTATAATTTAAGAATGTGTAGCAGCATTGCTACCCATACGTAAAATTTGAATTTTTCAAATATCTTTTATTTCATACGATATAGGGCTGCTTTAAAGGTAAAATTGATATCCTTTCAAAACAAAACATATAGGCAAATGTTGTATCAAGATGTTCTGGTATCACTATTGGGTAAATGCGCGAACTATTATTTTCTTCACTCATGATAGTAAAATCCATAAATCTAAAATGGTAAGGTAACGTTCAATATAAAAGTGCACTTTTATTCTATGGTGTCAGTATAGGTTTCGTAGTCAGCTCATACCTCTACTGTTAGCTTTGTCATAGCTACTGCCAAGGCCACTTGTGCGTCCACTACAAATCGCCTTTTCCCGGATATACCCGATAACCATGCTGGGAATAAACAGACAATTAAGGTTACACTACATATCGTAGTAAATTGATACATCCTTATTGTACGTGTAGTTCGTTGCAGTACGGCATCAATGGTCAATGATGACCCATATACAACATGTCAGATATAGTCGGCCAAAGATAAGGGTCCATTATGTGGCCTAGTTTACATGCAATAAATGTTTGTTGATTTGTGTGTAGTTTAATAGCCCGCCGTCATTAGTTTAAAGCGACAAAACATCAATGAAAATTTCAGCAGAACGTAATTTGTTATTATTATGGTATAATTTTGTCACAAATATTTGCCTCAAAAACCCAGTATTTTCAACTAATAAACAAACGTCGTATACGCGGTTTGTTTACATAACGAACTAATGTAAATAGGGTCGACATCCATGCGTAATACAACGCGTGTATCCTGAATGACTCGATACATTGTACAGATTTATCGTTATATGAAATCCTACTTTCAATTTTGAAAGTTTGTAGACCACAGAAACACTGTTTATTGATTCAATGTTAGTGTTTGAAACTATTCGGGAGAATCTGTAGTAGCAACGCATTTATACGTGAAAAATGCATTTTATTTGCTTTTTGCGATGTAATGTCGCTTTAAGCTTGATTTAGTCTACAATGATTGCGAAACAAGTTCTAACAACTTATATTAATCACGCTCCATGGCGTGGATGAAAGCGTAAATATGGTCATTCGGGAGGGAGGAAACCGGAGTACCCGGAGAAACCCCACCTGTCCGATCTGGCGACCACCGTACCATCTTACAGACTTCCCGGGAAACCGCCATCATTAGTAAGATTACATAAACTTCCAGGAAATAAGGGATTGGGATATAGGGTGAAGTGGGTGCGATACCCGACTATGCTGTTGATTGTACAAGCTAGTTAGTTTATACAAATTTATTTTAGCTCGATTGCGAAACAAGTTCTTATAACTTATATTAATCACTCTCGAGACCTCATTCCTGATGGAATCCATCGCCACGAGGGAGAGAGAAGAGGCAACGTGGAATTTAAATGCCTTGCCTAAGGGCACAATCGTAACGGCTTCAGCGGGGCTCGAACTCCAGACCTTTCGCACCTGAAGCGAACGCGCATCCACTGCGCTATCACGACTTCCACGAATTACAAGCGAGTTGATTGGCGTGCATGTGTAAGGCACAGTACACTGGACCTCGGTTAATAATCTCACGTGGAAGACCCACAATTAAGGGATTGGAGATACATTGTAGTAGAATTTATTATGATAAGTATATATATGAAATATAAAAACTGGTTTGTTATCAGTTCCCTCGTTATTTTATACAAACTGGGTTGTTATCAGTTCCCTCGTTATTTTATATTCTAACACGACCCAGCTAATAACATACATACTTATAGAGTAAAATCTACCTCGGGTTATTCTGCGATATACCTACCTTGAACTATGCTGCGGGCGCACCGTATTTTGACTATTCCATTTATACAATGCGTGTAAAGTTTTATGAATGAAAGTCACGTGATGTTTGTAAATAATATTGTGAGAATTCGCGGAAGTGAGCTATTTTTAGAATCAGATAATCTCTTGTCCGTCTTGTTTTTCTGTTAAGTAACGTTTCAGTTACTATTCTGTACAGTTTTATTTGACAAAATAAATAAAATTATTGATCAGTTACAACTTTTGTTCATTTATGCACTAGATTGATATTTTCCATAAAAAATAACGTCATCACCCCTTACGCGGGAGGAAATTTCGAAAGCCAAATGCACGGCCTTTGAAGAAAATACTCCTTGATTCTCGTCTAAAATTATTAGAAGTAAGTCGTGTTTGAATCGAAATAATCAGTATCAACCGTGGTATATCGCAGAATAACCCTCGTTTGTCGTTCTTATGCGTAGAAATATATCACGAAGGCCTTCTTAATTTCTTAATTATATATATGAAATATACAAACCGGGTTGTTATCAGTTCCCTCGTCATTTTATATTATATATATGAAATATACAAAATGGTTTGTTATCAGTTCCCTCGTCATTTTATATTATATATATGAAATATACAAAATGGTTTGTTATCAGTTCCCTCGTCATTTTATATTATATATATGAAATATACAAACAAGGTTGTTATCAGTTCCCTCGTCATTTTATATTATATATATGAAATATACAAACCGGGTTGTTATCAGTTCCCTCGTCATTTTATATTATATATATGAAATATACAAACAAGGTTGTTATCAGTTCCCTCGTCATTTTATATTATATATATGAAATATACAAACAGGGTTGTTATCTGTTCCCTCGTCATTTTATATTATATATATGAAATATACAAATAAGGTTGTTATCAGTTCCCTCGTCATTTTATATTATATATATGAAATATACAAACAAGGTTGTTATCAGTTCCCTCTCATTTTATATATATATATGAACTATACAAACTGGTTTGTTATCTGTTCCCTCGTCATTTTATATTATATATATGAAATATACAAATAAGGTTGTTATCAGTTCCCTCGTCATTTTATATTATATATATGAAATATACAAACCGGGTTGTTATCAGTTCCCTCGTCATTTTATATTATATATATGAAATATACAAACAAGGTTGTTATCAGTTCCCTCGTCATTTTATATTATATATATGAAATATACAAACAAGGTTGTTATCTGTTCCCTCGTCATTTTATATTATATATATGAAATATACAAACAAGGTTGTTATCAGTTCCCTCGTCATTTTATATTATATATATGAACTATACAAACTGGTTTGTTATCTGTTCCCTCGTCATTTTATATTATATATATGAAATATACAAATAAGGTTGTTATCAGTTCCCTCGTCATTTTATATTATATATATGAAATATACAAACAAGGTTGTTATCAGTTCCCTCGTCATTTTAATTATATATATGAATACAAAAAGGTTGTTATCAGTTCCCTCGTCATTTTATATTATATATATGAAATATACAAACAGTTGTTATCAGTTCCCTCGTCATTTTATATTATATATATGAACTATACAAACTGGTTTGTTATCAGTTCCCTCGTCATTTTATATTATATATATGAAATATACAAACAAGGTTGTTATCTGTTCCCTCATCATTGCATACACACCGGGTTGTTATCAGTTCCCTCGTCATTGTATACAAACCGGGTTGTAATCAGTTCCCTCGTCATTGTATACAAACCGGGTTGTTATCAGTTCCCTCGTCATTGTATACAAACCGGGTTGTTATCAGTTCCCTCGTCACTGTATGCAAACCGGGTTGTTATCAGTTCCCTCGTCACTGTATACAAACCGGATTGTTATCAGTTCCATCGTCATTGTATACAAACCGGATTGTTATCAGTTCCCTCGTCATTGTATACAAACCGGATTGTTATCAGTTCCCTTGTCATTGTATACAAACCGGATTGTTAACAGTTCCATCGTCATTGTATAGTCTACATGTATGAAATTTGCAAACTGGTTGGCTACCCGTTTCTTCATCATTTTATAGTGCCTGTGTGTGTATATATATATATATATATATACATGACATATACAAACTGCTATTACGCTTTCCCTTGTCATAGTAGTAAAATTAATTGGACGGATGCTTAGATTAATGTAAATTGACCACAGGGCAGTGTCCAATTGAATGTTCATGTTGCTTATTGTGTGCCCGACCCAATGACATTACTGCATCAGATGCATGGACAGTCACGGTTGTCCGATGTATGGAACTCCAAAAACCAACATGCATTGGTAGCAATTGCTTCCCACCACTGACTGAAATGAAGGCAGTTGAGTTCGCTGGAAATTAAAACTATGATTTTTTAGCAATCTTTTATTACATTAATTATCAATCAATGTACGATATAATACGAACAGGTATTGTCGTGGCAGTGGAGGGTATCATGTTCATGGCTTCAAGCACGCAGGTATGAGCTGTATATACACGGTGGGGGCTCCGTGGCCGAGTGGTTATAGTTGTTGACTTCAAATCACTTGACCATCACAGTTCGAATCCCACTGGGGTGTGAGGAAGCTATTCAGCTAGCTTGCGGAAGGTCGTTGGTTCAACCTGGTGAAATACTGCTCGGAGGGACACCCGGTGTCTTCCTCCAACAACAATAACTGGAAAGTCGCCAAGCTGTTTGTGCGACGTAAACCCCAGCAAAAAATAAACAAACAAATAAACACACGGCGGCGGGGTGATTACATGTACAATGGTACAAACATTATATTAAATTATACTAGACAACTGTATTTGGTTTCTCTAAGTAGATTATTCTTCCTACGTCGGTTGTGGGCCTGGTATGCATCCTAAGGCGACTTCCTCTTCCTCTGGTCCAGGGTGACAAGTCCTGCTTCTTTCTGTATATGGTCCCTTTTATATATATAGGCACAGGCACCAGACACAAAAAAAAAAATGTTGGCCTATGGTAATAATATATAATATATATTATTACCATAGGCCAACATTTTTTTATTTTTTTTTTTGTGTCTGGTGCCTGTGTATATAGGTACACATACTCCACCATGTGTCATCTCACAACAGCAAGAATGGTTCCGGTTTCTTCGCTGGGATCCTCCTCACTACCGGATCAGGGTAGAAACCGCATCCCGCCTTCTCCACCGAGGATCAGGCTAAAAACAATCCGCCAGCTACCAGCCGTCTACAGCATCGAGCATTGCTGTCTCGCCAAGTAGGGAAGTTTCTATGAGGCTACTCATACTAAGTCACGCGACTTCTTCTGTCCCGATAGCGAGGCTGGCATCGGCGAAGTGCTTGACCCATTGTCCTGCTGTGGTGTGTGCCTAGGGACGACGTGAACATTGTGGAGGAGATACCTGGTCAGAATGTTATTCTTTTTAAATGTTTATTTAGCGTCGCTACGGATTGCCCATATGAGCTACGTGCAGTCTACCTTAAAACACCTTCACTTTGCAGGCTCCAGTAGTTAAGTGCCCCAACATCCATAGTCCAGTGGTTAAGTGCCCCAACATCCATAGTCCAGCGGTTAAGTGCACCAACATCCATAGTCCAGTGGTTAAGGTCGCTGACTTGTATACCACTCTAACCTATCATCAATGGTGAGCATGGGTTCGAGCCCCGCCCAGACCGTGTCTCTATGTGAACATATTGGCAGGTTTCTTACGGAGGTTAGTGCACCAAGTATTGGTTACAATTTAAAGCACGTGGTGTAGCAGGCCTTATTAGAAAGTAAAAGAACTCGAATGCAATTTAGTCGCTAAAAATTATGAAAACACAAATATTTTGTATACATGTACATTTATAATTTATTTTCCTACATATATTATTTGTTTGTACAAAATAAGCTATAAAATAAGAAATAAACAATCGGAAAAGTCATATATTAATAGTCATATTGCCGTTCAAAATGATCATTTTCATGAATTATATTTTCACCTGATTATATTCGTTACAAAACCAGTATGTATGTATGTTCCATTACTGTCAAACCCCTAGCAGGGACCTAGACAAGTCTTCATGTGCAGGCTTAGTTGATCTAAATAGTTAGCCAGTACTAATCGATGTGTGTGAGGTGCTTTGCTCAATGACACTACATACGTGCCATTACCGTGTATCAAACCCGTGTATCATCCTTCGATTCTAAATCTGACGCTCTACGGTGCCTTGCTCAATGACACTACATACGTAGCCTTACAGTGTATCGAACTTCGATTCTAAATCTGACACTCTACGTGTTTCGGTGTATCCACAATTCCAATGAATGATAAGAAAATTCAGTGAAAGAAAAGTCCATCTTACACCGCTTTGAAACAGTGAAAGGTGGAATTGTTTCTCTGTCACAGGTTGCGTTTCGTATTCCTGCGCGTTTGGATGTACTTTTGTATTTGAGCTATTATCTGAATATCATGAACAGTTAAGTGTGAATTAATATATTCTAATTAATTTGTATAATCTGTAGTTTTTAATTTTGACAGCAAACAGAAACTAACTTGAAATGATACCGGAACTATTTCTTATTACGGACGTTCACACTAACATATGTGGTTGTTTGGTTTGATTTGATTTACCATGATATTTTATTGCATATGTAATACATTCGACAATACAATATTACATACGAGCACGAATCAGATGTGAACTAAGTTTGCATATTATAACGCACAAATATACATTTGTATAACATAGCAAAATGGTCGGGCCACAAGTTATAACCAACATCAGAAAACGGCCCTTCCAAAAAGTAGGGTTGTATATTGGAGTGCAATGAGGCTCCCGAAAGGGCAGTAAAATGAATTTTAAAACAAATATTACATTAGCCAAAAGTATTGGGAATCATAAAACTAAACGAACACGAATATGCACACATATCCTCTATTTCGTTTTCTTAATTATATAACAAAAAGATCTTGAGTTTGTACTGATATATTATAACGCGAACGTGATGTACAGATATCGAATATAATTATAGCGAACGGACTATATTGTGTCCAATGTCAAATACGGAGATTTTACGACTGTTTCCGATGATGTCCGAGTTTATCCGAAGATCCTAACATCCGAAGAACTCCGAAAACTCGGCCTTTGATATTATATTATCTTTATTCATGTCGCTGTGTTGTAGGAACAGCCCGATGATTTTGTATACCAGATCTTTTTCGAAATAGTCGTGTATCAGCAGCATCACCTCCTTGCGTGTCAACTCGCCGCTGTTATCAGAGTCGTATTTCCGGAACAAGTCATTCAGGTGCTTCCTGGAAATAGCAATTTTCATGACGTCATAATACCGGTAAAAAAGTAACGGTGTTTGTTTACCCCCGTTGAAAATGGCAGACACATGTTTTTATGGACATCAGTATTTCCCGAATCCTATCCTTGTAAGCCAGACACCAGCCTAATGGGCAAACGGTACCATTATCTAACTAGCTCACAAAGCGGCCATAACAGAACCAACCCCTGTCGAGGTTCGAACCTTCGACCTACCGCCCCGTAGGTAGGAAGAAGTGTTAACCACTAGGCCATGGAGACAGTATATGCTTCATAGTGTATAATTTCAAGTTCTGTGCGTTACGTTAGTATAGCTCAGAACGTACTTCTTAACGATACTTGGCACACAGTTGTGTGTGCGAATTATTGGTGCATATAAGATGATCACATGACTGTGAGTGCGTGCTTGGTCATGTGATATGGTTCGATTGATCGTCAGTTCTATGCTTGGCTTAGATCGTTTCACAAGCAATTTCGCTATTCAAATTCGAATTGTTTCGGTTTCCATATTGATTTAAATGTTAAAATCGAATTGAATTCAGATTCATTATCATGCAGTATATCGTAAAACCGAGTACGAATATGTTATCGTTTGGAAAATATTATTTTAATCTACAAACAATCAAAGATATGTTGTTAGTAAAATATATGAAACATCCCTGAGGTACATTGGATACATTTTCCCATTGTTAGTAAAATATATGAAACATACTTGAGGTACATTGGATACAGTTTTCCAGAGTTTTTTTATATTATCATTAATGCCTTTTTACCCTTGCCCAGTGTATCTCGGTCTGTGCCGAATCTATGTTTCATGTATTCGACTATATGTACGTAGTACATACAGACAACGAGATTTGAAAACATTTTGTTTTGTACTTTTAATTAACCTCGTCATTTACATTGATCGCAAGTCTTGCCCATTGCAAACAGAGTTTGAGTTTTGTATGTGGTTTAGTTAAGACTTTGCGACTTTCGGTAAAGATATATACGACGAAATTGCATTGCACATGTATGAGTTGTGTTTTAACCTTTTATACCATCAATATTAATAAAACATTCAATATTAATAAAACATGCTAAAGGTGATGTGCGCGCATTAATTGCTTTGCTCTTCTTTTTTTTAAATAATATTTTATTGCATTTTTTCATACAATACATTACATATATACATACAATACTAAGAACAAATCAGAGATTAATATGTAATTATATGATTGCAGTATACGACACATTTGTTTTGTCAAGGGGAAAAAAGCAAATGGGTTGGGCTACAAGTAATAACAACATTATTTACAGCCCTCCCTCTGCTCTTATGATGTGTTACGTAGAGTTTCGAAGAAAACCGAATGGAAATCGACTAATCTAGTAAAAATAAGATTATAGATGTTTCCAACATTATTCAAGTACAGTCAAACCTGTGTTAGTGGTCACCTCCATTAAGCAGCCAACCTGTATTAAGCAGCCAGTTAACATATTCCCAATCGGTTGTTTTATTATACATTTGACCTCTATTAATATTAAGCAGCCACCTGTGCTAAGCAGCCACTTTCTCTGACTCCCTTGGCTGGCTGCTTAAGACAGGTTTGACTGTACATTAGAAATGTTAAAAATTATTGATTACTTAGCTTTACTGCAAATCTTGTGTAATACTGATTTGGGCGACAATTGTATGGTTTCAACTTTGTAGATAGATAATCAGTTTAAACAGGAGTATGTCTTTAAACTGGCATGTTACATGGTGGTTACATGTAATCCAAATTGACCATCTCCACGTTTCAATTTCAGACGTGACGCTGTAGATCGGATTGTAGCGTCGGTCGCTTATAAGGAGAACGCAATTCCGGTTACATTGGGTATGTAGTCTAGTGGTAACACGCTGGACTGGTAATCCATGGATCATAGGTTCGATACCCACGTCTGACCCTAATACAATTAACCGTCTTTCAGATGAGACGTTAAACCGAGGTCTCGTGTCGGTGCTGTACACCGTGCACGTAAAAGAACCAGAGGAGACTCTGGAATGGGTCTCTGTATGTACATATCATTGCACTATCCTCCAAAAATCTAAAATGACTAATCTGTTCAGGAGGCGTCGCTCATATGGGCAACCGGTAGCGACAATAAATAAACGTAAAACACACACAGGTTACATCGGCGTCGTTGCTAAGTAAATGTGTACAGTCAAAAGTGTGTTAGTGTCATCTCTATTAAGCAGCCAACCTGTATTAATCAGCCAGTTTCCAGATGTTGTTTTATTATAAAGTGGACCTCTATTAGGCAGCCAACATACATTAAGCAGCCAGTTTCGAAATTCCCAATATGTTGTTTTATTTTGCATTAAACAGCCACCTGTGTTAAGCAGCCATTTTCTGTGATTCTATTGGCTGGCTGCTTAAGACAGGGTTGACTATATCCTATTCACAAATCACTGTTTTGGGTTTCGAATTCGCGAAGCTTTAGGTTACATAAACAAAATTATCATACAAGGTCACTAGACAGTCTGTTTTGGAATGAACAAATACAATGTTAACTTTGCCCGGGGTCTAATACAAATTTTAACTAATGATCAATCTGTGACATGGGCGCAAGGATTGTAAATGGTACCCTTGGGCAATTGACAACACTTGATAAATTGTAGAAACAGCTTCGAACTGAGAGACTCCATTCAATAAATCGTAACACAATTCGCTGATTTCACGATATGAGAAATTCTTCTCGGATCAGTTGTCACGTTCACTAAATAAGGTATACTTATAAACAGTGATTTCTTTCAGTTCAGATATTTATGACATTTAGTACAATTTTATCACTTTTTACACGATATTCTCCTATAAAATATCATAGAAAATCTTATTGATAACGGAGACCAAAGCGGGTGGTCATTGCATACTTAGATGTACTATATGTCCGTGTGTATATATATTCGACTGTATATAAAAGTAAAGAAAAGTGTTTGTTTATTATAGTGTCACCCCTATTTAAAAGGCCAGACATGTCTGACTTAATAGTATTAGAACCACTGCACTACTGACCAGTCTGTTAATTTGATGTGTGTGTGTGTGTGTGTTTTACGTTTATTTATCGTCGCTACCGGTTGCCCATATGAGCGACGCCTCCTGAAGAGAGTAGTCCTTTTAGATTTTTGGAGGATAGTGCAATGATACAGAGAGAGAGAGACCCATTCCAGAGTCTCCTCTGGTTCTTTTACGTGCACGGTGTAATGCACCGACACGAGACCTCGGTTTAATGTCCCATCTGAAAGACTGTTAATTTTATTAGGGTCAGACGGGGGATCGAACCTGCGATCCCTGGATTACCAGTCCAGCGGTAACACGCACCACAGATCCGTCTGTAGTCATTTCTGACTTATGATACACCTCTTTTTATGAACATCAGTACTCCCCGAATCCTATACTTGCATGCCATGTGCCAGGCTGATAGGCAATCGATAGCCATTATTTAACTAGCTGGCGGCTCACCTAACGGCCATATCAGAATGAACCCCTGACGAGATTAGAACCACCGTAGGCGGACGCCTTAACCACTAGGCCACGGAGACGTATATATATATGTGTGTGTGTAATTATTGCAACGTAGTATAGGCAGATACCTTTGGCTGTCTGTATATTGTAACGTAACATAGGCAGACATGTTTGGCTGTATGTATGTATATTGTAACGTAGTATAGGCAGACATGTTTGGCTGTATGTATGTATATTGTAACGTGGTATAGGTAGACATGTTTGGCTGTATGTATGTATATTGTAACGTGGTATAGGCAGGCATGTTTGGCTGTATGTATGTATATTGTAACGTAGTATAGGCAGACATGTTTGGCTGTATGTATGTATATTGTAACATGGTATAGCCAGACATGTTTGGCTGTATGTATGTATATTGTAACGTGGCATAGGACCGGGTTTGGCTGTATGTATGTATATTGTAACGTAGTATAGGCAGGCATGTTTGGCTGTATGTATGTATATTGTAACGTGGTATAGGCAGACATGTTTGGCTGTATGTATGTATATTTAACGTAGCATAGGTAGAGATGTTTGGCTGTATGTATGTATATTGTAACGTGGCATAGGCAGGCATGTTTGGCTGTATGTATGTATGTATTTGTAACGTAGTATAGGCAGCATGTTTGGCTGTATGTATGTATGTTGTAACGTGGTAGGCAGACATGTTTGGCTGTAGTATTATAATATGCAACGTGGCATGTATACATGTTTGCTGTATGTATGTATATTGTAACGTGGCATAGGTAGAGATGTTTGGCTGTATGTATGTATATTGTAACGTGGCATAGGCAGGCATGTTTGGCTGTATGTATGTATGTTGTAACGTAGAATAGGCAGACATGTTTGGCTGTATGTATGTATGTATATTGTAACGTGGCATAGGTAGACATGTTTGGCTGTATGTATGTATATTGTAACGTGGCATAGACAGACATGTTTGGCTGTATGTATGTATATTGTAAGGTAGCATAGGCAGGCATGTTTGACTGTATGTATGTATATTGTAACGTGGCATAGGTAGACATGTTTGGCTGTATGTATGTATGTATATTGTAACGTAGTATAGGCAGGCATGTTTGGCTGTCTGTATGTATATTGTAACGTAGTATAGGCAGACATGTTTGGCTGTATGTATGTATATTGTAACGTTGTATAGACAGGCATGTTTGGCTGTATGTATGTATATTGTAACGTGGTATAGGCAGGCATATTTGGCTGTATGTATGTATATTGTAACGTAGTATAGGCAGGCATGTTTGGCTGTATGTATGTATGTATGTTGTAACGTGGTGTAGGTATGCATGTTTGGCTGTATGTATGTATATTGTAACGTGGCATAGGTAGACATGTGTGGCTGTATGTATGTATGTATATTGTAACGTGGCATAGGTAGATATGTTTGGCTGTATGTATGTATATTGTAACGTGGTATAGGCAGACATGTTTGGCTGTATGCATGTATATTGTAACGTGGCATAGGTAGATATGTTTGGCTGTATGTATGTATATTGTAACGTGGCATAGGTAGATATGTTTGGCTGTATGTATGTATATTGTAACGTGGCATAGTAAGATATTTTTGGCTGTATGTATTAATTGTAACGTGGTATAGGCAGACATGTTTGGCTGTATCATGTATATTTCGTGGTATGGTAGCATGTTTGGCTGTATGTATGTATATCGTAACGTGCATAGGTAGACATGTGTGGCGTTGTATTATATTGTAACGTCATAGGTAGATATGTTTGGCTGTATGTATGTATATTGTAACGTGGTATAGCAGACATGTTTGGCTGTATGCATGTATATTGTAACGTGGTATAGGTAGGCATGTTTGGCTGTATGTATGATATCGTAAGTGGCATAGTAGACATGTGTGGCTGTATGTATGTATATTGTAACGTGGCATAGGTAGATATGTTTGGCTGTATGTATGTATATTGTAACGTGGTATAGGCAGACATGTTTGGCTGTATGTATGTATATTGTAACGTGGTATAGACATGCGTGTTTGGCTGTATGTATGTATATTGTAACGTAGCATAGACAGACATGTTTGGCTGTATGTATGTATATTGTAACGTGGTATAGGTAGACATGTTTGGCTGTATGTATGTATTTATGTATGCTG
>CM026394.1:38806803-38857739 GCA_014843695.1 Archivesica marissinica
GTATGTTATGTATGCTATGTATGTTATGTATGCTATGTATGTTATGTATGTTATGTATGTTATGTATGTTATGTATGCTATGTATGTTATGTATGTTATGTATGGTATGTATGGTATGTATGTTATGTATGTTATGTATGCTATGTATGTTATGTATGTTATGTATGTTATGTATGCTATGTATGTTATGTATGTTATGTATGGTATGTATGTATGTTATGTATGCTATGTATGTTATGTATGTTATGTATGTTATGTATGTTATGTATATTATGTATGTTATGTATGTTATGTATGGTATGTATGTATGTCATGTATGCTATGTATGTTATGTATGTTATGTATGTTATGTATGTTATGTATGTTATGTATGTTATGTATGTTATGTATGTTATGTATGTTATGTATGTTATGTATGTATGTATGTATGTATGTATGTATGTATGTATGTATGTATGTATGTATGTATGTATGTATGTATGTATGTATGTATGTATGTATGTATGTATGTATGTATGTATGTATGTATGTATGTATGCATGTATGCATGTATGTATGTATGTATGTATGTATGTATGTATGTATGTATGTATGTATGTATGTATGTATGTATTAACGTGGCATAGGCAGGCATGTTTGGCTGTCTGTATGTATATTGTAACGTGGTATAGGCAGGCATGTTTGGCTGTCTGTATGTATATTGTAACGTGGTATAGGCAGGCATGTTTGTCTGTCTGTATGTATATTGTAATGTGGTATAGGCAGACATGTTTGGTTGTATGTATATATATTGTAACGTAGCATATGCATACATGTTTGGCTGTATGTATGTATGTATACTTAACGTAGCATAGGTAGGCAGACTTGGCTGTACGTAAATATATTCACCCCGACAAGTTTGTAATTTAAATAAATTATTCACAATGAATACACTCACGAACGTGCCGGTTTGTCGCGCATCTCCTTCATGAATTCATTCTTTGAGATCGTATTGTCTTGATTACTGTCGACTCCACAGAACATACCCTGCAAATGAAGAGAGTGTGATTATATACTAGTATTCTATAGACTCAGATATAAAAAAATGTTCCTTGAAAAGATTTGTGTTTATTAATGTAAGATAGGTTTTTAGTTCATCTCGTTATCACCGAAATATGTTTTGTCTGTAGTATTTAATTTTGACAGCAAACAGAAACTAACTTGAAAATTATACCGGAACTATTTCTTATTACTGACGTTCACGTCAGAAGTGGTTGTGCGGTTGTGCCATGTAGAGCAATGAGGCTCCAGACAGGGCAGTTAAAATGAATAAAATTTGAAAACAAATATTCCATTAGCCAAAATCATTGGAAATCATAAAAGAAATGCGTGTTGAAATACAAATGTCGGTGATCACTGGTGTTTTTTTTTGGTGGTTGGTGTTTTTTTTTGGTGGTTGGTGTTTTTTTTTGTGGTGTTGGTGTTTTTTTTGTGGTGTTTGTGTTTTTTTTGTGGTGTTTTGTTTTTTTTGTGGTGTTTGTGTTTTTTTTGTGGTGTTGGTTTTTGGTGTGTGTTTTTTGGTTGTGTTTTTTTTGGTGGTGTGTGTTTTTTTTGGTGGTGTGTGTTTTTTTTTGGTTTGTGTTTTTTTTTGGTTTGTGTTTTTTTTTGGTGGTGTGTGTTTTTTTTTGGTGGTGTGTGTTTTTTGGTTTTGGTGTTTTTTTTGGTGTGTGTTTTTTTGGTTGTGTGTAATCTATCTTACACTAATAAACACAAATCGGGTCAGTGTGAAATAAAATCTATCTTACACTATAAACACAAATCGGTTCATGTGAAAAAAATACTATCTACACTAATAAAACAAATCGGTTCATGGTGAAATAAAATCCTATCTTACACTAATAAATACAAATGTCGGTGATCACTGGATGAAATAAAATACTATCTTACACTAATAAACACAAATGTCGGTGATCACTGGATGAAATAAAATACTATCTTACACTAATAAACACAAATGTCGGTGATCACTGGATGAAATAAAATACTATCTTACACTAATAAATACAAATGTCGGTGATCACTGGATGAAATAAAATACTATCTTACACTAATAAATACAAATGTCGGTGATCACTGGATGAAATAAAATACTTTCTTACACTAATAAACACAAATGTCGGTAATCACTTGGTAAAATAAAATACTATCTTACACTAATAAACACAAATGTCGGTGATCACTGGATGAAATAAAATACTATCTTACACTAATAAATACAAATGTCGGTGATCACTTGGTGAAATAAACACCTATCTTACACTAATAAACACAAATGTCGGTGATCACTGGATGAAATAAACTCCTATCTTACACTAATAAACACAAATGTCGGTGACCACTTGATGAAATAAAATACTATCTTACACTAATAAGCACAAATGTCGGTGATCACTTGGTGAAATAAAATACTATCTTACACTAATAAACACAAATGTCGGTGATCACTGGATGAAATAAACTCCTATCTTACACTAATAAGCACAAATGTCGGTGATCACTTGATGAAATAAACTCCTATCTTACACTAATAAGCACAAATGTCGGTGACCACTTGGTGAAATAAAATCCTATCTTACACTAATAAGCACAAATGTCGGTGATCACTCGGTGAAATAAACTCCTATCTTACACTAATAAACACAAATGTCGGTGATCACTACTTGAAATAAATCTATCTTACACAATAAAACATGCGGTGATACTGGAAATAAAATACTATCTTACACCAATAAACACAAATGTCGGTGATCACTGGATGAAATAAAATACTATCTTACACCAATAAACACAAATGTCGGTGATCACTGGATGAAATAAAATACTATCTTACACCAATAAACACAAATGTCGGTGATCACTGGATGAAATAAAATACTATCTTACACCAATAAACACAAATGTCGGTGATCACTGGATGAAATAAAATACTATCTTACACCAATAAACACAAATGTCGGTGATCACTGGATGAAATAAAATACTATCTTACACCAATAAACACAAATGTCGGTGATCACTGGATGAAATAAAATACTATCTTACACCAATAAACACAAATGTCGGTGATCACTGGATGAAATAAAATACTATCTTACACCAATAAACACAAATGTCGGTGATCACTGGATGAAATAAAATACTATCTTACACCAATAAACACAAATGTCGGTGATCACTGGATGAAATAAAATACTATCTTACACCAATAAACACAAATGTCGGTGATCACTGGATGAAATAAAATACTATCTTACACTAATAAACACAAATAGTCTCTATATTTTCATATTCAATGGGTTCAGCTGCACATCATACCCCTTACCCTTTATTTGTATCATTATCTTGTGGAAGTCGTGATAGCGCGTGGATGCGCATTAGCTTCAGGTGCGAAAGGTCCGGAGTTCGAGCCCCGCTGGAGCCGTTACGATTGTGCCCTTATGAGCATTTTAATTCCACGTTGCCTCTTCTCTTTCCCTCGTGGCGATGGATTTTAATGAGGTTTCGAGAGTGATTAATATAAGTTGAAATAACTTGTTTCTCAATCGAGCTAAAATAAATTTGTATAAACTAAAAATGTTATCATATCCATATATTTAGGATACATTCTCTTTGTTAAGATCATAAGTATACCAATACTTACTAGTAGTTTAATGTTATGATATACAATTACAGCTGTAAATTAAAGTCCCATTGGTTATATATTTTAGTTTTCAGAATATTAATCTATGTAATAAAATAATGTATGTATTAATAATAAATTTAATATTTACTTAATACATTCTTAATAATTGCATGAAAGATGTTTGGTGTGTTATTTATAAAAATAAATAAAAGCATTTAAAGTAAGTTAACATGGCATGCATATGTTAGTAAAGCATTCTTCTTCTATATTATCACATATTATCACATATAAATATTTGCTTTAGTGTTACATAATTAATTAGATATATTGATATAGTTATTTGCTGTCGCCATATTTGTTTATATGTACATGTATACCATTGGGTCTGAGACCTTTCTGAATTTAAACAAATAAAACTTTTGAAAACGTTTTTTTATCATTATATAGTGCCTGTCTGAGGTGATATTCACCGAGTCGCCGGCTTCAAATACAACTTAAAAAGAATCTCTCTTGTTTGCTTAGGTATTTTCATCGATTTTATTTCATCATTTTACCCCGTTGACCCAATTGAGTAATTTCACGATGTGTGAGTTTTACCCTGACACCGGCACGTCCATATAAAGCTTTGAAAAAAACGTCTTTATATTGAGCTCGCCCATATGGTTCGCCGGCGGTGAGGGTAAATAAGCTCAATCATCGTCTTTATATTGCATTTACGACTTTTCATATTTTCAATATTTTGAAGAAAATGTGATGGCACGTATCTGTATAGTTTATACAAATTTATTTTAGCTCGATTGCGAAACAAGTTATTTCAACTTATATAAATCACTCTCGAGACCTCATTCCTGATGGAATCCATCGCCACGAGGGAGAGAGAAGAGGCAACGTGGAATTTAAATGCCTTGCCTAAGGGCACAATCGTAACGGCTCCAGTGGGGCTCGAACTCCGGACATTTCGCACCTGAAGCGAACGCGCATCCACTGCGCTATCACGACTTCCTGTAGCGCCCACATGAAGCTACGCGACTGCATATAATTATATTGCGATCTTAAAACCGGAATAATACTTTACCTGAACCTGTATGACGGTATTCAATAATTGCACAGCTTTACTACAGGTGAATAACTTTCATTAAAGTAATTTATTATGACTGCTATAAAACGTGCCTAAAATACATTACTACCTGCGTAGCTTCCTTCCCACTGCGTCCGTCCAATATATTATTCATGGTTTGTGCTTTTGAAAAATGTCCTATTTTAGGTAAATTATGAACATAAGAGCTTGTAAACATCAGCGGTGATTTCATACAATATTTTATGAAGCGAGTATAGGAATTTTACATTTTAGGCAAACCTATTGGCGAGATTAATAGCAAACTTCCAAAACGGGTTTCATAAAACATTGCATGAAATCATCACTAGTGTGAGATCCTGTTATCACATTACGACAGTAACAACAACCATATATTTGAAGAAGAAAATATGTTTGTGTGTGTTTTACGTTTATTTATCGTCGCTACCGATTGCCCATATGAGCGACGCCTCCTGAAGAGATTAGTCATTTTAGATTGTTGGAGGATAGTGCAATGATACACAGAGAGATCCATTCCAGAGTCGTCTTTGGTACGTTTACGTGCACGGTGTAAAGCACCGACACGAGAACTCGGTTTAACGTCCTATCTGAAAGACTGTTAATTTTTGTATAGGGTCAGACGTGGGATCGAACCTGCGATCCCTGGATTACCAGTCCAGCGTGCTACCACTGGACTACAGATCCGTCTGTAAGAAGAAAATACGTTTCTGTTTGCCAGTATATTGCTGAGCATTATTACGTTACGGTGTAATTGTACGCCATAGTAAATACAGTCAAACCTGTGTTTGTGGTCACCTCTATTAACCCATTTCATTCTGGATACATTTATAGGCTTTTGCAAACAACATAGATCCAGATCAGCCGCAGCATGACGATGCGTGCTGATCAGGATCTATGTTGTTTGCTACATAGCCAAGTGTCTTAGCAAGATCATCTGAATAGCAAACAGTATAGAGCCTGATCAGATGGCACGTTCCGTGGCAGTTGATCTGGCTCCATGTTCTTTGCAAATACTGTTTGAACGGTATCCAGAATGAAATGGGTTAAGCAGCCAACCTGTATTAAACAGCCAGTTTCCAGATTCCCAATATGTTGTTTTATTATATATTTGACCTCTATTAAGCAGCCACCTGTGCTAAGCAGCCACTTTCTCTGACTCCCTTGGCTGGCTGCTTAAGACAGATTTGACTGTAGTCACTGATAATCAAATAACATCGAGCAAATAATCGACACACTATTTTTATTCACTGTTTCCCACTAGTGTATATTTAGCATTATTTTATTGCAATTGATGTTCAACACAAAAAAGCATGAACACAAACAACATGAATAATTATGTCGAATGTGTATTGCAAGCTGTCAATGTTATGCCGCGACCAATCAGAATCCTTCAATGTGTTATGTCTGTCTGTATTGCACTGAATACAAGCACAGTTATGTGACACCTGTTCCTACAGCCGTAGACTAATATGTCTCGATACCTCATTTCTTATGGAATCCATCGCCATGGGGAGAGAAGAGCGGCAATGTAGGTTCAAGTGCCTTACCTAAGGAAATCACCGCCTGCGTGGTCGAGTGGTTTATGTCGCTGACTTGTATACCACTGTAGCATATCATCTCTGATGGTCACGTGTTCGAGCATCATTATATGAAAAAGGTGCCATTTTCTTACGGAGGTTGGTGCTCTCTCTCTCTCTCTCTCTCTCTCTCTCTCTCTCTCTCTCTCTCTCTCTCTCTCTCTCTCTCTCGCTCTCGCCCTCTCGCTCTCTCCCTCTCCCACTCGCTCTCTCTCGCTCTCTCGCTCTCTCTCGCTCGCTCTCTTTCGCTCTATCTCGCGCTATTTCTATCTCCTCTACCCTCCCCTCCCTTCTCCCTCACCCCCTCCCACTCTATATATATCGCTCTCTCTATCTCCCTCCCTTCTCCCTCACCTCCTCCCACTCTATATATCTCGCTCTCTCTATCTCCCCTCCCTTCTCTCTCTCGCTCTTTCTCTCTCGCTCGCTCTCTCTTGATCTCTCTCGCGCTCTCTCTACTCCTCTCCCCTCCCCCCTCCCTTCTCCATCTCCCACTCTCTCTCTCGATCTCTCCCTCCCCTCCCTTCTCCCTCTCCCGCTCCCACTCTCTCTCGCTATCTCGCTCTCTCACGCTCTCTCGCTCTCTTTCTCGCTCTCTCGCGCTCTCTCTCTATCCTCCCCTCCACCTCCCTCTCCCACTATATCTCTATCTCTCTCTTTATTCTCTCTCTTTAATCATAGAAAATAAATATAGTTTATACAATTTTATTTAGCTCGATTGCGAAACAAGACCTCATTTCTGATAGAATACATCGCCACGAGGGAGAGAGAAGGGGCAACGTGGAATTTAAATACCGTGCCTAAGGACACACTCGTAACGGCTCCAACGGAGCTCGAACTCCGGGACTTTCGCACCTGAAGCAAACGCACTACCACTACGCTATCACGAATTCCTCTATATTAACAAATAACTATATATACTCACGGCACACTGACAATCTGTGAGGCTTGGGTCGAATTTTACTAATGCAGCTGTCATTTCTTGTATGCTCAGGTGGTTGTTGTGGTCTTTGTCAGCGATACTCCAGAACTGCTCACACTGTTGCTGTGACAAGGTCATCTCGAACGGCAAATACAATATCTACTCTGTAAAACAATACACACAATTAGTTATACAGTAGTCCTGACCTTTTTGGTTTTTAAAATGTGTCACCTCGCTAAAAAAAAACAGGAGCTATCGTGTTGACGTCGGTTGACGTCAGTGTGGCGTCATTGACAAAAAAGTTTAAACGTTATTTATTTTACAACGATTGCGAAGCAAGTTTTAACTACTTATATTAATCACTCTCGTTGGCGCGGATGAAAGCGTAACTGTGGGCATTCGTGAGGGAGGAAACCGGAGCACCCGGAGAAAACCCACCTGTCCGATCTGGCGACCACCGTACCATCTCACATACTTCCTGGTCCGAATTGACGTCAGGATATATCGTAGTGACGTCAGTGTGACGTCATTGTGACATGTGCCCTAATCAGTTTATATGATACTTAAATATGTTATAAAAACGTCCAATGTCAATTCCAATCTGCAGAACCACTGCGATATCACGACTTCCACAATGTTAATTTTATTAGGGTCAGACGGGGAATCGAACCTGCGATCCCTAGATTACCAGTCCAGTGTGTTACCACAGGACTACAGATCCGTCATTTTTCATTAATAAAGTATTACGGTAAAACGTAAATTTTGGAATATATGGCCATAAACCTCTGTGAAATTATGTGTATTTTTTAACAAAATCAGCAATATTTCTGTAAATGTTGGTTCACTAAAGTTAAAAACACTAGGAAAAATTTGTATATGAAAAGTTTCAAATTTATTGGCCATTTACAATGATAGAAATATGGCAAAGACGAATAAATAGTATATGAATTATAGTATTATTTTTCCAACTTAAGAAAGAAAACCAGACTTTAAAGGACCTCAATGCGAAAGCGCATTTATCGTAAGCCCTTAACATCGACTTTAAAGCGGAATTAACAACACAAATAGTGTACATTGTAGATTAAAAAATTTAAAACAGCTTTAATACATCCACTAAATAAAATCCGTGGAATTGTTATCAAACATACAGATAAGAGTAGAATTAGATTTTACAAAATTTACAAATATATATAAATTTCCCGATTTCTATATATATAAGAAATATACTTACGAAATGTGCGTGCGAACAAACTGTAATAAATATCTCAATACCGTGTATCAACCGTTGGATTAATTTAAATAATTTAGTTTGCAAATGCTTGTCTGGATTTGCAAGTGTGTGTAGCCAATCGTAAAATATACTTGAGATACGAAACAAATTCAATGTAGATGTTGTCGTCTGCAACGTTTATTGAGTTACAAAAGCTTCGCTGCGTCGCCCACATCCCCTGACTACGGTGTTCTTTTAGAATCATCTTGACCGTTTTTAGTTTAATAATATTTGATTGCATTTTTTTCATCACTACAATTTATACATGTATAAAATGACATACGTGGAAAACAATTAGAAATTAAATTAGGATTAATTAGTATTGCTGTATACGATTTAATCGTGGGTGTGTGTGTGTTGGGGGTGGGGTGGGGCAAATCGTAATTTAAAACCGACTCAAAACAAATCATGTACAATAGGAAAATGACGATAACACGATGGTAGGATGACGATAGTACGATAGTACGACGACTCGGTAATGATAATTATTAAGATGGAACGCTGACGATGTTATGCTGGTGATAATACAATAATAATAGCTCGTTATCGTGCAATCGTCATCATGTCGTCGTCATGACGTCATCGTACCATCGTGATATCATCATCGCAATATCGTCATCACATCACCTTGATATCATCATCACACTCTCGATATCATATCATTGTCACGGATATCATCATTGCAATATTATCACCATATCATCTTGATATCATCATGGCAATATCATCATCACATGGTATTATCATCATCATCATCATCATCATCATAATCATCATCATCAGCAGCAGCAGCAGCAGCAGCAGCAGCAGCAGCATCATCATAATCATCATCATCATAATCATCATTATAATCATCAGCAGCATCATAATCATCATCATAATCATCATCATCATAATCATCATCATAATCATCATCATCAACAGCAGCATCATAATCATCATCATAATATAATGATCATCATAATCATCAGCATCATCATAATCATCATCATCAACAGCATCATCATAATCATCATCATAATCATAATCATCATCATCATCAACATCATTATCATTCATGAGTAGTTGTAATCTTGATCATTGGAAATCATAAAATAAATGCTAGTTGAAAATACAAATGTTTCAGTATTTACAACAAAGTTATAATTATATAATATATAATGTACAGCATAAAAGCACAATACCACTCCATCGTGAGTTCGTCGCCGTATCATCGAAATCTCGTCATCGTATTAACTCATCGCGAGCTAATCATCGTACTTGTCAGCGTCATCGTACAATCGCGCAACGATGTTTTTCCGTGACTGATGGCGCTAACGCACCACCGTACAATAAAGTAATAAAATGCAAAATGTAATTTTGCTGACGGCTATAATTTATGCAAATCGGGAGATTAGTCATCAATTTTAAGACGGTTTTAAAAGGTTGTGGTTTGCTGTTATAGGTGGGTTGCAAGAAAGTTGGACACATTTAAGATAAAAGCTCATGTTCTCAATAAGTAATAGCGTACGTGGTCCGTGCGTCGGATTTGGAATCGAACGATCACGGGTTCGATAGTCGGTCATGCCACATATGTAGTGGCATTCAGCTATTGAGCAGGGTACCTCACACACACGGTTTAGTACTGGTTAACCGATTAGGTCGGCTGAGCCTGCCAAGGAAAACAATCTAAAATCGTAAAAATAAGTTATTGCTCCTCGACCTTTCTGTTTGTGACCTCTGTGGTAGAGTTGTTAACATTGTTGACTTTAAAGAATGTGCCTGTCATTGGTGTAGGTTCAAATCCCACTGAGGTGTCAACTTATTTCAAGTGAGGAAGCCATCCAGTTGGCTTGCAGAAAGTCGATGGTTATACCCGTACATCCGTACGTGCCCACGTCTGTTCGCAGGAGCAACCGCGTGCGTTTTACGTTTATTTATCGTCGCTACCGGTTGCCCATATGAGCGGCGCCTCCTGAAGAGATTAGTCAGTTTAGAGTGTTGCATACCCATTCCAAAGTATCCTCTGTTTCTTTTACGTGCACGGTGTGAAGCACCGACACGAGACCTCGGTTTAAAGTCCGGTCTGAAAGACTGTTAATTTTAACAGACGGATCTATAGTCCAGTGGTAACACGCAGGACTGGTAATCCAGGGTCACAGGTTCGGACCCAAATACAATTAACATTATTTCAGATGGGACGTTAAATCGAGGTCTCGTGTCCGTGCTTTACACGTGTACGTAAAAGAACGGAGGAGACTCTGGAATGGGTCTCTGTCTGTATCATTGCACTATCCTCCAAAATCTAAAATGACTAATCTCTTCAGGAGGCGTCGCTCATATGGACAACCGGTAGCGACGATAAATAAACGTAAAACGCACGCGGTTGCTCCTGCGGATGCACGGGTATAACCATCGACTTTCTGCAAGCCAGCTGGATGGCTTCCTCACTTGAAATAATTTGACACCCCAGTGGGATTTGAACCTACACCGGTGACAGGCAAATTCTTTAAAGTCAACAATGTTAACAACTCTACCACAGAGGTCACACACAGAAAGGTCGACATGTAGCGACGATAAATAAACGTAAAACACACACACTGTTAATTTTATTCGGGTCAGACAAGGGATCGAACCTGCGCTCCCTGGATTACCAGCGTGTTAACCACTGGACTACATATCCGTCTGTAGGGGCAACCGTGTTCTTCCTCCACCAATAACAGCTGGAGAGTCGCCATATGACCAACAATGTCGGTGCGACATTAAACACTAAAACCAAACAACCAAACAACGCCTGTCCGTGACGTGGCGCGTTTTTCCGTGACGTGACGTGTGATGAACACGGATATTCACACCAACAACACGCGTCCGTGACATATTCATGAATTTGTTGTTGATCATTTCTCATGACATGGACCGTACGTAACATTTGCTTATAAAATGAACATGTCCGCTTTCTATTTTGTTTATAAAACTTTAAGCTTTATACTGCAGAACACTTTCTCAGGAGACAGTTTCAAATCGGTAAACTTTATTACGCATAACTATTATACAAAGCTGAAAGGAATTTCCAAATGAAGAAAACACAAAATACCACACGGCATAGGCGTAGGAGCCGGGTGGTAGGATGGCCTACCCCCTTCCTTCCCAACATACGATACCACACCCAACGTATTTTGATCAATTTTATCAAATTCCATTTTGTTATGGAACATTTTTAGAGAAGTTTTTAAGTCAAGAAACATGTTTTTTGCAATTTATGGACAAGCCTATTTATTGCCTGGTACCCAGCGTTAATCACAACATATTAGCGTGACTGCAACGATTTCGGTACCAGCCCAAGTGGTAACGAAAGTTTAGTAAAATCAGACATTTAATTTTTAAAACCAACTGTTTTCTAATATGACGCTTAGTTAGTTTAGCTTAAACGTTATTTATTTCACAACGATTGCGAAACAAGATATAACAACTTATATTAATCATTTTCGTTGGTGCGAATGCAAGCGTATAATTATGTGGTCATGTGTGGGAGGAAACCGGAGTACCCGGAGAAAACCCACCTGTCCGATCTGGCGACCACCATACCATCTCACATACTTCCCGGTCCGAGGATCAAACCCGGGTTGCATTGGTGAGAAGCGAGCGTGCTAACCACTGCGCTAATCGGATGGACAGCTGAGGTAAGTTAACATAATGTATATGTAGATGTAACTATTTCGTACCCAGGCTTTTCGTACCACCCATCTACTTAAGTTGTTCAAGTTTTCGTTTCCAAACTAGGCCCAATCGGGCGTGAGCTTTACATAGTAAAATACATAAAAACCCGTTTTAAAATCGTCTGCATCGGGGGGCCCCTTACAGTTCAAAGTTTGTGGGGGGGATTATATGGTTTTGTGTCACCCCCCCCCCCGAACTTGTGAAACGTTCCTACGCATATGGTTCATGCTACACGATAGAATATAATAATACCTTTCGTAAATATAGGCCTACAGATTAGCATATAGTTAATGAATACATATTTATATAATAAAATGTATTAACTAGACCACAGACGATTGGGGTCTGTACAAATAGGTTCGGGTTCAAAACAACAAAACTAAAAAACCTTTTTTTTGTTTTGTTTTTAGCACACTATGATACACAATAGGCTTGACACTATACATAAAATTATTTGCTTACACCATTCCAAGCAAGTTTTAAAATGACACCCCGTCACTACCGAGGCTATATGAAATAATATATAGCCTTGATAGTGACGTGGTGTAATTTTAAAACTTGCTAGGAATGATGCAAAAAAAAAAAATAGGTATAATTTCAAGCCTATAGTGTATCATAGTGTTCTTAAAAACCAAACAAAACGTTTTTTAGTTTTGTGGTTTTGAACCCGCAAACATTTGTCCAGACCCCAAGCGTCTGTGAACTAGACTATTGATGTATGACAGCGCTCGCACGTAAATCTTAAGCATATGTATATGTATACGTGTATATAAATATTAAACGTCATATCCTAAAAGCATACAGGTGTCAGTGGTCGAATGGACTGCGAATCCATGCATCGCTGGTACGATCCCAATCTAACCCTAATAATATTAACAGTCTCTCAGATCAGATTTTAAACCGAGCACCAACACGAGACCTCGGTTTAAAGTCACATCTGAAAGACGGTTAATAGTATTAGAACCACTGGACTACTAACCAGTCTGTTAATTTGATGTTTTTGTTTTTTTACGTTTATTTATCGTCGCTACCGGTTGCCCATATGAGCGACGCCACCTGAAGATATTAGTCATTTTAGATTTTGGAGGATAGTGCAATGATACAAAGAGAGACCCATTCCAGAGTCTCCTCTGGTTCTTTTACGTGCACGGTGTAAAGCACCGACACAAGACCTCCTCGGTTTAACGTCCCATCTGAAAAACTGTTAATGTTATTAGGGTCAGACGGGGGATCGAACCTGCGACCCCTGGATTGTAATTTGATGTGATATAGTGTTATGTTATTTATATCATAACTATAAGATACTGCTGTTTCATTGGCTTAGACATGATGCGTCTTAGTGTACGCATAACAGGCAGTAATTTACAACATGTAACAAATAATGTTCAAAGTCTATCCAAAGTAGCTGACGAATTCGTCCCACGTGATCACTCCATTGCCATCTTTGTCACTGAATTCAAGGAACTCTCCAATAATACAATATACTTTATCTTTTGGGAAATAATCTTTGAGAAGCGTCATAATTTCACCTCTGGTCAAGCTACCACTCCCGTCTTTGTCACACTTTTGGAAATGTTGACGCAGTGTTGCCCTGAAAAGTGCGATTTTTAAAATAAATAAAGCACAGTCATGCTAATTAACATGACGCGAGCTGTCAATCAACAAGCCAGCGATAATCCTATAAGCCAATCAGCGATTGATAAAGCGACACACCTTCAGCAACCGTAAGCTTTATCAAACGGCCGCCATTTTCCTCGACAACTTGTCACGATTATAGGTATCTAGACCATTCTGATCACCTGACTAGTGGGAGGAGCTATAGTCCCATTGGCGTCATGTTATTCGTATGCTAACCTGATTTATCACATGCATTTGCTTGTATTCAGTGTAATACCGCCACTGCATATTTTCTTATATCAACACACGTATAATAACAACTGGAAGGATTCTGATTGGTCGCGGGCGGCATGACAGCTTGCTTTTGACACATTTTGATATAATAATTATATAGGTTACAACTTTGCCGTTGAAAATCAGTAAAATGTCAAATATGCACTTGCGGTCTATACAATAAAATACACCACATTTATTGCATTAAAACATATCATACATTCATATAGTATAGTATATTACAGAATAGTTATTAAAAGTGACGTGTCGGTATTTTGCGTGGAGTTGTTTCATTGATTATCGGGGACTATTTTCTACGGCGCACGGATGCACATTGCTGATTTCCTTGAGATGCAATAAGGCCTAAAGTATACAGTCAAACAGAAACGTTTCTTTTTTCAAATTGATTGTTACTGTCAGTGTGGTAAAGTGATAGAAAGGCAACACTAAATTCATTGCGTAAGGGAGACAATCCACTTTTTCGGCAATTAGCATATTAAAAAATATAATAATGTTGGATTAAGTTGTCTCCCTTTCGTCACAAAGTACATTATAATGTCCACACTATACTACACATGCACTAGACACATTCACTGTTTAATACGTTATATGTTAATTATATTCGTTTTTTAACGATTAAAAATACAGATATGTTATCAACAAGGAAAGGCAATATCAATTACTGAACTAGATATTATAGGAGGGCTACATACCCGCGAGTGGTTTAAACTCGAGAGCAGATTGATAGATAGAAAGATGACAACGACTGTGCTTTACTTGTAGCTTGAAATAACTTCATGTAGCATCGATAATTAAAGCGCTTGTTAAATTGTATCATTCTATAGAGCGTCTGTAGGTTGTGATCATTCCAGTGCGTGAACAAGGATATCGTGAACAAGTCCATAGCGGTGATATTGTGCAATTTATCAACCGTTATAATTGATCGGTCAATGGAAACTTATTTGCGAGTATTGTTTATTTGGATAATTGATTTTTGAGTTTCATGTATAATTTGTCTACACTGGTCTCGTACATGTTATCTACAGACGGTTATATAGCGGTCATAGCCGACTTTCTCCGTATTAGAGCCTAACAAACTAGCTTGTCTAGTTCCCGTAATATTCCGTGTAGGCCAACGTTGTTTTACAATTTCCGACAGAGAGTGGACATCAGCGGCCAAGCATAGATCATCAATTGTGAACTGACTGCTTACATGGTTTGAAAGCAAAATCGCATTTTATAATATTGTAAAGCCTAATTTTTGGCACACTGTGTATCTATGAAACTTTTATACAAATTTATTTTAGCTCGATTGCGAAACAAGTTCTTACAACTTATACTAATCAGTTTCGAGACCTCATTCCTGATGGAATCCATCGCCACGAGGGAGAGAGAAGAGGCAACGTGTATTTTAAATGCCTTGCCTAAGGACACAATCGTAACGGCTCCAGCGGGGATCGAACTCCGGGCCTTTCACACCTGAAGCGAACGTGCTACCACTGCGCTATTGCGACTTCCACTATGAAACTTACGATCGTTTCGGTCTTTCCGCCATTTCCTGCAAGAATTCTCGATAAGTTATCGACCTGTCACCATCCTTATCAATGCCACAAAACATACCCTGAAATATGCATCATTCAATATCAAATACGGCACTGCCTAAATGGGGAATCTATATATAGCTATTTACGACATAATTATGTTATTTGCTCAGGAGCCGGTCACAAGCTATTTGAAAGGTTATATAGCCTCTCAATTTTGCGTCCAATGACGTCGAAAACCAACGACGTCGTAACTAAACCGGAAATTCGGATTTCAAAGCCCATAACAATTGGAATTCTTCGCACACTGTTAATGAATTTCATTCCTACGTGCATTGTATTCAAGAGATTAAAGTGCACCACACATAGAAATGTGTGGCGCGGTTGCCAATTGGTGAACATTCTGAACTTACAGTTTTAAGATCACGGTTTCAATCCTAGATCTGGGCTTATATATTGTTTCCAAATGTACCACTATTTCGGATGGAACTACATTGTTCATATTTCGGACAAGCCTATAACCCGATATCTCGTACACCGTGCTTTACACATGCGTGTAATAAAAACAGAGGGCATATTGGTTAAAAGTAGGTCATATTACCCGGGAAACTCTACTTCCCCTCCCATCAGCTTTCTCGACTGATCTGTATGATCAAAAGTGTGTAGTAAATAATGCCCAGTATAAGACTAAGAACAAAATAATCTGAGAAATGCATTAGCCCATTATAAAGTATTCACCGAAATATGCAGCCAAACACCAACCTATGACACTTGTAAGCGTGATCTTGTATATAAGTTGATATTAATACCCCGTTGTTGGTGTAATGTTGTTTCAGTGTGTGTTTGAGTAAGATATAAGCCTCAAACGAATCAAATATTTTACATGTGCATACTCATCTATGATCTCGCAGATCAAGCGATGGTATTAAAAATAGTTATAGTAACAAGTTCTTTCAACTTATATTAATCACTCTCGAGACCTCATTCTTGATGGAAGCCATCGCCACGAGGGAGAGAGAAGAGGCAACGTGGAATTTAAATGGCTTGCCTAAGGGCACAATCGTAACGGCTCCAGCGGGGCTCGAACTCCAGACCTTTCACATCTGAAGCGAACGCGCTATCACGACTTCCACAATATAAGCAAACTATTTTCCGGAATTTCCAGTATCAAATGTGAATTTGAATATTAACAATTGATAGTTCTCGCGTTGTCCTAGCGTAGAGGTGATTACTACACAATACCCCCCCCCCCCATTAAATACTTGCATGAACATATATCTGCACGAAATTCATAATGAGTATGTGTGAAGTATGAAAGCGTATAGTATGCATGAATATCAATGTATATTAATCCTTTTATGACCTCCATATACATGAAGAGCACAAGTGAACATACATAATATACAATTACACGTTTTACATGGACACATAAACATACATATATAATACATATATACAAAGTAGTACAAGTGTACAATAATGGTCATAAAAACTGACATAACCATGCAGCTATTAATTAGTGTATACCGATCATCATAACTTGCCGAAACGAAATGCAAGGGAAAAAGATGATGGTAACACACACAAAAGCTGATACAAGTGTTTATAACCAGAACACCTTTCACTTACATTTAATAGTATCCACTTTAAATTAGTCAACTCGAGCGCTCATTGCACAACTGGTGCAAGACAGATCTGGTGAAAGGCTTACAGTATTTTTGCACCAGCTCTCGAAATATAGCTTCTCCAACATGATTAATATAGTAAACATTAAAAACTTCAATTAGTAAGCCCACTTTAACAGTACCTTATAGGGACAATGCATGACAGAGAAGCGTATATGTAATAGGGACAATGTATGACAGAGAAGCGTATATGTAATAGGGACAATGTATGACAGAGAAGCGTATATGTAATAGGGACAATGTATGACAGAGAAGCGTATATGTAATAGGGACAATGTATAACAGAGAAGCGTATATGTAATAGGGACAATGTATGACAGAGAAGCGTATATGTAATAGGGACAATGTATGACAGAGAAGCGTATATGTAATAGGGACAATGTATGACAGAGAAGCGTATATGTAATAGGGACAATGTATGACAGAGAAACGTATATGTAATAGGGACAATGTATGACAGAGAAGCGTATATGTAATAGGGACAATGTATGACAGAGAAGCGTATATGTAATAGGGACAATGTATGACAGAGAAGCGTATATGTAATAGGGACAATGTATGACAGAGAAGCGTATATGTAATAGGGACAATGTATGACAGAGAAGCGTATATGTAATAGGGACAATGTATGACAGAGAAGCGTATATGTAATAGGGACAATGTATGACAGAGAAGCGTATATGTAATAGGGACAATGTATGACAGAGAAGCGTATATGTAATAGGGACAATGTATGACAGAGAAGCGTATATGTAATAGGGACAATGTATGACATAGAAGCGTATATGTAATAGGAACAATGTATAACAGATAAGCGTATATGTAATAGGGACAATGTATGACAGAGAAGCGTATATGTAATAGGGACAATGTATGACAGAGAAGCGTATATGTAATAGGGACAATGTATGACAGAGAAGCGTATATGTAATAGGGACAATGTATGACAGAGAAGCGTATATGTAATAGGGACAATGTATGACAGAGAAGCGTATATGTAATAGGGACAATGTATGACAGAGAAGCGTATATGTAATAGGGACAATGTATGACAGATAAGCGTATATGTAATAGGGACAATGTATAACAGATAAGCGTATATGTAATAGGGACAATGTATAACAGATAAGCGTATATGTAATAGGGACAATGTATAACAGATAAGCGTATATGTAATAGGAACAATGTATGACAGAGAAGCGTATATGTAATAGGGACAATGTATGACAGAGAAGCGTATATGTAATAGGGACAATGTATGACAGAGAAGCGTATATGTAATAGGGACAATGTATGACAGAGAAGCGTATATGTAATAGGGACAATGTATGACAGAGAAGCGTATATGTAATAGGGACAATGTATGACAGAGAAGCGTATATGTAATAGGGACAATGTATGACAGAGAAGCGTATATGTAATAGGAACAATGTATGACAGAGAAGCGTATATGTAATAGGGACAATGTATGACAGAGAAGCGTATATGTAATAGGGACAATGTATGACAGAGAAGCGTATATGTAATAGGGACAATGTATGACAGAGAAGCGTATATGTAATAGGGACAATGTATGACAGAGAAGCGTATATGTAATATGAACAATGTATAACAGATAAGCGTATATGTAATAGGGACAATGTATGACATAGAAGCGTATATGTAATAGGAACAATGTATAACAGATAAGCGTATATGTAATAGGGACAATGTATGACAGAGAAGCGTATATGTAATAGGGACAATGTATGACAGAGAAGCGTATATGTAATAGGGACAATGTATGACAGAGAAGCGTATATGTAATAGGAACAATGTATGACAGAGAAGCGTATATGTAATAGGAACAATGTATGACAGAGAAGCGTATATGTAATAGGGACAATGTATGACAGAGAAGCGTATATGTAATAGGAACAATGTATGACAGAGAAGCGTATATGTAATAGGAACAATGTATAACAGAGAAGCGTATATGTAATAGGGACAATGTATGACAGAGAAGCGTATATGTAATAGGGACAATGTATGACAGAGAAGCGTATATGTAATAGGGACAATGTATGACAGAGAAGCGTATATGTAATAGGGACAATGTATGACAGAGAAGCGTATATGTAATAGGGACAATGTATGACAGAGAAGCGTATATGTAATAGGGACAATGTATGACAGAGAAGCGTATATGTAATAGGGACAATGTATGACAGAGAAGCGTATATGTAATAGGGACAATGTATGACAGAGAAGCGTATATGTAATAGGGACAATGTATGACAGAGAAGCGTATATGTAATAGGGACAATGTATGACAGAGAAGCGTATATGTAATAGGGACAATGTATGACAGAGAAGCGTATATGTAATAGGGACAATGTATGACAGAGAAGCGTATATGTAATAGGGACAATGTATGACAGAGAAGCGTATATGTAATAGGGACAATGTATGACAGAGAAGCGTATATGTAATAGGGACAATGTATGACAGAGAAGCGTATATGTAATAGGGACAATGTATGACAGAGAAGCGTATATGTAATAGGGACAATGTATGACAGAGAAGCGTATATGTAATAGGGACAATGTATGACAGAGAAGCGTATATGTAATAGGGACAATGTATGACAGAGAAGCGTATATGTAATAGGGACAATGTATGGCAGAGAAGCGTATATGTAATAGGGACAATGTATGACAGAGAAGCGTATATGTAATAGGGACAATGTATGACAGAGAAGCGTATATGTAATAGGGACAATGTATGACAGAGAAGCGTATATGTAATAGGGACAATGTATGACAGAGAAGCGTATATGTAATAGGGACAATGTATGACAGAGAAGCGTATATGTAATAGGGACAATGTATGACAGAGAAGCGTATATGTAATAGGGACAATGTATGACAGAGAAGCGTATATGTAATAGGGACAATGTATGGCAGAGAAGCGTATATGTAATAGGGACAATGTATGCAGAGAAGCGTATATGTAATAGGGACAATGTATGACAGAGAAGCGTATATGTAATAGGGACAATGTATGACAGAGAAGCGTATATGTAATAAGGGAAATGTATGACAGAGAAGCGTATATGTAATAGGGAATGTATGACAGAGAAGCGTATATGTAATAGGGACAATATATAACAGAGAAGCGTATATGTAATAGGGACAATGTATGACAGAGAAGCGTATATGTAATAGGGACAATGTATGACAGAGAAGCGTATATGTAATAGGGACAATGTATGACAGAGAAGCGTATATGTAATAGGGACAATGTATGACAGAGAAGCGTATATGTAATAGGGACAATGTATGACAGAGAAGCGTATATGTAATAGGGACAATGTATGACAGAGAAGCGTATATGTAATAGGGACAATGTATGACAGAGAAGCGTATATGTAATAGGGACAATGTATGACAGAGAAGCGTATATGTAATAGGGACAATGTATGGCAGAGAAGCGTATATGTAATAGGGACAATGTATGACAGAGAAGCGTATATGTAATAGGGACAATGTATGGCAGAGAAGCGTATATGTAATAGGGACAATGTATGGCAGAGAAGCGTATATGTAATATGGACAATGTATGGTAGAGAAGCGTATATGTAATAGGGACAATGTATGACAGAGAAGCGTATATGTAATAAGGGAAAATGTATGACAGAGAAGCGTATATGTAATAAGGGAAAATGTATGACAGAGAAGCGTATATGTAATACGGACAATATATAACAGAGAAGCGTATATGTAATAGGGACAATGTATGACAGAGAAGCGTATATGTAATAGGGAAAATGTATGACAGAGAAGCGTATATGTAATAAGGGAAAATGTATGACAGAGAAGCGTATATGTAATACGGAAAATATATAACAGAGAAGCGTATATGTAATAGGGACAATGTATGACAGAGAAGCGTATATGTAATAGGGAAAATGTATGACAGAGAAGCGTATATGTAATAGGGAAAATGTATGACAGAGAAGCGTATATGTAATAGGGACAATGTATGACAGAGAAGCGTATATGTAATAGAGACAATGTATAACAGAGAAGCGTATATGTAATAGAGACAATGTATGACAGAGAAGCGTATATGTAATAGAGACAATGTATAACAGAGAAGCGTATATGTAATAGAGACAATGTATGACAGAGAAGCGTATATGTAATAGAGACAATGTATAACAGAGAAGCGTATATGTAATAGAGACAATGTATGACAGAGAAGCGTATATGTAATAGAGACAATGTATAACAGAGAAGCGTATATGTAATAGAGACAATGTATAACAGAGAAGCGTATATGTAATAGGGACAATGTATGACAGAGAAGCGTATATGTAATAGGGACAATGTATGACAGAGAAGCGTATATGTAATAGGGACAATGTATGACAGAGAAGCGTATATGTAATAGGGACAATGTATGACAGAATAGGGACAATGTATGACAGAGAAGCGTATATGTAATAGGGACAATGTATGACAGAGAAGCGTATATGTAATAGGGACAATGTATGACAGAGAAGCGTATATGTAATAGGGACAATGTATGACAGAGAAGCGTATATGTAATAGAGACAATGTATAACAGAGAAGCGTATATGTAATAGAGACAATGTATGACAGAGAAGCGTATATGTAATAGAGACAATGTATAACAGAGAAGCGTATATGTAATAGAGACAATGTATGACAGAGAAGCGTATATGTAATAGAGACAATGTATAACAGAGAAGCGTATATGTAATAGAGACAATGTATTACAGAGAAGCGTATATGTAATAGGGACAATGTATGACAGAGAAGCGTATATGTAACACAAGATTGATTGATTAGTATGTATTATTATTATATTCATTTGTTTGTAGACCATAAACTGTATAAGTTTGTGTCTTAATAAACCAGTCTTCTTCTCCTTCTGTAAAAGTTGTAAAAGTAATGTGTGATTTTATTTAAATTGTATTTCTTTTACAATGATTGCGAAGCGTGTTTTAACAACTTATATTAATCACTCTCGTTTGTAAAAGTGTAAATGTGGTAATTCATGTGTGAGGAAACCGGAGTACTCGGAGAAAACCCACCTGTCCGATCTGGCGACCACCGTACCATCTCACATACTTCCCGGTCCGAGGATCGAATCTGTGTTGCATTGGTGAGAAGCGAGTGCGCTAACCACTGCGCTAATCGGACAGCCATTTATTATTGAAAGGGACAGCCATTACTGACTTATGAGACACCTTTTTTTGTGAACATCAGTACTTCCCGAATCCTTCTGTGTGTAGGCCAGGCGCCAGGCTGGTAGGCAATCGGTTACCATTATTTAACTAGCTGGCGGCTGACCAACCGGCCATATCAGAACGAACCCCTGACGAGGTTCGAACCTTTGACCTCCCGCTCGTATGCGGACGCCTTAACAACTAGGTCACGGATGGAGACGGTGAATGTATGCATGTGTTTGTGTTTGTAATATGTGTTATAATGGCCTTATTAAAATTATATATACAGTCTAACCTGTGTTAAGCAGCCAGCCAAGGAAATCACAGAAAGTGGCTGCTTAGCACAGCTGGCTGCTTAATAGAGGGCAAACATATAATAAAATAACATATTGGGAATCTGAAAACTGGCTGCTTACTACAGGTTGGCTGCTTAATACAGGTGACCACTAACACATGTTTGACTGTAATAACGCAACCATTGCAGTTAATAAATAGCCTTCTACATGTTTTGCGCAGCCCATTTTAATTGTTTTATTTGAAACTTGAAACTTGTTTATTTGCTTAAACGCCTATTTCTACATATAAATACATATTCAATGACGTTGTACAATTATGAATTAAAGGATGAATTAAAAGATGAATTAAAAGATAATAAAAAACAGTACATCAATCCAGACACAAACATTAAATAACCAGTCACCATAATGTGAACAGACTATGCAACTGAACATGAAACTGGAATGCGTTTCGTTGTATCTAATAGATGGATACTCACAGCGACTTCACAGTCCTCGATACCAGGCTTGTACTTTCTGAGTGCATATGCCAATTCATGCACCGTTAGATTACCGTCACCATTCCTGTCGGCTAGTCCCCAGAACTCGCTACATTGCTGTTGTGTCAAAGACATCTCAAACGATCACTATGAAACGAAAATCTGAAATAGTTTATGAATACCTTTAGAAATTATGTAATTCACAGCAACGTGTTATTATACGTTTTAGTTTATGCAAATTTATTTTAGCTTGATTGCGAAACAAGTTCTGACAACTTTTATTAATCACTCTCGAGATCTCATTCCTGGTGGAATCCATCGCCACGAGGGAGAGAGAGAAAGAGAGAGAGAGTTTATGCCAATTTATTTTAGCTCGATTGCGAGACAAGTTCTGACACCTTATATTAATCACTCTCGAGACCTCATTCCTGGTGGAATCCATCGCCACGAGGGAGAGAGGGAAATAGAGAGAGAGAGAGAGAGAGAGGAGAGAGAGGAGGAGAGAGAGTGTATGCCGATTTAATTAAGCTCGATTGCGAAACATTTCTGACAACTTATATTAATCACTCTCGATACCTCATTCCTGGTGGAATCCATCGCCACGAGGGAGAGAGAGAAAGAGAGAGAGAGTTTATGCCAATTTATTTGAGCTCGATTGCGAGACAAGTTCTGACACCTTATATTAATCACTCTCGAGACCTCATTCCTGATGGAATCCAGCGCCGCGATGGAGAGAGGAAATAGAGAGAGAGAGAGAGAGAGAGAGAGAGAGAGAGAGAGAGTGTATGCCAATTAATTTAGCCCGATTGCGAAACAAGTTCTGACAACTTATATTAATCACTCTCGAGACCTCATTCCTGGTGGAATCCATCGCCACGAGGGAGAGAGAGAAAGAGAGAGTTATGCCAATTTATTTTAGCTCGATTGCGAAACAAGTTCTGACAACTTATATTAATCACTCGAGAGACCTCATTCCTGATGGAATCCAGCGCCGCGAGGGAGAGAGAAGAGGCAACGTGGACTTTAAATGCCTTACATACGGACACAATCGTAACGTCTCCAGCGAGGTGCGAACATGGATGTATACGATAGCACGATCACAGCCTATCGCCGTATAAGACGTATCAGGTGATCAATTTTGTAAATGCTGTCGACAGTCCGTGAAGAATAGTGGTAGTTATTTGTATCACTAGATACATAGATATCTCGAAGAAACCAATCGTGTACCTATATATGTAGCCCAATTATAAAATAGTCTAAACTTTATTTTATTTTACAAGGATAGCGAAAACAAGCTTTCGCAACTTATATTAATCACTATCGTTGGCGCGGATGAAAGAGTAAATATGGCCATTCGTGAGGGAGGAAGCCGGTGCACCCGGAGAAAACCCACCTATCCGATCTGGCGACAACTGTACAATATCACATACTTCTAGGTCCGAGGATCGAGACCCGGGATATATTGGTGAGAAGCGAGCGCGCAAACCACTGCGCTATTCGGATAGCCCAAGTATGTATATAATAAATATATAAACGAAAACAATAGCATCGGTATGCATGGAATATAGTGATATGATATTTCTGTGACTGTCATCAGAGGGAGCCACCATATTATGGTTAGATAGATACTGTATTCGCTGTACGTACTAATGACAAAACCTACTTACATAGCGTCCACGTAATATATGCAGTCAAAACCTACTTACATAGCGTCCACGTAATATATGCAGTCAAAACCTACATACATAGCGTCTACGTAATATATGCAGTCAAACCCTACTTACATAGCGTCCAAGTAATATATGCAGTCAAAACCTACTTATATAGCGTCCACGTAATATATGCAGTCAAAACCTACTTATATAGCGTCCACGTAATATATGCAGTCAAACCCTACGTACACAGCGTCCACGTAATATATGCAGTAAAACCCTACTTACATAGCGTCCACGTAATATATGCAGTCAAAACATACTTATATATATATGCAGTCAAAACATACTTATATAGCGTCCACGTAATATATGCAGTCAAACCCTACGTACATAGCGTCCACGTAATATATGCAGTCAAAACCTACTTACATAGCGTCCACGTAATATATGCAGTCAAACCATACTTACATAGTGTCCACGTAATATATGCAAACAAGCCCTACTTATATAGCGTCCACGTAATATATGTAGTCAAAACCTACTTACATAGCGTCCACGTAATATATGCAGTCAAACCATACTTACATAGCGTCCACGTAATATATGCAGTCAAACAAACCCTACTTACATAGCGTCTACGTAATATATGCAGTCAAAACCTACTTACATAGCGTCTACGTAATATATGTAGTCAAAACCTACTTACATATCGTGCACGTAATATATGCAGTCAAACCCTACTAATATAGCGTCCACGTAATATATGCAGTCGAACCCTACTTACATAGCGTCCACGTAATATATGCAGTCAAACCCTACTTACATAGCGTCCACGTAATATATGCAGTCAAACCCTACTTACATAGCGTCCACGTAATATATGCAGTCAAACCCTACTTACATAGCGTCCACGTAATATATGCAGTCAAACCCTACTTACATAGCGTCCACGTAATATATGCAGTCAAACCCTACTTACATAGCGTCCACGTAATATATGCAGTCAAACCCTACTTACATAGCGTCCACGTAATATATGCAGTCAAACCCTACTTACATAGCGTCCACGTAATATATGCAGTCAAACCCTACTTACATAGCGTCCACGTAATATATGCAGTCAAAACCTACTTACATAGCGTCCACGTAATATATGCAGTCAAACCCTACTTACATAGCGTCCACGTAATATATGTAGTCAAAACCTACTTACATAGCGTCCACGTAATATATGCAGTCAAAACCTACTTACATAGCGTCCACGTAATATATGCAGTCAAAACGTACTAATAAAACGTCCACGTAATATATGCAGTCAAAACCTACTTACATAGCGTCCACGTAATATATGCAGTCAAAACCTACTTACATAGCGTCCACGTAATATATGCAGTCAAAACCTACTTACATAGCGTCCACGTAATATATGCAGTCAAACAAAACTTACTTACATAGCGTCCACGTAATATATGCAGTCAAACCCTACTTACATAGCGTCCACGTAATATATGCAGTCAAACAAAACCTACTTACATAGGGTCCACGTAATATGTGCAGTCAAAATGTAGGTACATAGCGTCCACGTAATATATGCAGTCAAACCCTACTTACATAGCGTCCACTTAATATATGCAGTCAAACCTACTTACATAGCGTCCACGTAATATATGCAGTCAAAACCTACTTACATAGCGTCCACGTAATATATGCAGTCAAAACCTACTTACATAGCGTCCACGTAATATATGCAGTCAAAACCTGCTTATATAGCGTCCACGTAATATATGCAGTCAAAACCTGCTAATAAAACGTCCACGTAATATATGCAGTCAAAACCTGCTAAAACATTACAATTCCTCCTTTTCTATTAGTATCATAAATCATTAATTTTAATAACTTATTTGCACAACGCATGTATTCAATCACTTTGTTAATGAGAGAATCAGTCAGTTACTGCCCCTGAATACTCCCTAAAAGTAGATATGTCCTATTAAATGGTTTCCTCTGTTTTTATCGTTGTTTCATTTGTATAACATGCTAGCAACTTTCTCATCTTATAATTACTAGTATTAAATTACTATATCCCTACGGATAGCCTACGTTATATGCAATGGGTACTTATTTGTAGACATTTGTTATCAATTAATTATTACTTGGCAACATTAAACTGAGACTCGTTAATCTCCGCCAAAGCCTTCGTAAGTTTCCGTGAACTACGACCAGGACATACGTTAGGTTTTTACCGTTAATATTTGAATCAATTACGTAAGTAAGTGTACCATAATCTAAAGCTCATAGTTTACTTCGGAAATCCGATTATTCACGGAATATGCAAATGTCTCAGTTTAATATTGCCAAACAATAACACGATTTTGATTACGATTAACATTACATTTATCATACCGCAACATCTGGTTAGGGAACAACAGTAAACCCAAATGGATTCCAACTAAAATGACCTATTTACATTTCGGGATAAATCGGACTTTATCTGCCAACTGAGGTAATAAGAAAATACTGGCAATGCTGCTCAATCTACCGCAAAATCAGCGATATCTCCCACATTAATTCGCGCATTCACTTCATGTGCGAAAGGCCATTGCCATTGTGTCCTTAGGCAAGGCATTTCAATTCCACATTTGCTCTTCTATCTCCCTCGTGGTGATGGATTTCATCAGGAATAAGGTCTCGCGAGTTGTAAGAACTTATTTCTCAATCGAGCTAAAATAATTTTGTATAAACTAATTGTATTGTAGATGACCATGTTATTAATGTATGACCGTTATTATTGTTATTATTATTATTATTATTTAATCTTGAGGGCCTTAAGGACAATTGACCTTATCAATTAAGTTTTCTCGTTTAAATAAAGTCTTTATTATTATTATTATTATTATTTAATATTGAGGCCCTTATGGACAATTGACTTTGTCAATTAAATTTGCTCGTTTAAATAAAGTCTTTATTATTATTATTATTATTATTATTATTTAGTTTTGAGGACCTTATTGACCTTGTCAATTAAGTTTTCTCGTTTAAATAAAATCTGTATTATTTAGTTTCCTATTCAGCTGCGCTATATTGCACTGCGATGCACAGTGCAATGCACTCACACAAGTGTGTCCGCGGCAAACATTTGAATACCACTTACATATTCAAACTTACAAACAATCGAATTCAAACAAAGGCAAAGCAACAAAACTTACAAAATATCCTGCGTTTAATCCAAACTATTTCAGATGACTTCGTCGAGCTTATAAAGTATAAGGTCAAATACTAAATACTAATAGGTTTGAAAGCAATAAAACTCAACCAGTCGGTACATTTACAAACAATAATGTCGAATAGAAAAAAGATGTTTACCTGGATCTATTAATGTTTGGTGAAGTATAAACACTGATTGATAACGCCGTGTCGGTGGGAAAGTGTCGTCAAGAACTGATAAAGTAACATTTGTGTCGTGGCATAGCGAAAATCATGTCCTTCCGTCTAATATTACTGTCGCATACAATGTAAATATAACCGGTCAATCATTCAGAAACGATGTGTAAACACTGGAATTATATCAAGTGTTGGTCTAGATGTGACAACACCGAAGTGCAGCTTAATTAACCATGCACAGCCCCCCCCCCTACCACCAGAAACAATACGCGTGTGTGTTGTGTGTTTTACGTTTATTTATCGTCGCTACCGGTTGCCCATATGAGCGACGCCTCCTGAAGAAATTAGTCATTTGAGACTGTTGGAGGATGGTGCAATGATACAGACAGAGGCCCATTCCAGAATATCCTCTGGTTCTTTTACGTGCACGATGTAAATCACCGACACGAGACCTTGGTTTAACTTCCAATCTGAAAGACTGTTAATATTATTAGGATCAGACGGGGGATCGAACCTGCGATCCCTGGATTACCAATCCAGCGTGTTACCACTGGACTACAGATCCGTCTACGGTACTGGCTGTGGTGTCAGTAGATATACGTACTGCTAATCAGTGCACGAGAGCGAAACATGGAGACGAAAGGAATGTAGCTAAACTATATAAAGAAGTGTTTACTTAAATATAAATTCTTTTTAAACAGTGTGCGGTCATTCGCTGCTGTCTTTCGCTAGAGTGTGGGAAATGTATCTTAAGTCGACCTTCGTTGTAAATGTCCCTCTGTGATAAAATTAACAGCGCATATAAATGTATGCAAATATATACGTTTTCGATTGTGGTATATTTATTAAGTGTGTGTGTTTTTACGTTTATTTACCGTCGCTACTGGTTGCCCATATGAGCGACGACTACTGAAGAGATTAGTCATTTTAGATTGGTTGGAGGATAGTGCAATGATACAGACAGAGACCAATTCCAGAGTCTCCTCTGGTTCTTTTACGTGCACGGTGTAAAGCACCGACACGAAACCTATGTGTAACGTCCCATCTGAAAGGCTGTTAATTTGATTAGGGTCAGACGTAGGATCGAACCTGCGATTCCTGGATTACCAGTCCAGCGTGTTAACCACTGGACTACATCAGATCCGTCTGATTCTATTAAGTGCTAGACGTTAATGTATTGCATGTCCAAGCAGCGGAGAACACAAGTTCACCGCATGCTGTCACACCAATAACCCTTAACATGCCGACTAAATTAGACGGAATGTGCAAACAACATAGATCCAGAGAAGCCGCAGCATAGCGAGTAACGCCGCGTCTGATCAGGATCTATGTTGTTTGATATTCTGACAAGTGTGTTAGCTCCACTATCCGAATAGCAAATTGCATATAGCCTGATCAGACGACACGTTCTACGACATAGAACGTGCCGTCTGATCTTGCTCTATGCTGTTGGCAAAAGCGACTTTAGTCGTGATTGGCATGTTATGGGTTAATTGGACATTACAAGATACTGACGATACCTTAATAGTGCAATTGCATCATGCTATGCTATGCTATTGGAACCAAATCATAACACAACACCAGGTGACTTATCATTCTTCACCTGAGTGTGGCTATGTCCTTGTCTAATATACACTACGTGGATGCCGACTCACGCTGGTTATTCGTGGAGATGTATGTCGTACTGGGTCCAGTCTACCTCCGCGGTCGAGTGTGTGTGTGTGTATTTCATTTATTTATCGTCGCTACCTGTTGCCCATATGAGCGACGCCTCCTGAGAAGATTAGTCATTTTAGGTGTTTGGAGGATAGTGCAATGATAAAGATAGAGACCCATTCCAGAGTCTCTTTTACATGCACGGCGTAAAGCATTGAGACGTGACCTCGGTTTAATATCCAATCTAAAAGACTGTTAATTTTATTAGGGGCAGACGGGGGATCGAACCTGCGATCCCTGGATTACCAGTCCAGCGTGTTAACCACTGGACTACACATACGCCTGGTCGAGTGGTTACGGTATCTGACTTGTATATCACTGTAACCTATCATCACTGATGGTCATGGGTTCGATGCCCCGCTCAGTTCGTGTTTCATTTATATGAAAAAGTTGCAGTTTCTTACGGATGTTGGTGCACCAATATCTTGTTAACCGCTGGAGCCTGCCCAGGAAAGGTGTTGTTAAGTTAACTTCCCGCGAGCGATATAGCTCAAAATGGTGCTGATGCAGGCGCAAAACACAAACAAACCAAGTTTGCTTTTTACTTCAAAATCCTCTTTGGTAATAACTCCCTACTCTGAGAGGTAAGTTACCCATTTAGCCACAAGTACAAGAAGTATTTCAGTCGCGCGACACAGCGAGGTCAAATCACCTATGGACGATCGACCCTTTTGCTATGTTACACTAATGTATATATGTGCCTTATAATCTGATAACTTATTTCACATCTGATTCATGCTCGTATGTAATATTGTATTGTCGAATGTATTACATATGCAATAAAATATAGTTAAATTAAGACTTAAATTCGGACACTCACTTACATAACAGTGCATTCGGACGGACAAACCTTTCATGCTCGTATGTAATACTGTATTGTCGAATGTATTACATATGCAATAAAATATAGTTAAATCAATACTTAAATTCGGACACTCACTTACATAACAGTGCATTCGGACGGACAAACCTTTCATGCTCGTATGTAATACTGTATTGTCGAATGTATTACATATGCAATAAAATATAGTTAAATCAATACTTAAATTCGGACACTCACTTACATAACAGTGCATTCGGACGGACAAACCTTTCATGCTCGTATGTAATACTGTATTGTCGAATGTATTACATATGCAATAAAATATAGTTAAATCAATACTTAAATTCGGACGCTCACTTACATAACATTCGGGCGGACAAACCTTTCATGCTCGTATGTAATACTGTATTGTCGAATGTATTACATATGCAATAAAATAATATTATAGTTAAATCAAGATTTAAATTCGGACACTCACTTACATAACAGTGCATTCGGGCGGACAAACCTTTATAGACTCGAACAAACGAAGGAATGTAGCTACAGATCCATAGCACGGGGTTAGAACAAATATACAGGAAGTGTGTCAATAGTGTATTTTATTGCAACTTTCTACCAAATACATAAACATGTAACTATCACAAAATAAATATATAATGTTAACACCAAATGCTCTTATACGTATTGTTAAGTTCAAAATACGGCTATACGATGTTGTAGTGAATATTGTCAAATTTAGTATCATAAATTAATAATTATGCACTTATTGACTGGAATAATATGGAAAGTAGTTAGTTCATACAAATTTATTTTAGCTCGATTGCGAAACAAGTTCTTACAACTTATATTAATCTGACGGAATCCACGAGGGAGAGAGAAGAGGCAATGTGGACTTTAAATGCCTTGCCTACGGGCACAATCGTAACGGCTCCAGCGGGGCTCGAACCCTTTTTCTATTAGTATCATTAAATTTAGTAATATACTAGTACAACTCTTGTATTCAGTCTCTTTGTTAATTACAATCTAGTCTTATGGAGAGGGCCGTAACTAATGTTGTTAAAACTTGTGGCCCAACCCATTTGCTTCAACATATAATGACAATCCTTGAGCAAACAATGCCACGAATCATGCATTATGGATAGTTATACAAGTTTGTTCATTTGTTTTGTATTGTACATTGTATATATAGAATGCAATAAAATATTATTAAACTAAGCGAACGCTCTATCACTGCGCTATCATGACTAGTTGATCTGCATCACTCTCCGATTGCAAGTAAAAGCCCCTTATTAAAACCACCGGATATCTCTCGAAAGGGTCAACTAGTTTCATTCCTATTATTGCCACAGAAACTTGGTGTCTGGAAAAATGATCCCCAGCTTCCGGTGGGCGTTTCTGGTCCTAAAATAGTTCTTGTATTTGTTATGTCTAGTATTTTTAAGGACATTATGGTACACCGTACATTTTAGGCGATATCAAAGCAAGTTTAATTATGATGATGAGTGAGCTTATATACCCTCGCCGCCGGCGAAACATGTGGGCGAGTAACGTTTAAAATTGACACCCCATCACTATCAAACCCTTAATTGTTTTGTGTAGGGTGTATCATAATGCCCTTTCAAAAATAGAAGAAAAAAACAAAAATATATTTTCGGTCCAGACCCCATGTGCCAGTGAATATTCCTTGAACCCACAATAAATGTTATAGAACTTGTTTCGCAATCGAGCTAAGATAAATGTGTATAAATTAAATATCCGAAAACGCCATTTTTATCAACGAAATATACAAATTATTGTCCTTAGCCCTTTCAACACCACATACCTCTAAATGGGCTTACAAAAAGTGTAGATCCAGATGAGCCGGCTCGTGACGGGCCGTCTCATCAGGATCTGCACTTTTTGCCAGTAATATTACTATTTTAAGACAAAATTACCCATTTTGATAAATGAACTGGTCCAAATGTAATTTTCTGATTAATTTATTGGTCTAAATATATCATGGACCAGTCCATGTGAGTTACTTGGTGTTGAATGGGTTAAACGATAGTGCAGTAAGATACAACATATTTATAGCCGGTGTAAAACCCTTGGATTGGAAGATAAAACAAAATATGAAATATAATTATGACGCATATTCGGTTGACTCCGCAAACGTCTTCTACATTCTCCGGCGTTATCCCGAAGTGGTTCTGGACATGTTCGTATACAGCTCAATGCACTACGGTGAATAAATTATGCACATCGGAAATATAGCCCGGATTCACTGATCTCACAATGGGCAAACAACTGACCGTAAGTTTATTGACTGTTTAGTTGTGATTACAAATTCGTAGCCACAAATATTTCGTCACAGAACAGGACTGTTTAAATAGTATTATAATATTATATTTATGGCCGAAATAGGCCGAAAACATAGCATCAGGATGTATAAAATGACGTTTCCGGACCTTGATATGGGCTTCAATGGCATTTTAAACATGTAATAACGTAAAGTATTTAAACATGCTATGCAAAGAAAGCTTTGAATTCCTCAAATGAAATGGCGCCATCACCACTAGTGTCACAATATCCTAAAAATTCTTTGATGACATCATCGACAACTTCCGGTTTAAAACAAGTAACGATGAGCACGCGCAGTTCTTCCTCCGATAGACTTCCATCTCCGCTTTTGTCGTGGTCCTTGAACAACTGGATTAACGATGCACTGACAGAATGAAAGGAAACACTTGGATGAGAATAAAATAATGGCACGGATGTTTCAGTTACATCATTTTTTATAAATATAGATATAAATATAATAATAGGCTGTCCGGGAAGTATGTGAGATGGTACGGTAGTCGCCAGATAGGACAGGTGGGTTTTCTCCGGGTACTCCGGTTTCCTCCCACACGAATGACCACATATACGCTTTCATCGGCGCCAACGAGAGTGATTAATATAAGTTGTTAAAACTTGCTTCGCAATCGTTGTAAAATAAATCAAGTTTAAACTTAAATATAGATGTAGCATATTGTGTCAGATTTCAGGACGAAGTTGGCTGTTGTATATACGTGGTTGATTTGGATGATAGAGTGTTAATGTTTGTTTTGGGGGGTTAAAGTTGCAACAACAGCTAATATCATATGGCGACTCTCCAGCTATTATTGGTGATCGAAGATAGATTTCGAGCCTCGGAACGGGAAGTACGTGAGATGGTACTGTACTGTGCACGGCCATAAGATCGGACAGGTAGGCTTTCTCCGGATAGTCCGGTTTCCTCCCATACGAAGGACCACACATATGGTTTCATATGCACCAACGAGAGTGATTAATATAAGTTGTGAAAGCTTGTTTCGCAATCGTTGTAAAACGAAGATAGTTTATTCTTTAAAGTCATACAGCATCGTATAGTGTTGAGCTACAAGGTATATCCCAACAAACACGTCTTGTCAACTCACCGTACCGTAACATAACTATGACATTAAAGCGACAGTACTTCGGAAATCGCATAAATAATAATATTACAACAGATTCTTCCGAAATAATCCGAACACTAACTTTTAATCGACGAAACAGTGTGTTTGTAGTCTACAAACTCTCAAAAGTGAAAGTAGGCTTTGCTATAGATATAACGGTCAGCTTGACGTTTGTTTATTATTGGAGTAAATGCTACGCGTACGTGATACTGTCATTTACGGCGTTGGTTTATTAGTTGAAATACCCCGATTCTGTTGCAAATATTTGGTGATATCATATAATAGGAATTCTACATTCTGTAGAAATTTGCTTTTTTTTCAACGATGTAGTGTCGCTTTAAAGGTCCTCCTTATGAGAACAACGTTACGCATGATAAATTATTTACTTACCTGTTAGACAACTATTTAATTCAACGTATCAGAACAAGTTTTTCAACTAATAGTATGCACCATTTATAAATACAAGTATAGATTAATATCAACCTAAATCAAATCACCCAAACGTATACATTGAATCTAATATTAGTATCACAGTCAACCTTGCTTGAGAAGACCACGGGTGTGTTCTACTATGCCTCTCATTAAAGCGACACTACATCGCAAAAAGCCAAACATCAAAATGCATGTGTTCACTTATAAATAGCATTGCGCCTATACATTTATAATTAATTTTCATCAGTAAACGAATTGTATTCGATCTGCAAACACACAAAAATGAAAGTAAAGGCTAACACGAACCGGAAGCGACATTTTCTTATTACTCAATCCTACTATATAATGGATGTACTCGTTTGATATTACTGTTTAGATGTAAGTTTAATTCAGAGTACATGTGCAAAGGGTGAGTTATAGGAAATTTCATTTTTCAAAATTTTCTATTTTCACCGATTTAGTGTCGCTTTAAAAGCTGAACTGGCGCTGATAACGATTTGAAAGATGACCGATGAAAATGACGGTCTTTAGATACATGCCTTTTAATGCGTGTCATTACTCAGAGATGGTCTTTATATAGATACGTGACGTTTAATGGGTGGTCATAATTGCAGATGGTCTTTAGATATACGTGGTCATGTGTGGTCATAATTGCAGATGTGTTTGTTGTTTTGGGTGGTTTTGGTGGTTTTGTTGTTTTGGGTGGTTTTGGTGGTCTTTAGATATACGTGGTCATGTGTGGTCATAATTGCTGAAGGGCTTTAGATATACGTGGCGTTTAATGGGTTGCATTTATTCCGAGATGGTCTGTAGTGAAATGCCTTTTAATAGGTGGCCGTTTTAAGGAGATGTTCTTGAGAGGTGACTTTTAAATTGTGGTCTTTATATGGAGAGTGTCTGTTAAAAGATAGTATTTTAATGATTTGTCAATATTCGGAGATAGTCAATAGAGACATGACGTTCAATGTTTGTGATATGCACATATTTATAAATAATAGTTTTTATATCTAGTGTTCTTGACTTACGAACGCTTCGGTTTTTCCGCCATTTCTGCCAGGAACTCCTGTTTCGTGATTTTCTTGTCACCACTTTTGTCTATGCCATAGAACATCATCTGTTAAAAAAATAGCAAAGATACATGTAGGGAATAAATCGCGGGTTAATATAGTTTCCATCGGGGTATGAACTACATTGTGTGTGTTTTGTGTTTATTTATCGTCGCTACCGGTTACCCAAAATGAGCGACACCTCCTGAAGAGATTTTAGATATTTGGAGGGTAGTGCAATGATGCAGATAGAGACCCATTCCAGAGTCTCCTCTGGTTCTTTTACGTGCATGGTGTAAAGCACCGACACGAGACCTCGGTTTATATTCCAATCTGAGACCTCATTCCTGGTGGAATCTATTGCCATGAAGGAGAGAGAAGAGGCAACGTGGACTTTAAATGCCTTGCCTAAGGGCACAATCGTAACGGCTCCAACGCATTATTCATGTTCTCATTCGATGATATACGGTCAAACATCGCTTCTCACCAATGCAACCCGGGTTCGATTCTCGGACCGGGAAGTATGTGAGATGGTACCGTGGTCGCCAGATCGGACAGGTGGGTTTTCTCCGGGTACTCTGGTTTCCTCCGACACGAATGGTCACATTTACGCTTTCATCCGTGCCAACGAGAGTGATTAATATAAGTTGTTAAAACGTGTTCGCAATCGTTGTAAAAATAAATAAAAGTTTAAATTAAGCCTGTCTTAAGCAGCCAAGAAAATTGCAGAAAGTGGCTGCTTAGCACATGTGGTTGCTTAATACAGCGCAAATATATCATACAACTTCATATTTGGAATCTGTAAAGTGGCTGCTTAATACCCCAAACATACCCACTACCACACCTCATCGCGTCTCAAAAAGCACCCTACCTCTTTGAGGGTTTATACGGAGACCAGTATTGAAGTATAATCTAACTGACATTTTGTAGACTCCGTGTTGTGAAACGCACAAATTCATTATTCACAGATTGATTGTTTGACAGAGTTCAACGATAAATCATCGTATCATATAACTTAGCTTGTATTCAGTGTAATACAGTCATCTCATATTTTCTAATATGTACACACGTGTAATAACACCTGGAAGGATTCTGATTGGTTGAGAGAATAATCGTTAAACGTTGTAAATTAACATTTTATGTATGCATACAGTCAAACCTGTGTTAAGCAGCCAGCCAAGGGAGTCAGAGAAAGTAGCTGCTTAGCACAGGTGGTTGCTTAATAGAGGTCAAATGTGTAATAAAACAACCGATTGGTGAATGGTTGGCTGCTTAATGGAGGTGACAACTAACACAGGTTTGACTGTATATACAAGGTACATGTGTAGGCCCATACATATTTAGTGCGAGGTGTGTGTGTAATGTTTCCTCGCTACAGATATAATAGATGGATTCACGGCATGGTGACATGACATTCATTGTAAAAACTAGTGTACCGTATACTATCGTTATCGTTTCTATTACGTGCATATCTGAGTGATTAATATCTAATACATAATTATACAACATAGTTAATATGGTCTGACAAATTATTTAGTTAAAGCCCAATCTGCGTTTATGTGTTTTACGTTTATTTATCGTCGCTACCGGTTGCCCATATGAGCGACGCCTCCTGAAGAGATTAGTCATTTTAGACTTTTGGAGGATAGTGCAATGATACAAACAGAGATCAATTCCAGAATCTCCTCTGGTTCTTTTACGTGCACGGTGTAAAGCACCGACACGAGACCTCGGTTTAACGTCCCATCTGAAAGACTCTTCAGGAGGCGTCGCTCATATGCGCAACCAGTAGAGACGATAAATAAACGTAACACACACAACTAACTTTAGGGACTTTAAAGACGACCGGTTAATGATTTAATCTGATATTTCGCTCTAGCAGGATGTGCCAGACTTGTGCAATGCTATATATTCTGAGGTAGATGATGTAACATGTATTTATAGAAAACGTCATTTTTCCTATGATTTCTCAAGTACATTCAATGTCAAAACTAGACATGAATGACCACATTTACGCTTTCATCCGCGCCAACGAAAGTGATTAATATAAGTTGTTAACATTTGCTTCGCAATCGTTCTAAAATAAATAAAGTCTAAAGAAAACCAAAACAAAACAGACAAATGTAGGCCTGCGTACACATATTCAAATAAATTATCGCTTAAGCTAAACGTTAGTGGGAATCGTGGTGGCGCAGTAGTAGCGCGGTCGCTTCAGGTGGGTAATGCCCGGGGTTCGAGCAACGCTGGAGCCGTTACGATTGTGCCCTTAGACAAGGCATTTACATTCCACATGCCTCTTCTATCTCCCTCGTGGCGATGGATTCCATCAGGAATGAGGTCTCAAGAGTGCTTAATATAAGTTGTAAGAACTTGTTTCGCAATCGAGCATAATAAATGTGTGTAAACTAAATCAAAACTACATTGTGTGAACGTAAATTTAGTTGTTATATGTACATTTATTTAAAGTCGACACCGCCGTCAATATAGGTGACCATTTATTTAACTAAATCGGACCGCTAGCCAACCGGTAGCCATGCATTTAACTATATCGGACCGGTAGCCATGTATTTAACTATATCAGACCGGTAGCCATGTATTTAACTATATCGGACCGCTAGCCAACCGGTAGCCATGCATTTAACTATATCGGACCGGTAGCCATTCATTTAACTATATTGGACCGGTAGCCATGTATTTAACTATATCGGACCGGTAGCCATGTATTTAACTATATCGGACCGGTAGCCATGCATTTAACTATATCGGACCGGTAGCCATGTATTTAACTATATCGGACCGGTAGCCATGCATTTAACTATATCGGACCGGTAGCCATGCATTTAACTATATCGGACCGGTAGCCATGTATTTAACTATATCGGACCGGTAGCCAACCGGTAGCCATGCATTTAACTATATCAGACCGTTAGCCATGCATTTAACTATATCGGACCGGTAGCCATGCATTTAACTATATTGGACCGGTAGCCATGCATTTAACTATATCAGACCGGTAGCCATGCATTTAACTATATCGGAGCGGTAGCCATGCATTTATCTATATCGGACCGGTAGCCATGCATTTAACTATATTGGACCGGTAGCCATGCATTTAACTATATCGGACCGTTAGCCATGCATTTAACTATATCGGACTGGTAGCCATGCATTTAACTATATCGGACCGGTAGCCATGCATTTATCTATATCGGACCGGTAGCCATGCATCTAACTATATTGGACCGGTAGCCATGCATTTAACTATATCGGACCGTTAGCCATGCATTTAACTATATCGGACCGGTAGCCATGCATTTAACTATATCGGACCGGTAGCCATGCATTTAACTATATCAGACCGCTAGCCAACCGGTAGCCATGCATTTAACTATATCGGACCGTTAGCCATGCATTTAACTATATCGGACCGGTAGCCATGCATTTAACTATATCGGACCAGTAGCCATGCATTTAACTATATCGGACCGGTAGCCATGCATTTAACTATATCGGACCGGTAGCCATGCATTTAACTATATCGGACCGGTAGCCATGCATTTAACTATATCGGACTGGTAGCCATGCATTTAACTATATCGGACCGCTAGCCAACCGCTAGTCATGTATTTAACTATATCAGACCGGTAGCCATGTATTTAACTATATCGGACTGCTAGCCAACCGGTAGCCATGCATTTAACTATATCGGACCGGTAGCCATTCATTTAACTATATCGGACCGGTAGCCATGTATTTAACTATATCGGACCGGTAGCCATGTATTTAACTATATCGGACCGGTAGCCATGCATTTAACTATATCGGACCGGTAGCCATGTATTTAACTATATCGGACCGGTAGCCATGTATTTAACTATATCGGACCGGTAGCCATGCATTTAACGATATCGGACCGGTAGCCATGCATTTAACTATATCGGACCGGTAGCCATGTATTTAACTATATCGGACCGCTAGCCAACCGGTAGCCATGCATTTAACTATATCGGACCGTTAGCCATGCATTTAACTATATCGGACCGGTAGCCATGCATTTAACTATATCGGACCGGTAGCCATGCATTTAACTATATCAGACCGGTAGCCATGCATTTAACTATATCGGACCGGTAGCCATGCATTTATCTATATCGGACCGGTAGCCATGCATTTAACTATATTGGACCGGTAGCCATGCATTTAACTATATCGGACCGTTAGCCATGCATTTAACTATATCGGACCGGTAGCCATGCATTTAACTATATCGGACCGGTAGCCATGCATTTATCTATATCTGACCGGTAGCCATGCATTTAACTATATTGGACCGGTAGCCATGCATTTAACTATATCGGACCGTTAGCCATGCATTTAACTATATCGGACCGGTAGCCATGCATTTAACTATATCGGACCGGTAGCCATGCATTTAACTATATCAGACCGCTAGCCAACCGGTAGCCATGCATTTAACTATATCGGACCGTTAGCCATGCATTTAACTATATCGGACCGGTAGCCATGCATTTAACTATATCGGACCAGTAGCCATGCATTTAACTATATCGGACCGGTAGCCATGCATTTAACTATATCGGACCGGTAGCCATGCATTTAACTATATCGGACCGGTAGCCATGCATTTAACTATATCGGACTGGTAGCCATGCATTTAACTATATCGGACCGCTAGCCAACCGCTAGTCATGTATTTAACTATATCGGACCGCTAGCCAACCGGTAGCCATGCATTTAACTATATCGGACCGCTAGCCAACCGGTAGCCATGCATTTAACTATATCGGACCGCTAGCCAACCGGTAGTAATATATTTAACTAAATCGGACCGCTAGCCAACCGGTAGCCATATATTTAACTAAATCGGACCGCTAGCCAACCGGTAGCCATGTATTTAACTAAATCGGACCGCTAGCCAACCGGTAGCCATGTATTTAACTAAATCGGACCGGTAGCCATGTATTTAACTAAATCGGACAGCTAGCCAACTGGTAACCATTTAGTTTACTAAATTGGACCACTAGCCAACAGGTAACCATTTATTTAACTAAATATGACCGCTAGCAAACCTGTAAATTAACTAGCTGGCGGCTCGCCAACCGTTTATATCACAATGAACTCATAGCGAAGTTACCCCCCCCCCCTCCCCCCCCGCTGCTCATTGGAAAATATGTATGTACATTGCGGAACATAGATCCTAGTACATTGTATATACATACGTGTAAAACCATTCTATATGTATTTCTTTTCGAAATGTATGGTGTATCAAATTGCCACGAAACACTTTATTTTCAATTGTTATTTTATCGACCACGTCGATTTTAACATCATGGCCCGATACAATCTATATCAAATTAACGTTTAAAGTACGCAATTTCGCTGTCATACTTCATTGAATTTAACATCCTACCTAGATACAATCTGCACCAATCTAACATTAAACGTATACAAATTTGTCTATGTTTCATAGATCGCATTCTAAGTGTGAAGTTGTATTTATATTTTATCGCATAGAAACGAGCTTAGCAAATTTAAAACTATTTACTGTATGCATTATGCTTACCACAAATCTTGAAGAGCAACATTTTATTCAACTAAACCTACTGAACCAAATCGGTATTCCGCCTTGGGTAATGACAACTACAGTCAGGCCCGTCACTGGGCATACGCAAGTACGCACGTGCGTATCATTGGTCTCAGAAAACGAAAAAAATGAAAACGAAAAAAATGCATTAAAACCCCGGGGGTGGGCTTGTAGGGATACATAGGCGCCGGGATGTGTGTAGTGGTGGAATAATTGAGCCCATTGCAAATATTGTGCATCTCAAAAATTTGTATGTGCTATTTTACGTGCTTGTTTAATTGATAAGGGCGATATATCATGTATATTATACATCTAGCCTTAATTTATACCTTTATTCGGATTGTCGTAAGAACTTTAGTCCTGCAATTGTATGTTACAAAATGCAAGAAATTGCTTCCTCATTTCAAAAAAATTCCGGGGGGCATGGCCTCGGACCCCCCTAGCGTACTCGCTCGCTATGCTCACTCGATAAACAAGCATATTTTGGACGTGCGTATCATCAAAATAGCTCCAGCAACGGCCCTGACAGTGAAACCCCTCTCAACCGAACGCCCCCCCCCTCCCACCCCCGGGACTGGATGTAGAGTTCGGTTTAAAGTTTAAACTTTATTTATTCTTACGGACGGATCTGTAGTCCATCGCAGGTTCGATCCCCCGTCTGACCCTAATAAAATTAATAGTCTTTCAGATGGGACGTTAAACCGAGATCTCGTGTCGGTGCTTTACACCGTGCACGTAAAAGAACCAGAGGAGACTCTGGAATGGGTCTCTGTCTGTATCATGCACTATCCTCCAAAATCTAAAATTACTAATCTCTTCAGGAGGCGTTGCTCATATGGGCAACCGGTAGCGACGATAAATAAACGTAAAACACACACATTTTACAACGATTGCGATGCAAGTTTTAACAACTTATATTAAGTTGGTCATTCGTGTGGGAGGAAACCGGAGTACCCGGAGAGAACACACCTGTCCTCCGGTTTCCTCCCACACACAGTTCGCTTTGGGTGTGTGGTTTTATGTGTAAACCCATACAATACATTATCTTTACAATACAATCTCGATACAATGGAACACGTGAATCAATGAGAGGCAATGGTCAGCTACTGCCCCTGAATACTCCCTAAAAGTTGGTTGGCCCTCTTATTGTTGTATATAGTATATACGTAAATATGTGAATGTATATCTTGATAACAAATATATTTCTTTAGGGGGGGGGTATAATTTGCATTTTCATAACAGGATATGTATAGTTTTTTTGTATTTTCTTGAGAAATTATGAGACTTGAGAATACATCAGACTAGTTGATGTGTAGAAAAGATGTGATATACGAATTCAGGCAATTGCAAACTGATAGTTAGTTTATACAAATTTATTTTAGCTCGACTGCGAAACAAGTTCTTTCAACTTATATTAATCACTCTCGAGACCTCATTCCTGATGGAATCCATCGCCATGAAGGAGAGAGAAGAGGCAATGTGGAATTTAAATGCCTTGCCTAAGGGCACAATCGTAACGGCTCCAGCGGGGCTCGAACTCCGGACTTTTCGCACCTGAAGCGAACGCGCATCCACTGCGCTATCACGACTTCCACAAACTGCAAACTGATGGTGGTGTATACTGTAATAGTGGGCGGAAGAATACAGTGTGTAAGCACAAATGCTTTCAATGTTCATCAATACAGTTGTAATATGTTTGCTGTTTTTCAGTTTCATTTGAATACCTCTACATATAGTAGTGGATGTGGCATCAGAAAAATGTTGTTTTTGGGGGTGGGGATTTTTTTGTGGTAATGTCGCTTTAAATATTAAGTTTAAACTGTATTTATTCTACAACGATTGCGAAGAAAGTTTTAGCAACTTATATTAATCACTCTCGTTGGCGCGGATGAAAGCGTATACTTATTATGTGGTTATTCGTGTGGGGGTACCCGGAGAAAACGCACCTGTTCGATGTGGCGACCACATCTCACATACTTCCCGGTCCGAGGATCGAACCCGGGTTGCATTGGTGAGAGGCAAGCACGTTAACCACTGCGCTAATCGGACAGATGAAAGATTGGAAATATAAATGAAAAGATTTAGTAGACAGTTTAGTTGTTGTATTACAACCGTAATAGACTTCCTCTGTTTATATCGTTGTTTCCTTTGCACAGCATGCTATCAAGCGTATTCCACTTTCTCAGGTGACTCTCGTTAAGCTATGAAATTTCGACAGATATCCTACAGTATGGTTACAATGGATACTTTACTGTAAGATATTGATATCAATTTGCTAGCATGATTTTGATACAACACCTGAATAGGAAGCAACAGTAAAAACAAGGTATTCCAACTAAAAGGACTAATATTCATTTCGGGATAAATCGAACTTATCTACCAAGGAAGGTAATACAGAAAACAACGATGTTTTTCATGAAATAACCGAAGGCGAGTTGCCGTTCCTTCAATCGATATTCGTGCTGAAAAGAGCACTATATAAAGTGAATCTAGCAAGACGCTCCAAGAACAGACGGATCTGTAGTGAAGTGGTAACACGCTGGACTGGTAATCGAGGGATCGCAGGTTCGATCCCCCGTCTGACCCTAATAAAATTAACAGTATTTCAGATGGGACTTTAAATTGAGGTTTCGTGTCAGTGCTGTACGCCGTGCAAGTAAAAGAACCAGAGGAGACTCTGGAATGGGTCTCTGTCTGTAGTATTGCACTATCCTCCAGAACTCTAAAATGACTAATCTCTTCGGGAGGCGTCGCTCATATGGGCAACCGGTAGCGACGATAAATAAACGTAAAACACACACAGTCCAAGAGCTGCAGATAAGGTGCAACATTTATGTTCTCACCTTTCTTATGCTTTTGATGCACTTTACGAATCATGCCAGCCTAGATACCGTCTACGTGGCCTATTGGTTAAGGCCTCCGCCTACGGAGCGGGAGGTCGACGGTTCTAACCTCGCCATGGGTTTGTTCTAATATGGCCGGTTGGTAAGCGCCAGCTAGTTAAATAATTGTTACCGATTGCCTACCAGCCTGGCGCCTGGCATACAAGTATATTGCTGGTTGGTGAGCCGCCAGCTAGTTAAATAATGGTTACCGATTGCCTACCAGCCTGGCGCCTGGCATACAAGTATATAGCCGGTTGGTGAGCCGCCAGCTAGTTAAATAATGGTTATCGATTGCCTACCAGCCTGGCGCCTGGCATACAAGTATATAGCCGGTAGGTGAGCCGCCAGCTAGTTAAATAATGGCTACCGATTGCCTACCAGCCTGGCGCCAGGCATACAAGTATATAGCCTGTTAGTGAGCCGCCAGCTAGTTAAATAATGGTTACCGATTGCCTACCAGCCTGGCGCCTGGCATACAAGCATATAGCCGGTTGGTGAGCCGCCAGCTAGTTAAATAATGGTTACCGATTGCCTACCAGCCTGGCGCCTGACATACAAGTATATAGCCGGTTGGTGAGCCGCCAGCTAGTTAAATAATGGCTACCGATTGCCTACCAGCCTGGCGCCAGGCATACAAGTATATAGCCTGTTAGTGAGCCGCCAGCTAGTTAAATAATGGTTACCGATTGCCTACCAGCCTGGCGCCTGGCATACAAGCATATAGCCGGTTGGTGAGCCGCCAGCTAGTTAAATAATAGTTACCGATTGCCTACCAGCCTGGCGCCTGACATACAAGTATATAGCCGGTAGGTGAGCCGACAGCTAGTTAAATAATGGTTACCGATTGCCTACCAGCCTGGCGCCTGGCATACAAGTATATAGCCGGTTGGTGAGCCGCCAGCTAGTTAAATAATGGTTATCGATTGCCTACCAGCCTGGCGCCTGGCATACAAGTATATAGCCGGTTGGTGAGCCGCCAGCTAGTTAAATAATGGTTATCGATTGCCTACCAGCCTGGCGCCTGGCATACAAGTATATAGCCGGTTGGTGAGCCGCCAGCTAGTTAAATAATGGTTACCGATTGCCTACCAGCCTGGCGCCTGGCATACAAGTATATAGCCGGTTGGTGAGCCGCCAGCTAGTTAAATAATGGTTACCGATTGCCTACCAGCCTGGCGCCTGGCATACAAGTATATAGCCGGTTGGTGAGCCGCCAGCTAGTTAAATAATGGTTACCGATTGCCTACCAGCCTGGCGCCTGGCATACAAGTATATAGCCGGTTGGTGAGCCGCCAGCTAGTTAAATAATGGTTACCGATTGCCTACCAGCCTGGCGCCTGGCATACAAGTATATAGCCGGTTGGTGAGCCGCCAGCTAGTTAAATAATGGTTACCGATTGCCTACCAGCCTGGCGCCTGGCATACAAGTATATAGCCGGTTGGTGAGCCGCCAGCTAGTTAAATAATGGTTACCGATTGCCTACCAGCCTGGCGCCTGACATACAAGTATATAGCCGGTTGGTGAGCCGCCAGCTAGTTAAATAATGGTTACCGATTGCCTACCAGCCTGGCGCCAGGCATACAAGTATATAGCCGGTTGGTGAGCCGCCAGCTAGTTAAATAATGGTTACCGATTGCCTACCAGCCTGGCGCCTGGCATACAAGTATATAGCCGGTTGGTGAGCCGCCAGCTAGTTAAATAATGGTTACCGATTGCCTACCAGCCTGGCGCCTGGCATACAAGTATATAGCCGGTTGGTGAGCCGCCAGCTAGTTAAATAATGGTTACCGATTGCCTACCAGCCTGGCGCCTGGCATACAAGTATATAGCCGGTTGGTGAGCCGCCAGCTAGTTAAATAATGGCTACCGATTGCCTACCAGCCTGGCGCCTGGCATACAAGTATATAGCCGGTAGGTGAGCCGCCAGCTAGTTAAATAATGGCTACCGATTGCCTACCAGCCTGGCGCCTGGCATACAAGTATATAGCCAGTTGGTGAGCCGCCAGCTAGTTAAATAATGGTTACCGATTGCCTACCAGCCTGGCGCCTGGCATACAAGTATATAGCCGGTTGGTGAGCCGCCAGCTAGTTAAATAATGGTTACCGATTGCCTACCAGCCTGGCGCCTGGCATACAAGTATATAGCCGGTAGGTGAGCCGCCAGCTAGTTGAATAATGGCTACCGATTGCCTACCAGCCTGGCGCCAGGCATACAACCATAGGATTCGGGAAGTACTGATGTTCATAAAAAGAGGTGTCTCATAAGTCAGAAATGACTGGCCCTTTAAATAGGGGTGACACTATAATAAACACTTTAAATAGGGGTGACACTATAATAAACAAAAAGTTTAAATAGGGGTGACACTATAATAAACACTTTAACTAGGGGTGACACTATAATAAACACTTTAACTAGGGGTGACACTATAATAAACACTTTAAATAGGGGTGACACTATAATAATCACTTTAAATAGGGGTGACGCTATAATAAACAAACACTTTAAATAGGGGTGACACTATAATAAACAAACACTTTAAATAGGGGTGACACTATAATAAACAAACACTTTAAATAGGGGTGACACTATAATAAACAAACACTTTAAATAGGGGTGACACTATAATAAACAAACACTTTAAATAGGGGTGACACTATAATAAACAAACACTTTAAATAGGGGTGACACTATAATAAACAAACACTTTAAATAGGGGTGACACTATAATAAACAAACACTTTAAATAGGGGTGACACTATAATAAACAAACACTTTAAATAGGGGTGACACTATAATAAACAAACACTTTAAATAGGGGTGACACTATAATAAACAAACACTTTAAATAGGGGTGACACTATAATAAACACTTTAATAGGGGTGACACTATAATAAACACTTTAAATAGGGGTGACACTATAATAAACACTTTAAATAGGGGTGACACTATAATAAACACTTTAAATAGGGGTGACACTATAATAAACACTTTAAATAGGGGTGACACTATAATAAACACTTTAAATAGGGGTGACACTATAATAAACACTTTAAATAGGGGTGACACTATAATAAACACTTTAAATAGGGGTGACACTATAATAAACACTTTAACTAGGGGTGACACTATAATAAACACTTTAAATAGGGGTGACACTATAATAAACACTTTAACTAGGGGTGACACTATAATAAACACTTTAAATAGGGGTGACACTATAATAAACACTTTAACTAGGGGTGACACTATAATAAACACTTTAAATAGGGGTGACACTATAATAAACACTTTAACTAGGGGTGACACTATAATAAACACTTTAAATAGGGGTGACACTATAATAAACACTTTAACTAGGGGTGACACTATAATAAACACTTTAAATAGGGGTGACACTATAATAAACACTTTAACTAGGGGTGACACTATAATAAACACTTTAAATAGGGGTGACACTATAATAAACACTTTAACTAGGGGTGACACTATAATAAACACTTTAAATAGGGGTGACACTATAATAAACACTTTAAATAGGGGTGACACTATATTAAACACTTTAACTAGGGGTGACACTATAATAAACACTTTAAATAGGGGTGACACTATAATAAACACTTTAAATAGGATGACACTATAATAAACACTTTAAATAGGGGTGACACTATAATAAACACTTTAAATAGGGGTGACACTATAATAAACAAACACTTTAAATAGGGGTGACACTATAATAAATAAACTCTTTAAATAGGGATGACACTATAATAAACAAACACTTTAAATAGGGATGACACTATAATAAACAAACACTTTAAATAGGGATGACACTATAATAAACACTTTAAATAGGGGTGACACTATAATAAACACTTTAAATAGGGATGACACTATAATAAACACTTTAACTAGGGGTGACACTATAATAAACAAACACTTTAAATAGGGATGACACTATAATAAACAAACACTTTAAATAGGGATGACACTATAATAAACAAACACTTTAAATAGGGATGACACTATAATAAACAAACACTTTAAATAGGGATGACACTATAATAAACAAACACTTTAAATAGGGGCGACACTATAATAAACACTTTAAATAGGGGTGACACTATAATAAACAAACACTTTAAATAGGGGTGACACTATAATAAACACTTTAAATAGGGGTGACACTATAATAAACACTTTAACTAGGGGTGACACTATAATAAACACTTTAAATAGGGGTGACACTATAATAAACACTTTAACTAGGGGTGACACTATAATAAACACTTTAAATAGGGGTGACACTATAATAAACACTTTAAATAGGGGTGACACTATATTAAACACTTTAACTAGGGGTGACACTATAATAAACACTTTAAATAGGGGTGACACTATAATAAACACTTTAAATAGGGATGACACTATAATAAACACTTTAAATAGGGGTGACACTATAATAAACACTTTAAATAGGGGTGACACTATAATAAACACTTTAAATAGGGATGACACTATAATAAACACTTTAAATAGGGGTGACACTATAATAAACACTTTAACTAGGGGTGACACTATAATAAACAAACACTTTAAATAGGGATGACACTATAATAAACAAACACTTTAAATAGGGATGACACTATAATAAACAAACACTTTAAATAGGGATGACACTATAATAAACAAACACTTTAAATAGGGATGACACTATAATAAACACTTTAAATAGGGATGACACTATAATAAACACTTTAAATAGGGATGACACTATAATAAACACTTTAACTAGGGGTGACACTATAATAAACAAACACTTTAAATAGGGATGACACTATAATAAACAAACACTTTAAATAGGGATGACACTATAATAAACAAACACTTTAAATAGGGGCGACACTATAATAAACACTTTAAATAGGGGTGACACTATAATAAACAAACACTTTAAATAGGGGTGACACTATAATAAACACTTTAAATAGGGGTGACACTATAATAAACACTTTAAATAGGGGTGACACTATAATAAACACTTTAAATAGGGGTGACACTATAATAACACTTTAAGTAGGGGTGACACTATAATAAACACTTTAAATAGGGGTGACACTATAATAAACACTTTAAATAGGGGTGACACTATAATAAACACTTTAAATAGGGGTGACACTATAATAAACACTTTAAATAGGGGTGACACTATAATAAACACTTTAAATAGGGGTGACACTATAATAAACACTTTAACTAGGGTTGACACTATAATAAACACTTTAAATAGGGGTGACACTATAATAAACACTTTAACTAGGGTTGACACTATAATAAACACTTTAACTAGGGGTGACACTATAATAAACACTTTAAATAGGGGTGACACTATAATAAACACTTTAACTAGGGGTGACACTATAATAAACACTTTAAGTAGGGGTGACACTATAATAAACACTTTAACTAGGGGTGACACTATAATAAACACTTTAAATAGGGGTGACACTATAATAAACACTTTAACTAGGGGTGACACTATAATAAACACTTTAACTAGGGTTGACACTATAATAAACACTTTATGTAGGGGTGACACTATAATAAACACTTTAATAGGGTTGACACTATAATAAACACTTTAATAGGGGTGACACTATAATAAACACTTTAAATATGGGTGACACTATAATAAACACTTTAAATAGGGGTGTTTTTTTGGGTGTTTTTTGGGGTGTTTTTTTGGGGTGTTTAACACTTTAAATAGGGGTGACACTATAATAAACACTTTAAATAGGGGTGACACTATAATAAACACTTTAAATAGGGGTGACACTATAATAAACACTTTAAATAGGGGTGACACTATAATAAACACTTAAATGGGTGACACTATAATTACAAACACTTTAAATAGGGGTGACACTATAATACACACTTTAAATAGGGGTGACACTATAATAAATCACTTTAAATAGGGGTGACACTATAATAAACACTTTAAATAGGGGTGACACTATAATAAACACTTTAAATAGGGGTGACACTATAATAAACACTTTAAATAGGGGTGACACTATAATAAACACTTTAAATAGGGGTGACACTATAATAAACACTTTAAATAGGGGTGACACTATAATAAACACTTTAAATAGGGGTGACACTATAATAAACACTTTAAATAGGGGTGACACTATAATAAACACTTTAAGTAGGGGTGACACTATAATAAACACTTTAAATAGGGGTGACACTATAATAAACACTTTAAATAGGGGTGACACTATAATAAACACTTTAACTAGGGGTGACACTATAATAAACACTTTAAATAGGGGTGACACTATAATAAACACTTTAACTAGGGGTGACACTATAATAAACACTTTAAATAGGGGTGACACTATAATAAACACTTTAAATAGGGGTGACACTATATTAAACACTTTAACTAGGGGTGACACTATAATAAACACTTTAAATAGGGGTGACACTATAATAAACACTTTAAATAGGATGACACTATAATAAACACTTTAAATAGGGGTGACACTATAATAAACACTTTAAATAGGGGTGACACTAT
>CM026394.1:38858739-39038739 GCA_014843695.1 Archivesica marissinica
CTATAATAAACACTTTAAATAGGGGTGACACTATAATAAACACTTTAAATAGGGGTGACACTATAATAAACACTTTAAATAGGGGTGACACTATAATAAACACTTTAAATAGGGGTGACACTATAATAAACACTTTAAATAGGGATGACACTATAATAAACACTTTAAATAGGGGTGACACTATAATAAACAAACACTTTAAATAGGGGTGACACTATAATAAATAAACTCTTTAAATAGGGATGACACTATAATAAACAAACACTTTAAATAGGGATGACACTATAATAAACAAACACTTTAAATAGGGATGACACTATAATACAAACACTTTAAATAGTGATTACACTTAATAAACAAACACTTTAAATGTATTACACTATAATACAACACTTTAAATAGGGTGACACTATAATAAACAAAACACTTTAATAGGGATGACACTATAATACACACTTTAACTAGGGGTGACACTATAATAAACACTTTAACTAGGGGTGACACTATAATAAACACTTTAACTAGGGGTGACACTATAATAAACAAACACTTTAAATAGGGATGACACTATAATAAACAAACACTTTAAATAGGGATGACACTATAATAAACAAACACTTTAAATAGGGATGACACTATAATAAACAAACACTTTAAATAGGGATGACACTATAATAAACAAACACTTTAAATAGGGGCGACACTATAATAAACACTTTAAATAGGGGTGACACTATAATAAACAAACACTTTAAATAGGGGTGACACTATAATAAACACTTTAAATAGGGGTGACACTATAATAAACACTTTAACTAGGGGTGACACTATAATAAACACTTTAAATAGGGGTGACACTATAATAAACACTTTAACTAGGGGTGACACTATAATAAACACTTTAAATAGGGTTGACACTATAATAAACACTTCAACTAGGGGTGACACTATAATAACACTTTAAATATGGGTGACACTATAATAAACACTTTAACTAGGGGTGACACTATAATAAACACTTTAAATAGGGGTGACACTATAATAAACACTTTAACTAGGGGTGACACTATAATAAACACTTTAAATAGGGGTGACACTATAATAAACACTTTAACTAGGGTGACACTATAATAAACACTTTAAATAGGGGTGACACTATAATAAACACTTTAACTAGGGGTGACACTATAATAAACACTTTAAATAGGGGTGACACTATAATAAACACTTTAACTAGGGGTGACACTATAATAAACACTTTAAATAGGGGTGACACTATAATAAACACTTTAACTAGGGTGACACTATAATAAACACTTTAAATAGGGGTGACACTATAATAAACACTTTAAATAGGGGTGACACTATAATAAACACTTTAACTAGGGTGACACTATAATAACACTTTAAATAGGGGTGACACTATAATAAACACTTTAAATAGGGTGACACTATAATAAACCTTTAAATAGGGAACAAAACACAAAACACAAAAACACAACACAAAACACAAAAACACAAAAAACCAAAGGACACTAAATAACACTTTAAATAGGGTGACACATAATAAACACTTTAAATAGGGGTACCTATAATAACAAACATTTAAATAGGTGACACAAAAACACTTAAATAGGGGGACACTATATAAACAACACTTAAATAGGGGGGACACTATAATAACAAACACTTAATAGGGGGGCACTATAATAAACAAACACTTTAAATAGGGGGGACACTATAATAAACAAACACTTTAAATAGGGGGGACACTATAATAAACAAACACTTTAAATAGGGGGGACACTATAATAAACAAACACTTTAAATAGGGGGGACACTATAATAAACAAACACTTTAAATAGGGGTGACACTATAATAAACAAACACTTTAAATAGGGGGGACACTATAATAAACAAACACTTTAAATAGGGGTGACACTATAATAAACAAACACTTGTCGTATGCATTTAGTATATATTCGCCAAAAAACAACGGCAAGATAAATATTATTTCCTTAATAAAAAAGACACAATCGAACACTGTTTTAGTGACCTTGTTGATCGATTCGAATAAAACACGCACATGCATGACTAAATGTTTTTAGTCTAAACGTGAGATTTCTTCAAAATGGTTCTTTGGTTTTAAATATATAATAAAATAATTCATTAAGTAGTTATAGTGATGCTTGCTATTATTAGAGTTTTTATGAGTTGTAGTACTTTGAATCTATTTTAAGCTGTATATAATATAAGAATTTAGATGATTTAAAACTGATTGTAATATCTAGTCTTCTGTAACTCAATGTTTGAGTGGCAGCATACATTATGTGTTTATGTTTTATATATGTTTGTATTGTATTGTTTGTATTATATGCTGGTGAGACTGAAATAAACTATATATCGATCTGTAGCAAGATTTGCGTGTTTGGTTGGTGGGGTGGGGTGGGGGCATTAATATTGTACTAGTAAATGATTTTAATTTTCAAATCTGAACAAAAGTTGCTTATATACCGGCATTACAGAGAAACTGTGCACTTGTCTTAGCGGTACACTTTATATCCTTTTAGAAACAAACATTTGGTATCAAACTGTGCGAAATAGTGGGTAAATTAGTGCAATGGGTGAAGGATTGTTTTCTTCACTCATGATAGTAAAATCCCTAATTCTAAAATTTGTAATTTTATGTAACATGGACGTCATATTGTACGATAAAATCTAGATTATTAATCAATTATCGATTTCATAGTTGTATTTATATTAGCTGGTAAATCGTATTTATACAACGTACATGTAGGTACAATGCATTTTGAATCAATTATTCGGACGTTCGAGTGAATATTCGAATATTTGGATATTTGGATATTCGTTGCCATCCCTAATTTTGATTCATACCTTGTGTAGACACAACACACTTTTCTCGTGAAATTAATATTATATATCATAATATACGTACATGTAGAATGTTCCACCTTTTCTATATTTTCATTTGTGTTTGTGACATTAAACTGTATTGTTTTGTCAATAAAGCATTGAATTGGAAAAAAATTGCAACGAAATAGTAACGCTCAGTATAAAAGTACACCGTTTTTTGGTGTCATTAAAGTTTCAACCGATATATATACAGGTTCGACACCCAGGTGGAAAGCATAATACCCGGCACATCTATACCAAACAAGCATGGACATATATAACAGCTTATGCAAAGATAAACTTACAGCGCAGTCCTTGTCAGAGATACCGGGTCGGTACTGTCGTGCGGCCGCCGCCAATTCCTGGATATTTAGCTCACCGTCTCCATTCTTATCTGCCAAGCTCCAGAATGTATCACATTGCTCAGGTGTCAAGGACATCTTCAAAGGTCAATCAAGGTCAAATTCTGCAATCTAAGAAAATTAATGGAAAATAAAACCAAAAATATTTCCAAGACATTCAGATGGGACTTTAAACCGAGGTCTCGTGTCGGTGCTTTACACTGTGCACGTAAAAGAACCAGAGGAGACTCTGGAATGGGTTTCTGTCTGTATCATTGCACTATCCTCCAAAAAATCTAAAATGACTAATCTCTTCAAGAGGCGTCGCTCATACGGATACATAAACGTAAAGCGCAGTATTATTATTATTATTATTATTATTATAGAGCACAACAATTAGTATGGCTTGTGTATGTTAACACATACATAAACTACACTGATGGAAAGGGGCGTAGCTAAATGTTGCAAGGAAATACCCGTACAAAAAGGCATTACAGATTATAAAACTAAACACTCTGGAATTGGCCTCTGTATGTATCATTGCACTATCCTCCAAAAATCTCAAATGACTAATCTCTTCAGGAGGCGTCGCTCCTATGGTAAACCGGTAACGACGATAAATAAACGTAATACATATAAAACAAGAACCTGAAGGCTAAAAGAAAATGATCATGTACATACAATGTATAAATCCTATGTTTACTGTATGTTTCAAATATTCCAAATACCACCCGTTGCAATGTTAAGCCTAAATCTCAACTGTCTAGTAATGTTGTCATTTAGGATCAAACATTTTTCAACGATGACGTAGATCACTAAGCCGAGTTTTAGATCGACAATACAATAACGTCGTGTTGTCCTTGCAATTAAACTAACTCAGCCTATTTTGTGTATGGGATATAAGCCGAAAAGGATCCAGTATGTAAAATAGTGGACTGTGTGAGGCGCGCTCGTATCACCGAAGAAAGTACAAATATGTTACATATTGGATCAGTTTGAGGCTTATATCTTATTTAAAACACATACTTATATACATAACAAGATATTACTAATTGAAATTGTTAATTTCGTGCATGTACGCGCAGGATTCAATATAATAGGACTGTTAGCCATTAACAGAGAAGAAGAAGATAATACTCTAGCATTTTATGTAAATGTAGATATTGTTTAACTTTAGAATTTCACTTTGTTTTAGAATGTCAGCTATATACCGATTTAAGAAAAACACATATTAAGAAATACTTTTGGAGAAATCCAAATGTTCCTAAATTTATTGAATTAATGACCTCAAAAAATGTTATAATAATTAAAGATCTGGCTATGTATATATACAAATCATTTCAAGTCAGAAACAACCTGTTCTATGACTAGTGTTCATATCTCATTATACGTTATACGCTAGCCAATCGTAAACGTTTTGTATTTGCACGTGCTTTTATTCGCACATTTGCTCTATATAATTATATTACATATTTACACAAGGCACCCAGTGCCAATGTTCACGTTTGAAAGTATGTAATGTGTATATAATGTGTACCCATGGGCATATTGCCCATTGTATTTCGAAATAAACTCTTGAAACTCTTTGATCAGCAGTCCAATATTGATATAATATATATTGAGGGCCTCATGGTAGATTAACTTTTGTTAAATGAGTACTCTCGTTAAATAAAGTCTTTATTATTATTATTATTATTATATTAATAATAATGGACTACAAGTAGGCCTACACAGATATGACGATATAGTGCTTGTACATCGTGTTTATTATTTAATTCCCTGATGTAGGATAAAAAGTATGTGATATTCGAAACGTTGGTGAATTAAAAACCGAATATTATAAGCTAGAATTGGCGGCAATTTCTGTATAGTCATTATTCCACGTAACCTTAAAGCGACACAACATCAGTTGTGTAGGAAGCAAATGTATATAGAATGTAATTTCCTATTATATGGTATAATTGTTTTCCAAATATTTGCCTCAAAATCTACATATTTCAGCAAATAAACAAACGTCGTATACGCGGTTTGTTGACATAACAAAATAATGTAAAATAGGTAGACATTCATGCTTAATACAACTCGTGTATCCTGAATAACACGATTTATGCTACATATTTACCGTTATATCTCACATGTGTGCCTATGCATATTTATTTGTAGACTAATCTTAGTCAGAGTATCTCTATATGACAGTAGCACGCGTTTAGTATTGAATCCAATGACAAACAAACGTCAATTCAGGAGCGTGGATGAACGTTATATGAAAATCTACTTTCACTTTTGAAAGTTTGTAAACCACAAAAACACTGTTTATTGATTCATTGTTAGTGTTAAACATTATACGTAAAAAATGCATTTTAATTGCTTTTTGCGATATAATGTCGCTTTAATATACTTATAAAACAAGTTTTAAAAATGTACCTGTGTCCGCTAAGTACTATTCCCAATACTGAAGGCTATTAACTGACATGTTCAGGCTGCACACATACCTTTATAGGATAAAATGTTGACATGATTCATGCCGTCTCGCGCAAGAAATGTCCATAAAATTGGCGGGAATCATTCATCATTGATACTTAAGGGCGTATCTAGCTGTATTGTGTAACTAGAATTGACGAGATTTGTTAATTAGAACTCTTAAATCATTCAATTTGTGTCATTTCAGGTAATACCTGGCGGGTAACTTTCCATCGCTATTGTTGTTATTTATTTATTTTCCATAAAGTGAAATCTCTTGTGATGAACTAAGTAGTTGGTATCAAAGAGGTTTGCAGATCAAAATCTACTCTAACGCAAGGCATTTAAATTCCACATGTCCCTCCTCGCTCACTCGCCCCCCCCCCCTATCTCTCTCTCTCTCTCTCTCTCTCTCTCTCTCTCTCTCTCTCTCTTGGCGATGGATTCCACCAGGAATGAGGTCTCGAGAGTGATTAATATAAGTTGTACGAACTTGTTTCGCAATCGAGCTGCAATAAATTTGTATATACTAAAAAAAATAAACGACTGGTGCCAGGTAGCATGGGTTCCAGTCTGTCGTTTTTCACTAATTTACTTCTGATGAAATAACATTATCAAAAACTCAATACGGATCAATTAATGGTCTCGGTGTTCAAATATATTTGTATGACTGACCAGGCAAAATATATCAACGCCTGTTCCCAGGTTAGGTGGTGCCAGGCACCAAACATGTAGAAGTGAAGTTAACACGCATGTACAGAATCACTAGTAAACAAATTAAAATTAAAATTTTAGTTTTAGTTTATACAAATTTATTTCAGCTCGATTCCTACCACATTATATTAATCGCTCTGTAGACTTCATTCCTGATTGTCATTAGATCTTCAGCATTTTACTTAAACAAATTGGAATAAAATATTACATGTGTGTTTTACGTTTATTTATCGTCGCTACCGGTTGCCCATGTGAGCGACGCCTCCTGAAGAGATTAGTCATTTTAGTTTTTGGAGGATAGTGCAATGATCCAGACAGAGACCCATTCCAGAGTCTCCTCTGGTTCATTTACTTGCATGATGTAAAGCACCGACACGAGACCTCGGTTTAAAGTCCCATCTGAAAGACTGTTAATTTTATTAGGGTCAGACGGGGGATCGAATCTGCGATCCCTGGATTACCAGTCCAGCGTGTTACCATTGGACTACAGATCCGTATGTAAAAAAGGTTACATGTATTAAACATGCGCATATAAGTGTCGGTTGCTGAAACTAATGTGTGTCCAGCCCCAGCTGCATGTTCCTATGTTCTTATTCCCTAGTTCTACTTAAATGTATACTAGAGGACATAGAAAACGCACAGCTACATTATATACTAGAGGACATAGAAAACGCACACCTACGTTATATACTAGAGGACATAGAAAACGCTCACCTACATTATATACTAGAGGACATAGAAAACGCACACCTACAGTATATACTAGAGGACATAGAAAACGCACACCTACATTATATACTAGAGGATATAGAAAACGCACACCTACATTATATACTAGAGGACATAGAAAACGCACATCTATAATATACTAGAGGACATAGAAAACGTACACCTATCATTATATACTAGAGGACATAGAAAACGCACACCTACATTATATACTAGAGGACATAGAAACGCACACCTACATTATATACTAGAGGACATAGAAAACGCACACCTACATTATATACTAGAGGACATAGAAAACACCTACATTATATACTAGAGGACATAGAAAACGCTCACCTACATTATATACTAGAGGACATAGAAAACGCACACCTACATTATATACTAGAGGACATAGAAAACGCTCACCTATATTATATACTAGAGGACATAGAACATGCTCACCTACATTATATACTAGAGGACATAGAAAACGCACACCTACAGTATATACTAGAGGACATAGAAAATGCACACATACATTATATACTAGAGGACATAGAAAACACACACCTACATTATATACTAGAGGACATAGAAAACGCACACCTACATTATATACTAGAGGACATAGAAAATACACACCTACATTATATACTAGAGGACATAGAAAACGCACACCTACATTATATACTAGAGGACATAGATAACTCACACCTACATTATATACTAGAGGACATAGAAAACACATAAATTATATGATTATTATTACATGAAAACGAAATACGAAAGATTCCATCAAAGATACACCACATCTTTACTACAAAACACAAACTGAACAATTACAAACATTCCAAAATGTTTAAAACTATATATTTATATAGTTATTGTTTTTCATGTAAGAACACACTTATTCGAAGTGTGTGCGTTTTCTATGTCCTCTAGTATTATGTCGGTGAATTTCATTGTGAACTAGTTATAATTGCGTTTACACATCGTCGCTACCACTTGCTCACGCCCCACTGGAGTGAGGAGTCAGTTTAGGTTGTGTTGGATAGTGCAAGATACAGACCCATCCCAGAGGTTCTGGTTCTCTTACGTGCCCAATGTAAATCACCGACACCGCACCTCGGTTTCATAGGCGGCTCCAGGGGGGCGGACCCGGCGTACTTTTTTGGTAAGTACTTTTTGTGTTTTCTATGACAAATTACACCCTCAATGGGTCCATACAATATAGCATCCAACTGTGCACCCGAAGCCGTCAGAGTGCACCCGAAGCCGTCATTTCATACCTAAACTTCAAAAACAATTCCAGGGGAGGCCCCCCGGGCCGCACCAACAGGAGGGGGATACCCCCTCCCGTATCCTCCCCCCAAATTCACCCCCTAACCCGAAATCCTGGAACCGCCCCTGGGTTTAGAGTATAAAGTTTCACCCGAACGATTATGATTAACACTATCCTCCAAAAATCTAAAATGACTAATCTCTTCAGGAGGCGTCGCTCATATGGGCAACCTGTAGCGACGATAAATAAACGTAAAACACACACACAGTTTGTATGATCTCCCGTCAGACCCTAATAAAATTAACAGTCTTTCAGATGGGACTCTAAGTCGAGGTCTCGTGTCTGTGCTTTACACCGTGCACATTAAAGAACCAGAGGAGACTCTGGTATGGGTCTCTGTCTATCATTTGCACTATCCTCCAAACTCTAAAATGACTAATCTCTTCAGGAGGCGTCGCTCATATGGGCAACCGGTAGCGACGATAACTAAACGTAAATGATTAGTCAATGTGGTCGTGGATGGGGAGGTGGAACACATGACCCCTTGAATACGCATCCACCAGATTACCATTAAACGATATTTTTGGGAAGGGATACGTTTATTGATCGTCGCCCCTGGTTAATCGGGGTGGCGCCTCGAGAAATAGGTTAGTCTTTTTATTTATGGGAGGACAGTGATACAGAAGACACACCAATTCCAGAAGCATCACTGAATATAACACAGTATAGTTATTCGGGATATAACTTTAGAAAAGTTCGTGTTCCGTTGTATCTGCTCTTCACGGTAAAGGCGATTTGTTGTATATAGTGCAATATGCGTTTTTTAACAATTTTAAAACAATGCTTTTATTGTAGAGTTTGTTGATATTTGAACACAGTGAAGCCCGGATCATAAATTTATTACAATTGAAAATCGCCTCGTACAACGACTAGGGGTATTACGGCGTAAGGCGAGGCCAATGGTCGAGTTGGCCATGGTACGGGTTGGCCGTGTACATGTATATATGTCAGAGATGCATGGGGCGTATCTATGCAATCGGTTGTCTATAATCAATATTTATCGTAAAACTATGTGTGTTTTACGTTTATTTATCGTCGCTACCGGTTGCCCATATGAGCGACGCCTCCTGAAGAGATTAGTTATTTTAGATTTTTGGAGGATAGTGCAATGATACAGACAGAGACCCATTCCAGAGTCTCCTCTGGTTCTTTTATGTGCACGGTGTAAGCACCGACACGAGACCTCGGTTTAACGTCCCATCTGAAAGACTGTTAATTTTATTAGGGTCAGACGGGGGATCGAACCTGCGATCCCTGGATTACCAGTCCAGTGTGTTACCACTGAACTACAGATCCGCTTGATATCGTAAAACTAGGTTATATCAGGCGATTTAAAGGAGTTTGTCAGAATATAGGGGTGATGGCTGTGACGTCACATATTGTTTATCGGTTTAATGTTGCGTCATCTTAGAGGACAGAAAGCCCATGGAATACATAAATAACTCCATCATGGGGGGGGGGGTGAATCAAATACACGTGTGTGCTGAGTAATATTAGCTAATGAAGCTGCGTGCAATTACCCAGCGGCATTGTGTCATCAACCGCTAAGTTACTGCATTGTTTTATCAGATGCTAGGTGACTGCATTCTTAATGTTCTGTCATGCAGATGAATGTAGTGTCCGGTATGTTGGCGGTTTTCTCGTTAAGTGTACATGTAAGGATCGGCGAGACGACCCTAAATCACTTGCTCGCCTAGGTGGTTCGCCAGCGGCGAGAGTAAATAAGCTCACACATCAGCATCGTAAATCACTGAATTGAAAACGCTTCATATATAAAGGGGACGACATATAGGGACATTTAATTTACAGAGGCGTCGCACCTGGGGCCTCAGGCCACGGCACAAATATCCATATAAGTAGACCTACTCAGTGTTGCAACATTAAAAGTTGTTATCACTCAAAGTGGTTAGTGGTTCGCCCTAATGTGTATGGGTGTTCAACTTCAGTACTACAAACGTGTACTTGTAAATTTTCCTATTCGCTCATACACACATTAAGCTGGTGCGCCAGGAGCCACTGCCGATGCCTCGTGTCGTTGCATTACACTGTACACAGGCCCATAGCCACACTGAGGAACTGCCTCGGTTAAAATTTCCAAAGCCAAAACAAATGAAAAATTAAATCAATAAAATGCAAAAAATATCCCTTTGCTGTATAAAATGCTAGAGAGCTGAATAGTCAGTACATAAGTATACGTCTAAACTCTAAAATCAGAAAAAGCAGGCAATCGCTTCTATGCCCCAATCATTTTATGGGGAAACATGGCCCCGGGCCCCCTAGATTGCCTCGGTTGAAATTTGCCTCTGGCTACACACGTAACCCCCCCCCAGAGGAAGGAGACTCTGGCTGTGTCATTGCACTATCCTTCAAAGTCTACAATAACTAAATACCTTCATGAGGCGTCGCTAATATGGGCAACCGATAGTGACGATAAATAAACGTAAAAACGCACGCATACACGCAAATAAAACCATTGACTTTGACACAGTCATACTTAACATGTGCCCTGCATATTCATAATACAGTCTACATCCGCTATGTCGAATTCCGTCGGACCAAACAAAATACTTCGACATAATCAAAGTTTGACTTAACGAAATTCGAAGTGTCTTTGATCGGGACTTCGAGAGACTTTTAACTTTCTCATATTTAGGGAGAATGTGTGTTACTTTTAACTTTCTCATAATCAGGGAGAATGTTTGTTACTTTTAACTTTCTCATATTTAGGGAGAATGTGTGTTACTTTTAACTTTCTCATATTCAGGGAGAATGTTTGTTACTTTTAACTTTCTCATATTCAGGGAGAATGTTTGTTACTTTTAACTTTCTCATATTCAGGGAGAATGTTTGTTACTTTTAACTTTCTCATATTTAGGGAGAATCTTTGTTACTTTTAACTTTCTCATATTCAGGGAGAATGTTTGTTACTTTTAACTTTCTCATATTTAGGGAGAATCTTTGTTACTTTTAACTTTCTCATATTTAGGGAGAATGTTTGTTACTTTTAACTTTCTCATATTTAGGGAGAATCTTTGTTACTTTTAACTTTCTCATATTCAGGGAGAATCTTTGTTACTTTCAACTTTCTCATATTTAGGGAGAATCTTTGTTATTTTTAACTTTCCCATATTCAGGGAGAATCTTTGTTACTTTCAACTTTCTCATATTCAGGGAGAATGTTTGTTACTTTTAACTTTCTCATATTTAGGGAGAATGTTTGTTACTTTTAACTTAATACTATTTAGGGAGAATGTTTGTTACTTTTAACTTTCTCATATTTAGGGAGAATGTTTGTTACTTTTAACTTTCTCATATTCAGGGAGACTGTTTGTTACTTTTAACTTAATACTATTCAGGGAGAATGTTTGTTACTTTTAACAAATATAGAAAATAATGTGCCATGATTATTTTGTCTGGTATATCTAATAAAAGTAATTAATTGTACTGTAATAGTTTTGTTTATTTGCTTGTTTATGTTATGTAATATTGGCGGAGGAAAATACTATCTTTCGATCGGGCCAATTTATTGAGCCATGAATTTATCGTATGCAATATTAATTCCAAACAGGCGTTTCATAAATGACCACCGCCACGCTCTTTATTATACGCGAGGAATAGTAAATATTCTAGACTGAACACGAGGTTATAATATGTAGTTATTAATAGTTAGAGTGATAGACATAACAATTGTTCACTTCTGGATAGAAGCAACAAACTTACCATGGTAATAGGTAAATACCAGAAGATTATTTTAAGATCGAGACCCACTTCCAAAAATCAAGATGGCGGCCAAAATTCAAAATAGCGGTCAAAATGGCCACCAAAACAAAATAATTGTACGATTTAAATGCCCTGTATGATTTTCAAAGGGGAAAAAAGTGAATTTAAAGCTACAATAATGAAACATTTTATCAGATGAACACTATTGAATGACAGAAATAACATTTCCATTTTATTGCAGCAATGAAATGACAGTTGAAATCCACTGGAAGTACAATTTAGGATGCAATTTTTGTCAATAATTCTATAATGTTCAGTCAAGAGACATAATGTACCCCCAACGGAAGCATTGTTTCAGATGTTGAAAGTACCATCCGTTGAATTAACACATTGCATGCTGTTGTGGTGATTCTGTGTTCCAATGCACACCGATGGAGTTCAGATTATGTACAGCCTTTTTCAACTTTACATCCACATTTCAACTGTTCATAGCATGATTCTGATGCTTGTGGAAGATGTGTCCATAGTGGTCCCCATGGTGATGTTTCATCTGCTTCTTTTATCCAGCCTCATTCGCTTTGCGAAGGCAACTCTGGGTATGGAACAGCCTGATAAGCTACACGATGTGTATGTTGGAGAAGTGCAGTTGATGTTGGAGGAATCGGATCAATAGAGCGTCTTTTCCTTGTCAAGAGATCTTTCGCTACATAGCGCTCTAACACTGACATTATTTGGGCAATGTCATTTCAGAGGGCATGTTTCCTAGACGCATAAAGGCTTGTGCGGCATTGTTGTAGGTTGCCAATGTCGACCATGCTTTTCTCTTACCCTAACCACCAAAGGAGGATATCTGATCACACCCATTAAATGCATATATCTGGTCCCAGATTTAATACCAGTTCATGGATAGGAATGTATCTCAAGGACTGTCCGCTTCCAAATGCTACCCATAGCTCTTCTATTTGCAAGTGTGCATATTTCAGCAATTACAACATCTGTGTCTACCATGCGTATTATCAGTGTCTTATTCCTTGCTTCCCAACATGTGAGACATGTACAAGAAATCGTGTGTCGGCTGCCTCGTGTGAACTTGGAGTAATATGCCTTGTGTTTTCAGTTGCAACTATTTCACAACCTGTGGTTGAAATGACACCTTTCCCATCAACACGCTGCAGTTTGGAGCATTCATCGGCCAAATATTGAAATAACTTATTATCATCATGAATGAGGAAGGATCCCAATTACCCGGAATTTTTGTATCTGCCTTCACTCGCCGTCTTGTTCCAGCCCCGCGTTTTCTTCTTGTGGCTGACTTCAAGCTGCTTGGAATATACACATCCCACACGAGATCAAGGCGTGTTACAGATTGTAGTTGGCGCTCTATATGAGGCATACATACGTTATCAAAATACTCCAATTACAGCTGATTAATTACAGCTGCTCCATCAAGCAAGAGTGCATCTACTTCAGGCATTTCACTATGTGAAGCACAGTGTTGTTCAAGACAGTCCATGAGCTCTGACTTCTTACTAAAACGCAGTTCTCTAAAGTGAGACAGTGCCATGGGGATATGTACTATTTTCATGAGAGAACAACTCGTCATCTTTTCTAATTTGGCATTAAACGTACCACTGAGAAAATAAGGAGCAAGTTCTCTTGGAATAATAAGGAGTAAATCTGCTGCTTCTCCATAGTTTTCTCTTTTACTGGAGGTCTACTGAACAATGTAAATCTATTTTGCTTGATTGGAGCAGTGATTGGCTTTTCTCTTGTCTCAATAGTTCATGTATGAATGTGTCATACTGAGTGTTTCTATATTCTTAAAAGCTTCGCCGACTTTCTTGTCCACTATGGCATGCGTGTCCATAACAAGGAGCTCTTCATAAAACTATCCATGTCCTGTATTACTGAGCACAACTCATTAACATGTTGCTTAAAGTTACTCTGAGTACTCTTTGTTTGTTCAGGATGGTTTAGGCTTGTGTTCTTCTTGCCCTTATTGTTGTCTCTTGAGAATCTTCAAATTCTTGGATAACCCGAGCAGCATCAGGACCACACAGCATTCAGCGGAGTTATGTGGGATCAGTCTAATTGCTCCATCATCACCCTCCAGTTGTTGTTTTTTGTACATGAGCTTGATCGAGTGGTATGGCCGGACAGTGATGACTTGATTTGCGGATCACAAAATGGCCGTTTTCAAATTCACGTGCAATTTCAGGGAGGCTTGTTGTGGTTATTCATCGGGCATCATTTGTGTGATCTAACGCAACCATGGAACCAATGCCCTGAGTACATCAATATACATATTAAAATTCCCTTCTCAAATATCTAATGAATATGAGTATTAATTGCTCAAACTTCAATATCAATGACCAAAACTGAAATTGTGGACTATCATCCTGTATCTGTTGACACCAACGTTCGAAAGACATCGCAGGACCTTCCTTCTGATGCATTGATACTATGCTCAATGTATGCAATATACTGCTTACATCTCAGAATGAAAAGGGAACGTGCTGTGACTTGGTGAGCGTGCCTTGTACATGCTATATTTGTGATCACGGTATACTATTAATAACTTGACATTAAGGTACATTTCAGTGGCGGTTCCAGGTTTTCATGTTAAGAGGGGTGGCAATGTAACCAGGAGGCCAAGTTCCAGTTAAAGATGTTACATTTGAAACTGTATGGGGCAATCCAACATTCAGTGATTGTCTGTAATATTTTCCTGAAACAAAACAGTTTGCCACAATTTAGGGCTGGCACCTATTGAATTTCAACTGCCACTGGATCCACCACTGTGATTTAATGTTTTATGCCAGTGTGATTGTATACTATTAACAGAAATAATTATATTTTATTATTCTTTCACAAAACAAATTCAATACAATATATATGTTAAAATAAATTGATATGAACAGGATTTTCTTACCTGCAGCAGCCATATTGGAATACGGCGGCCATCTTGAATTTCAGACATGGGTCTCGATCTTAAAATAATCTTCTGGTATTCATCTATTGTCATGGTAAGTTTGTTGCTTCTATCCAGAAGTAAACAATTCTTATGGAAAACTGGAGTTATCACTCTGACTATACTAATTACTTTGAAATGCCCCCAGTGTGACGTTGTTTGGTCAGCGTCGCTTGGATTGTAGCGCGAGAAGGTGGCATAGATACACTAGAGGCAACGGGGAAATGGAAACAAGGTTGAATTAGGATGTCAAAAGTCACCAGATCAAAAAAAAAGAAAAACAGCCTTGGAGATAATGGTCGTATGACCGTATTTCATTGTAAATGAGTAAAAATAAATGAAACACCAGTACTGTAGCCAGAGACACATTTCAACCAAGGCAATCTGGGGGGGGGGGGGTCCGGGGGGCATGTTCCCCCTTAATAGTGTTGGGGGTATAAAAGCGATTTCCTACGTTTTCTGATTTAATGAGTTTAGACGTATAAAAATGTACTGACACTTCAGCGCTCTAAGGGAAATCCAGGGATCGCAGGTTCGATCCCCCGTCTGACCCTGATAAAATTAACAGTCTTTCAGATGGGATGTTAAACCGAGGTCTCGTGTCGGTGCTTTACACTGTGCACGTAAAAGAACCAGAGGAGATTCTGGAATGGGTCTCTGTCTGTTTCATGCACTATCCTCCAAAATCTAAAATGACTAAACTCTTCAGGAGGCGTCGCTCATATGGGCAACCGGTAGCGACGATAAATAAACGTAAAAAACACAAACACAGCTCTCTAAGCAGTCAACATTTTATACAGCAAAGGGATATTGTTTGCATTTTATTTATTTAATTTTTCCTTATTATTTTCCTTTGGTGGACATTTTAACCGAGGAAGCTGCCACGGTATGCCTCAGTGTGGCTACGGATCTGAACACTTAAACATATTTGAGGTTCATAGATTAGGAATACCACAGGAACTTGAAACAGTATCCATAAGCCACCGAAGGTCTTGTACCTCTATCCTAGGACACCCTCCTCTATTAAAATATTAGACCTTATGGTGGCTTATGGATAAAATTTCAAGTTCCTGTGGACATACTTTAGTTGAGAAGTTATTCTGAAGGCAGCTGGATAGCTTCCTCAAATGGATGAATTTCATACCATAACTGGGATTCGAAGCTTCACAAGTGATTACAAGTAAAGGATCTTAACCAGTTGACCCCAGACCTCATCTGTCCGAACACACTAGCCCATGAACAGTCGTGTATATATTGTCCTATGTCCGTCCTATTTTTCTTTACATTGATATTAATAAATCATTTGATTTTTATATTCCAATAACTATGTAAGCTACTTCTAAAGAATCATAGAAAAAGTCTGCTCATTCTGTTACATATTGTTATATAAGGAGATGGTCGTCACTAATGTTGGTAAAACAGTTTCACTCATATAATATTCGCTACAATTGATATGTTGTCCATGTCTTGTGCAGTTTGTGTATATGTATGTTATTTGAAAGCAATAAAATATGTTTAAACTAAACTATGTCGGTCAGAAATATCTTTAACCCATTTGATTCTGGATACCGTTCAAACAGTATTTGCAAAGAAATAGAACCAGATCAGCCGCCACGGAACGTGCTGTCTGATCAGGCTCTATGCTGTTTGCTATTCAGATGATCTTGCTAAGACACTTGGCTATGTAGCAAACAACATAGATCCTGATCAGCATGCAACGTTACGCTGCGGCTGATCTGGATCTATGTTGCTTGCAAAAAGCCTTTAAATGTATCCATAATGAAATAGGTAAATAACAAGCCCTTTTGAGTGTTGAACAAGGCCTCATTTCTAGGTCAGACTTATTATGAGAAATGAGCAAGCAAGCGATTGCGTCCTTAATTCGTGTTATTTAATAACCTTCAAGAATATATGGTTAAAATATACAATGCGGCCATTAAATACAAGGACGGTTTTATAATGTTCCAGCGAATCTTACTGGACAACAGATTGTATGACAGATAGATCTGTAGTCCAGTGGTAACATGCTCGACTGGTAATCCAGGGATCGCAGGTTCGATCCCCTGTCTGACCCTAATAAAATTAACAGTCTTTCAGTTGGGACTTTAAACCAAGGTCTCGTGTCGGTGCTTTACATCATGCACGTAAAAGAACCAGAGGAGATACTGGAATGGGTCTCTGTCTGTATCATTGCACTATCCTCCAAAAATCGAAAATGACTAATCTCTTCAGGAGGCGTCGCTCATATGGGCAACCGGTAGCGACGATAAATAAACGTAAAACATACACAGTTTGTATGATTTGTTTGGGTTTTATGCCTGCATCATACCTATTTTGGGCCATATCGCTGGCGGGCAGATTACCTAACAACACCTTTCCTTGGTAGGGTCCAGCGGGTTAACCAGTACTTGGATGCACCAACCTCCATAAGAAACTGCCAACTTGTTCATATAAATGAGACACGGTCTGAGCGTGACTCGAACCCGTGCCCATCAGTGATGATAGGTTACAGTGGTATACAAGTCAGTGATCTTAACCACTCAACCATGGAGGCGGACCAAACGTTTGTATTAAAATTGAATTATTGTTTTTAAAAAGTTAGTGAGAAGTGTGGCCCCAAGGGGCGAAGTCAGTGTCTCTAGAGCGACTGTCCGATTAGCACAGTGGTTAGCGCGCTCGCTTCTCACCAATACAGCCCGAGTTCGATCCTCGGACCGGGATGTATGTGAGATGGTACGGTGGTCGCCAGATCGGACAGGTGGGATTTCTCCGGGTACTCCGGTTTCCTCCCACACCCATGACCACATATACGCTTTCATCCGCGCAAACGAGAGTGATTAATATAAGTTGTTAGAATTTGCTTCGCAATCATTGTAAAATAAATAAAGTTTAAACTTTTTTGAGCGACTATTTCGTTCAAATCGCCCTCTATAGTGAGACATGTTGTGCTGATGTCTATGTCGAAGATTACACGCCAGAGGGAGCCCCCACCACCCATAGAGTCTCTGCTCTACATAGTCTACCCTGGTCAAGACTAGAAGGTTTGAATCCGACAATACCACAGGCACAAATTGTTTTTTGCCCTATGGTCATATGTTTAAACATTACTTACTATATGACCATAGGGGGAAAAAATAATTGTGTCTTGTGTTAAACATTACTTACTATATGACCATAGGGCAAAAAAAAGTGTGTCTTGTGTTAAACATTACTTACTATATGACCATAGGGCAAAAAAAATAATGTGTGTCTTGTGAAAATTAGTGTTTGTTTATTATAGTGTCATTTAAAGGGCCAGCCATTTCTGACTTATGAGACACCTCTTTTTTATGAACATCATTACTTCCCGAATCCTATACTTGTATGCCAGGCGATAGGCTGGTAGGCAATCGGTAACCATTATTTAACTAGCTGGCGGCCCACCAACCGGCCATATCAGAACAAACTCCTGATGAGATTCGAACCTTCGACCTCCGGCTCTGTGGGCAGATGCCTTAACCACTAGGCCACGGAGACGGTATCTAGGCTGGCATAATTCTTGTGCCTGTAGACTATACTAAATGTGCTGAACACAATGACAGTCATATAAGAAACGCAAAGTTTAATTTACTGGTATATAAATATATTAACGTTTGATAAATATCACAGAGTAATTATTGTTATAAGATTATAGATATGCATGTAGAATGTAAGTGTTTTACAAAAACATGGAAATTGCACTAGATAACAATTGTTGAATAAATACACAACATTGCACACATTACAAACTATAAAAGTTCAATATATTGCAATAGAAAAACATGTCACACTCGACCCAGATTCGAACCATGGACCATTAGATTTTATTTTACACCATCAACCGAGATTCGAACCATGGACCGTTAGATTTTATTTACACCATCGACCGAGATTTGAACCATGGACCTTTAGATTTTATTTTACACCATCGACCGAGATTCGAACCATGGACCTTTAGATTTTATTTTACACCATAAACCGAGATTCAAACCATGGACCTTTAGATTTTATTTTACACCATCGACCGAGATTCGAACCATGGACCATTAGAATTTATTTTACACTATCGACCGAGATTCGAACCATGGACCGTTAGATTTTATTTTAATGCAATTGTTGATAGACGATGCCTGATCCCCTTAAAAAAAAATGGTAATACACATTGGGTCAAGTGGTGAGCTAAATATATTTCCCAGCATAAAATCAACGTTTAAATTTCATGGCAGAGTTTCGCCATTCCAAATTGTCCATTTTGAATATTTGATTATTGCGAAAAACAAAAATAGAAATCATTAGACGAAATATATTTCCCAGCATAAAATCAAAAGAAATTTTTTTTTTCGCGTATGATCAAAGTACCGGTATATTCACTCATAAACATTGATCACTATCATTATCACTCGTTCCCGCTCGTGATAATTGTCACTCGGTGATTTGTACTTCTATCATACTCCGAAACAACTGAGTTTCCAATAGCTGAGTTTCCAATAGCTGTTTGTTCGGGTTTTACTCCTTCATCAGCACCATTTTGGGATATATCGCCGGCGGGCAGTATATCCACTCGGTGATTTGTACTTCTATCATACACAGAAACAACTGAGCTTCCAATAGCTGGAGTAGTTTGTTTGTTCGGGTTTTTACGCCTTCATCAGCACCATTTTGGGATATATCGCCGGCAGGCAGTATATCCACTCGGTGATTTGTACTTCTATCATACTCCGAAACAACTGAGTTTCCAATAGCTGCAGTAGTTTGTTTGTTCGGGTTTTACGCCTTCATCATAACCATTATGGGATATATCGCCGGCGGGCAGTATATCCACTCGGTGATTTGTACTTCTATCATACACAGAAACAACTGAGTTTCCAATAGCTGGAGTAGTTTGTTTGTTCGGGTTTTTACTCCTTCATCAGCACCATTTTGGGATATATCGCCGGCGGGCAGTATATCCACTCGGTGATTTGTACTTCTATCATACACAGAAACAACTGAGTTTCCAATAGCTGGAGTAGTTTGTTTGTTCGGGTTTTACGCCTTCATCAGCACCATTATGGGATATATCGCCGGCGGGCAGTATATCCACTCGGTGATTTGTACTTCTATCATACACAGAAACAACTGAGTTTCCAATAGCTGGAGTAGTTTGTTTGTTCGGGTTTTTACTCCTTCATCAGCACCATTTTGGGATATATCGCCGGCGGGCAGTATATCCACTCGGTGATTTGTACTTCTATCATACACAGAAACAACTGAGTTTCCAATAGCTGGAGTAGTTTGTTTGTTCGGGTTTTACGCCTTCATCAGCACCATTGTTGATAGACGATGCCTGCGGGCGTCATTGACTATAACATCATCAACATGCAAGTTTGTTGTTACCAAGCATGAATACATTGCAGGGTTCATTCTAGGTCAGAATTTTTGGGAGAAGTGAGAAAGCGCGTGATCGCTTCCTTAAATGGTGTTCTTTAATATACTTTTGAACTTACAACATTTGAATAGAAGGAGTGCTTTATAATGGACCAGTGTATCTTACTAGACAAAATTTTGTTTTAAAATCATAAAAACCCAAAAATAATTGGATTTTTTTTTAGGGAGAAGTGGGGCCCATGGGGGAAACAATTTCGCCCACATCGCCCTCTAGAATGATCCCTGCATTGTTACTAGCTCGCATTGTTAATTTACAAGTTATAAGGATTATTCTCTCAACCAATCAGAATCGTTCCAGGTTGTATTACACGTGTGTACATATAAGCAAATATGTGATGATCAGTTTATGATATTGATCAACAATACACCTAGATCTTCTCCTCCAGGAGGCCCCTAACACTCTGCGGTAATATAGTCTTGGCGCCAGGGCGCGGTTTCTCCGTAACCCTAAACACAAACCCTTCTGACCCCTCTAGGATAGCTCTCTCATGATTCCAGCTAAATAGGGCCCCATCTGTTGTCTCTAAGAAGGGATTCACTTCAATCACCCACATCTTGGCCCCTGTAAGTATAACATGAAACAATTATCTCTCAATACAAGCTAAGAGTATCAATATAGTAACAATGCTTGAGTATTAAATAACATTTCCTATACAATTTTGTTAGCTTATACAAATTTAGCTTAGCTCGATTGCGAAACAAGTTCTTACAACTTACACCTGTTTGGAATCCATTGCCATAAGGGAGAGTCGTCATACCCCAAGATAGGGAGGGACACCCGAGGTAGATCAGGGAGACACCTAAAAATTCTCCCTCCATCTCTGTGGTCTGTGAACGTTTGGAAAGCTGAGAATATTTCGAAATCTGGGAACATTTGGACAACTGGAAACATTTGGAAAGCTGGGAACATTTGGAAAGCTGGAAACATTTGGAAAGCTGGGAACATTTGGAAAGCTGGTAACATTTGTAAAGCTGGAAACATTTGGAAAGCTGGTAACATTTGGAAAGCTGGCAACATTTGGAAAGCTGGAAACATTTGGAACATTTGGAAAGCTGGAAACATTTGGAAAATATGTGAACATTTAGGATATAAATTACAATTAACAAACACTATTTATTTTACCTTCATCACAGATAGCAAAATCAACAATGGAATTCTTCGGGAATTTTGAATCCTTCAGCTTGTGTTTTATCGATTCGTCATAGTAACTTTTCACCATGTTTCCGTATCTGTCCTTGTCTGCAACCACTCTCTCCGAGAATATAGTGTAATTATACTGAGACAATGCAACCAGGTCATAATTCCACACAAATCCACGAAACTCCATATCCACATCGATATCCACGAATTTTCTGATAACGAAACTTTCGTGGTAATTGTCTTTCTGATTGACTGCCGCCAACAGCAGATCCTGGTAAATTCGCTCACTTCGCAGAAACATGTCAACGACATCCTCTGCAGTTTTCACTCTCAGTGCTGTGAACGCCGCTTTCAGAAGACAGGTAATTTGGACATTTTCTGACCGTTTATCTACAGCGTATGTCTCCAGTTCTCTTCTGTAAAGTTGTTTGAACTGGTTTTGTACAAGGGGCGCATCCTTAGCGCTTCTACTCGAGGTTTTTACAAATGCATACCCTTCCTTTGTGAATGTGTTCATTGACTTCTGTAGGCGTGTCAACATTTCATCAAGACACGATTTTTCACTGTCTGATATTTTATCATGCCAGTCTGTGTTACAAATATCATCACTTCCCTTGTTCAGATACAATCTGTAATATACACATACAATCTGTAATATACACATACAATCTGTAATATACACATACAATCTGTAATATACACATACAATCTGTAATACACACTTACAATCTGTAATATACACATACAATCTGTAATACACACATACAATCTGTAATATACACATACAATCTGTAATATACACATACAATCTGTAATACACACATACAATCTGTAATATACATATACAATCTGTAATATACAAATACAATCTGTAATATACACATATAATCTGTAATATACATATACAATCTGTAATATACACTTACAATCTGTAATATACACTTACAATCTGTAATATACATATACAATCTGTAATATATACACATACAATCTGTAATACACACATACAATCTGTAATATATACACATACAATCTGTAATACACACATACAATCTGTAATATACACATACAATCTGTAATACACACATATAATCTGTAATACACACATACAATCTGTAATACACACATACAATCTGGTATATACACATACAATCTGTAATATACACATACAATCTGCAATATACACATACAATCTGTAATACACACATGTAATCTGTAATACACACATACAATCTGTAATACACACATACAATCTGTAATATACACATACAATCTGTAATACACACATACAATCTGTAATACACACATACAATCTGTAATATACACATACAATCTGTAATATACACATACAATCTGTAATATACACATACAATCTGTAATACACACATACAATCTGTAATATACACATACAATATGTAATACACACATACAATCTGTAATATACACATACAATCTGTAATACACACATACAATCTGTAATACACACATACAATCTGTAATACACACATACAATCTGTAATATACACATACAATATGTAATATACACATACAATCTGTAATATACACATACAATCTGTAATACACACATACAATGATGAATCTGGTATATACACATACAATCTGTAATATACACATACAATCTGTAATATACACATACAATATGTAATACACACATACAATCTTCAATATACACATAATCTATAATTTAGAAATACAATATGTAATTTACAAATACATTATGCAATATACATTCAATAAGATATATATATACAAATCTATGTTATATATTATATTATGTTATATTTCGGGTTTTACGCCTGCATCACCACCATTTTGGTCATCTGATCAGGCTTTATGCCGTTTGATATTTGGATAGTGGTACTAAAACACTTGTCTGAATAGCAAACAACATAACGCGTAATGAGGCAGCTGATCTGCAAGATCTATGTTGTTTGCACATTCCCTCCAATATACCCAGCAGTTTAAGGGTTAATGTTATATGTTATATTTCGGGTTTTACGCCTGCATCAGCACCATTTCGGGCTATATCGGCGGCGGGCAGTTTACCTAACAACACCTTTCCTGGGCAGGCTCCAGCGGTTAACCAGTACTTGGGTGCACCAACCTTCATAAGAAACTGCCAACTTTTTCATATAAATGAGACACGGTCTGAGCGGGGCTCGAACCCGTGACCATCAGTGATGATAGGTTACAGTGGTATACAAGTCAGTGATCTTAACCACTCAACCATGGAGGCGGACCAAACGTTTGTATTAAAATTGAATTATTGTTTTTAAAAAGTTAGTGAGAAGTGTGGCCCCAAGGGTATACAGTGTATACAAGTCAGCGACCGTAACCATTCGACCATGGAGGTGGACACAAATCTATGTCCATGGGCAAACCTGACATAGTTATATAGGTAGATTGGAAGAATTGAAGCAAACAGACTCACCTTTCATAAATATTGATAAAAACTTGTGCTTCCTCGAGCAAGAAAGGGCAGAGAACCGTTGGGAAGGTCTCCTCATGGAGCAGGTCTATCCAGTGCTCGGTGTTTACTTCGAGTACACACTTCTCATATGCTGTAATACATGCAAGGCTTGTACAACAGATTACATAGTGATACATGTACGTCTCCGTGGCCTAGTGGTTAAGACGTCCACCTACGGAGCAGGGGTTCAAACCTTGTCAGGGGTTCGTTCTGATATGGCCGGTTGGTGAGCCGCCAGTTAGTTAAATAATGATTACCGATTGCCTACCAGCCTGGCATACAAGCATATAGCCGGTTGGTGAGCCGCCAGCTAGGTAAATAATGATTACCGATTGCCTACCAGCCTGGCATACAAGCATATAGCTGGTTGGTGGCCCGCTAGCTAGTTAAATAATGATTACCGATTGCCTACCAGCCTGGCATACAAGCATATAGCTGGTTGGTGGTCCGCCAGCTAGTTAAATAATGATTACCGATTGCCTACCAGCCTGGCGCCTGGCATACAAGTATAAGATTCATGAAGTACTGATGTTCATAAAAAGGGGTGTCTCATAAGTTGTATATGCGCTTTGTTGACATAATAAAATAATGTAAATAGGGTCGACATTCATGCGTAATACAATGCCTATATCCTGAATAACACAAGATATGGTACATATTTACCGTGATATCTCACATGTGTGCCTAATCTTAGTTAAATTATCTCTAAACGAAAGTGTCGCATATTTAGTAATTGACTCCAGTGACAAGCAATTGTCAATTCAGGAGCGTGGATGTCCGTTATATGAAATCCTACTTTCACTTTTGAAAGTTTGTATACCACAAGAACACTGTTTATTGATTCAATGTTAGTGTTGGAATGTATTCAGAAGAATTTGTAGTAGCAATGCATTTATACGTGAACAAATGCATTTTATTTCCTTTTTGCGATGTAATGTCGCTTTAAGGAACCTGTGTCAAATCATCGGGCAAATGAAACCCATGTATTCCTCATTGTATCAATTAAACATGCTGGCTTTGGTAGCAAAACTATTCAATGATGCGTTTATTGGGTATACAAGACATTTCTGCTGTTCAAAGTGTGTGAGGTTGTGGAGTGTGAGGTTGTGGAGTGTGAGGTTGTGGAGTGTGAGGTTGTGGAGTGTGAGGATGTGGAGTGTGAGGTTGTGGAGTGTGAGGTTGTGGAGTGTGAGGATGTGGAGTGTGAGGTTGTGGAGTGTGAGGTTGTGGAGTGTGAGGTTGTGGAGGGTGAGGTTGTGGAGTGTGAGGATGTGGAGTGTGAGGTTGTGGAGTGTGAGGTTGTGGAGTGTGAGGTTGTGGAGTGTGAGGTTGTGGAGTGTGAGGTTGTGGAGTGTGAGGATGTGGAGTGTGAGGTTGGGAGTGTGAGGATGTGGAGTGTGAGGATGTGGAGTGTGAGGTTGTGGAGAGTGAGGATGTGGAGTGTGAGGTTGTGGAGTGTGAGGTTGTGGAGTGTGAGGTGTGGAGTGTGAGGATGTGGAGTGTGAGGTTGTGGAGTGAGGTTGTGGAGTGTGAGGTTGTGGAGTGTGAGGATGGGAGTGTGAGGTTGTGGAGTGTGAGGTTGTGGAGTGTGAGGTTGTGGAGAGTGAGGATGTGGAGTGTGAGGTTGTGGAGTGTGAGGTTGTGGAGTGTGAGGATGTGGAGTGTGAGGATGTGGAGTGTGAGGTTGTGGAGTGTGAGGTTGTGGAGTGTGAGGTTGTGGAGTGTGAGGATGTGGAGTGTGAGGATGTGGAGTGTGAGGTTGTGGAGTGTGAGGTTGTGGAGGGTGAGGTTGTGACGAAATTCTTTATATTTATAAATATATCTTGGAATAAACGAACAAACTCCAATAAATCTTTAAGCAATTAAATATTTATAACACATTATTTTTAACTTTAACACTTTATATTTTTACTAGCAAACCAACATATTTAATTGGTACCGTTTTGCAGCCTGTGTACATAAGCATACAATTTATATGCAGGGCTTCTAAAACCAAAATATATTCTACCCATTTTCGCAGGGTGTCAAATTATCTTAGATGAACAGTAAGTGTACTATAGTGTATAAGGCTCATTCTTGGGCGAAATAGTCGCTCTAGGGACCCTGACTTTGCCCCCAGGGGGGCTGCACTTCTCCCTAAATTTGTTTCAATTTTCATACAAAATTTGTTCCAGTAAGATACACTGGCCCATTATCAAGCATTCCTTGTATTTAATGGCCACATTGTGTATCCTAATCCTATTTTGTTGAAATTTATTTAATAACACCAAAATAGGACGCAATCACTCGCTTGCTCACTTCTCCCAAAAATTCTGACCTAGAATGATCCATGAATGTACCTTTGATATCCTCCTCTTTCAGGAAGCCAGCTGTTTTAGGACTGGAGAAATCTCTGATCGGCTCCTTGGACTTCTTCAGTTTCACTGCACTCAACTGGTCTGCTAGGCTTGACATGCTGACAGTTAGAGAGTCTCTGATCTGGTTCCCTGCAACAATACCCCCGGTATTAGTGGAAGTGTTACTTAAGGTGTGGCTGTCCGATTAGCACAGTGGTTACTGGTTAGAGCGCTCGCTTCTTACCAATGTGACCCAGGTTCGATCTTCGGACCGGGAAGTATGTGAGATGGTACGGTGGTCGCCATATTGGACAAGTGGGTTTTCTCTGGATATTCCGGTTTCCTCTACAATGAATGACCACATTTACGCTTTCATCTGCGCCAACGCGAGTGATTAATATAAGTTGTTAATGCTTGTTTCGCAATCATTGTAAAATAAATAAAGCCCTGGAAAATTGAAAATGTATCGATATCCTGTACTCAACATGTCTAAATCATCTGGAAGTCGTGATAATGCAGTGGTAGCGCATTCGCTTCATATACGAAAGGCCCTGAGTTCACGCCAACATTTGTTATATCGTTGAACCATGGACTCCATCGTGAGAAGAGGCAAAATATAACATTACATATCCGTAATATAAACAATCATAAATGCCTAAAGCTAGTCAGAAACTCCGAGACTTTCACACCTGAAGAAATGCAATATGGTAAGTAATTCATTTAAATTATGTCGTTGTACACGGATATTATGTGTAACAGTAAGCAGCTCATAGTTGGAGCTTTCGCCTTGAAACTAGCGTCTAGACAAAATGCTCCGGGTTCGAGACTTTGAACCCTCAGGGTCCCTGGCTGGCTGTACATATTTCTAACACTATGACATATATACACTGATACAAGTTCCAAATAAACCGTTAATTCAGCACAAGCTACTAAATAATTTACATGAAACTCTTCCGTAGTACCAGATAATTTGGCTAGGAAACTAGTATTTTTCACAATTCGATAATTTTATGAAGCACATTTTCGGGGAGCAAACATGGAACATTATTTAATATACCTAACTCAATATTGTCTGAATATAATTAATTTGGATAATAAACACAGAATTTACACATTCTAACAGAATATTTAAACAATGCAAAGATGAAAGGTTTCTATATTTCACAGTGTTTATACAGTCCTCTGTGTTTACATATAATTACTCCTCTTAACACCGGAAGTGCATCCATTTGCAATCATGTATCGTACAGAGCATCAAGAAAATACAAGATTATTCATCTTAACTGGAAAGGGAGTGAAAGAAGAAACTTTCAGAGAAAAGTTTGAGCAATATGGCAAAATTGATGACCTGTGGATTGTTAAAGACAAGCGCACAAATGAAGATAAAGGTAATTTATGTGCTGCCTTTGTTTGTTACGGTGACGAAGTAAAAAGCTATTCGAGTAAAACAACATACCATGCTTTTTTGAGTATTTAGTTTATACAAATTTGTTTTAGCTCGATTGCGAAACAAGTTCTTATAACTTATATCAATCACTCTCGAGACCTCATTCCTGATGGAATCCATCGCCACGAGGGAGAGAGGAGGCAACGTGGAAATTAAATGCCTTGCCTAAGGGCACAATCGTAACAGCTCCAGCGGGGCTCGAACTCTGGACCTGTCGCACCTGAAGCGACCGCGCATCCACTGCGCTATCACGACTTCCACGACTTTGAGTATTTAAGTTGGGTAAGATGGTGTCACGTTTTCTGATCAGGTTAGCAGACCTAAGTTGTTAACAAATACGGTTTCCTCAGTCATGCCTATGACCAATCTCATTCACAGACTCTTTGGGACTGGACTAGTCTAGTCCTATAAATAAGACGGTAAAGACATCTACATAAATTATTTTTTTCTGTTATTTCGAGGTCTTTACAAGATACAAGAAGCTTTATTTAACGTCGGATTACATTTACAAATAACATTAGCTAATAAGCTATTTTTCCGACAAACATATATTATAATCAAAACATAAGAAAAAACAGCTAAGAAATAAAAGTTGGTTTAAACATGAATACAACACAGGACATAGCATAATTAAAACATGTTAAAGCGAGCACCTAAAAGACAAAAATAAAATTAATACATTGTGTTAATAGTTTTAACAATTTAAGGATAACATACAGCTTAAGATACAAGCAACTATATAATATAGATAAATCTTAAGAATTCAAATAGAAATACACTATTGATTGATACACTGTGTTGTAGTTGCTGATCTTGGCCTGTGGCCTAAAAACTGCAAAGAACAAAAAATGTTAAGACACTGACAGGCAAAAAGGTACACTACTGTGAAATTAAGATATGTTTTTTAAAAAAACAATTATCCCCCAAATCAGATTTGGAAAGGAACTGATCAGCAATTACCTCACAGGTATCTTAAAACAAAATACATAAAAAGCAGTTAAAGCAACTATTTGTGGCATGCAAATTTATAGAACACTAAAAACTAAGTTACAACAATCAAATTAGAACATCAAGCTAGCACAAATCATAAATTATAAACATAAAAACACAAATAAAACACATAGCACACATTTATAAGCACATTAAGCATGAGGAAATAAGCGGACACGACTAGGTAAAGCACATTGAGCACTTACAGGACGGGCCCGTCCACGCACGGACCAACCTCACAAACTCCTTGTGGTTTTCAATTTTTCTAATGTCATTTGGCAGGCTGTTCCATACCTGAGCGGCCTCGTATCTGAAAGATCTCTTACCGTTCAAGGTGGTGCGTACAGTTCAACAGTGTTTGAATGTCTGAAATAATATTTTATATTTCGAAATTTAACCAGGTCATGTAAATATGGAGGTGATTCATGGTACAGGCATTTGAATGTTTCTATTGCAATAGTTCTTATTCTACTTTCACATAGTACTTTCCGCCCTGATCCGATGGTGGGATTTCTGCCCAATATTTTGAAGCTTTTCGGACATGAGAATTATAAATGTGTGCAATGGTGTTAAAAATAATATTGTATTACCGTTGTGCATGTCATTTAGTTGTTTGAAGTCGACAGGTGAAATTCTCCCATTTTTTTCTGCGCAGTCTTCACAAAAGAAATCTGAATGATTTATTATTTAAGGTGAAATTCTCCCATTTTTTTCTGCGCAGTCTTCACAAAAGAAATCTGAATGATTTATTATTTAGTACATTTCATGCGTATGAACAATTGGATTTTAAACAAAATCTTATTTGGTTCACCGTAATGGCACGGAGATATATCGGGTAAGTATTATATAACTAAAATTAGTTTTTACTTATTAAAAACTCCATTTTCGTCTATTTCGAGTTCTATTGTTTTGCAATAATCAAATATTGGCCTGCTGCACAGTAAAGTGCCCATTTGAGTTAGCATCAAAGTCAAAATTAAGTTTTTTATTTCCATAAAAAAAATTGGCTATTATTGTAGGGTTAGATGTCCTGTGTATGGTACTAAAACATAAAAGATAACTTTTTCAGACATTTTTTCAAATTTTGACTGTGTGTGTGTGTGTGTGTGTGTGTGTGTGTGTTGTGTGTGTGTGTGTGTGTGTGTGTGTGTGTGTGTGTGTGTGTGTGTGTGTGTGTGTGTGTGTGTGTGTGTGTGTGTGGTGTGTGTGTGGTGTGTGTGTGTGTGTGTGTTGTGTGTGTGTGTGTGTGTGTGTGTGTGTTGTGTGTGTGTGTGTGTGTTGTGTGTGTGTGTGTTGTGTGTGTGTGTGTGTTGTGTGTGTGTGTGTGTGTGTGTGGTGTGTGTGTGTGTGTGTTGTGTGTGTGTTGTGTTTGTGTTGTGTTTGTTGTGTGTTGTGTGTGTGTTGTGTGTGTGTTGTGTGTATATTGTGTGTTTTGTGTGTGTTGTGTATGTGTTGTGTGTGTGTTGTGTTTGTGTGTTGTGTGTGTGAGTTTTGTGTGTTGTGTGTGTGTTGTGCGTTGTTTGGGTATGTGTTGTGTGTGTTTGTGTTGTTTGTGTTGTTTGTGTTGTGTGTGTGTTTTGTGTGTGTTTTGTGTGATTTTTGTGTTTTGTGTGTTGTGTGTGTGTGTGTTGTATTTGTTGTGTGTGTGTTGTGTGTGTTGTGTGTGTTGTGTGTGTGTTGTGTGTGTTTGTGTGTTGTATGTGTGTTGTGTGTGTATGTGTGTGTTGTATGTGTTGTGTGTGTTGTGTGTGTGTTGTGTGTGTGTTGTGTGTGTGTGTTGTGTGTGTGTGTTGTTTGTGTATGTTGTATGTGTGTTGTATATGTGCTGTATGTGTGTTGTGTGTGTGTTGTGTGTGTGTTGTGTGTGTGTTGTGCGTTGTTTGTGTATGTGTTGTGTGTGTGTTGTGTGTGTTTTGTGTGTGTTGTGTTTGTGTGGTTTTGTGTGTTGTGTGTGTGTGTGTGTGTGTGTGTGTTGTGTGTGTGTGTGTGTGGTGTGTGTGTGTGTGTGTGTGTGGTGTGTGTGTGTGTGTGTGTGTGTTTGTGTGTGTGTGTGTGTGTGTGTGTGTGTTGTGTGTGTGTGTGTGTGTGGTGTGTGTGTGTGGTGTGTGTGTACACAAACAAGTAAAAAAAAAAAAGTGCTTTACTGAACAAATTTGTAGACAATTAAACATGTTCTTGCATGTTTCTGAATGAATTGGAAGTTTAAAATGATATCTGTTTAGTTGCTTAGAAATAGTATTTGAGAAAAATAATCCATGACATTTCACAATTGTGTTGATATTTTTCATTATTTCTGGAGTGGCTTTAACGTGATCTATAAATTGAACACAGCTTCATTGAAAATTGTATCTTCAGAGGAACTTCAAAACATCAGTAACAAATTAGGAACATTAACCCTTTTATTTTTTTACATGTAGTTTGACATTCATAATAAATAAAACAACACTTGCAAAAGTGTGACGAACATTACACAAAAATAGTTTTTGAGCATTCTTTCAAAATTTTCAACCAGTTAAACAATTAAGTGCATTTTTCCATCAAAGAGAACAGTTTCAGTATAGTTTTACAGATTTTCTTCATTATGTTTGAATTAATTGTACTTTAAGCACTAATATCACAATACTTTAATCCATATACATGTCTATTCACTTTAGGCGGTAATCCACATGTCTATTCATACTAGGGGATAATCCACATGTCTATCATATTCTATGGGTTTGGGGACAATAAACATTGTAGCAATCCACATGCTTATTTACACTAAGGAGGTCGGGGATTCAGCATTCTATATAGTTATGTCTATTCACTATTGGGGGTAATCCACTTGTCTATTTAATTGAGAGGGGGGGATCTACAATCCACATGTCTATTCATTAGGAGGTCAATGGTCTATAATACACATGCCTGATTCACAGTATTCAATCAACATGTATTTTCACTAAAGGGAAATTCACAGTTTGTAATCCACATGTCTTTTGGGGAATAAGCAGTATATAATCCATTTGGGGTACGGGTCAGCAACAGTTGGATCTGTAGTCCAGTGGTTAACACGCTGGACTGGTAATCCAGGGATTGCAGGTTTGATCCCCGTCTGACCCTAATAAAATTAACAGTCTTTCAGATGGGACGTTAAACCGAGGTCTCGCGTTGGTGCTTTACACTGTGCACGTAAAAGAACCAGAGGATACTCTGGAATGGGCCTCTGTCTGTATCATTGCACTATCCTCCAAAAATCTAAAATGATTAATCTCTTCAGGAGGCGTCGCTTAAATGGGCAACCGGTAGCGACTTTAAATAAATGTAAAAGACACCCACAACAGTTACCGTTATTTAATATTTCTATTTTAACTTTGGGTTCAGCAGTCTATAATTAATATGCCTATTTACAGTGGGAGAAGGGATGGGGGCTGATCACAAGTCTATTCACACTTTGGGAGTCAGCAGCTTTCAGTCAGTTCACTTCATTGTGTACCCTGCTAGGCAACTCTGTCTGTCTGTCTGTGACATTAAGTTTGCATTTTATGCAGAAGAAGTTGTATGAATTTCAGGTTCCTGTAATTTGCAGATAATGTCAAGTACCCTGCCAGGATTATGCTGACTTTTCAGAGTACATGTAGCAATCTCCATATCTTTGTAGACATTCTAGTTTTATGGCCTTTGATTAGTCTGATCTGACAGTGCCTTGGGCATAAGTGGACACCTTGTGTTATATAATCCTGTTAATTGGATCATAGTGTACAGTAGCAGTGTTTCATTGATCAATTAAAATGTTTACTTTAGCATAATTCCCCTTATCAGTTATGTTGTTTTAGGAAATGATTAGGGGGTAATTTATGGCTTTTTGAGGGAAGTAAAGTAACCTTGTATATTGTGAAGCTCTGAATTAGAAAAGGGGTGAAAAGCTGGTTTGACACAGTCCAAAGTAAAAAATCTTTTGTAATATTATGAAACTGTACTTGAGAAAAGGTACCGGCCAAGATGAATTTTTGGCCTGTACTTAAGAATTAGTTCCGGCCAAAAATAAATGGTACAGGCCAGTGAATGTGGTTCTGTCCAGTGGCTTTGCCACCGGATGCATGTGCCGCAGGCAATTGCATGCTAGGGGGGTCCGGGGGCATGCCCCCCACGAAATTTGTTTTAAGTAGACACAAATATTTGATATTTTGTTAATTCGATGAGAAAAAGCGCCTAAAATGGCGAAGATACTGTGTGTCCTGGTTCAGGCGAGTATGAACTTCAACAAACTCGCCAAGGGCTATCAAATAAGACATCGTACCATCTCACATACTATGAGATGGTACGATGGTCGCCAGATCGGACAGGTGGGTTTTCTCCGGGTACTCCGGTTTCCTCCCACATGAATGACCACATATACGCTTACATCCGAGCCAACGAGAGTGATTAATATAAGTTGTTCAAAATTGCTTCGCAATCGTTGTAAAATAAATATAGTATAAAAATAAGACATCTCGCCACGATGTCGAGTGCGTAGTAAGTTTCTCGCCAGTCTAAAAACGTTATCGCCATGGCGAGTGCGAGTGTCCAACGCTGCATTTTTCAAACATGTATAAGATAATAACAATAAATTGAGGTTAATTAGTCAGATTTTGGTGTGAAATGTTGCATTTAATGAGAATAACTGAGTGTGACGGACATTACACAAACGTTATATTTCATTCAATTTTGAAAAATCTACTGGATGATTTTTTATGAAACTTGGACATATTATTAGGGATCACATTGTTAACAAAAGAAAAAGTTTTCAAATCTATGACGATTTCTTGCTGTAACAGAGTGTGACGGACATTACAGATTTTTCGTAACAGACATTTTTTGGGCATTAAAAATGACTACAATAAATGTTCTGGTTGTAATATCTTTCTATAACTTCACAGGTGAATACTCATATTAGTTTTACTAATTTATATACTATAAAAACATACCAAATAAGTTCGGATATTTATTTTATTGTCATTTTATAACATTTAGTGTTTTCAAAATGTACAGGCATTACATCGGTACCATTTTTGTTTATATTAAAATAAAACGATTTTGTAACTAGGAAAATACAAAGTGTTATACATCATATTAAAGCTGGATAAATTTTGTTTTATAAAATGAAATGACAAATCATGATAGATTAATGATAATCTCGTCAGAAGCTTTTACAATAAGGTAAAAATTTAGATGCTCACGCATTACACCTATTTTTGGTCATGACATTATGCCAGCTGCAAATTTTATGTTCGAAATTTAATGTAATTTTTTCACTTGCAGTTAGTTTTATGGAATACCTTTATGAAAAAATCATTTCAGTGTGATTTTATGGGCACTTTACCGTGCAGCAGGCCTATATATAAATGGTCGATTTTGGAATGGTGAAACTCTGCCATGAAATTTAAACGTTGATTTCATGTATAAATAAAAAATATCGTGTCAAGAGACGACTTAGAGACGTTATAGACTGTGCAGTAATCAAACACTTCCTGGTCAACTCGTACTCCTGGCAAGTCAACTCGTACCCATTCCATATTTTGCCCCAAAATGAGTACGAGTTGACCAAAAGCATGGGTACGAGTTGACCAGAAAATGTTAGGACAAGTCAAAGAATCGCATAAGAAACATCAACAAACACACGCATTTGGTGTTAATCTGTGTGGCAGTTTAATTATAGTTGCTTTAATCCGACTCGTTAGCCAATAATTATGTTGTGTAATCAGCAGCACTGTTGATTGATTGAACAATTACAGCAGTAATTCATCTGTTTTTCAGAAATTTAACGAGTTAAAAATATTATCTAGTTAACCAGAACTATTATAGACACTAAGACAAAACATGTCTTTAATCTGCTGTTTGCAAATGTAGAATGTATCTGATGTATTTCACATGCATTATATAAACATCGGACTGATGTAGCCCAGTGGTATACAGACGGATCTTGTGGAACATAATGCTTGAATGCAAACTGGAAAATTTTAACATTGATATAGATAAAACATGGGTACAAGTTGACCAATTTCAAAATGGGTACAAGTTAACCAATTTCAAAATGGGTACAAGTTGACCAATTTCGAAATGACTATGGGTATGAGTTGACCAAAATGGGAACGAGTTGACTTGGGTATGAGTTGACCAGTTACCATTCAAACAACGGTATGTGTGTTCATCTTGTTAACAATTTTAATTTATAAAAACGACTTTTTAGAATATAAAATATGCTACGCGTAATTGAGGTTTAGCGTTTAGTTTAATGTTTGACCTCTGACTCCATAGTCATGCATTTTTAGTAGTACTTTCTCGTGATTGACCTTGTCGAAAGCCTTACTGAAGTCTAATAGGATGAGATCTACCTGATGCATATTGTAGACAGAGGTAACCAAGTCATTGACTAGCATTACTAATTGGGTCACGCATAACCGTTTTTCTCTAAAACCATGCTGCAAATGGTACAGAATACTGTGGTTAGTGAAGTGTTTTACTATCGAGGAGGAAATTATATGTTCTAGTACCTTGCATAGAACACATGTCAGTGAGATAGGCCTATAGTTGGCGGGATTTGACTTGTCCCCTTTTTGTAAATGGGAGCAACATTTGCTGACTTCCACTGGGCCAGCGCCCGGCAGTGATCCTTCATTGAGGGATTTTTGGGGATTTGGAGCTGAACACACACTGAAACTGTAATGGCACGGAGATAAATCTTGTAAACATTTTTGTCTAATGATTTCTATTTTTGCTTTTCGCAATAATCAAATATTCAAAATGGACGATTTGGAATGGCGAAATTTAAATGTTGATTTCTTTGTATAATATTATGTCAAGAGATGTTATAGACTGTGCAGAATTCAAACAATGGTATGTGTGTTCATCTTGTTAGCAATTTTAATTTATAAAAACGACTTTTTAGAATATAAAATATGCTATGCGTAATTGAGGTTTAGCGTTTAGAGTAAACTTTAGACTTTGAAAAATGCCTGGATAGTAAAATGTCACATTTTTCAAGTCTAAATATTTGGACTAGGACTGAACAAATTGTTTCGGGTTCAAACTATTTGCTTTTTTATTGTATTTTTAGAACATTTTTATACACCATAGGCTTAACAAAGTTAAATAGGCTTAAAAGTTAAGCCATATCCAAGCATGTTTAAAAATGACATCCTGTCACAAATGGCACATGTAGAAGATGCCTTCAGTGCTCTGACACGGACAATATTTTTAACAGACAGGCCCAGGGCTTATCCCCTCTGAAAATGGGCAAGCCCTGATTAAAAGTGGACAGGACCATTCATTATATGCATGTTATATCAATATGGGTGACTTTCTAGTATACAGTCCTGGTCTGTGAACTTATATCATCTTCCTGATGAAAGTATTGAGTGGCACAAGCTTTGTGTAAGCTGCTTGCCTGGTGTGCCCGTATTGGATCTAACCGGTACTGATCCATACTAAACACATTCTTGTCTGCCAGAATAGGAAATCGCTCACAGTAGATGCAAAAAACGATAGAGGCAGTAATGAAACATACAATTAGCAGGAATCTTGGGACAATTATACTTAGGGTTAAATTTGATCTTCAATTGAGTATTCTTTTCAGCTCTAGTTTACTGCCACCTGTTTTGTGGGATTACTGCCTCTATCCCTAACCATACAAAACATCTTGTGTGTTATTTCATCAAACCATACCAGGCAGGGCCTGGCTCTTATTTTTTTGTAGCCAAATCTGTGCTTCCTTTAGCCAATACCGGCCATTTTTCCCATACAGAGTTTTTATAGTATATTTATTACAATATATTTTAATGTGTCATGCAATTGTACCACTTAAATGATGTATGCCCATAAACTACAACTGAGGTAAGAGTTACATTTGCAGTGATACATTACTTGACAAGTTGTGTCAACTTTCATTTTCAGAATCATTTTAAAGGTTTAGACAGACTAGTGCTGCATGTCAACTGTGCACATTTTATTACATCACATAAGACATTTGATCTTTTGGGTTATTGGTGTAAACAAGATTTATTTGATTGGCAGGTTACTAGTTTCAAGTTTCAAGTTTATTAGCAAATCGGCAAAACATTTGCCTTTGGCCATTTACAATTTCACTAACTTATGGCAAAGACAATAAATATATATACATGACAATAAATATATAATTTATACAAATAACAAAACACACAAACACACCAGTACAGTAAACGATCAGTAGACAAATCTAATTTAATTTCCAAGAGTATTTTTACGTAGGCATAGCGCTTCTTTCACAAATCGAGCAATATTCAGCAAACATTTTCTATTTTTTATTGACATTAACATGTTGAATTTTTGAGTGGTGGGCCAGGAACACCTGCCCAGATATTTTGATCTTATAAATTTATACAATGGGCAGCACAACATTAAGGGAAATTCGGATTCTACCATATTTTGTGAACAGAGTTTACACACTCTATTTTGTCTGTCAACATTATTGTACCGGCCTATTTCAATTTCTAGACAGTGTGACGATAATCTCATACAGGTTAATAATTTTCTTAATTGATCATTTCGTATAATATCCAAATATGGTTCAAAGCAATACTCAGTCTTATATCTGCAATAATAATCTAATTTTGGCATAGAATTAATACAATCACGCCAGTCTTGGACAAATTGATCTCTTATTCTTAGTTTGAACATATTGTGATAGTTTGCACTTCTATCAAAGGTGATCCTTACATTTGTAAAACCAAGATGATCTACAATTTAATTTAATCTACTAGCCCAACAGACAACATTAACATTATTACTTAAATCATTATACATCGAGTACGTGGGTGAATCACTATTTTTCATCATCTTTAACCAAAATTTAACAGCCCTTTCCTTGCATATTACAGACAATGGAAATCTCCCAAGTTCACCATATACACTATAGTTTGGTGTCTGACCTTTCACACCAAGAATGTATTTACAAAATCGTATATGTAACTTATCAACATCTTTATAATTGTAAACACCCCATATTTCACAACCATATATGTTAAAATTGGAACAATCATTGAATCAAAAAGTGATAATTTGGTTTTTATATCAAGTTGCAATTTATCAAATACACACAATAAATTATTATACGCCCTAAGGGGCTTGTTCATGTAATGCTCGAACTGCATTAACCATATTTCCAGTATACGTAAATTTAACACCTAGATATACAAAGTTATCCACAATATCGATTTTTTCATTATCAATGAAGAATTCAGGATATACATTTTGTTTCCGTTTTTCAAAAATACAGATTTTTGTCTTATTCACATTGATTTTAAGACCCCATTTTTCTGAATAATGTTGCACAGCATCAATCTGAGATTGTAAACTACCAGGATCAGTGGTAAACAAAACTATATCGTCAGCAAATAAAATCATATACATTGATAACAGCTCATAATCGTTGTCAGTTAGTGTATTAAAATCGATATTTTCAACAATATCATTGATAAACAAAATGAAGAGTAGAGGTGATAAAGGTTCACCCTGTTTAAGACCAATTGTTACATCAAAGAAATTTGACATATTCATATTGCTTGACATTTTAACACAAGCTTGTACATTATTATATATACATTTAATCATGTTGGCCATCTTACAGCTAACACCTGATTGTATATGCTTTGTCCATAGTGCATCTCTATTGACGGTATCAAAAGTTCTTTGATAATCAATAAAGATGCACCATAGCTTAGTTTATTTGATAATACCTTTTGAATAATAGCATGTAATATAAAAATAGGATCAGCCGTAGAACGACCATCACGAAAGCCATATTGATTATCATTAAATATATTTTCATACCATTTATTTACACGGTTTCGCAATAATAATGAGAAAATCTTTCCAATAACATTTACCAAGGTAATACCTCTGTAATTAGAGGGAATATTTTTATCACCCTTTTTATATATTGGACATATGACCCATTTGGACCATGCCTCAGGATATGTACAATTATCGTAAATATAGTTAAACATAATACATAAATATGGAGATATAACATTATTTGCATCAATAAAGAAATCCGACACATTGTTGTCTAAATCACAACTTTTATAGCGATTCAACATACGTATAGTTTTTTCTACCTCTTCAATAGAGATAGTTCTATCAAGACATTCGATATTAACAGGCTCATTACGCATATTGCTAAGCATATCATCATTTACATAACCTTGAGATGCATTGTATATATTTTCAAAATGTTTTTTAAATTCATCTAGACTAACAGTAGAATCAACATTATTAGATGATTTAAATTTCTTTACATACTTCCAAAACTTACGTGGTGCCGTTTTACTCATATTAGCCATATTTGCTTTTTCTCTATTATAGAATTTATATTTAGCCACCCGCTTAACTTTACAATAATTATTTCTACATACAAGCATATGCAATCTATTTACCTCAGATTTTACTGAAGAATAGAGGCGTTTAGCATCATAAAACTTATATTTAGCAATTTTACAATCATTATTAAACCATAGTGACTTCCGTTTCTTTGGTTTTGGGCGATTATTGAAAGTTCTACCATAGCTCGAATAAGAAATATCAAACACAGTGTCAGAAAAACACTTCATACATTGATTAATATCAAATTCTCCACTCAGCAACTTATCATTGATTACTTGGAAAGTGTCACACTTATTTTGAACACTATCAATAAATTCACTGGTTCGGGACGTGTCCCATAAGATTCTATCAAACTCAACATATTCATTCTGATTTATATCATTTATACAACAACAAAATGAGAACGTTAATGGACAATGATCAGAAAATTCGTTAATATCTAATACATACATATTATTAACCTTGTTATAACAATCAGGACTTGTAAGTACATAATCCACTAGGCTAGATGCAGGTTTATTCCTATATATAGTATTGAATGTACAGATGCCCTGCTGTAAAGCTTTGATGAGTTGGCATGTAATCAAGATCAATTAACACCTGCCACTTATATTGCCAATACCATTGATCTATATGCCAAATAAACATCCTGTTTTGATGGGATTACTCCAATTAGCTGTCTGGTTTAAAATTGGAATATTAAATATAATAAATGCCATGGCATATGGTAAATATCTATTATTTCTTTGATCACAATTTCCAATTTTCGAATATTTTACAGATTTTTGTCGTTTTTATCATTTTAGCCAAACTGAGTTTTTATTAGCCATTTGTGCCATATTTTAGCCAATGGCTACTCTGGCTATTGCCAGCGCGGGCCCTGCATACATAGCCAGTGGAAAGGTTCTTTCCACGGAAAAACTTCCGTTTTGAAGTGTTTTTACTGTCATGTTCAATATTGTGTTTACATTTTCTACTTTCACTTTCATTTTGGACAACCTGTGAGAAATTTCAACATGTTTGTTCCATCTACTCAATTATGCTAATATATCCTAGCATATCTCGCCGCTAATCTGCTAATTAATCCGTCTTTCATGCATTGTGCAGACAAAGACCACGTAATTTATTTATGCATATTAATGAAGGTATATCCCCGATACAGGCAATCAGCGAGTTGTATGCTAATGTGTCGGGGTTTATCAGCATGAGCAATTAGTGAAGTCATTGTTTATTTAATCGCTTTATTGGGGGCTATAATTTAGGTGGTGCAGTAGTTAATGCGCTGTAAACAGATGACAAAAGAGGCATAATTGATTTAGTCACCAGGCCCGAGAATGTTTGTAAACGATTGTTGTCTCCGAGACCGGAAATCACGCGACATTAAATGTTTTAGACGCAGGCGTGTCAGATTTAAAGAGAGACAGGCCCGACTTGGATTTTGAGGGGCATCGGCCTGTCCTATTTTTCTAGCGCTGGCATTATTCGTAGCAGATTGACGATGGATGAAACCGAAGGTTAAAAATGTGCACAACGACATAAAAAAACACCATTTATCATCAAACATTCAGTGATTGTCAATGGATTAAAATATCGGCTTTCTATTAATAACGGTCTCGCACGCAAATCACTGTAGTTTTGGGAGGTATTCGCAACGGTTTCACTGAGGCCCCGCCCCCTACATATCAAGCAATATATACATGTATATAGAAAATAAGAGTTTATAAATTCTAAGTACTCTTTTATTACAGGTGTTGTATACGTGACATTTTCCAAGGTATCGGAAGCCGCCTTGGCTCTGGAAGAAATGAATGGAAAGATTTTAGCAGGAAATCCACGGCCATTAAAGGTAACTATAAAGCACATGTATATATTATGTAGTATTCCACTATTGTAGTTGCTTCACTCCATCAATTTTGTGAGGGCCTCCGTCATTATTCCCCTGCCTGCGACTATATAGTGCATCATTTGGATGTTATTGTAACTGTAAATTCAACTTCACATATTGTCATGGCTCACGCTAGAGAGCGATTCGGGCGAAGATGTCGCTTTATTTTCCGCCACTTTGTCGACAATAGACATCAGGGCGACATTGTAGTCGCTTCACTCCATCAATTTTGTGAGGTCCTCAGTCATTATTCCACTGCCTGCATATGACTATATAGTGTATCATTTGGATGTTATTGTAACTGCGAATTCAACTTCACATATGCAGTGTATGATAACTTAATGGTTGCTTCTCACCAATGCAGTGATCCCTCTGTCTGAATGTTTGTTCGCGCCACTTCTGTCGCCAATTGAAAACTACTGGAGCCAATTTAAAAAACTTGGAGCCAACTAAGAGTCATGTTGTTCACAAATAAATATTTGATGCCATGTATTTGACAACAAAACATGTGCCAAAAAAAATTGCAATTGGCTACCGACAGTGGGAACCCTGCAATGCAACCCGGGTTCGATCCGGGAAGTAGGGTACAATGATACTGTCAAACCTGGAACGGTCGCATTGCGATATGATGCATGTACATATGCTGACAATAATATTAAAAGCAGATGAAACTATGGTACTCTAAACAGAACTAAATTATGCAGGAAAACTATATATTGTGTACAGTCAACACATTGCTCCATGTATTGAAGAATGTGTACATGATTGTCAGTTTAATTGCCTACCTACCTGGTACCTGGCATCGTGGCTGGCAATAAAACAGTTGGAAAGTAACTATGTTAAAGACACGACCATATTCTCAATTACCGTACTTTAGCATTCCTGGTATACATGTGTATGATTGCACGTCTACCAGGAAGTATGTGAGATGGTACGGTGCTCGACAGATCGGTCAGGTGGGTTTTCTCCGGGTACTCCGGTTTCCTCCCACACAAATTACCACATATATACGCTTTCATCTGAGCCAAGCAATCATTGTAAAATAAGTAACGTGTAAACTTTAATATCGACGGTAAGCTAAAACTGGATTTCTTTCAATTTCTAGGTAATGGTTGCGAACACAAAGAGAGATGGTTCTGTCCGGGATCCGCGGGAGGATGAGAGACTTGTACGACTGTTTGTCATCATACCCAAGACCTACTCCGAGGATGAACTCACCAGCGAATTTGCTGTAAGCTTCCTCTACGAATAAATCTCACACTATTTATATATTAGGTTTTAAAATTCATGAGATCGAGAAACATACTGCTTGTCGTTCTAATATCGGTAATATTTACATTAACCCTTTAAAGTCCGCCTCCGTGGTCGAGTGGTTACGGTCGCTGATTTGTATACCACTGTAACCTATCATCACTGATGGTCACGGGTTCGAGCCCCGCTCAGGCCGTGTCTCATTTATATGAAAAAGTTGGCAGTTTCTTACGGAGATTGGCGCACCCAAGTACTGGTTAACCGCTGGAGCCTGCCCAGGAAAGGTGTTGTTAAGTAAACTGCCCGCCGCCGATATAGCCCGAAATGGTGCTGATGCAGGCGTAAAACCCGAAATATAACATATAACATTAACCCTTAAACTGCTGGGTATATTGGAGGGAATGTGCAAACAACATAGATCTTGCAGATCAGCTGCCTCATTACGCGTTATGTTGTTTGCTATTCAGACAAGTGTTTTAGTACCACTATCCAAATATCAAACGGCATAAAGCCTGATCAGATGACCAGGAAAGGTGTTGTTAGGTAAACTGCCCGCCGGCGATATAGCCCAAAATGGTGCTGATGCAGGCGTAAAACCCGAAATAAACATAACTGATCAGATGACACATTCTGTGCATAACCACTTATCTGTTTGGAAAAACGAATATACTCGTTTCCAGCACAGTGCGGGTTAATGGTCTAGTTTTACGGTTTCAGAAAATGAATATCTATGAAACGCACATGATTTCACAAGTGGCAGATGTGTAATTATTTTAAAGCGTGACCTGCCGTATAAATTGTGACGGAATCTGCAAACAGCATATACAGTCGAACCTGTCTTAAGCAGCCAGCCAAGGGAATCACATAATGTGGCTGCTTAGTACAGGTGGTTGCTTAATAGAGGTTAAATGTATAATAAAACAACATATTGGGAATCTGGAAACTGGCTGCTTAATGCAGGTTGGCTGCTTAATAGAGGTTAAATGTATAATAAAACAACATATTGGCAATCTGGAAACTGGCTGGTTAATACAGGTTGGCTGCTTAATGGAGGTGACCACTAACACAGGTTTTACTGTATTCATATCAGCTGCTGCGTAGCACAATGTCTGATCATGATCTGTGTGGTTTGCTATTCAGCCAAGTGTTTTAGCTCCACTATCTGTGTAGCAAACAGCATATATCCTGATTGGACGGTCGTCTCATTGGCAAGTTGTATGCCATCTCTGGGTTCATTCTAGGTGCAGATTTTTGGGAGTAGTGAGAAAGAACGTGATCGCGTTCTTAAATGGTGTTATTTTAATAAATTTCAACAAATTATGGTTAAAATTCACAGTATGACCACCATTAAATAGAACATTTGAATAGACTGAGTGCTCTTTATAATGGGCCAGTATGTCTTACTGGACACAATTTTGTATGAAAATTGTAAAAATAAACCCAATTAATTTAGAGAGAATAGGAGCCACCAGGAGGGCGAAGTCAGGTCCCTAGGGCGACTATTTCGCCAGCATCGCCCTATAGAATGATCCCTGCATCTGATCTTGGTCTGCTGTTTGCAAAAGCGACTTTTTATGATGTTTTTGGGTGTAAGTTCACACCGACAGCTTAGCGTGTCCAACTGTTGTTTGTGGAGGAAGATCCGGGTGCCTCTGAGCAGTATTTCCCCGAGTGGAACCACTCGCCTTCTGCAACATGTAGCTGTTTCACAGTTTATAATTTGACACCTCCAGTGGGATGGATTTGAATCTGCAGCGATGATGGACAAGTGGTTTGAAGTCGGCAACCGTAAACATTCGACCACGGCCGCCCCTTCAAGTACGTGGTTTGTATATATTTAAATTATAACGAAATGTACATGATATATTTTAGAAATTTGGTGATGTCGCCAGTGTGAATGTTTTACGAGACAAGGAATCTGGCAATCCTAAGGGGTTTGGCTACGTACGGTTTCACAGACCCTATCACGCTGCACTGGCGATGGAAAATTGTAAACCAAGTAAGTGTGTTTACCTAGAGCAATGTTAGTCCCAAATGTAAACCATGCATGAATACCTTTAAAGTGAATCCCCAACAGTATTCCACAGAAATGAGTTATTCCTTCGTTTTACAATCACATTATTCCCAACTATATCATAGAAGTGGGTTTACAGTATTCCCAACTGTATATCATAGAAGTGGGTTTACAGTATTTCCAACTGTATATCATAGAAGTGGGTTTCCATCTACAGTATTCCCAACTGTATATCATAGAAGTGGGTTTACGTTTACAGTATTTCCAACTGTATATCATAGAAGTGGGTTTACGTTTACAGTATTCCCAACTGTATATCATAGAAGTGTTTATATTCCCAACTGATATCATAGAAGTGGGTTTACAGTATTCCAACTGTATACATAGAATGGGTATTACAGTATTCCAACTGTTATCATAGAATGGGTTTACGTTTCATATTCCAACTGTATACATAGAATGGTTACGTTTACAGTATTCCAACTGTATATCATAGAAGTGGTTTACAGTATTCCCAACTGTATATCATAGAAGTGGGTTACAGTATTCCCAACTGTATATCATAGAAGTGGGTTTACGTTTACAGTATTCCCAACTGTATATCATAGAAGTGGGTTTACGTTTACAGTATTCCCAACTGTATATCATAGAAGTGGGTTTACGTTTACAGTATTCCCAACTATATCATAGAAGTGGGTTTACGTTTACAGTATTCCCAACTGTATATCATAGAAGTTGGTTTACAGTATTCCCAACTGTATATCATAGAAGTGGGTTTACAGTATTCCCAACTGTATATCATAGAAGTGGGTTTCCATCTACAGTATTCCCAACTGTATATCATAGAAGTGGGTTTACGTTTACAGTATTTCCAACTGTATATCATAGAAGTTGGTTTACAGTATTCCCAACTGTATATCATAGAAGTTGGTTTACAGTATTCCCAACTGTATATCATAGAAGTGGGTTTACAGTATTCCCAACTGTATATCATAGAAGTGGGTTTACGTTTACAGTATTCCCAACTGTATATCATAGAAGTGGGTTTACGTTTACAGTATTCCCAACTGTATATCATAGAAGTGGGTTTACAGTATTCCCAACTGTATATCATAGAAGTGGTTTACAGTATTCCCAACTGTATATCATAGAAGTGGGTTTCCATCTACAGTATTCCCAACTGTATATCATAGAAGTGGGTTTACGTTTACAGTATTTCCAACTGTATATCATAGAAGTGGGTTTACGTTTACAGTATTCCCAACTGTATATCATAGAAGTTGGTTTACAGTATTCCCAACTGTATATCATAGAAGTGGGTTTACAGTATTCCCAACTGTATATCATAGAAGTGGGTTTCCATCTACAGTATTCCCAACTGTATATCATAGAAGTGGGTTTACGTTTACAGTATTTCCAACTGTATATCATAGAAGTGGGTTTACGTTTACAGTATTCCCAACTGTATATCATAGAAGTTGGTTTACAGTATTCCCAACTGTATATCATAGAAGTGGGTTTACAGTATTCCCAACTGTATATCATAGAAGTGGGTTTACGTTTACAGTATTCCCAACTGTATATCATAGAAGTGGGTTTACGTTTACAGTATTCCCAACTGTATATCATAGAAGTGGGTTTACGTTTACAGTATTCCCAACTGTATATCATAGAAGTGGGTTTACGTTTACAGTATTCCCAACTGTATATCATAGAAGTGGGTTTACAGTATTCCCAACTGTATATCATAGAAGTGGGTTTACAGTATTCCCAACTGTATATCATAGAAGTGGGTTTACAGTATTCCCAACTGTATATCATAGAAGTGGGTTTACGTTTACAGTATTCCCAACTGTATATCATAGAAGTGGGTTTACAGTATTCCCAACTGTATATCATAGAAGTGGGTTTACAGTATTCCCAACTGTATATCATAGAAGTGGGTTTACGTTTACAGTATTCCCAACTGTATATCATAGAAGTGGGTTTACGTTTACAGTATTCCCAACTGTATATCATAGAAGGGGTTAGTTTACAGTATTCCCAACTGTATATCATAGAAGTGGGTTTACAGTATTCCCAACTGTATATCATAGAAGTGGGTTTACAGTATTCCCAACTGTATATCATAGAAGCAACCAACAAAAAACAACAAAACAAAAACAATCCCAACAACAAAAGTGGTTTACAGTATTCAGTGGGTTTACAGTATTCCAACTGTATATCATAGAAGTGGGTTTACAGTATTCCCAACTGTATATCATAGAAGTGGGTTTACAGTATTCCCAACTGTATATCATAGAAGTGGGTTTACAGTATTCCCAACTGTATATCATAGAAGTGGGTTTACAGTATTCCCAACTGTATATCATAGAAGTGGGTTTACAGTATTTCCAACTGTATATCATAGAAGAGTGGGTTTACAGTATTTCCAACTGTATATCATAGAAGTGGGTTTACTAGGGTTTATTCTAGAGTGGAAAAAAGGGGCAACCGGGTGGGTCAGAAAAGGAGCAGGGTGAGTCAGTAAAGAGGCAGTGTGCATTTTGAGCCATGGTGAGGTGCGGGAGGCGGGTATTTTTGGGCTAGCCCCTAGAAAATCTTGCTAAATTACGGTAAGGCAGTACATATTGGTGAAAAGGGCGGACAAGTTGTAGGGGTCTGCCCGCCCGAACGCACCTGTTGAGGCTTGTATAAAAAAAATTAATGGCAAAAAGGGCAGGGAGGCGCACCCTGCTATTCTTCTCTAGAAAATACCCTATTATACAATTACAGTATTCCGAACTCTATATATACATGGAAGTGGTCATACCGTTTTACAGTATTCCCAACTGTATATGATACAAAGTTTGTGTACCATTATATGTTATTCCCACCGCGATTCATACCGGTAATTATATTTCATTTGCACAAAATATCATCAAAACCCAGATAAAAGAAAATGTCCTTTCTTTTTTTTCAGCTTTCAAACCAAAGTTTGCAGAGCCAAAGAAACACATTGGAGAAACAACAGACAGATATGCACGAGATGGACGTGACCGTGACAATTACTACGAGCGACCAAACAGGGGGGGCTATGATGATCGGGACCGAGGTGATCGAGGGGACCGTCGAAGTGGGGCTCCAGGGGGATATCCGTACGAGGATAGAGATAGAGGTATGCTGACAATTTTGCGGATCATCATGGCCAATCTCGATCAATTTTGAGTTGATTTTTTTAGAGATTAGATATAATAAAGATAATTTTAAAATGCGTCTTTGGCGCCGAGATATAGAGAAATTTGTCAGAATGAACCCCTGACGAAGTTCGAACCTTCGACGTCCCGCTCAGTAGGCGGACGCCTTAACCACTTAGCCAATGTGTTAACCACTGACCCGTTATACTCAATCCATATTACAGGACGTATGCTTTAGTCAGTGATAACAAATAAACGTCGGTTTTGTCCTGCAGACTTTGGCGTCAATTCTCGATAACGACGTTTTGTGATCTGTGCTTTATTTTCAGGATTAAAGCGTGGTTTTGATGACTATCGAGAGGACCGAGACATGCGCAGAGACAGACGAGAAGATTACATGGCTGATGACGGAAGATCTAGATACAGTGAAGGTAATGAACACTGCAAGACACGCGTCCATATTAGGGAGTGTATAGAGTCTGTATATCCAAGTAGTCCGACTCCGTGGTCGAGTGGTTACGGCCGCTGACTTGTATACCCGCTCAGGCCGTGTCTCATTTATATGAAAATGTTGGTAGTTTCTTACGGAGGTTGGTGGACCGAGTACTAGTTAACCGCTGGAGGTGTGCCCAGGAAATGTGTTGCCTGCCGCCGGCGATATAGCTCAAACTGGTGCTGATGCAGGCGTAAAACCCGACCATACAAACAATTATGATGTTAGTGCTGACTTAATATATAGGATCTTACATGAGATTTGATTTCATACCATATTTTATGAGTGCTCACTTAATAGCAAAATTCCAAAACTGTGGCTCGCTTAATAGCAAAATTCCAAAACTGGCTCGCTTAATAGCAAAATTCCAAAACTGGCTCGCTTAATAGCAAAATTCCAAAACTGTGGCTAGCTTAATAGCAAAATTCCAAAACTGTGGCTCGCTTAATAGCAAAATTCCAAAACTTTGGCTCGATTAATAGCAAAATTCCAAACTGGCTCGCTTAATAGCAAAATTCCAAAACTCGTTTCATAAAATATGGTATGAAATCAAATTTATCAAATTACCATATTTGGTTTTAATCATGTGTTTGCACAAAATAATACTGCTACTTCGATGTTATTGCAAATTGTCATGACGTCACTAACGTGTCATGACATCACTAACGTATCATGACGTCACTACAATTGGTGTTACTACACAACTAAGAGTTATAATTCACAAAGAAATATTTGAAGCCATGTATTTGGTATAACATGTGCCAAAATAATATAAAAAAATATTTTCGCCAATTCACTAAATTTAGTACCAGTATTTCGTTTTTGTCGCCATTGGCGACCGACAGCAGGAACCCCGAGTTTGTAGACTGCAAAACACTGTTTATGTTTTGAACGTTTATGTTAGAATTATTTCGGAAGAATTTGTAGTATTTGTGCTATTTATACATAAAAAGACATTGTCGCTTTAAAATGTGTCGTGTAAATCAATCCGTATATTGTATTTTTATAGAATCACAATCGTACAGTCGTGGCAACGCTATAGAGCCAACACCATTCAACATGATTCAAGACTATCAGCATAACGGATGCCAGCGTCTAATGGTCACTGCCCCGCTCGGACTCACTCAGAGCTACCTACAGAAACTCTTCAATCTCTTACCGGGGCTCGAATATTGTGATCTTAATGAACAAACTGGTGAGCAGTCAATTTATCATTATTTGGATTTTACCTCCCAAGTGTTTATGTGCCAGATACTGGTTGAAAGCAGTGGAATTAACACATTTTGTTTCTCAATGCTGTATGCTCGTGGTTCTTAGCCCAAGGCTCAATCTAGAGGGTGATTTGGGTGAATATTTCGCTGCCCTAGACTTTTCCTTTAATTTTATTTTTACGATTTTCATATAATATTGTGTCCAGTAAGATTCACCAACCCATTATAAAGCACTCGTTCTATTCCAATGTTGTATTTAATGGTCATACTGTGCATTTTAACCATGTTTTGTTAAATAATTAAATAACACACCATTTAAGGACGCGATCGCGTGCTTTCTCACTTCTCCCAAAAAATCATGACAGATTGATCTCCCTTGGACTTGTTCATGACAGATTGATCTCCCTTGGACTTGTTCATGACAGATTGATCTCCCTTGGACTTGTTCATGACAGATTGATCTCCCTTGGACTTGTTCATGACAGATTGATCTCCCTTGGACTTGTTCATGACAGATTCATCTCCCTTGGACATGTTCATGACAGATTCATCTCCCTTGGACTTGTTCATGACAGATTGATCTCCCTTGGACTTGTTCATGACAGATTCATCTCCCATTTGACACTTGTTCAATGAATATGTTCTCACTTCAGGTATGGCTTACGTGAGATTCCAGACCCCGCAATGTGCAGCCTACGCACGCGATAAGCTGGATCAATTTGAGTACCCTATCGGAAGTCGTCTCATTGTTAGGTTCACCGAGGGTAATCAAGGGAGCGGAGATATGAGACAAGGTTTTGATGCCATGTGAGTAAACTGTAATCTGTCTCCGCGTTTGTAGACGTGCATCGATAGAAACGTTGCTATGTTACCGATCCATGACACGTATCCACAAAGAGCATGCTGAAACTTGTAGAGCAAAATCATATGAACATATGTTCCAAGTTTCATCACATTATCTCAAGTAATAAAACAGTTTCAGTTTGGAGACTCAGTAAATGGCGTATTGAAAACAGCAACTTGTCGCTGCCGTGTTCTGTGACGCTAATGCTTATTTTATATGAAAACGTTGGCAATTTCTTACGGAGGTTTGTGCACCAAGTACTGGTTAACCGCTGGAGCCTGCCCAGGAATTGGTGTTGTTAGGTAAACTGTCCGCCTGCGATATAGCCCAAAATTGTGCTGATGCAGGCGTAAACTCCGAACAATGAAACATACATGTATATAGTTTATTGATGTGTCAACTAAATGCTGTTCTTTGTTAGCTCTCCTGAGCACACTGTGCTGATGGTGAGCTTTTGTGATCTCCCTGTGTCCGTTGTCGTGTGGAGTGCGACATCTCTCGTCAACATCTTGCTTGCTTCAAACGACATCTCCTGAGCCACTGGCCAATGATCGTGAAATTTCATAGCTTAAATGAGGTCATTCTGTGTTCAAACTCACTAGGTCAAATGAGTGCAGTAATTAATCCTGGGTGAATGGGTGAAGTATATTTGCTACAGTTCATATAGAATTATATTGTAAATCTTTAAACATTTTCTCAATAACCACAATGCACATACATTCAAATGTTGTATATAATGGTCATACTGTGTGCGCGCGTGCGTGTGTGCGCGCGTGCGTGTGCGCGCTACGGTTGCCCATATGAAGAGATTAGTCATTTTAGATGTTTGGAGGATAGTGCAATGATACAGACAGAGACCCATTCCAGAGTCTCCTCTGGTTCTATTGCGTGCACGGTGTACAGCACCGACGCGAGACCTCGGTTTAAAGTCCTGTCTGAAAAACTGTTAATTTTATTAGGGTCAGACGGTGTATCATTGTCATATTGTGTCTTTTAACCCTATTTAAGGACGCAATCGTGCGCTTTCTCACTTCTACAAATTATGACCTAGAATGAACCGTGTAATAAATATTGAATTTCATCACACATACTAATTTCATTACACGGTGTGCACTAGACAATCAACTAAAAATAATCCATTTGTCACAGTTTCATGTAATAATCCGCAGTTAAAGTGAATCATTAGGAAAATGTTTTCAATATAGAGTACTGCCCATACTCGCCAGAAATTTATTAAATAACACCAATTAACCCATTCAACCCCAAGTAACTGACATGGACTGGTCCATGATATTTTTACACCAGTAAATTAATAAGAAAATTACCTTTGGACCAGTTCATTTATCAAAATGGGTAATTTTATTTAAAAATAGTAATAATTATTACTGGCAAAAAGTGCAGATCCTGATGAGACGGCTCATCACGAGCCGGCTCATCTGGATCTACACTTTTTGAAAGCCTATTTAGAGGCCTGTGGTGTTGAAAGGGTTAAGGAAGCAATCACTCGCTTTCTCACTTCTCACAAAATAATTCGGACCTAGAATGAACCCTGCATCAACCAGGAAAGTTTGAGTTTTACGTATATAGTTTTTTTTGTTACTTCAGTGCCAGAGGTTATAAAACTGTTCTCAAAACTCAAGTGATTTCATTGGTTCAGTCTGAGAAATACACTAAGCTCAACCAATCAAAAGCTTTGAGACAAAGTTTGAGATTGGAGAAAAGTGATAATAACAGGGTTCCCGCTGTCGGTCGCCAACGGTCGCCAAGGTGCCACTGCAACAAAAAATAAATATTGGCGCTAAATTTTGTGAATTGGCGTAAATATTTGGCGCAACCCTTTTTTAAAATATTTTTTTTGGCATATGTTTTGTCAAAATACATGGCTTCAAATATTTATTTGTGAACTATATGGCTCTTAGTTGACTCCAAGTTTTTTTAATTGGCTCCAGTGTTTTTCAATTGGCGACAGAAGTGGCACAGACAAATATTCAGACAGAGGGAACCCTGGATAATAACCTCCAGGTCTGAAGTGGTTTTCCGAGATTCTTGTTCAAACAAAATGCTTGATCGCTTGAAGATATCAATATTATCAAGCTAAGACTAGATGTTTGTCACACACCAAAATATTGGTGTTGTGATATATGACATTACAGGCAGATTCATCACGTCCATCAGAAACCCATTGTCTGGACTGTATCCCCATGTCTGGTTGTGTCCCCTTGTCTGGACTGTATCTCCATGTCTGGACTGTATCTCCATGTCTGGACTGTATCCCCATGTCTGGACTGTATCCCCATGTCTGGACTGTATCTCCTTGTCTGGACTGTATCTCCTTGTCTGGACTGTATCTCCTTGTCTGGACTGTATCTCCATGTCTGGACTGTATCCCCATGTCTGGACTGTATCTCCTTGTCTGGACTGTATCTCCATGTCTGGACTGTATCCCCATGTCTGGACTGTATCTCCATGTCTGGACTGTATCCCCATGTCTGGACTGTATCTCCTTGTCTGGACTGTATCCCCATGTCTGGACTGTATCCCCATGTCTGGACTGTATCCCCATGTCTGGACTGTATCCCCCTGTCTGGACTGTATCCCCTTGTCTGGACTGTATCTCCATGTCTGGACTGTATCCCCTTGTCTGGACTGTATCTCCTTGTCTGGACTGTATCCCCTTGTCTGGACTGTATCTCCTTGTCTGGACTGTATCTCCTTGTCTGGACTGTATCTCCATGTCTGGACTGTATCTCCTTGTCTGGACTGTATCCCCTTGTCTGGACTGTATCTCCTTGTCTGGACTGTATCTCCATGTCTGGACTGTATCTCCATGTCTGGACTGTATCCCCATGTCTGGACTGTATCCCCTTGTCTGGACTGTATCTCCATGTCTGGACTGTATCTCCTTGTCTGGACTGTATCCCCATGTCTGGACTGTATCTCCATGTCTGGACTGTATCTCCTTGTCTGGACTGTATCTCCTTGTCTGGACTGTATCTCCATGTCTGGACTGTATCCCATTGTCTGGACTGTATCTCCATGGCTGGACTGTATCTCCTTGTCTGGACTGTATCCCCATGTCTGGACTGTATCTCCTTGTCTGGACTGTATCTCCATGTCTGATCTCCATGTCTGGACTGTATCTCCATGTCTGGACTGTATCTCCTTGTCTGGACTGTATCTCCATGTCTGGACTGTATCTCCTTGTCTGGACTGTATCTCCATGTCTGGACTGTATCTCCATGTCTGGACTGTATCCCCATGTCTGGACTGTATCTCCATGTCTGGACTGTATCTCCATGTCTGGACTGTATCTCCTTGTCTGGACTGTATCTCCATGTCTGGACTGTATCTCCTTGTCTGGACTGTACCCCATGTCTGGACTGTATCCCATGTCTGGACTGTACCCCATGTCTGGACTGTACCCCATGTCTGGACTCTATCCCATGTCTGGACTGTATCCCATGTCTGGACTGTATCTCCATGTCTGGACTGTATCCCATGTCTGGACTGTACCCCATGTCTGGACTGTATCCCATGTCTGGACTGTATCCCATGTCTGGACTGTATCCCATGTCTGGACTGTATCCCATGTCTGGACTGTATCTCCATGTCTGGACTGTATCCCATGTCTGGACTGTATCTCCTTGTCTGGACTGTATCTCCTTGTCTGGACTGTATCTCCATGTCTGGACTGTATCTCCTTGTCTGGACTGTACCCCATGTCTGGACTGTATCCCATGTCTGGACTGTATCCCATGTCTGGACTGTACCCCATGTCTGGACTGTATCCCATGACTGGACTGTATCCCATGTCTGGACTGTATCCCATGACTGGACTGTACCCCATGTCTGGACTGTATCCCATGTCTGGACTGTATCCCATGTCTGGACTGTATCCCATGACTGGACTGTACCCCATGTCTGGACTGTATCCCATGTCTGGACTGTATCCCATGACTGGACTGTATCCCATGTCTGGACTGTATCCCATGTCTGGACTGTATCCCATGTCTGGACTGTATCCCATGTCTGGACTGTATCCCCATGTCTGGACTGTATCCCCATGTCTGGACTGTATCCCATGTCTGGACTGTATCTCCATGTCTGGACTGTACCCCATGTCTGGACTGTATCCCATGTCTGGACTGTATCCCATGTCTGGACTGTACCCCCATGTCTGGACTGTATCCCATGTCTGGACTGTACCCCATGTCTGGACTCTATCCCATGTCTGGACTCTATCCCATGTCTGGACTGTACCCCATGTCTGGACTGTATCCCCATGTCTGGACTGTATCCCATGACTGGACTGTACCCCATGTCTGGACTGTATCTCCATGTCTGGACTGTATCCCCTGTCTGGACTGTATCCCATGTCTGGTTGTATCCCCTTGTCTGGACTGTATCTCCATGTCTGGACTGTATCCCATGTCTGGACTGTATCCCTTGTCTGGACTGTATCCCATGTCTGGTTGTATCCCCTTGTCTGGACTGTATCTCCTTGTCTGGACTGTATCCCCTTGTCTGGACTGTATCCCCTTGTCTGGACTGTATCCCCTTGTCTGGACTGTATCCCCTTGTCTGGACTGTATCTCCTTGTCTGGACTGTATCCCCATGTCTGGACTGTATCTCCTTGTCTGGACTGTATCCCCATGTCTGGACTGTATCTCCTTGTCTGGACTGTATCCCCTTGTCTGGACTGTATCTCCTTGTCTGGACTGTATCTCCTTGTCTGGACTGTATCTCCTTGTCTGGACTGTATCCCCTTGTCTGGACTGTATCTCCTTGTCTGGACTGTATCTCCTATCCCATCAGACATAAAGATACCAAGGTAGCTACCATCCATACCCACCCATAAGACGACCCCCCCCCTCACGTTGGTCCTGAAATCTGTGGAGTAGTGACCAGACCAAGTATAAATTGCATGTTTGTCCGGTGCACGTTGAAGAAATGTTCAGTGTCGGAGTGCTTTCTTTTCTAAAACATCATTATGGATACCATTGAAGACATTTTATAAAAAAAACATTTTTAATTATTATTTTTTTAGCATTCACTTGCTTATAAGACAGGAAGCCACTTCTTAATCATAATCTGGTGGTAAAACAACTCGTCTTATGGGTGAATATGGACGGAATGTGGATACGCCCAGATAAGTTTGTTACCTGTCCATAATCTATGTATTTTATGCACAGGCACCAGACACAAACAATTTTTTTTGGCCTATAGTCATATAGTAAGTAATGTTTACTAGTAAACATACTAGTAAACATTACTTACTATATGACCATAGGCCAAGTAATGTTTACTAGTAAACATTACTTACTATAATATATGACCATAGGCCAAAAAAAAAATTTGTGTCTGGTGCCTGTGATTTTATGTATAATATGCAAGTATAAATGTTACTAAATAATAAATAAGCAAATGATAGTGAAACTTGTTTTATTTTATTCAACATTGTACGGTTATAAACGATTGTGACTGCGGCCACCGTGGACGAGTGGTTATATGAATGGTCGTTGGCTTCAGATCACTTGCCACCTCACCGCTGTAGGTTCCGGTTCGAATCTCATTGATGGTTCCCGCAGGAGAGTCGCCATATTATCTCAGCTGTTGGTGCGACTTTTGTTTGGCAATTTCTGTGTGTTAGAAAATGGGAACCAGTCTGTCACCTATGCTAGAATTGACTACCTAAAATCAATATGTGGCATATTGGGCTATCGTTATTCAAAACAGACACCCAGCTCTATTGTATGAAAACATCGAGGTCATTAAATTGACAATTTATTTTAGAATTAAGAAAGTATTAAGCTGGAATTTTTACTTGTCAATGAACAGCTAATTTTTAAAATTACATGTACACTTGTCTGGACCTGAAAATGTTTGACTCGGACAACTCAAAATATATTGCTTTCACCACCCCTGAACAGTATCTGGACAGTCTAACATGCTGCATTATCCGGACAGCTGATGCAGTAACAGTCTATCCGGACAGCTGATGCAACAACAGTCTAACATGCTGCATTATCCGGACAGCTGATGCAGTAACAGTCTAACATGGTGCATTATCCGGACAGCTGATGCAACAACAGTCTATCCGGACAGCTGATGCAACAACAGTCTAACATGCTGCATTATCCGGACAGCTGATGCAGTAACAGTCTAAACATGCTGCATTATCCGGACAGCTGATGCAGTAACAGTCTAACATGCTGCATTATCCGGACAGCTGATGCAACAATAGTCTAACATGCTGCATTATCCGGACAGCTGATGCAACAACAGTCTAACATGCTGCATTATCCGGACAGCTGATGCAACAATAGTCTAACATGCTGCATTATCCGGACAGCTGATGCAACAACAGTCTAACATGCTGCATTATCTGGACAGCTGATGCAACAACAGTCTAGCATGCTGCATTATCCGAACAGCTGATGCAACAACAGTCTAACATGCTGCATTATCCGGACAGCTGATGCAACAACAGTCTAACATGCTGCATTATCCGGACAGCTGATGCAGTAACAGTCTAACATGCTGCATTATCCGGACAGCTGATGCAACAACAGTCTAACATGCTGCATTATCCGGATAGCTGATGCAGTAACAGTCTAACATGGTGCATTATCCGGACAGCTGATGCAACAACAGTCTAACATGCTGATTATCCGAACAGCTGATGCAACAACAGTCTAACATGCTGCATTATCCGGACAGCTGATGCAGTAACAGTCTAACATGCTGCATTATCCGGACAGCTGATGCAGTAACAGTCTAACATGCTGCATTATCCGGACAGCTGATGCAACAACAGTCTAACATGCTGCATTATCCGAACAGCTGATGCAACAATAGTCTAACATGCTGCATTATCCGAACAGCTGATGCAACAATAGTCTAACATGCTGCATTATCCGAACAGCTGATGCAACAATAGTCTAACCTGCTGCATTATCCGAACAGCTGATGAAACAATAGTCTAACATGCTGCATTATCCGAACAGCTGATGCAACAATAGTCTAACATGCTGCATTATCCGAACAGCTGATGCAACAATAGTCTTAACATGCTGCATTATCCGAACAGCTGATGCAACAACAGTCTAACATGCTACATTATACGGACAGCTCACACATAGGGTTCGAGCCCCACTGGAGCCGTTACGATTGTGCCCTTAGGCAAGGCATTTAAATTCCACGTTGCCTCTTCTCTCTCCCTCGTGGCGATGGATTCCATCAGGAATGAGGTCTCGAGAGTGATAAATATAAGTTGAAATAACTTGTTTCGCAATCGAGCTAAAATAAATTTGTATAAACTACACATAGGGTTTATTCTAGAGTGGGAAAAAGGGGAGGGAGAGTCAGAAAAGGGGAAGGGTGCATATTTAGCCGCAATGAGGTGCGGGAAGGGGTATTTTGAGGTTAATTCCTAGACAATTCTGCTAAATCACAGATCAAATAGGCAGTATATATTTGTGAAATGGGCTGACAAGTTCTAAGTTAAGTAGGCACCTGTTGAAGCTTATATATATAAACAAAGTATTAAAATGTTGGCAAGAGGCCGGCTGCGCAGATAGGCAAGGCTGCGCTGCGCTCCCTGCTATTCCACTGTAGAAAAACCCCTAATAGAGTTAGGTATTTCATTGGAACTATATGTCTATCTAGCCTCAGTTACGGGGTTACAAGCCTATATGAGAGTGGACACAAGACTACAGACATTGACTGATGTCTCCCACAGTCGAATCCCTTTCTCCTAGACCAACAATCTATATTATACATGTATATATGAACAAAGTGTCACAGAAAAACCATGAACTCATTTTTGATCGCTGACAGACAGATCAAGCCAATAACATATAGCCACCATTCCTAACGGGGGTTGGGGGTGGTAATTACAGTGAAATTAAGCATTGTTATCTGCCTCCGTGGTCGAGTGGTTAAGATCGCTGACTTGTGTACCACTGTAACCTATCATCACTGATGGTCACGGGTTCGAGCCCCGCTCAGGCCGTGTCTCATTTATATGAAAAAGTTGGCAGTTTCTTACGGAGGTTGGTGCACCCAAGTACTGGTTAACCGCTGGAGCCTGTCCAGGAAAGGTGTTGTTAGGTAAACTGCCGTCGGCGATATAGCCCAAAACGGTGCTGATGCAGGCGTAAAACCCGAAATATAACATAATATTTGTTATCTATACACAGAATACAGTAGCATACTGTCCATACTCGCCTATCGGAGGATTTTATCCCCAGATTATGGCGTCAAAGTGTTTTCCCGTCTTATAAGTGAATGCTAAAATAAGAAATGTGTTGTGTTTTTTTTAGTAAAGAATGTACTCTTGACAGTGAAAATGTCCTCAACTTGCACTGGCCAAACATGCAATTTATACATGGTCTGGTGTCCATTTTATTAACCCAACCTGTCTTATATGCGAATGCATGCCACAACCCACAGATTTCAGGACGAAAGTAGGAGGGTCGTCTTATAGGCGGGTATGGACCACTCTCTATATTGAAAACAGTTTACTTTATGCGCGATAATTCCACACTCGATTTAGGTGAGATTGAAGAGTATGGATGGTCTGTATATCGGCACAAACCAATCACAACAGTAAGGTTTTCAGAAGAGCCAAAAGAACTGCTTTACAAAGTAAAATGCCCACGTTACTGAAGAATCTGTCAAAATTTTATTTTTTTGTTTATTTTCTACGATAGAAAGTCATAAACATATGCTTCTTTGTTATGGTTTGAGCATGAACTATTGTCCAATGAAATTCCGGCGTCGTATCACGTGTCATTTTTCACCATTTCTGATTGGCTAATCATCTGCCGACAAACCCTTAAATACCGCAAGCTACTAATATTAATGTAAAAAATGTAAACCGGCAGAAAACCGCAACATTTTAGAATGTTATATTTATGTACATACAGTATACTTGCCTATAAGACGAGTTTTACCACTAGATTATGGCCTCAAAGTGGCTTCCCGTCTAATTTTTAAATGTGTTTAATGGTATCCCTAATTAGAATTTCTTCAACTTTCGCTGTCCTATCGGGCAATTTATGCTTGTGTTTGGTCTCCATTTTATCAACACGTCTTTATATGCGAATGCATGCCAAAACCTACAGATTTCATGACCAAATTAGGGATGTCATTTTATAGGCGAGTATGGACCACTCTCTATATTGAAAACAGTTTACTTTATGCGCGATAATCCTGCACTCAATTTAAAAACACGCGGGATCTGTAGAAAGTATGGACCATATTTTTTCTAAAGATTCACTTTAACTGCAGATTATTATATGAAACTGTGACAAATGGATTATTTTTAGGTGATTGTCTAGTGCACACCGTGTAATGAAATTAGTATGTGTGATGAAATTCAACATTTATTCCAGGGGGCTCATTCTAGGTCATATAAATATGACAATTAAATAGTTGAATTAATAGTGCTTTATAATGGGCCATTGTATATTGGACAAAATTGTGTAAGAAAATTGCCACACAAAAAAAATTAATCAATTCTTTTTAGGGAGAAGTGGGGTCCCCAGGGGGCGTAGTCGGGGTCCCTAGGGTGACTACTTCGCCTGTATTATTATAAATTCGCACATACCGTAATCGTCTATATATAGGTCGCACAGGAGTATAAGACGCAGTTAAAAAAACAAGAGAAATTCCAGGGAAAAAAGCTTATTTGCTGTTTAAAACACACATGATCTTAGATACAAAAATATCTAAACACTGACTGTGATTCGTAAGCGTTACGAGTCATGATTACAATGAAATTTAGTTCGAAATTGAAGCATAAGACACAGCAGATTTTTGGATGAAAAAAATTGCGTCTTATATATAGATGATCACGGTATATATATTGTTAACAATTTTGCGTTTAACCCTTTCAACACCACAGACCTAAATAGGCTTACAAAAAGTGTAGATCCAGATGAGCCGGCTCGTGACGAGCCGTCTCATCAGGATCTGCACTTTTTGCCAGTGATATGACTATTTTTAGACATAATTACCCATTTTGATAAATGAACTTATCCAAATGTGATTTTCTGATTCATTTATTGGTTTATGAATATCAAATGTGAGTTACTTGGTGTTGAAAGGGTTAACTATATGATGTAAGTATGCTTACAGGCAAGGTGGATACAGAGCAGGAGGTGGTGCAGCGGACATGGTAAATGAGAATAGTGCCGTACATCAGGTGGGTTTGTAAAATTGCAAAAAGATATCTTCCTGTTCTACATCTATCTCAACAATGCTAGTTTTTTTCTTATTACCTCCCTTGGCAGATAAAGTCTGATTGTTTTCACCTATATACTGGTCCCATTTGGGGGTGTGAGATAAATCTGTCTAAGAAGCTTCTTTATGCTAATTAGGTAACGTGAACAAATCTGGTAGTTTCCGTTTACAATCAAACCTGTGTTAGTGGTCACCTCTATTAAGCAGCCAGTTTTCAGATTCCCAATATGTTGTTTTATTATACATTTGACCTCTATTAAGCAGCCATCTGTGCTAAGCAGCCACTTTCTGTTATTCCCTTGGCTGGCTGCTTAAGGCAGGTTTGACTGTATTTCCATTTCCAAATTTATGATCATTGGATAACGGTAAAATCCGACGACTGCTGTGAGATTACGTCATTATAAGAATATCGATGATGCAATCAATGACGTATCTCTGCCATACATGTGTTTTTCACGTGACTACTATTACCCATTGACCCACAATGCACGTGCATTGTTTGTAAATACCCTGCTGCCTATTAAAATCTACATGTATAATCACAGTGCGACTCGCCTCAATTAAATCTTGTTATGTATTATAAGTTGCGCCAAATATGTTCGCCAATTCACAAATTGGCGACCGACAACGGGAACCCTGCTGATCTGGCTTTATGTAGTTTGCAAAAGTGATTTTATCTGTCGCTAGCATGCAAATGGTTAGGGAACATTATGAATGGAAGAATATACTGAAATAATATGCAAAATGTATATATATTTTGTATCGTTTAGGCGGCAAAAGTTCTTGAACAAGCCGGCATCAATCCGGACCTGTTACTACAGGGCCAACCTCAACAGCAGCAGCAGCAATTGACGATGGACCCGAAACTGGAACGTGTCACCTACTGTAATCTCAAGCTACCCCTGCCCAAGCCCCTCCTACCAGAGGAAACACCGGTGGCGGAGCGACTGTTCATCGTGTGTCAGCCGGCGGCTGTGCCGGAGAGGATACTGAGAGATGCGTTTAGTAGATTTGGAAACCTCATAGAAGTTTACCTGCTGTCTGGTAGGTTCAGGTCACAGACGGCTCTGTAGTCCAGTGGTAACACGCTGGACTGGTATTTAACTAGCTGGACTATTTAACTGTCATTTTCACTGCTAGCCTGCAAACATCTAAAGTCTGACGTTAAACAGTGCTTTACATCGTGCACATAAAAGAACCAGAGGAGACTGGAGAGGGTCTCTGTATCATTGCACTAGCCTCCAAAAATGACTAATCACTTCAGGAGGCGTCGCTCATATGGGCAACCGGTAGAGACGATAAATAAACGTAAAACACACACACTAGATTCAGGTTTGAAATTTAATAACTTCCACAAATAGTTGTAGCACAATTTCGTGCCGGACCTTTACGTCGTCAAGGAACTTTAAGACGTTTGCATGCTTGCAGTGAAAATGACAGTTAAATAGTCGAGCTAGTTAAATAATGGTTACCGATTGCCTGGTGCCTGGCATACAAGCGTAGGAATCTAGGTCAGAATGTTTGGGAGAAGTGCAATCGCGTCCTTAAATGGCGTTATTTAATAAATTTCAACGTGCCAGTGTATCTTACTGGACCAAATTTTGTATGGAAATTGTAACAAAAAGAGAGAGAAAAGAGGAGGTGTCAGGATCCCTATCCCCATGGCGACCATTTCGCCGACATTGCCCTCTAGAATGAGCCCTGGGAATTGGAAATTACTGATGTTCATAAAACAGGTGTCTCATAATTGCTGGCCCTTTCAATAGGGGTGACAATATCATAAACAAACACTTTACTTTTAGTCCATTTTAGTTTTCAGTTACAAATATGAACAACTGCTCAGGAGATAGGTTGTTAAGTAACTGCCTGCCGGCTTGGTTTGAGATGTGGTATATTGGAGTGTTTGTTGCTCTCTCCTGCGGTCACAAGTGTGTCCGCTCCTCAACTCTAACCATTTTGAATATTAAGATAGTCATCATATTGCTACAAGTACAGCTAACAGCTATATATTTCGAAACTGGACCAGGGCTGCAGTTCGAGGGTAAATGGTCTAGTGCTCAATATTGTTTGTATTCACTGAATATATCAACCGCGTCATGTAGCGTCAAGATCACAATTAGAGGTCAAATGTTATTCACAATTAGAGGTCAAAGGTTATTCACAATTAGAGGTCAATTGTTATTCACAATTAGAGGTCAACGGTTATTCACAATTAGAGGTTATTCACAATTAGAGGTCAAGGGTTATTCACAATAATTTCTCAATATTTACCAAATTTAAAGAATGCCATTGGCTATTAATACTGCTGTCATGTTTTCAGGAAGAAACTTCGGTTATGCTAAGTATGCCAACAAGGAATCTGCCACGGCCGCTACAGAGAAGATGCATGGACAGTGTGTGGCCGGCCAACGACTCAAGGTGTTGGAGGCCGAGCCTCAGAAAGCCGGCCACCTCGAAGAAGACAGTCACAAACGACAGAGGGTCGAATCCATGCATTGAAGGTATGTTTTGTCCAAGGAATGGTCCATCACCGCCAAAATAAATAACCGTCTAAAGTTATTCATTGGAAAATTCGCATACACAACCAAGGGCTAATTCTCTACACACTCTGCATGTCCGCACCATACCAGTGCCACCTTGAACTTGAAATTTGGTCAAATTTAGCCCTATTTCAGAAATTATTTATGCGTCAAAACACACACAAACATGGATCATTTCTCAAAAACCGTCGAACTTTGCATATACATCTCAGGGCAAATTCTATACGCCCACAGTAAGTACCCACTATAAAGTGACTACCTACCACTGACCTTGAACTTGAAATTTGGCAATTCGTCGGAAATCATAGACATTTATTATTTCGCTGAACCAACACATGTACAGTCAATCACGAGTGACGAGACACCCTTGGGGCGGTGGCCTTGTTAAAACTCTACGTGTACAATAATTCCCCACCCTACCAGGGAAGTGACCTTGAACATAACTCTTGGTAGGAAATAGCATTCTGCCGGAATACAATCACATGACCCAAGATGTTGGTGTGACTAAACTTCAAAACCAACAAAACCGTGTTTTGGACATTTTAAACTTCATGGATTCTTTTTCAGGGACGGATAACGGGACAGAATTTGACAAGAGATGATGAACCGACCTTTATCTGACAACTGATGAAAAGACATCTATCTACAACTGACAGTGTGAACGGATACACAGATGAACTACAAAACCTAATTACACCACAGAGACAGAAAATAGACAGCAGATGATATGACCTTTGTCTGACAACCGAGCAGATGATTCGACCTTTGTCTGACAACCCGAGCAGATGATATGACCTTTGTCTGATAAACCGAGCAGATGTTATGACCTTTGTCTGATAAACCGAGCAGATGATATGACCTTTGTCTGATAAACCGAGCAGATGATATGACCTTTGTCTGATAACCCAAGCAGATGATACGACCTTTGTCTGACATCCGATGAAAAGACAACTAAATTTGACGGTGTGAAACTGTACGAGGATGGACAACAATTGTGTTACCGTACTATAACATTTTTGACACAACACTGGACAGTGTGAATAGATACGGAGGATGGACAGTGAAACCACATGGCACCATATTTGACAAACTTGTACTGCACAAGACATACACACTGATACCCTACAAAACATCAACACTTGAATAAATAGGGTTTTTTCTAGATTGGAATGGCAGGGCCCTTTTTAGCCCTGCCCTTTTGCCTTTTAAAATTGTTTTATTTACACAAGCCTCAACAGATGCCTTCGGACGCCCTTTTCACCAATATGTCTTACTGACTGATTAATCACCGTAATTTTTACAAAATCTTCTAGTGGCTAACCCCAAAAATACCCCCTACCACACCTCATCGCAGCTCACAAAGCACCCTGTCCCTTTTTCTGTCCCTTTTCTGACCCTCCATGCCCCTTTTCTGACCCTCCCTGCCCCTTTTTCTGACCCTCCCTGCCCCTTTGTCCACTCTAGAATAAACCCTATATAACCTACATGTATTTGACACAGTATTTATAGAGACGGATCTGTAGTACAGTGGTTAACACTCTGGACTTGTAATCCAGGGATCGTAGTTTCGATCCCCTGGTGTGACCCAAATAAAACATGTCTTTCAGATGGGTCATTAAACCGAGGTCTAGTGTCGGTGTTTTACACTGTGCACGTAAAAGAACCAGAGGAGATTCTGGAATGGGTCTCTGTCTGTATCATTGCACTATCCTCCAAAAAAATCTAAAATGGCTAATCTCTTCAGGAGGCGTCTCTCATATGGGCAACCGGTAGCGACGATAAATAAACGTAAAACACACAGTATTTAAAATATTTTTGACTACTTGTATGTACATGTTTCGACCGTTGAGGGTTTATTCGGAGACCAGTATTGAAGTATAATCTAACTGACATTTTGTAGACTCCCGCACAAATTCATTATTCACAGATTGATTGTTTGACAGAGTTCAACGATAAATCTTCATATCACAACTTCGCTTGTATTCAGTGTAATACAGTCATCTCATATTTTCTAATATGTACACACGTGTAATAACACCTGGAAGGATTCTGATTGGTTGAAAGAATAATCGTTAAAAGTTGTAAATTAACATTTTATGTATGCAGTCCATAGTCAAACCTGGTGTGACCAAAGTACACTGGTGAAGTTCAGTTTGCAGATAAAGCTGTGAAATCAATGCTTTTTTACACACTTTCAATGATTTAGTTTAAACAATATTTTATAATGATCACAATAAGAAAATATTTCAATGATTTCTAAGGTCATCAGTTATTGTGAATGAACAAACTGATAAAAAAAACCATCAACTTTTTTTTCTTTTCTATCTCTCGCTTATATCACGACGGGAAGTCACTTTGAGGCAATAATCTGGTGGCAAGAATCCCGTCTTACAGGCGAGTAAATTCGGTAGTGTCGAACAGTGTCGACATTTACGAGCAGCATTTAATCAACTATGATCAGCTTAGAATGCTAGCATCTAACATGTCGACACTTACGAGCAGCATTAACACCACAGTCCGCCTCCGTGGTCGAGTGGTTAAGGTCGCTGACTTGTATACCACCGTAACCTATCATCACTGATGGTCACTGGTTCGAGCCCCGCTCAGGCCGTGTCTCATTTATATGAAAAAGTTGGCAGTTTACGGAGGTTGGTGCACCCAACTACTGGTTGGGCGATATAGCCCGAAATGGTGCTGATGCAGGCGTAAAACCCGAAATATAACATATCATTAACACCAACTTCTCATCAGACATGTTTCCGTCAAATATTTCCGCCGCTCGTTATTGGAATATTCTATTTGCAATTGTTCTGTGTTTTGTTGTTTAGCTTCTATATATATAAAGAATTATATACCGTAATTATGCCGATGGGTGAGATTGGAAATCATTTGCATATGAAGTATTTAGCTCGTGTTTTTGGTGATCATTGCCCGGAACTGTTTAGTCATTGTGTTTCCAGGAACTTATTGCATAATTATGATGTTGTTGTTTTTATCGTATGTGTCTTAGTTTCCTTTTATTAGTTATTTGTAAAACAAAATCATCGTAGCTCATCTTAGTCTTCAGTATTTGTTGTGGTTGGTGAATGAAAATAAATTTGGAAATTAAAGAAATGCAGTCCTTTAGCTATAAATAACTCTTGATGTCACAACTTTCCTTTTGATGGGACGTTAAGCGAAGGTCTCGTGTCGGTGCTAACCGAGGTCTTGTGTCGGTGCTTTACATCGTGCACGTAAAAGAACCAGAGGAGACTCTGGAATGGGTCTCTCTGTATCATGCACTATCCTCCAAAAATCTAAAATGACTAATCTCTTCAGGAGGCATCGCTCATATGAGCAACCGGTAGCGACGATAAATAAACATAAAACACACTTTCCTTTTGTCGTGTTTCAGCAGTGGAGTTTGAATACACTGTACTAGATAATACTTTATACAAATTTATTTTAGCTCGATTGCGAAACAAGTTCTTACAACTTTTATTAATCACTCCCGAGGCCTCATTCCTGATGGAATCCATCGTCCAAGGAGAGAAAAGAGGGAACATGCAATTGAAATGCCTTGCCTAAGGGCACAATCGTAACGGTTCCAGCTGTGCTCGATCTCCGATAATAGTCGCAAAATCACCTCCCACATACCGTGTTCTAACATTATGTAATAGTCTACTAGTCACAAAATCACCTCCCACATACCGTGTTCTAGCATTATGTAATAGTCTACTAGTTGCAGAATCACCTCCCACATACCATGTTCTAACATTATGTAATAGTCTACTAGTTGCAGAATCACCTCCCACATACCATGTTCTAAAATTATGGAGCCATGCAAAATGACCTCCCTCATATAGTATTTGTATCGGAGCCAGGAAATATTCAACTTGTGACAAATCTAACTCCCACTTTCAGTGTTCTCATAAAGAACAGTACGTGTAATAGTCTTGTATGCTGTCTTTAACATTTTTCTGTCAGTCTGATATTTGACGCCCAAAGAGGGACCATGGCAACCTTGCCTTTAGTTGAGACTGGAATCATGAAATTGATGTACAAGGACAGGGTGTGTACATGTATACAGGGTGTGTGTACATGTATACAGGGTGTATGTACATGTATACAGGGTGTATGTATACAGGGCGTATGTATACAGGGTGTGTGTACATCATGTATACAGGGTGTGTGTACATGTATACAGGGTGTATGTACATGTATACAGGGCGTGTGTACATGTATACAGGGTGTGTGTACATGTATACAGGGTGTGTGTACATGTATACATGGTGTGTGTACATGTATACAGGGTGTGTGTACATGTATACAGGGTGTGTGTACATGTATACAGGGTGTATGTACATGTATACAGGGTGTATGTACATGTATACAGGGTGTATGTACATGTATACAGGGTGTATGTATACAGGGTGTGTGTACATGTATACAGGGTGTGTGTACATGTATACAGGGTGTATGTACATGTATACAGGGTGTATGTATACAGGGTGTATGTACATGTATACAGGGTGTGTGTACATGTATACAGGGTGTGTGTACATGTATACAGGGTGTGTGTACATGTATACAGGGTATGTGTACATGTATACAGAGTGTGTGTACATGTATACAGGGTGTGTGTACATGTATACAGGGTGTGTGTACATGTATACAGGGTGTGTGTACATGTATACAGGGTGTATGTACATGTATACAGGGTGTGTGTACATGTATACATAGTGTATGTGCATGTATACAGGGTGTGTGTACATGTATACAGGGTGTATGTACATGTATACAGGGTGTGTGTACATGTATGCAAGGTGTATGTATACATGGTGTATGTACATGTATACAGGGTGTATGTACATGTATACAGGGTGTGTTTACAGGGTGTATGTACATGTATACAGGGTGTATGTACATGTATACAGGGTGTGTATTGGCACAGACATATTCACAGCATGTGTGTAGGCACCCCAGCTCGTTCATTTGAAGGCGCACTCACCCACTGAACCAGAATCCCTTGGGTTTGAGCCCTGACCCGGCTGCACATTTCTCTGTGTGTGAAACGAGCATGCTTTCATGTAATAGTTTGTGAAGATAGTGAGCTCTGCATTGATAAATACAACGTACATGTCATGCAACCCGTTACCCATTCAACACCAAGTAACTCACGTGGACTGGTCCATGATATTATTAGACCAATAAATTAATAAGAAAATTACATTTGGATCAGTTCATTTATCAAAATGGGTAATTTTGTCTAAAAAATAGTAATATTACTGGCAAAATGTGCACTGTGGGTAGTCTTTTTTGATAGTCGCATGTGGTCATTGCCACAAGTTTGACTAACAGACAGTTTTATAAAGTCTGAACACAGAAGAATCGAAGCCAGATTACATCCGTACTCGTAAATAAGACGACCCCCCCCTACTTTGGTCCTGAAGTATGTTGGTTTTGGCATGCACTCGCATATAAGATGGGTTCATAAAATGTACTGCAGACCATGCATACATTGCATATTTGTCCAGTGCAAGTTGAAGAAATGTTCAGTGTAGAATGCTGTGTGTATAACCCAGGTGAGAAAAACATGCAGCCAGTCCGGGACTCTAACCCGTTTATTTTTATGAGTAGGTGGCTGTTTATGAGAGTTGTTTGTTACAGAGGATGCACTGTACTCCTGACATGACAGACTGGTAAGCTCCAACTGTCGTAGGCCATTTTAAACATGATTCCCTGACAGACTGGTAAGCTCCAACTGTCGTAGGCCATTTTAAACATGATTCACCTGACAGACTGGTAAGCTCCGACTGTCGTAGGCCATTTTAAACATGATTCACCTGACAGACTGGTAAGCTCCGACTGTCGTAGGCCATTTTAAACATGATTCACCTGACAGACTGGTAAGCTCCAATTGTCGTAGGCCATTTTAAACATGATTCACCTGACAGACTGGTAAGCTGCAACTGTCGTAGGCCTTTTTAAACATGATTCACCTGAGACTTTTAAGCTCCAACTGTCGTAGGCCTTTTTAAACATGATTCACCTGAGACTTTTAAGCTCCAACTGTCGTAGACCATTTTAAACATGATTCACCTGACAGACGGGTAAGCTCCAACTGTCGTATGCCATTTTAAACATGATTAGCTTGACAGATAGGTAAGCTCCAACTGTCGTAGGCCATTTTAAATATGATTCACCTGACAGACTGGTAAGCTCCAATTGTCGTAGGCCATTTTAAACATGATTCACCTGACAGACTGGTAAGCTCCAACTGTCGTAGGCCATTTAAAACATGATTCACCTGACAGACTGGTAAGCTGCAACTGTCGTTGGGCATTTTAAACATGATTCACTTGACACACTCAGACTAGTAAGCTGCAACTGTCGTTGGGCATTTTAAACATGATTCGCTTGACAGAATGGTAAGCTCGCTCCAACTGTCGTAGGCCATTTTAAACATGATTCACCTGACAGACTGGTAAGCTGCAACTGTCATTGGGCATTTTAAACATGATTCGCTTGACAGACTCAGACTGGTAAGCTGCAACTGTCGTTGGGCATTTTAAACATGATTTGCTTGACAAGACTCAGACTGGTAAGCTGCAACTGTCGTTGGGCATTTTAAACATGATTCGCTTGATAGACTCAGACTGGTAAGCTGCAACTGTCGTTGGGCATTTTAAACATGATTCGCTTGACACACTCAGACTAGTAAGCTGCAACTGTCGTTGGGCATTTTAAACATGATTCGCTTGACAGAATGGTAAGCTCGCTCCAACTGTCGTAGGCCATTTTAAACATGATTCACCTGACAGACTGGTAAGCTGCAACTGTCATTGGGCATTTTAAACATGATTCGCTTGACAGACTCAGACTGGTAAGCTGCAACTGTCGTTGGGCATTTTAAACATGATTTGCTTGACAAGACTCAGACTGGTAAGCTGCAACTGTCGTTGGGCATTTTAAACATGATTCGCTTGATAGACTCAGACTGGTAAGCTGCAACTGTCGTTGGGCATTTTAAACATGATTCGCTTGATAGACTCAGAATGGTAAGCTGCAACTGTCGTTGGGCATTTTAAACATGATTCGCTTGACAGAATGGTAAGCTCGCTCCAACTGTCGTAGGCCATTTTAAACATGATTCACCTGACAGACTGGTAAGCTGCAACTGTCGTTGGGCATTTTAAATATGATTAACTTGAATCGACTTTTGCGTGAACTTTGTACAAATTTGGATTCTTTCATGATCATTACATAACTAGAGCAAACCATCTTCTGAATTATATCTTATTGATAGAGAATAGATACTACGGTAACGCGTACACTGGCACCAAATAATTTCCATATACTCTAATATATGGTGTTGCATCCGTGGTCCTGTGGTAGAGCGTCTGATTTGGAATCGTTCAGTCCCGGGTTTGATACTCGTTCAGGCCACGTATGTAGTGTCATTAAGCAAGGCACCTCACACACATTGCTTAGTACTGGTATACCACTTCGGTCGGCTAAACTTGCCCAGGAAAACATGTCTACGTCCCCGCAAGGGGTTTGTGACATTAATGGAACATACATAAAGTGAAACCTGTGTTAGTGGTCACCTCTATTAAGCAGCCAGTTTTCAGATTCCCTTTGCTGGCTGCTTAAGGCAGGTTTGACTGTACATACATATTGCATACTTCTGACTACCAGTAAGCTGGGTCGAAAGGCATGTGGGGAAAGGGTTAACCTTATTCCCAATTGATTTTTTTTAAAGGCAGGAGGGCTGGGCCGGGGCTAAAAAATGGCCGGGCAAATCCCATCATATATTGCAAGGGTAGTGTAGTCATTTTTTTACTAATAGATCAGTAATTGATACTTTAATGGAATTGGTTACGATAATGTTCCGGATGGATCTGCATCTTCTACCACTGGTACTCGTGAAATGTACATATATTATCGTGAATCTTGCTGTGTATATATATGATAACATATATTGTCTTGTATGTCGCTACTATAAAATTTAATGTGTGGAATATTCCGGAAGAATAGTTATTTAATGTGTGGAATATTCCGGAAGAATAGTTATTGAATGTGTGGAATATTCCGGAAGAATAGTTATTTAATGTGTAGAATATTCCGGAAGAATAGTTATTGAATGTGTGGAATATTCCGGAAGAATAGCTATTTAATGTGTGGAATATTCCGGAAGAATAGTTATTTAGTGTGGAATATTCCGGAAGAATAGTTATTTAATGAGTGGAATATTCCGGAAGAATGGTTATTTAATGTGTGGAATATTCCGGAAGAATAGTTATTGAATGTGTGGAATATTCTGGAAGAATAATTATTGAATGTGTGGAATATACCGGAAGAATAGTTATTGAATGTGTGGAATATTCCGGAAGAATGTTATTTAATGTGTGGAATATTCCGGAAGAATAGTTATTTAATGTGTGGAATATTCCGGAAGAATGGTTATTGAATGTGTGGAATATTCCGGAAGAATAGTTATTTAATGTGTGGAATATTCCGGAAGAATGGTTATTTAACCCATTCAACACCAAGTAACTCACATGGACTGGTCCATGATATTCATAAACCAATAAATGAATCAGAAAATCACATTTGGACCAGTTCATTTATCAAAATGGGTAATTTTGTCTAAAAATAGCAATATTACTGGCAAAAAGTGCAGATCTTGATGAGACGGCTCGTCACGAGCCGGCTCATCTGGATCTACACTTTTTTGTAAGCCAATTTAGAGGTCTGTGGTGTTGAAAGGGTTAATGTGTGGAATATTCCGGAAGAATGGTTATTTAATGTGTGGAATATTACAGAAGAATAGTTATTTAATGTGTGGAATATTCCGGAAGAATGGTTATTTAATGTGTGGAATATTACGGAAGGATGGTTATTTAATGTGTGGAATATTCCGGAAGAATGGTTATTTAATGTGTGGAATATTCCGGAGGGATGGTTATTTAATGTGTGGAATATTCCGGAAGAATGGTTATTTAATGTGTGGAATATTCCGGAAGGATGGTTATTTAATGTGTGGAATATTCCGGAAGAATAGTTATTTAATGTGTGGAATATTCCGGAAGAATAGTTATTTAATGTGTGGAATATTCCGGAAGAATAGTTATTTAATTTGTGGAATATTCCGGAAGGATGGTTATTTAATGTGTGGAAGAATAGTTTTTTAATGTGTGGAATATTCTGGAAGAATAGCTATTTAATGTGTGGAATATTCCGGAAGGATGGTTATTTAATGTGTGGAATATTCCAGAAGAATAGTTATTTAATGTGTGGAATATTCCGGAAGGATGGTTATTTAATGTGTGGAATATTCCAGAAGAATAGTTATTTAATGTGTGGAATATTCCGGAAGGATGGTTATTTAATGTGTGGAATATTCCGGAAGAATGGTTATTTAATGTGTCGAATATTCCAGAAGAATGGTTATTTAATGTGTGGAATATTCCGGAAGAATAGTTATTGAATGTGTGGAATATTCCGGAAGAATAGTTATTGAATGTGTGGAATATTCCGGAAGAATGTTATTTAATTTGTGGAATATTCCGGAAGAATAGTTATTTAATGTGTGGAATATTCCGGAAGAATAGTTATTTAATGTGTGGAATATTCCGGAAGAATAGTTATTTAATGTGTGGAATATTCCGGAAGAATGGTTATTTAACCCATTCAACACCAAGTAACTCACATGGACTGGTCCATGATATTCATAAACCAATAAATGAATCAGAAAATCACATTTGGACCAGTTCATTTATCAAAATGGGTAATTTTGTCTAAAAATAGCAATATTACTGGCAAAAAGTGCAGATCTTGATGAGACGGCTCGTCACGAGCCGGCTCATCTGGATCTACACTTTTTTGTAAGCCAATTTAGAGGTATGTGGTGTTGAAAGGGTTAATGTGTGGACTATTCCGGAAGAATGGTTATTTAATGTGTGGAATATTACAGAAGAATAGTTATTTAATGTGTGGAATATTCCGGAAGAATGGTTATTTAATGTGTGGAATATTACGGAAGGATGGTTATTTAATGTGTGGAATATTCCGGAAGAATGGTTATTTAATGTGTGGAATATTCCGGAAGAATGGTTATTTAATGTGTGGAATATTCCGGAAGGATGGTTATTTAATGTGTGGAATATTCTGGAAGAATAGTTATTTAATGTGTGGAATATTCCGGAAGAATAGTTATTTAATGTGTGGAATATTCCGGAAGAATGGTTATTTAACCCATTCAACACCAAGTAACTCACATGGACTGGTCCATGATATTCATAAACCAATAAATGAATCAGAAAATCACATTTGGACCAGTTCATTTATCAAAATGGGTAATTTTGTCTAAAAATAGCAATATTACTGGCAAAAAGTGCAGATCTTGATGAGACGGCTCGTCACGAGCCGGCTCATCTGGATCTACACTTTTTTGTAAGCCAATTTAGAGGTATGTGGTGTTGAAAGGGTTAATGTGTGGACTATTCCGGAAGAATGGTTATTTAATGTGTGGAATATTACAGAAGAATAGTTATTTAATGTGTGGAATATTCCGGAAGAATGGTTATTTAATGTGTGGAATATTACGGAAGGATGGTTATTTAATGTGTGGAATATTCCGGAAGAATGGTTATTTAATGTGTGGAATATTCCGGAAGAATGGTTATTTAATGTGTGGAATATTCCGGAAGGATGGTTATTTAATGTGTGGAATATTCCGGAAGAATAGTTATTTAATGTGTGGAATATTCCGGAAGAATAGTTATTTAATGTGTGGAATATTCCGGAAGAATGGTTATTTAACCCATTCAACACCAAGTAACTCACATGGACTGGTCCATGATATTCATAAACCAATAAATGAATCAGAAAATCACATTTGGACCAGTTCATTTATCAAAATGGGTAATTTTGTCTAAAAATAGCAATATTACTGGCAAAAAGTGCAGATCTTGATGAGACGGCTCGTCACGAGCCGGCTCATCTGGATCTACACTTTTTTGTAAGCCAATTTAGAGGTCTGTGGTGTTGAAAGGGTTAATGTGTGGAATATTCCGGAAGAATGGTTATTTAATGTGTGGAATATTACAGAAGGATAGTTATTTAATGTGTGGAATATTCCGGAAGAATGGTTATTTAATGTGTGGAATATTACGGAAGAATGGTTATTTAACCCATTCAACACCAAGTAACTCACATGGACTGGTCCATGATATTCATAAACCAATAAATGAATCAGAAAATCACATTTGGACCAGTTCATTTATCAAAATGGGTAATTTTGTCTAAAAATAGCAATATTACTGGCAAAAAGTGCAGATCTTGATGAGACGGCTCGTCACACGGATCTGGATCTCATTTTTGTGCCAATTTAGAGGTATGGGGTTAGGTTAATGTGTGGAATATTCCGGAAGAATGGTTATTTAATGTGTGGAATATTACAGAAGAATAGTTATTTAATGTGTGGAATATTCCGGAAGAATGGTTATTTAATGTGTGGAATATTACGGAAGGATGGTTATTTAATGTGTGGAATATTCCGGAAGAATGGTTATTTAATGTGTGGAATATTCCGGAAGGATGGTTATTTAATGTGTGGAATATTCCGGAAGAATAGTTATTTAATGTGTGGAATATTCCGGAAGAATAGTTATTTAATGTGTGGAATATTCCAGAAAAATAGTTATTTAATTTGTGGAATATTCCGGAAGGATGGTTATTTAATGTGTGGAAGAATAGTTATTTAATGTGTGGAATATTCCGGAAGAATAGCTATTTAATGTGTGGAATATTCCGGAAGGATGGTTATTTAATGTGTGGAATATTCCAGAAGAATAGTTATTTAATGTGTGGAATATTCCGGAAGGATGGTTATTTAATGTGTGGAATATTCCGGAAGGATGGTTATTTAATGCGTGGAACATTCCGGAAGAATAGCTATTTAATGTGTGGAATATTCCGGAAGGATAGTTAACTCATTTAATTACATGTATTTATATATGCACAGGTGAATTAACACAGATGACCGTCACCCCTTGCCAGTTGACCTTCAGGACTCTATTAACCTCGAAGTCTACAGCAATAAAAATTGACAGAAACTAGGTAACAATTATTGTTTTTTTAATGAAATAAACTTGTTAGCAGTTCCATGGTCCTGGTTCCTAACTCTGAAATACTTGACTATTGCAATGCTTTAGAAATAGGCTGAGATATGTTTATAGTTTGGCAGTTAGTAAAGAACTGATTCATTTTAAGTGTATAATACAATATTCTGGACAAATAGCTGAAACTTAGGCAATGCATTTAAATTCCACATTGTCTCCCCCCCCCCCTCCCTCATGGCGATGGATTACATCTGGAATGAGGTTTGAGAGTGATTAATATAAGTTGTAAGAACCTGTTTCGCAATCGAGCTAAAAATAAATTTGTATAAACTAAATAACTGATTAATTTTATGTCCAATACAATATTAAGTCCGCCTCCGTGTTCGAGTGGTTACGGTCGCTGACTTGTATACCATTGTAGCCTATCATCACTGATGGTCACGGGTTCGAGCCCCGCTCAGGCCGTGTCTCATTTATATGAAAAAGTTGGCAGTCTCTTACGGAGGTTGGTGCACCAAAGTACTGGTTAACCGCTGGAGCCTGCCCAGGAAAGGTGTTGTTACGGTAGATAAACTGCCCGTCGGCGATTTAGCCCAAAATGGTGCTGATGCAGGCGTAAAACCCGAAATATAACATAACCAATACAATATTCTGAGAGAAATATATCTTTGTTTAAAAGAATAGTGAGTTTCTTTTTAATTATTTGATGTAGACAAGTTACTGTTCAGTTTACAGGGCTAAAATACAGTTCAAAATGCTCATATGTTTCTAAAAAATCTGTTCGGAAGACAGGAGTTCAATTTACAGATGTGTGTTTACGATGAACAAAGAAGGGAAACATGGGGCCAAAATATTTGTTCAGTTTGGAGGGAATTCCAGTTTAGAGGCGTTCCAGTTTTGAGGAGTTTCACTGTTGCTTAATTATGGTTTATTGTATGAAGATGTTTGATGGATTTCAGATGGTGTGTCATTATCTCGGGGCAGACTTCTATGATGGAGAGCTGGTGAAGGGGAGTAACTGTGACCAGTGTTACTGCACGTAGCACGCAATCGTGTGTCAGATGGTGAGATGCCCAACAGCCAACTGTCGCAATCCAGTGATGGGAGAATGCAGCTCCAAGTGCCCTAATGGTAGATTATCCTGCATCGTTGATGTAGTATGGGCTGAGGTGGCCAAGTGGTCATGGTCATTGGCTTGAAATCACTTGCCCCTCACCTTTTCCAGTTCGAATCCCGCTGGTGGGGTCAAATTATTTCCAGCGAGGAAGCTAACCAGCTGGCTTGTGGAGGGTTAATGGTTAGTTTATACAAATTTATTTTAGCTCGATTGCGAAACAAGTTATGTCGACTTATATTAATCACTCTCAAGACCTCATTCCTGATGGAATCCATCGCCACGAGTGAGAGAAGAGGCAACATGGAATTTAAATGCCTTGCCTAAGGGCACAGTCGTAACGGCTCCTGCGGGGCTCGAACTCCGGACCTTTCGCACCTGAAGCGAACACGCATCCACTGCGCTATCACGACTTGATGGTTGTACCCTGTCAGTGCCTGAAATACTGTTCCAGGTTATCTAGGGATCTTCCTCCACCAATAATAGCTGGAGACTCGCCATATGATTTAAGCTGTAACAAGACGAATGATGTTTTTTGGCTATAGCATTCAACAGCACTGAATCATTTTCATGGACTGCATTTATTTGCCAAATAATTTAATCTATGATTGCTTGTTGTAGACGTCATACAATCTTGACACCTTGCTTGTGTTCACATGTTTTTAGCTTGTGTGTTTTAAGTTTATTTATCGTCGGTTATATATATATACAGTTGCCCATATGAGCGACGCCTCCTGAAGAGATTAGTCATTTTAGATTTTTGGAGGATAGTGCAATGATACAGACAGGAGACCCATTCCAGAGTCGTCTGGTTCTTTTATGTGCACGGTGTAAAGCACCGACATGAGACCTCAGTTTAAAGTCCCATCTGAAAGACTGTTATTTTTATTAGGGTTCAGACTGTGGATCGAACCTGCGATCCCTGGATTACCAGTCCAGCGTGTTACCACTGGACTACAGATCCATCTGTTATTTGTTCTGTTACACACATATATATATATGTGTTGTATAAATATATCCGTCTGTGATTCTGTCTCTCAGACGGGGGATCGAACCTGCGATCCCTGGATTACCAGTCCAGCATGTTACCACTGGACTACAGATCCGTCTGCATCCTCTTGATACCTCGTTCTGTTTCACCACATGTCATTTTTGTGGAGTCTCTGTGGTGAAATGGATACGGCGTCCGTCCCAAACCAAACGGTTGCGAGTTCAAACCTCTTAAATCCACATTGCCTCTTTCTCCTTCATGGCAATGGATTCCATCGGGAAGGAGGTATAGAGAGCTATTAAAGTAATGTTTTTAGAACTTGTTTCGCAATCAAGCTAAAAGAAATATCATATATATATAAACTAGACATCGTTTCTACGAGTATATATATAAAAATGGTGGCTACGGTCATTGACTTCAAATTACTTGCCCGTCACCTCTGTAGGTTCGAATTACACTGGTGCAGTCGTTTACTAATTTTGGCAAAACATTTTGTTTTTATTAATTTGCATGTAGCATTATTTTATGTATTGTATCTATAGCTAATCACACTGGGGGTTGGAATTATTACATGTGAGGAAGCTATCCAGCTGGCTTGCAGTAGGTTCAGGGATCATTCTAGAGGGCGATGTGGGCGAAATTGTCGCCCTAGGGACCCTGACTTCGCCCTCTGGGGGCCCCACTTCTCCCTAAAAAAAAAATATTTGTTGGTATTTACGATTTTCAAACCAAATTTGGTCTTGTAAGATACACTGGCCCATTATAAAGCACTCCTTCTATTCAAATGTTGTATTTAATGGTTGTACTGTGCATTTTAACCCTATTTTGCAGAAGAACACCATTTAAGGAAGCGATCATGCGCTTTCTCACTTCTCCCAAAAATTCTGACCTAGAATGAACCCTGAGGTTGGTGGTTCTCCCCGGGGTCTTCCGACAATGATAGGTTGAGTGTCGCCGTATAACCTAAGCTGTTGGTGCGACATTAAAACAAACAACTATACTATTTAAGTATCATCTGTTTTCAGGAACAATCTGTCTGTATGCTGGTGAGAATGGAAGAGTTCTGGTCCCTGCCACAGGCTGTACATACAGTGCCGGTGTCCTCTGTCACTCAAACAAGTTTTAACAACTTATATTAATCACTCTAGTTGGCGCAGATGAAGTCATTCATGTGGGAGGAAACCGGAGTACCCGGCAGAAAACACACCTGTCTGATCTGGCGACCACCATACCATCTCACATACTTCCCTGTCCGAGGATCGAACCCGGGTTGCATTGGTGAAAAGCAAGCGCACTAACCAATGCGCTAATCGGACAGCCAAAGAGACCACCTGCTAGCCAGCATTTCCTAGGGACAACAGTCTGGCTTGTAACAGGACAGCAAACTGAAATAAAACTGTGTACAATGTATTTGCACTGCCTGGGGGGAACTCTTGTGCATATTATTATTTTATTTCAATGAAATACAGATATCTTGAACATCCCACCTGCACCAGTTAATAACAAGCCAAATTGAATGTGTTGGTTTACCAGTAGTCGAACCTCAGTGTGGCATTGAATGTGTCGGTTTACCAGTAGTCAAACTCCAGTGTGGCATTGAATGTGTTGGTTTACCAGTAGTCGAACCCCAGTGTGGCATTGAATGTGTCGGTTTACCAGTAGTCGAACCCCAGTGTGGCATTGAATGTGTCGGTTTACCAGTAGTCGAACCCCAGTGTGGCATTGAATGTGTCGGTTTACCAGTAGTCGAACCCCAGTGTGGCATTAATCCCTTCTAAGTTTGCATTGACCTCATTTCATCTCTCCATTGCAGGCGGGCGAATGGACTTGTCAATGCACAGATATCGCTTCAGGTGTGAAAGGCCCGGAGTTTCGGCCCCGTCGTGAAATAAATGTCGTTACAAATGTAAAAAATAAAATTTGTTACAAATGTGAAAAAAACTTTTTGTCATAAATGTAAACAAAATTAAAATGTGAAAAAAAAGTGTTTATTATAGTGTCACCCCTATTAAAAGGGGCAACCATTTCTGACTTATGAGACACCTTATGGACATCAGTATTTCCCGAATTCTATCCTTGAAGACCAGGCGCCTGGCTGATAGGCAATCGGTAACCTTTTTTTTTGCTTTGAGGCTCACCAACCGGTCATATCGGCATGAAAACCCCAGACGAGTTCTGAACCATCGACCTCCTGCTCCATAGGCGGATGCCTTAACCACTAGGCTATGGTTACGGTATGAACATATGGTTGTATGTTTTATAATGTGTACAAACAACACCATGTTTACATAAATGTTCATATGAATTGATCGGTTTTTGGGGCTCGATGCACTAGTCTGCATACCTCTTGATGCCATTACCACATACATTGACCCTTTCCCTCATAGAAGCACTCTTTACCAATACCACATAAATTGACCCTTTCCCTTATAGAAGCACCTCTTTACCAATACCACATACATTGACCCTTTCCCTCATAGAAGCACCTCTTTACCAATACAACGTGCATTGACCCTTTCCCTCATAGAAGCACCTCTTTACCTATACCACATACATTGAACCTTTCCCTCATAGAAGCACCTCTTTACCAATACAATGTGCATTGACCCTTTCCCTCATAAAAGCACCTCTTTACCAATACCACATACATTGACCCTTTCCTCATAGAAGCACCTCTTTACCAATACCACATACATTGACCCTTTCCCTCATAGAAGCACCTCTTTACCAATACCACATACATTGACGCTTTCACGCAGAGAAGCACCTCTTGACGGTTTACCAATACCACATACATTTGCCCTTTCCCTCATAGAAGCACCTCTTGATGCCATTACCAATACAACGTACATTGACCCTTTCCCTCCTAGAAGTACCTCTTTACCTATACCACATACATTAACCCTTTCCCTCATAGAAGCACCTCTTTACCAATACCACATACATTGACCCTTTCCCTCATAGAAGCACCTCTTTACCAATACCACATACATTGACGCTTTCACGCAGAGAAGCACCTCTTGACGGTTTACCAATACCACATACATTTGCCCTTTCCCTCATAGAAGCACCTCTTGACGCTATACCAATACCACATACATTGACCCTTTCCCTCATAGAAGCAACTCTTTACCAATACCACATACATTGACCCTTTCCCTCATAGAAGCACCTCTTGATGCCATTACCAATACAACGTACATTGACCCTTTCCCTCATAGAAGTACCTCTTTACCTATACCACATACATTGAACCTTTCCCTCATAGAAGCACCTCTTTACCAATACAATGTGCATTGACCCTTTCCCTCATAAAAGCACCTCTTTACCAATACCACATACATTGACCCTTTCCCTCATAGAAGCACCTCTTTACCAATACCACATACATTGACCCTTTCCCTCATAGAAGCACCTCTTTACCAATACCACATACATTGACGCTTTCACGCAGAGAAGCACCTCTTGACGGTTTACCAATACCACATACATTTGCCCTTTCCCTCATAGAAGCACCTCTTGATGCCATTACCAATACAACGTACATTGACCCTTTCCCTCCTAGAAGTACCTCTTTACCTATACCACATACATTAACCCTTTCCCTCATAGAAGCACCTCTTTACCAATACCACATACATTGACCCTTTCCCTCATAGAAGCACCTCTTTACCAATACCACATACATTGACGCTTTCACGCAGAGAAGCACCTCTTGACGGTTTACCAATACCACATACATTTGCCCTTTCCCTCATAGAAGCACCTCTTGATGCCATTACCAATACAACGTACATTGACCCTTTCCCTCCTAGAAGTACCTCTTTACCTATACCACATACATTAACCCTTTCCCTCATAGAAGCACCTCTTTACCAATACCACATACATTGACCCTTTCCCTCATAGAAGCACCTCTTTACCAATACCACATACATTGACGCTTTCACGCAGAGAAGCACCTCTTGACGGTTTACCAATACCACATACATTTGCCCTTTCCCTCATAGAAGTACCTCTTTACCAATACCACATACATTGACCCTTTCCCTCATAGAAGCACCTCTTTACCAATACCACATACATTAACCCTTTCCCTCATAGAAGTACCTCTTTACCAATACCACATACATTGACCCTTTCCCTCATAGAAGTACCTCTTTACCAATACCACATACATTGACCCTTTCCCTCATAGAAGTACCTCTTTACCAATACCACATACATTAACCCTTTCCCTCATAGAAGCACCTCTTGATGTCATTATCAATACCACAAACATTGACCCTTTCCCTCATAGAAGCACCTCTTGATGTCATTATCAATACCACAAACATTGACCCTTTCCCTCATAGAAGCACCTCTTGATGTCATTATCAATACCACAAACATTGACCCTTTCCCACAAATTCTACTGAATACATTCGAACAATAAACAGTATTATCCATTATTTTGTAAATGAAAGTAGTATTTCATATAGCGGTCATCCATGCTCCTGAATTTACGTTTATTTGTCATCGAGATAATGTCGCTTAGAGATAATTTAACTAACATTAGTCTACAAATATATATGCATAAGCACAAATGTGAGGTATAACGGTAAATCTGTACCATAAATCGTGCTATTCACGATACACTAGTTGTATTATGCATGGATTTACATTATTTTGTTATGTCAACAAACCGCGTATACGATGTTTGTTTATTAGTTGAAATACTCAGTTTTTGTAGCAAATATTTGGGAAAAAATTATACCATATAATAGCAAAATACCTTGTGTAGAAATTTGCGTTTTCACTGATGTAGTGTCGCTTTAAAAACAAAACAATGTTTTGTGGTTTTGAACCCGAAAACATTTGTCCAGACCCCAAGCGTCTGTAGTTTTTTCTGTCTGTCCCATGGTGTCTGCGTTTGTACATACACGCATCCGTCTGTCTATATGCAAAGAATTTGTCTTATAATAAACTACATTTTCATGCTTGACTTTTCTGTGAATAGCCTAACTGTATACTATGTCCAGCATGAGCTCATTAAAACTGGGGGGTGGGGGTTGAGCAGGTAGCTTTGGTACATTGTTGGTAGAAGCGATATTATTTTAGAGATGGTATGTGCAAATGTACATTATGCGCATATAGCACAAATGTATGTGTTGTAGTTAGTTTATACAAATTTGTTTTAGCTCAATTGCGAAACAAGTTCTTACAACTTATATTAATCACTCTCGAGACGTCATTCCTACGTGTTGTAGTTAAATAAATAGTAAGATTTATGCTAACCAGGCTAATGTATCCCTTATAATGGGTTCAAATATGATCACAAATAGAGTATACTTAGTAGAGGCTCACTATGTAATGCTACATGCCAAATACCAAACGATATGTGCATTGTGGTTTCTGAGAAGAAGATATTTAGAGTGTTGCTATATAAGCTCTGTAAACTATGTGCCCCTCTCCCATACTATCCAGGTCATGTTGTAGTGTATTATGAAGATATTTAGAGTGTTGCTATATAAGCTCTGTAAACTATGTGCCCCTCCCCCATACTATCCAGGTCATGTTGTAGTGTATTATGAAGATATTTAGAGTGTTGCTATATAAGCTCTGTAAACTATGTGCCCCTCTCCCCATACTATCCAGGTCATGTTGTGTATTATGTCCTGGATAGTAGTGTTGCTTGTTTAAAGTTTGCAAATAAAGAGCTGTACTTTGTTCATAGCTTGTCCGCCTCCGTGGTCGAGTGGTTACGGTCGCCGACTTGTATACAACTGTAACCTATCATCACTGAAGGTCACGGGTTCGAGCCCCGCTCAGGCCGTGTCTCATTTATATGAAAAAGTTGGCAGTTTCTTACGGAGGTTGGTGCACCCAAGTACTGGTTAACCGCTGGAGCCTGCCCAGGAAAGGTGTTGTTAGGTAAACTGCCCGATGGCGATATAGCCCGAATTGGTGCTGATGCAGGCGTAAAACCCGAAATATAACGTAAACATAATTGTTCATAGCTTGAATGGGGGAGGTACATAAAGTAAATTATATTTGATTTCATGTCTGTCCAACATGCTACAACCTGTAAGCATTCCAAAAAGCTAAATGGCAAAGATGCTAATGGACCATTCACCAAGTGTCCGTGGAATATTACAATGGATAACAGTGATACAGTTGAATTATGTTATTATCTAGAATAGGTTACAGTTATTTCCTCTTGAACACCTATAACAGGTTAGAGTTATTTCCCCTTGAACACCTATAATAGGTTAGAGTTATTTCCCCTTGAACACCTATAATAGGTTAGTTATTTCCTCTTGAACACCTATAATAGGTTAGAGTTATTTCCCCTTGAACACCTATAATAGGTTAGAGTTATTTCCCCAAGAAAACGAGTTGTATACCAAAATGTTTGTAAATGTCTGAAGTTTGTCACACATGCAGCATAAATTGGCATAAATCGTGGCGTTCGGAGAAATCCAAGATGGCGTCCAAGACGGCGCCAAAAATTGAAAGTCCACTTAAAGAACTATAAATGTTGCAGAAATTTACATTTTGTGATTTTATTTAATGTTTTGTATTCATGTGTAAGAATATACATTGTCAATTGGATTGTATGTCATTTTTCAAAGAAATTATTGTACCATTTAATAAAATTATGCAAATACACCGATTAACATTGTCAAATTTAAGGGTTAGGGGTGGTATTTTAAATTGTAGCTCCAATCCTTTGCTTCTTGCTTCATATAAACGCCTGTGTGCAAATAACCAAATGGTTAAGGGACATTATATATATATGTCTTGTTTGATTTTAGACAAGATAATGCTACTGCCGACCCGGCTTTCTTTTGGTGCTCTTGTACGTGTGTTAAGTTTGTAGTGTAGTTTGGGGGGGACTCGCTTGGCGTGAGGTACCTGGGACAGTTTATACCATCTCAGTTGCTTTCATCCACTCTAATGAGAGATGGATTAATATAAATTGTTAAAAACTTCTTTCGCAATCGTTGTAAAAAAATAAATAACGTTTCTAATTTAAAGGAACCGATACACACTAATTTATCAATGTTTCTAATTCGTGAATTTCGTCTGCTCCTGTCGTATGCTCGTCCAGTCTGATGTACAACTTTAAATACACGTTTACATCCGTGGCGGCATCCATTGTTTTGTATACACCGCGCGCATCGCATATGCTGCGCAACCTACACCGGAACTGGTCCCGTAATACAATGCGATACTCCAGCCAGTTTTTCGTGCTCGTTGTTAAACTTTTTATTGTTTGTTAATTCCTGGAAGTCCCTAATCTTGCCTTTAAAATTTCCAATGGACTTGCTCTGGAAAATTAGAATTGTATGCGTGTTATTAAGCGGTTATTTTTCCGTCGCACCTTTAAGGTAACTATTTTGACCTGCATTTCTTACCATTTTAGTTTAAACATTATTTATTTCAGTATTTTGTACATGTAATCAAGAAATGAACATTTTACATATAATTTAACAGCAGTAGACTGAAAGGGATTAGAACGAAAGAAAACGTATATAGTTCTTCTCCCTATCAATTGATTGATATACAATAGGCAGGAAAATAATATATAATATTATAACAATGAAAATACGTGAAATATATTCTAGGTAGGCCTATTTGCTAAAGAATTTCAGAACTTAATGTATTAGTGAGTCAATAGTTTTGGATGTAAAAAAGAAAATGGTTAATATTTAAAGAAAGTTCAAGAACATGAACTATCAAATCGGAGCACTTGAAGAAAAAGAGATTAGTATAGAGAAAAGTGGTTGAATAGGGTCGGTTGTTCTGTCAATAACGACAGCATTCAGATTGGAATCCGCCATATGAACCTTTTAGAAGTCGTCCATCTCAGAACCTTTCACTGCCAATAATGTATTCGTGTACAGTAAGGAAAATTATGGTGTTGGTTGCAATATCCTTATTAATGTCACCGAGAAGTAGTGTGTTTAAGTTGACATTACAAATTGTGGACAGCTTATTGAAGAGTGTTATACGTAGTTGATCATAGAACTGGCATTGAAAGAAGAAGTGGAAGTTATCTTCTATGCCACCACATCTGCATAATGGTGATTCTACAATGTTCTTTAGAAATAGGTGATGGTTTAGGGAACTACATTTCGTTCTAAGCCGTGTATGTACCATTTTAGAAGATAGTCCTTTCTCGCATCGAGATTGGGGCTAATATATATAGAGAATATTAGGTTACTATCTTATACATTTTTAATTTATTAGGCGAGTTGGAGAAAATATAGATTTACAAGGCTCGAAGACGAACCTAATACATTAACACTTAAAAGTCATAGGAAAAAATTCATCAAAAAGACGTTTTAGAGAGGAAAGACTATCGAATATTCACGACATGCGAAGTTTATCATACCATCTGTAAACATATGACGTCATACACGCAACGTTATGACGTCACAAACGGTTACGCATAATGTAATGGATGCCTTCGGCCTCCACACACTTTAACCACGCCCAATGTAATTCATACCCCAATGGAAACTATTAACCGCGATACATTCCTTAAGTATATATATGCCTATACTTACTTTCCGATCATTTAGGTGAGGATCTGCACCCAGTATGATAGGCTGGTATATGCGGACACCGGCCCTCCACCTGTTGTCCGTCTCTTCCTTCTTCCCGTCCAGCTCCAGTCCGGTCTGGTAAACCAGAGCCTTCGTGCCGTCCTCATTGATTGTCTCGACCTCGATGTTACGGTAAAATTCTACCTAAAATTGGTCATTTAACACTCATTTATTTACGATGGCAATGTAACATTTCTACCTATAATATGCAGACATAAATTCAACCTAAAACAATATACATGTACACTAATTGGGGTGGATGGGGTGGTGGTTGTGATCGGGTGAACTATTTTGAGACCACCACTGTGTGTCTGAACACTGGGATATATGTCTGTCTGATGATTCGGGTCCGCCTCCGTGGTCGAGTGGTTAAGGTCGCTGATTTGTATACCACTGTAACCTATCGCCACTGATGGTCACGGGTTCGAGCCCCACTCAAGTCGTGTTCGTTTATATGAAAATGTTGGCAGTTTCTTATGAAGGTTGGAGCACCAAGTACCAAGTTAACCGCTGGGGCCTGCCCAGGAAAGGTGTTAGGTAAACTGCCCACCGGCGATATAGCCCAAAAATGATGCTGATGCAAGGGTAAAACCCGAACAAACAAACAGACGAGTCGTTCTTTCAGGAGTCCTCTTACCGTATGCCATTTGCCGTTGTTCACCGTCTTGTTGCTTTTTCCATGGAACCCAAAAGACGATCCAATGCTGTAATCTCTGGGGTTGAACAGAAAGTAGTGTAGGTAGCCTTTGCTCATGAATACGCCCTCAAAATCATACACTCTCTCTGGGTGGTATGCACCTTCCGCGTAGTATAATACTCCAGAGTCGGCAATTGTCTTGAATTTCAGTTTGAAGTGTGCACTGTTGGAAAAGAAAGTTGGAAAACGTGTACCGCAAGTACATAGTGATCATTGTAAACAGCGGTGAATAGTTACTTCCCGTGTTACCAAATTACCTTTCGTTTACGGTTACTTCCCGTTGTATTAATTTCGCCATTATTATTGTTAAACGTGTTTATTAAATGATCAAAGATTTCCATTGTTTGAAGCTGTTGACTGGCGTAACGGTACAAAGTGTATTTCCGTTCAATTTAGTTACCGTATATTCCCGGCCATGAGTCGAGGATCAATTGTTGACTTGAACATGCTGATGATCTAAGATGGATTCTTCCATAAGTCGAGGGTATTTGGTGGACTTATACCATTCGTTAAGACAATGGTTGTTTCTCTTTGAAAGAAACTGAGCTAAATTTTGAAATATCAGGTTGACTTTATTCCATTGTAAATCATAAAAAAGTACATTGATGCACAACAATAATGATTTGTTTATCAGCTTTCCTATGGTTTATTCTGTAAATAACGGTTAAAGCAAATTGTTATATTAAATCAAATCAAACAAACAAACAAACAAACAAAAACAGACATAGATAAAGTTCCACCAACATTTTTTTAACTTTTTGTTTGTCGACATATCTGGATGACATAAAGGTCGACATATCGCCGGGAATATACGGTAGTTCTAAATGCGGGGTATACACGAACTTAACTCATTGACTAACATGAAACACCATACTACTAATGAATGCATGTATACGTGTCGTAGTAGTATGGAATTATGTTAGCTGATGCTTTTGGACACACACGACATTTGATCACCGTCCCTCTATATCATGACGTCATTTTAGTTACAAAAAATGCTGGCTTTTAAGTTTCCACAGTGGCGAGCGATAATGACGTAGCCTACTCTACAACAGTATGGTATAGCAATGTACCTGGTATTCGTTTCACACTCGGTTTATGGTCATATACTTACATCACCATTGCATTTCCTTCGATGAACGTATGCACCCTGATTCACAGGCACAAGACACTTTTGTTGCCCTATTTGTCATATATCATATATGACCATAGGGCAAAAAAATAATAATTAGTGTATTGTGCCTGTGCCCTGATTGTAAGGGTTTCCAACTAATGATATGCGCACTCCACGTTACGGGCATGCGCATTCGCAGTGTTCGTCTCGAGAAAAGGCGTGTCTTACAGTGTAGGCTGTTCCAACGATGATCTTTACCTGTTCTGGCACACGGTAAGTTGCAAATGTGGACTAAAAACATTTTAAAAAGTGTGCTATATTATCCTTTATGTTATTGAAAAGAATGATTAATGTAAATATAAATAATGAAGCACGGGTTGATAGTTTCGGCATCCACACACTTTAACCACGCCAAATGTAGTTCATACCCAGATGGAAACTATTACCCGTGAGTACCCGTATTCCTTAATTAAGACAAACGGAAGATTAAGTTATATACTAGTCCAACCCGTGAACGTTATTATTACGTCATTAACATTTATCGGAACGCCAGGGGAGGTAACTTAGAGCCACATAGTTCTACACTAACCTTGTACTGATTGGGATGTTCTCTTCAAAAGAAACTCGTCCGGTGCCGGAAAACTGATAGCATGCTCCCGCTGACGCCCCAGTTACCTAGCAACGAGAACACGACTAATGTAGATATATGCAAGGAATATAATTGTGACAGCATGCTGACACCTCTGTTACCTAGCAACAAGAGAACACCCACTGTGTACAATGAATATTATGCAAAGCCTAGTCACGCCCCTGTTACCTAGCAACGAGAGAACCTCGTATGCTCAACGCCCATTACCTAGCAACGAGAGAACACCTACTGTGTAAAAAGAATATTATTCATAGCATAATTACGCCCCGTAACTAGCAACGAGAGAACACAGTTGCTGAATGTCCATTACCTAGCAACAAGAGAAAACATACTGTGCAAAAAGAATAGTATTCATAGCATAATGACGCCCCGTTACCTAGCAACAAGAGAACACCGTATACTGAATGCCCATTACCTAGCAACGAGAGAACACCTACTGTGTAAAAAGAATATTATTCTTAGCATGATGACGCCCCCGTTACCTAGCAACGATAGAACATCGTATGCTCAACGCCCATTACCTAGCAACGAGAGAACACCTACTGTGTAAAAAGAATATTATTCTTAGCATGATGACGCCCCCGTTACATAGCAATGAGAGAACACCGTATGCTCAACGCCCATTACCTAGCAACGAGAGAACACCGTATGCTCAACGCCCATTACCTAGCAACGAGAGAACACCTATTGTGTACAATGAATATTATTCACAGCCTGGTGACGCCCCCGTTACCTAGCAACGAGAGAACACCGTATGCTCAACGCCCATTACCTAGCACTGAGAAACAGCGTATGTTGAGTGTCCATTACCTAGCAACGAGAGAACACCTATTGTGTACAATGAATATTATTCACAGCCTGGTGACGCCCCCGTTACCTAGCAACGAGAGAACACCGTATGCTCAACGCCCATTACCTAGCACTGAGAAACAGCGTATGTTGAGTGTACATTACCTAGCAACCAGAGAACACCTACTGTGTACAATGCATATTATTCACAGCCTGGTGACGCCCCCGTTACCTAGCAATGAGAGAACACCGTATGCTCAACGCCCATTACCTAGCACTGAGAAACAGCGTATGTTGAGTGTCCATTACCTAGCAACCAGAGAACGCCTACTGTGTACAATGAATATTATTCACAGCCTGGTGACGCCCCCGTTACCTAGCAATGAGAGAACACCGTATGCTCAACGCCCATTACCTAGCACTGAGAAACAGCGTATGTGAGTGTCCATTACCTAGCAACCAGAGAACACCTACTGTGTACAGTGATTATTATGCACAGCCTGGTGACGCCCCCGTTACCTAGCAACGAGAGAACATCGTATGCTGAATGCCCATTACCTAGCAACGAGTGATCGCCTACTGTATACAATGGATATCTGTGTGTTTTAATTTAGCTTTGTTCTCAATTTTAATGTATCCGGAAATTAATTTAGCTTCGTATTCCCTTTCAAAAAATGCAAGTGTCCCGTGCTGTATGCAAGTGTCCCACGCTGTATGCAAGTGTCCCGCGCTGTATGCAAGTGTCCCGTGCTGTATCAAGTGTCCCGCGCTGTATGCAAGTGTCCGCGCTGAATGCAAGTGGCCCGTGCTGTATGCAAGTGTCCCGCGCTGTATGCAAGTGTCACGCACTGTATGCAAGTGGACGGTGCTGCATGCAAGTGGCCCGTGCTGTATGCAAGTTCCCCGTGCTGTATGCACGTGTCCCGTGCTGTATGCAAGTGTCCGGTGCTGTATGCGAGTGTCCGATGCTGTATGCAAGTGTCCCGTGCTGTATGCAAGTGTCCGGTGCTGTATGCACGTGTCCCGTGCTACATGCGAATGTCCCGTGCTGTATGCAAATGTCCCGTGCTGTATGCAAATGTCCCGTGCTGTATGCAAGTGTCCCACGCTGTATGCAAATGTCCCGTTCTGTATGCAAGTGTCCCGTGCTGTATGCAAATGTCCCGTGCTGTATGCAAGTGTCCCGTGCTGTATGCAAATGTCCCGTGCTGTATGCAAGTGTCCCGTGCTGTATGCAAATGTCCCGTGCTGTATGCAAATGTCCCGTGCTGTATGCAAGTGTACCGTGCTGTATGCAAGTGTCCGGTGTTGTATGCAAGTGTCCAGTGCTGTATGCAAGTGCCCGGTGCTGTATGCAAATGTCCCGTGCTGTATGCGAGTGTCCCGTGCTGTATGTAAGTGTACCGTGCTGAATGCGAGTGTCCGGTGCTCTATGTAAGTGTACCGTGCTGTATGCGAGTGACCGGTACTATATGTAAGTGTACCGTGCTGTATGTAGGTGTACCGTGCTGTATGTAAGTGTACCGTGCTGTATGTAAGTGTACCGTGCTGTATGTAAGTGTACCGTGCTGTATGCGAGTGTACCGTGCTGTATGTAAGTGTACCGTGCTGTATGCGAGTGTACCGTGCTGTATGTAAGTGTACCGTGCTGTATGCGAGTGTCCGGTACTGTATGTAAGTGTACCGTGCTGTATGTAAGTGTAGCGTGCTGTATGCGAGTGTCCGGTACTGTATGTAAGTGACCCGTGCTGTATGTAAGTGTACCGTGCTGTATGCGAGTGTCCGGTACTGTATGTAAGTGTACCGTGCTGTATGGAAGTGTCCGGTGCTGTATGCGAGTGACCGGTGCTGTATGTAAGTGTACCGTGCTGTATGTAAGTGTACCGTGCTGTATGCGAGTGTCCGGTACTGTATGTAAGTGTACCGTGCTGTATGGAAGTGTCCGGTGCTGTATGCGAGTGACCGGTGCTGTATGTAAGTGTACCGTGCTGTATGTAAGTGTACCGTGCTGTATGCGAGTGTACCGTGCTGTATGCGAGTGTCCGGTACTGTATGCAAGTGTACCGTGCTGTATGCGAGTGTCCGGTACTGTATGTAAGTGTACCGTGCTGTATGCGAGTGTCCGGTGCTGTATGTAAGTGTACCGTGCTGTATGCGAGTGTCCGGTACTATATGTAAGTGTACCATGCTGTATGCGAGTGTCCGGTACTGTATGTAAGTGTACCGTGCTGTATGTAAGTGTACCGTGATGTATGTAAGTGCACCGTGCTGTATGCGAGTGTCCGGTGCTGTATGTAAGTGTACCGTGCTCTATGCGAGTGTACCGTGCTGTATGTAGGTGTACCGTGCTGTATGTAAGTGTACCGTGCTGTATGTAAGTGTACCGTGCTGTATGTAAGTGTACCGTGCTGTATGTAAGTGTACCGTGATGTATGCGAGTGTACCGTGCTGTATGTAAGTGTACCGTGCTGTATGCGAGTGTACCGTGCTGTATATAAGTGTACCGTGCTGTATGCGAGTGTCCGGTACTGTATGTAAGTGTACCGTGCTGTATGTAAGTGTAGCGTGCTGTATGCGAGTGTCCGGTACTGTATGTAAGTGACCCGTGCTGTATGTAAGTGTACCGTGCTGTATGCGAGTGTCCGGTACTGTATGTAAGTGTACCGTGCTGTATGGAAGTGTCCGGTGCTGTATGCGAGTGACCGGTGCTGTATGTAAGTGTACTGTGCTGTATGTAAGTGTACGGTGCTGTATGCGAGTGTACCGTGCTCGTGCTGTATGCGAGTGTCCGGTACTGTATGTAAGTGTCCGGTACTGTATGCAAGTGTACCGTGCTGTATGCGAGTGTCCGGTACTGTATGTAAGTGTACCGTTCTGTATGTAAGTGTACCGTGCTGTATGCGAGTGTCCGGTGCTGTATGTAAGTGTACCGAGCTGTATGCGAGTGTCCGGTACTGTATGTAAGTGTACCGTGTTGTATGCGAGTGTCCAGTACTGTATGTAAGTGTACCGTGCTGTATGTAAGTGTACCGTGCTGTATGCGAGTGTCCGGTACTGTATGTAAGTGTACCGTGCTGAATGGAAGTGTCCGGTGCTGTATGCGAGTGACCGGTGCTGTATGTAAGTGTATCGTGCTGTATGTAAGTGTACCGTGCTGTATGCGAGTGTACCGTGCTGTATGCGAGTGTACCGGATGTATGTAAGTGTACCGTGCTGTATGCGAGTGTCCGGTACTGTATGTAAGTGTACCGTGCTGTATGTAAGTGTACCGTGATGTATGTAAGTGCACCGTGCTGTATGCGAGTGTCCGGTGCTGTATGTAAGTGTACCGTGCTGTATGCGAGTGTACCGTGCTGTATGTAGGGTACCGTGCTGTATGTAAGTGTACCGTGCTGTATGTAAGTGTACCGTGCTGTATGTAAGTGTACCGTGCTGTATGTAAGTGTACCGTGCTGTATGCGAGTGTACCGTGCTGTATGTAAGTGTACCGTGCTGTATGCGAGTGTACCGTGCTGTATGTAAGTGTACCGTGCTGTATGCGAGTGTCCGTACTGTATGTAAGTGTACCGTGCTGTATGTAAGTGTAGCGTGCTGTATGCGAGTGACCGTGCTGTATGTAAGTGTACCGTGCTGTATGTAAGTGTACCGTGCTGTATGCGAGTGTACCGTGCTGTATGTAGGTGTACCGTGCTGTATGTAAGTGTACCGTGCTGTATGTAAGTGTACCGTGCTGTATGTAAGTGTACCGTGCTGTATGTAAGTGTACCGTGCTGTATGCGAGTGTACCGTGCTGTATGTAAGTGTACCGTGCTGTATGCGAGTGTACCGTGCTGTATGTAAGTGTACCGTGCTGTATGCGAGTGTCCGGTACTGTATGTAAGTGTACCGTGCTGTATGTAAGTGTAGCGTGCTGTATGCGAGTGTTCGGTACTGTATGTAAGTGACCCGTGCTGTATGTAAGTGTACCGTGCTGTATGCGAGTGTCCGGTACTGTATGTAAGTGTACCGTGCTGTATGGAAGTGTCCGGTGCTGTATGCGAGTGACCGGTGCTGTATGTAAGTGTACCGTGCTGTATGTAAGTGTACCGTGCTGTATGCGAGTGTACCGTGCTGTATGCGAGTGTCCGGTACTGTATGTAAGTATCCGGTACTGTATGCAAGTGTACCGTGCTGTATGCGAGTGTCCGGTACTGTATGTAAGTGTACCGTGCTGTATGCGAGTGTCCGGTACTGTATGTAAGTGACCCGTGCTGTATGTAAGTGTACCGTGCTGTATGCGAGTGTCCGGTACTGTATGTAAGTGTACCGTGCTGTATGCGAGTGTCCGGTACTGTATGTAAGTGTACCGTGCTGTATGTAAGTGTCCGGTGCTGTATGCGAGTGACCGGTGCTGTATGTAAGTGTACCGTGCTGTATGTAAGTGTACCGTGCTGTATGCGAGTGTCCGGTACTGTATATAAGTGTACCGTGCTGTATGGAAGTGTACGGTGCTGTATGCGAGTGTACCGTGCTGTATGTAAGTGTACCGTGCTGTATGCGAGTGTCCGGTACTGTATGTAAGTGACCCGTGCTGTATGTAAGTGTACCGTGCTGTATGCGAGTGTCCGGTACTGTATGTAAGTGTACCGTGCTGTATGCGAGTGTCCGGTACTGTATGTAAGTGTACCGTGCTGTATGTAAGTGTCCGGTGCTGTATGCGAGTGACCGGTGCTGTATGTAAGTGTACCGTGCTGTATGTAAGTGTACCGTGCTGTATGCGAGTGTCCGGTACTGTATATAAGTGTACCGTGCTGTATGGAAGTGTACGGTGCTGTATGCGAGTGTACCGTGCTGTATGTAAGTGTACCGTGCTGTATGCGAGTGTCCGGTACTGTATGTAAGTGACCCGTGCTGTATGTAAGTGTACCGTGCTGTATGCGAGTGTCCGGTACTGTATGTAAGTGTACCGTGCTGTATGGAAGTGCCCGGTGCTGTATGCGAGTGACCGGTGCTGTATGTAAGTGTACCGTGCTGTATGTAAGTGTACCGTGCTGTATGCGAGTGTAGCTTGCTGTATGCGAGTGTCCGGTACTGTATGTAAGTGTCCGGTACTGTATGCAAGTGTACCGTGCTGTATGCGAGTGTCCGGTACTGTATGTAAGTGAACCGTGCTGTATGCGAGTGTCCGGTGCTGTATGTATGTGTACCGTGCTGTATGCGAGTGTCCGGTACTGCATGTAAGTGTACCGTGCTGTATGCGAGTGTCCGGTACTGTATGTAAGTGTACCGTGCTGTATGTAAGTGTCCGGTGCTGTGTGCGAGTGACCGGTGCTGTATGTAAGTGTACCGTGCTGTATGTAAGTGTACCGTGCTGTATGCGAGTGTACCGTGCTGTATGCGAGTGTACCGTGCTGTATGCGAGTGTCCGGTACTGTATGTAAGTGTACCGTGCTGTATGTAAGTGTACCGTGCTGTATTCGAGTGTCCGGTACTGTATGTAAGTGTACCGTGCTGTATGTAAGTGTACCGTGTTGTATGTAAGTGTACCGTGCTGTATGCGAGTGTCCGGTACTGTATGTAAGTGTACCGTGCTGTATGCGAGTGTCCGGTACTGTATGTAAGTGTACCGTGCTGTATGCGAATGTCCGGTACTGTATGCAAATGTACCATACTGTATGCGAGTGACCGGTACTGTATGTAAGTGTACCGTGCTGTATGCGAGTGTCCGGTACTGTATAAGTGTACCGTGCTGTATGTAAGTGTACCGTGCTGTATGCGAGTGTCCGGTGCTGTATGCGAGTGACCGGTACTGTATGTAAGTGTACCGTGTTGTATGCAAGTGACCGGTACTGTATGTAAGTGTACCGTGCTGTATGCGAGTGTCCGGTACTATATGTAAGTGTACCGTGCTGTATGTAAGTGTACCGTGCTGTATGTAAGTGTACCGTGCTGTATGCGAGTTTCCGGTACTGTATAAGTGTACCGGGCTGTATGTAAGTGTACCGTGCTGTATGCGAGTGACCGGTACTGTATGTAAGTGTACCGTGCTGTATGTAAGTGTACCGTGCTGTATGTAAGTGTGTCGTGCTGTATGCGAGTGACCGGTACTGTATGTAAGTGTACCGTGCTGTATGTAAGTGTATCGTGCTGTATGTAAGTGTACTGTGCTGTATGTGAATGTACCGTGCTGTATGCGAGTGTACCGTGCTATATGTAAGTGTACCGTGCTGTATGCGAGTGTACCGTGCTGTATGTAAGTGTACCGTGCTGTATGCAAGTGACCGGTATTGTATGCGAGTGTACCGTGCTGTATGCGAGTGTGCCGTGCTGTATGTAAGTGTACCGTGCTGTATGCAAGTGACCGGTATTGTATGTAAGTGTACCGTGCTGTATGTAAGTGTACCGTGCTGTATGTAAGTGTACCGTGCTGTATGCGAGTGACCGGTACTGTATGTAAGTGTACCGTGCTGTATGCGAGTGTACCGTGCTGTATGCGAGTGTACCGTGCTGTATGTAAGTTACCGTGCTGTATGTAAGTGTACCGTGCTGTATGCGAGTGTACCGTGCTGTATGTAAGTGTACCGTGCTGTATGTAAGTGTACCGTGCTGTATGCGAGTGTACCGTGCTGTATGTAAGTGTCCCGTGCTGTATGTAAGTGTACCGTGCTGTATGTAAGTGTACCGTGCTGTATGTAAGTGTACCGTGCTGTATGCGAGTGTACCGTGCTGTATGTAAGTGTACCGTGCTGTATGTAAGTGTACCGTGCTGTATGCGAGTGTACCGTGCTGTATGCGAGTGTACCGTGCTGTATGTAAGTGTACCGTGCTGTATGCGAGTGTACCGTGCTGTATGCGAGTGTACCGTGCAGTATGCAAGTGTCCCGTGCTGTATGCAAGTGTCCGGTACTATATGTAAGTGTCCGGTACTGTATGCAAGTGTCCGGTGCTGTATGTAAGTGTCCGGTACTGTATGCGAGTGTACCGTGCTGTATGCAAGTGTACCGTGCTGTATGCAAGTGTCCCGTGCTGTATGCAAGTGTCCGGTGCTGTATGCGAGTGACCGGTACTGTATGTAAGTGTACCGTGCTGTATGCGAGTGTACCGTGCTGTATGTAAGTGTATCGTGCTGTATGTAAATGTCACGTGCTGTATGCGAGTGTCCGGTACTGTATGTAAGTGTACCGTGCTGTATGCGAGTGTCCGGTACTGTATGTAAGTGTACCGTGCTGTATGCGAGTGTCCGGTACTGTATGTAAGTGTACCGTGCTGTATGTAAGTGTACCGTGCTGTATGCGAGTGTCCGGTAATATGTAAGTGTACCGTGCTGTATGTAAGTGTACCGTGCTGTATGCGAGTGTCCGGTACTGTATGTAAGTGTACCGTGCTGTATGCGAGTGTCCGGTACTGTATGTAAGTGTACCGTGCTGTATGTAAGTGTACCGTGCTGTATGTAAGTGTCCGGTGCTGTATGTAAGTGTCCGGTGCTGTATTCGAGTGTCCGGTGCTATATGCAAGTGTACCGTGCTGTATGCGAGTGTCCGGTACTGTATGTAAGTGTACCATGCTGTATGTAAGTGTACCGTGCTGTATGCGAGTGTCCGGTACTGTATGTAAGTGTACCGTGCTGTATGGGAGTGTCCGGTACTGTATGTAAGTGTACCGTGCTGTATGCGAGTGTCCGGTACTGTATGTAAGTGTACCGTGCTGTATGCGAGTGTCCGGTAATGTATGTAAGTGTACCGTGCTGTATGTAAGTGTACCGTGCTGTATGCGAGTGTCCGGTAATATATGTAAGTGTACCGTGCTGTATGTAAGTGTACCGTGCTGTATGCGAGTGTCCGGTACTGTATGTAAGTGTACCGTGCTGTATGTAAGTGTACCGTGCTGTATGTAAGTGTCCGGTGCTGTATGTAAGTGTCCGGTGCTGTATTCGAGTGTCCGGTGCTATATGTAAGTGTACCGTGCTGTATGCGAGTGTACGGTACTGTATGTAAGTGTACCGTGCTGTATGTAAGTGTACCGTGCTGTATGCGAGTGTCCGGTACTGTATGTAAGTGTACCGTGCTGTATGTGAGTGTACCGTACTGTATGTGAGTGTACCGTGCTGTATGTGAGTGTACCGTACTGTATGTGAGTGTACCGTGCTGTATGTGAGTGTCCGTACTGTATGTAAGTGTACCATGCTGTATGTAAGTGTACCGTGCTGTATGTGAGTGTACCGTGCTGTATGCGAGTGTCCCGTGCTGTATGTGAGTGTCCGTACTGTATGCAAGTGTACCGTGCTGTATGCGAGTGTCCGGTGCTGTATGTAAGTGTACCGTGCTGTATGCGAGTGTCCGGTACTGTATGTAAGTGTACCGTGCTGTATGCGAGTGTCCGGTACTGTATGTAAGTGTACCGTGCTGTATGCGAGTGTCCGGTACTGTATGTAAGTGTACCGTGCTGTATGTGAGTGTACCGTGCTGTATGTAAGTGTACCGTGCTGTATGCGAGTGTCCGGTACTGTATGCGAGTGTCCGGTACTGTATAAGTGTACCGTGCTGTATGTGAGTGTACCGTGCTGTATGCGAGTGTCCGGTACTGTATGTAAGTGTCCGGTACTGTATGCGAGTGTCCGGTACTGTATAAGTGTACCGTGCTGTATGTAAGTGTACCGTGCTGTATGCGAGTGTCCGGTACTGTATGTAAGTGTCCGGTACTGTATAAGTGTACCGTGCTGTATGCAAAGTGATCCGTGATGTATGCAAGTGTCCCGTAAAATAAATTTGTATAAACTATTAAGCAAAATATGCCAGATCAGCAACACGTATAGCGCTTAGAATAAATGAGTATGGCGACAGGCTGGTAGGCAATCATCGGTAACCATTATTTAACTAGCTGGCGGCTCACCAACATACGATATCAGAACGAACCCCTGACGAACTACATACCATGGAAACAAAATTTAATATGAACGTTGCATTTAGATGGCGACTGACATAAACGCATACAAATGTGACTACGCGTTGAAACAGAATCCCCAGCGTCCGACTCTTCACCGCCTCATTGGAAACAAATCACTACTTTTAAACGTAAATGCTACTTTTCCTGTAGCAGGAACTACTTTTGCATCATATCTTAACGTTTCTATATATGTAGTAATATGCACGTGCACACTGATGAGCAATGTCTGATCTCGTGTTCGTGATTAATTGGCACCTAATGAGAGTACATGTATAACTAAATGACTACACTGTCTTGCTGAAAACACTAGATTTGTTTTCTGGCAGACCTAGTTTGTTGTTTATTTTTCATGCGTATAAAAATAAAAACATGTTTACCTTTCTAACGATGCTGATACTAATTTATGGAAACAATTAATTAGACTGATTCTTTACAACATTCAAGCACAGAAAGTCGATCTACAAAACTGTGATAACAACCTGAATAAAATGATCTTACCGCAAAAATTAATCCCACAAATATAAGAACCAATCTAACGGCATCCATTTTGAATTTACGGTAAGGTAATTTACAGGCTTGGCTTATCAAGCTGGCTTCCTTGTGAGAAATATATTCATGTTTTGCAGATTAGAACAAGAGACTTAGCCTTTGTTTATTGTAGAGATTTATGTGCGAGGTTTGATAGTGGTTACTGATCGTGGAGCACGGAGGTATTTACCTGTTGTTTAGTTGTTATCGTGTCATTAACCTGAAAGAAATGCCTGCATTCATAATCCGTTTGGATATATCTCTCCGGTGTGCATGCATTGACGCGAGAGGTTGGGGAATAATAATGTTGGGCTGATATGAATTTACATACAATGGTACTGTTAGACAAAATAGAACATGTCAATGATGTAACATGAATGCTATAGAAACTGAATAAATAGAATATATCAATGATGTAGCATGAATGCTATAGAAACTGAATAAATAGAATGTGTCAATGATGTAGCATGAATGCTATAGAAACTGAATAAATAGAATATGTCAATGATGTAGCATGAATGCTATAGAAACTGAATAAATAGAATATGTCCATGATGTAACATGAATGCTATAGAAACTGAATAAATAGAATATGTCCATGATGTAACATGAATGCTATAGAAACTGAATAAATAGAATATGTCAATGATGTAACATGAATGCTATGGAAACTGAATACCATTTATCAAGTTATCTTGAATGTAAATGTTTACTCGTTCTAAATATTTAGCAAATATACTATGGTCGATGTTAAGACAGTTTAATACTCGCATGTCATATAATAACCAATGATTTATTGTTGTAAATTCTACAGGAAATGTATTTGCTAGGAAATTGAATTCACTCATAGCATATACATGTATGTATTTATTTATTTATTATCTTTCGCCGAATGAACAATAAAAGCTGGCACTATTATCTCAAGTGACGCCACCAACTTGTTATAATAATATCTTGCTATGTTCATAAGTGAAATATAAACGAAACACCGTTTCTTTTCATTTTGTGTCAGAATAGATATTTTTATGATAGAAAAACTAGAAGAATATGTTTTTGTTTTGCAGTCGCACCAACAGTGTAGGTCATATGGCGACTCTCCAGCTATTGTTGGTGGATGAGTACCCCGGGTACCCACCCGAACAGTATTGCAGGCACTGACGGGCACCCGGGTTTAAGTTTAAACTTTATTTATTTTACAACGATTGCGAAGCAAGTTTGAACAAACAACTTAATATAATCACTCTCGTTGGCGCGGATGAAAGCGTAACTGTGGTCATTCGTGTGGGAGGAAACCGGAGTACCCGGAGAAAGCCCACCTGTCCGGTCTGGCTACCACCGTACCATCACATACTTTCCGGGTAGAACCACCGACCTTCCCTAAGCCAGTTGGATAGCTTCATCACTTGAACAACTTTGCCAAAACGACAGCAATGAAAAAATATTTTAAATATTCCGTGCACATTTTACGGATTCAACTTAGATCAACGACTACACACGTTCATTATATTACCGATGTAACATGGGCTGAGTAAACAATATTGCCAGTGTGTATTTTACGCCGAATCTGCGGCTGTGGGTGGCGAGAATAAACTGCCATATCACTAGCTCTGACAGGTGAATGTCTGTAAGATTTCACTGTACTCCGGAATTCTCAGAGAAGCAGCGACCGAAAGGATAGCTGTGATATGTTCACTTATATCAGATCTCGTTCACGTGTACCATATCTCGTTCACGTATATCAGATCTCGTTCACGTGTATCATATCTCGTTCACGTATATCAGATCTCGTTCACGTGTATCAGATCTCGTTCATGTACATCAGATCTCGTTCATGTATATCAGATCTCGTTCACGTGTATCAAATCTCGTTCACGTGTATCAGATCTCGTACACGTATATCAGATCTCGTTCACATACTACTATAGCAGATCTCGTTCACGTATATCACATCTCGTCCATATATATATATATATCATATCTCATGCACGTATTTCAGATCTCGTTCCCATAGCAGATCTCGTCCATATATATCAGATCTCGTTCACGTATATCAGATCTCGTTCATATATATATATCATATCTCGTGCACGTATATCATATCTCGGTCACATACTAGTATAGCAGATCTCGTTCACGTATATATCAGATCTCGTCCATATATATATCAGATCTCGTTCACGTATATCAGATCTCGTGCACGTATATCAGATCTCGTTCACATATTAGTATATCAGATCTCGTTCACATATATCAGATTTCGTCCATATATATATATATATCGGATCTCGTTCATGTATAGGCATATCGGACCTCGTGAGGGGCGGGGGTTCCGTGATCGTGTGGTTAAGGTCAATATCGCTTGCCCCTCGGGGAAAGTTTCGAATCACACTGGGGATGTTTTGCATGTGAGGAAGATATCCAGTTGGCTTGCGATAGGTCGGTGATTCTATATACATGGTGCCTATAGGTCGGCAATTATATATACATGGTGCCTATAGGTCGGTGATTCTATATACATGATGCCTATAGGTCCGTGATTCTATATACATGATGCCTATAGGTCCGTGATTCTATATACATGATGCCTATAGGTCCGTGATTCTATATACATGATGCCTATAGGTCGAAAAACACCAACACAAACAACCAACAAACAAACACCAACCACAAAACAACAACACAAACAACCAACACAAACACCAACCCGTGATTCTATATACATGATGCCTATAGGTCGGTGATTATATATACATGATGCCTATAGGTCGGTGATTCTATATACATGATGCCTATAGGTCGGTGATTCTATATACATGATGCCTATAGGTCGGTGATTCTATATACATGATGCCTATAGGTCGGTGATTCTATATACATGGTGCCTATAGGTCGGTGATTCTATATACACCAACCAAACACAACACAAACACCAACAAAACACACCAACACAAACAACCAACACAAACAACCAACACAAACACCAACAACAAACAACACCAACCATGATGCCTATAGGTCGGTGATTCTATATACATGACCAAGTCGGTGATTCTATATACATGGTGCCTATAGGTCGGTGATTCTATATACATGATGCCTATAGGTCGATGCTTCTATATACATGATGCCTATAGGTCGGTGATTCTATATACATGATGCCTATAGGTCGGTGATTCTATATACATGATGCCTATAGGTCCGTGATTCTATATACATGATGCCTATAGGTCGGTGAACCTATATACATGATGCCTATAGGTCGGTGATTCGATATACATGATGCATATAGGTCGTTGATTCTATATACATGATGCCTATAGGTCGATGATTATATACACATGGTGCCTATAGGTCGGTGAACCTATATACATGATGCCTATAGGTCGGTGATTCTATATACATGATGCCTATAGGTCGATGATTCTATACACATGATGCCTATAGGTCGATGATTCTATACACATGATGCCTATAGGTCGGTGATTCTATACACATGATGCCTATAGGTCGGTGATTCTATATACATGGTGCCTATAGGTCGGTGATTCTATATACATGGTGCCTATAGGTCGGTGATTATATATACATGATGCCTATAGGTCGGTGATTCTATATACATGATGCCTATAGGTCGGTGATTCTATATACATGATGCCTATAGGTCGGTGATTCTATATACATGATGCCTATAGGTCGGTGATTCTATATACATGATGCCTATAGGTCGATGATTCTATACACATGATGCCTATAGGTCGATGATTCTATACACATGATGCCTATAGGTCGGTGATTCTATACACATGATGCCTATAGGTCGGTGATTCTATATACATGGTGCCTATAGGTCGGTGATTATATATACATGATGCCTATAGGTCGGTGATTCTATATACATGGTGCCTATAGGTCGGTGATTATATATACATGGTGCCTATAGGTCGGTGATTATATATACATGATGCCTATAGGTCGATGCTTCTATATACATGATGCCTATAGGTCGGTGATTCTATATACATGATGCCTATAGGTCGGTGATTCTATATACATGATGCCTATAGGTCCGTGATTCTATATACATGATGCCTATAGGTCGGTGAACCTATATACATGATGCCTATAGGTCGGTGATTCGATATACATGATGCATATAGGTCGGTGATTCTATATACATGATGCCTATAGGTCGATGATTCTATACACATGGTGCCTATAGGTCGGTGAACCTATATACATGATGCCTATAGGTCGGTGATTCGATATACATGATGCATATAGGTCGGTGATTCTATATACATGATGCCTATAGGTCGGTGATTCTATATACATGGTGCCTATAGGTCGGTGATTCTATATACATGGTGCCTATAGGTCGGTGATTATATATACATGATGCCTATAGGTCGGTGATTCTATATACATGATGCCTATAGGTCGGTGATTCTATATACATGATGCCTATAGGTCGGTGATTCTATATACATGGTGCCTATAGGTCGGTGATTCTATATACATGGTGCCTATAGGTCGGTGATTATATATACATGATGCCTATAGGTCGATAATTCTATATACATGGTGCCTATAGGTCGATGATTCTATATACATGGTGCCTATAGGTCGGTGATTCTATATACATGATGCCTATAGGTCGGTGCTTCTATATACATGATGCCTATAGGTCGATAATTCTATATACATGGTGCCTATAGGTCGGTGAACCTATATACATGATGCCTATAGGTCGGTGCTTCTATATACATGGTGCCTATATGTCGGTGATTCTATATACATGATGCCTATAGGTCGGTGATTCTATATACATGATGCCTATAGGTCGGTGATTCTATATACATGATGCCTATAGGTCGATGATTCTATATACATGGTGCCTATATGTCGGTGATTCTATATACATGGTGCCTATAGGTCCGTGATTCTATATACATGGTGCCTATAGGTCGGTGATTCTATATACATGATGCCTATAGGTCGGTGATTCTATATACATGATGCCTATAGGTCGGTGATTCTATATATATGATGCCTATAGGTCGGCGATTCTATATACATGGTGCCTATAGGTCGGTGATTATATATACATGATGCCTATAGGTCGGTGATTCTATATACATGATGCCTATAGGTCGGTGATTCTATATACATGATGCCTATAGGTCGGCGATTCTATATACATGATGCCTATAGGTCGTGATTCTATATACATTGCCTATAGGTCCGTGATTCTATATACATGATGCCTATAGGTCCGTGATTCTATATACATGATGCCTATAGGTCCGTGATTCTATATACATGATGCCTATAGGTCCGTGATTCTATATACATGATGCCTATAGGTCCGTGATTCTATATACATGATGCCTATAGGTCCGTGATTCTATATACATGATGCCTATAGGTCGGCGATTATATATACATGATGCCTATAGGTCGGTGATTCTAAACAACCAACAAAACACCTATAGGTCGTGAACCTATATACATGATGCCTATAGGTCGGCGATTATATATACATGGTGCCTATAGGTCGGTGATTATATATACATGATGCCTATAGGTCGTGATTCTATATACATGATGCCTATAGGTCCGTGATTCTATATACATGATGCCTATAGGTCGGTGATTATATACATGATGCCTATAGGTCGGTGATTCTATATACATGATGCCTATAGGTCGGTGATTCTATATACATGATGCCTATAGGTCGGTGATTCTATATACATGATGCCTATAGGTCGGTGATTCTATATACATGATGCCTATAGGTCGGTGATTCTATATACATGATGCCTATAGGTCGATGATTCTATATACATGGTGCCTATATGTCGGTGATTCTATATACATGGTGCCTATAGGTCCGTGATTCTATATACATGGTGCCTATAGGTCGGTGATTCTATATACATGATGCCTATAGGTCGGTGATTCTATATACATGATGCCTATAGGTCGGTGATTCTATATATATGATGCCTATAGGTCGGCGATTCTATATACATGGTGCCTATAGGTCGGTGATTATATATACATGATGCCTATAGGTCGGTGATTCTATATACATGATGCCTATAGGTCGATGATTCTATATACATGATGCCTATAGGTCGGTGATTCTATATACATGATGCCTATAGGTCCGTGATTCTATATACATGGTGCCTATAGGTCCGTGATTCTATATACATGATGCCTATAGGTCCGTGATTCTATATACATGATGCCTATAGGTCCGTGATTCTATATACATGATGCCTATAGGTCCGTGATTCTATATACATGATGCCTATAGGTCCGTGATTCTATATACATGATGCCTATAGGTCGGTGTTTCTATATACATGATGCCTATAGGTCGGTGATTATATATACATGATGCCTATAGGTCGGTGATTCTATATACATGATGCCTATAGGTCGGCGATTATATATACATGATGCCTATAGGTCGGTGAACCTATATACATGATGCCTATAGGTCGGCGATTATATATACATGGTGCCTATAGGTCGGTGATTATATATACATGATGCCTATAGGTCCGTGATTCTATATACATGATGCCTATAGGTCCGTGATTCTATATACATGATGCCTATAGGTCGGTGATTATATATACATGATGCCTATAGGTCGGTGATTATATATACATGATGCCTATAGGTCGGTGATTCTATATACATGATGCCTATAGGTCCGTGATTCTATATACATGATGCCTATAGGTCGGTGATTATATATACATGATGCCTATAGGTCGGTGATTCTATAGAGTGATGGAACCTATGCTTGGCGTATTCCTGTGCTCGGCGTATTTTCCATTTCCATCCGTATTTAAAATATTTACGTACATTGTGTAGTTCTATGCTAATTTCGCTGACAGAGCTGAAGCATGGTTCAATAGCATTCCGTTGAGTGTATCGGTAGGCTGATGTAACTGTCACGTGACTGGTCCAGCAGACGAATATAAACAAGCAAATCATTGGGAGAATATTTCCACCGAAACTGCTACGGTGTATGAGCAATTCAGGTAGCTCTCCGAATTTAAAATATCTACACCTAACCCGAAAAATAGTTTCTATACCATTTCTGACTAAGACCAATACGTACATGTTTTTACTCAATGATATTCAACAAGTAGGCCTAATGGTGGATATATAAAAAATAACAAGTACTTAGGCCTACGCCGTGCATTGGTGCCCTGAAGTATTCAGTTCCCCATATAAACGGGTGCCGACCGACACCGTTGCGATAGCTGTATTGAGCAGCAAGGTTACGTGATGAAGCTAAAACTGTCAACAAGAGAATTTTGAAAGTTGTTTTCACGACTAAGAAAATAATAATATACGGCAAGTGCTATTAACATTTTATACTTGTCATTCATTATATGTGGGGTTTACGCCGAGCATATGTTCCAGGCGCGTAGCTGCCATTAGGCCAAAAGGCCCGGGCCTGCACATCATTTTGACCAAAAAAAATATATATGTTTATTTGTTTATTTGTTTACATGTCCGAATTTGTCTTTTAAATGCAGCAGAATGCTGGAAATTGCATCCTAAAAACCAAAAAATGCCCCCGGACCCCCTAGCAACCTCGTTCGCTACGCTCACTCAACATTCTTTACCCAGGCCTGCACATAATTGCCTCCTGGCTACGCCCCTGGGTTCCACCACTCTATACAATCATGATGACCATTCGCTCGCCCATATGAGGGTAAATAAGCTCAATCATCATCGATGCCCATTTTCCTAGTTATTGTTGACTTGTTCTAGTCTGAGGTCCAGTCTGTCAAATTTTCACTAATTTACTTCAGGCAAAATGACATTATCAGAAACTCATTACGTCGACTGTACGGCCCAATTAATTGTCTTGGTGTTAAAATATATTTATATGACTGACCAGGACAAATATATCAACGCCTGTTCACATCACAGGGATTCGACACGTTTGGGGGTACTAGTATATATATTTACTTAAATTTATATACTAGTACCCCCAAACGTGTCGAATCCCTGTGGTTTTACTTAAATATATATAGTAGTACCCCCAAACGTGCCGAATCCCTGTGGTTCACATGCTAGACTTATTCTTCTTCTTATTATTACCGTAGTCATTTTAGATTTTTGGAGGCTAGTGCAATGATACGGACAGATACCCATTCCAGAGTCTCATCTGGTTCTTTTACGTGCACGGCGTAAAGCACCGACACGAGACCTCGGTTTAAAGTCCCAATTTGAATAATGTTATTATGGTCAGACGGGTGATCGAACCTGCGTCCACTGGATTACCTGATAACGTGCTAACCATTGAACTATTGATCCATCTGTTATTACTTGGTGTATTATTTTGTTATTAGACAACTCGGCAAGCCGATAACGATAGTATAGTTCTTCGTAATCTTTTATGTAAATCGTGGTGATAAAACGCATGATCCCGCCAAAATTAGCAAAATAAACACAATTATAATAATTTTCTATTAGACTAATACTCCGGTTACTGACATGGACGAATTTCAAACAACTAGAGTTAATGCAGCCATGTTGCCAAGCTATCAAGGAAGAAATGTTTCCGTACTTGGAATGGCGAAGGATGTGAGATTTTGGCATTAGTTTTCGCGTTTTCTTTTGCTAACATGTTTTGGTCAGACACCGCTATTGCAATTTCCATAGGTCACCATTATAACATACAGTGCCATTATATTTTCCCCCAAAATAGTTTGGCACAAAAGACAGTAGTTTTCAACAAACTGGCCTTTGAGCCACAGGAAAATTTCAATGGGGTTGACCGATTGCGTTTTTTTATGTCCCACTAAAGACACCCACCCCCTACTCTGAAGGTAATTTAGTGGTGAATGTTGCACTGACACCTGCATTTATAATATGCTGTTTATTTGTCACCATATTGTCTGCAAATATTTTTAAATATTCCAAAATGCAGCTCATATATTGTATTTTAATATTTAGAAGTCATGTTCACTATTTGTGCCAATACCTACTCAGCCAATCAGTTCATGTATCAATAACTCTTAAGGGCTTCCCTACACTTTTTCAACCAATCCCAGACCACTATATCAATAACACCGTCTGACCTGCTAACATGTTTTGCTTTTGTTTCTTTCTACTGGCGAAATATCATTTTATGATAAGACTGATAGGTACCTTTATTTTTTTGAGACACTCGATAATGATGTAACTCATCCAGATAGAGTCAATGTGAAATCTAAGTTCCTTGCCTAACGGCAGAGTATCTAGAGTGAACAATCGAAGGTAGAGCGGAAAAGTTACTAACTTTAAAACTTAGTGTAGCCGGTGTTGGGCTTGAACCGACGACCTCCCGAACACTAGCCGGACAGCTCTACAAATTGAGCCAACTGGGCCGATGACATGTTATACCCACGCCGAAATACACTACACTGTTTTATTGTTTAGGAGCCTCCAACCCTTTGCCCGTAACCAACCAGATATCCTTGTCGGTAATAATGTGACCAAGCCACATAAGAGTTAATGGCCCGATGTGGAGCCTGAACCAATCACCTAACAATAAATGGACAGCTCTAGCAACTGACTCCTAGGCCAATATTATACCCACTCCGAAATACATTGCTCTCCCTCCTGAGCTAGCTAGGCCAATATTATACCCACTCCGAAATACATTACATGTACGCTCTCCCTCTTTTATCAGGGATCAATTTGGGTTGTGCTTGCGCATATTTCATATGAAAAAATGCCAGGTCAATTTGTACCCTGGACGATTCGTACCCAATGTCCGAGACGTTTCGTGCTCTGGACGATTCGTACCCAATGCCTGAGACGAAATGTCCTAGACGATTCGTACCCAGTTTTGTACCCAATGTCTGTGGCATCCGTGGTCCAGTGATAGAGTGTCGGATTTGGAATAGGTCGGTCCCGTGTTCGATACTCGGTCAGGCCACGTATGTGGTGTCATTGAGCAAGGCACCTCATACACATTGCTTAGTACTGGTTAACCACTTGGGTCGGCTAAGCTTGCCCAGGAAAACATGTCTACGTCCCCGCAAGGGGTTTGACATTAATGGAACATACATACATACATAGTTGGTAATCTAGGGTTAAGGGCTAGTGTTAAGAGAAGTTTCACATGAAAACAGAATGATTCATGTTGGCACAACATATACATATATACTGAATAGATAGTATTTGAGTCAAAGTGAAACTAATAATTCTAACATTGTCTTTATATTGAAGGTGGATAGCAATGGTACGTCATTCACATTGACAAGTTGTGATGGCAAAGATGTCCGAGTTAGCATGCAAGAACCGGTGAGTTATTTTGGTTTCTGTATTCAGTGTAATACAGTTATCTCATATTTCTTTTTATTACGTGACTACTCGATGCAAAATTTCCATAGGCAATCAGTCAAGAATTATTTCACTTCCGGACTGAATCAGCAAAACGCTATATACAGAAATCTGATTTGCGCCAATCGATCTGATTTGCGCACTTTAATATACAGTGAAACCTGTCTTAAGCAGCCAGCCAAGGGAATCACAGAAAGTGGCTGCTTAGCACAGGTGGCTGCTTAATAGGGGTGAAATGTATAGTGATTAGTAAAACAGCATATTTGGGAATATAGAAACTGGCTGCTTAATACAGGTTGGCTGCTTAATAGAGGTGACCACTAACACAGGTTTGACTGTAGTCACACTGCAGCGAATAGCCGCTTATTCAAATGCATACATCAAGGCTTCTCGATAATGATCAGATGTGAGCAAGAATGTCAACATTTGCTAAAGTTTCCGAACATTTTGCTGATACAAGTCGACATAATTCTTGATTTTCAAATACTTGTACCTGTGTTCGGTATAATAAAATAAATATAAAAAATATTGCATTCCTAAGTGGGCAATGTGAAAAATATCACCCCGAGAAATATGAATATTAACCGATATTTTGAAGTTAATATTCATACTTGTCGGGGTGATATTTTTCATCAAGAATGCAATATTTATATAATATGTACACACGTGTAATAACACCTGGAAGGTTCTGACGGAGAGAAATTGAATAATCGTTTGTAAGTTAAACTTTAAAGTATGCATATTTCTATTTGAATAAATTAAGCTTTAAAGTATGCATATTTCTATTTGAATAAATTAAACTTTAAAGTATGCATATTTCTATTTGAATAAATTAAGCTTTAAAGTATGCATATTTCTATTTGAATAAATTAAACTTTAAAGTATGCATATTTCTATTTGAATAAATTAAGCTTTAAAGTATGCATATTTCTATTTGAATAAATTAAGCTTTAAAGTATGCATATTTCTATTTGAATAAATTAAGCTTTAAAGTATGCATATTTCTATTTGAATTGGTGCATAACGTTAATAGTAAGACAAACTATGATTTAAAAGAAGTCTTGACCCAATTATGACACTGTTTAATACATTAATATAACACTGCTTTGCATAGTGACGTCATGACAATTTAGTGACGTCATGACAATTTAGTGACGTAATGACAATTAGAATAGCACGTTAACAGTTGACACCAAAATGAAAGTTGCAGCGTTATTTAATAAAACAAGTGAGCTTGTCTGCAACACTTCTGTCGCCGATTAAAAAAATTTGGAGCCAACTAAGAGCCATATAGTTCACAAATAAATGTTTGAAGCCATGTATTTGACAAAACATGTGCAAAAAATAAAAAGTTGCGCCAATTATTTTCGCCAATTCACAAAATTTAGCGCCAATATTTGTTTTTTGGCGCCATTGGCGACCGACAGCGGGAACCCTGCTTCAAGTCATGAATGGTCTGTAATGTTTCCTTTCTAAAACTTCTTTTTTACCAGAAGATAGGATAAATAGAAGGTTATGGATATAAATAAATATTAAGCTTAGAGAATATTACAGGGATCATTCTAGAGGGCGATGTGGGCGAAATAGTCGCCCTAGGGACCCTGACTTCGCCCTCTGGGGCCCCACTTCTCCCTAATAAAAATTTTGTTTTTTGTTTTTTACGATGTTCAAACAAATTTTGTCTAGTAAGATACACTGGCCCATTATAAAGCACTCCTTCTATTCAAATGTTGTATTTAATGGTTGTACTGTGCATTTTAACCCTATTTTGCAGAAGTATATTAAAGAACACCATTTAAAGAAGCGATCACACTCTTTCTCACTTCTCCCAAAAATGCTGACCTAGAATGAACCCTGATATTAGGTTACTGTCTGATAAATATAACGTTATTGGCCTCGTTTTGAATATTTTCTACTCTGCCTAATAAATTTATAATCTTAACCTAATAAAAGTAATATAAGCTTAATATTAAAAAAAAAAAACATTTTTCAAACAGTGTAACTTGATTCAAAAAGGGTGATAGCAATTATCAAACTAGAATGCTGGACTATGAGTAGAGCAATTATCAAACTAGAATGCTGGACTATGAGTAGAGCAATTACCAAACTAGAATGCTGGACTATGAGTAGAGCAATTATCAAACTAGAATGCTGGACTATGAGTAGAGCAATTATCAAACTAGAATGCTGGACTATGAGTAGAGCAATTACCAAACTAGAATGCTGGACTATGAGTAGAGCAATTATTAAACTAGAATGCTGGACTATGAGTAGAGCAATTATCAAACTAGAATGCTGTACTATGGTATACGTGTACATATACAGTCTAAAGTCGAAAACCTAATGTCAAATAAATCTGTAAAGAATGTTAACAATCTCGCGAAATATATCTTTTTTGCTCTTCGATTAAGAAAACATCTAGGTAATACATAAATACACGAACAGTGCAGTAATTATATTTCATGTGTCACTTATTGGACTTTTTCATCAACTAATTATTAACTGATATATTCAAACTTCTCAGAAAACTGTATCATGTATTTCACTATTTGTCAAACTTCATCATGTGCTTATTATTTGATAATGTGCTTATGCTATTTAATGCCAATTCACAGACCGTTCTGTAGTCCAGTGATAACACGCTGTACTGGTAATCCAGGGATCGCAGTTTTGATCCCCCGTCTGACCCTAATAAAATGAACAGTCTTTCAGTCTCTCGTGTCGGTGCTTCACACTGTGCACGTAAAAGAACCAGAGGAGACTCTGGAATGGGTCTCTGTCTGTATCATTGCACTATCCTCCAAAATGACTATAATCTCTTCAGGAGGCGTCGCTCATATTGGCAACCGGTAGCGACGATAAATAAACGTAAAAACAATGCCAATAAACATTATGTTATGTTATATAAATTTTGCAGTAGTTTTGCAAACCTCAGTGTGTAGCTTATTCATGTTTAACCCTTTCAACACCACATACCTCTAAATTGGCTTACAAAAAAGTGTAGATCCAGATGAGCCGGCTCGTAACGAGCCGTCTCATCAGGATCTGCACTTTTTTCAAGTAATTTAACTATTTTTAGGGAAAAAATTACCCATTTTGATAAATGAACTGATCCAAATGTAATATTGTTATTAATTTATTGGTCTAAAAATATCATGGACCAGTCCATGTCAGTTACTTGGTGTTGAATGGGTTAAGAACATGAATTCTGATATCTCTATGATAAGTCTATATGAGGAATATTTGTTTCAGCTCAGTGAATATGTAGCTGGGTTGACAGAAGTTCAAGGCCAGGTGGATGCTAGAAATAGTATACAGTGCCAAAACTATATCACATTCCCTGAAGAGGTCTCACAGGCGTTCAGTAAGTAGGGATTAAATATGTACATTCCCTGAGGAAGTCTCACAGGCATTCAGTAAGTTGAGATTAAATACAGATATTCCTGAGGAAGTCTCACAGGCGTTCAGTAAGTAGGGTTAAATACAGATATTCCTGAGGAAGTCTCGCAGGCATTCAGTAAGTTGAGATTAAATACCAACATTCCCTGAGAAAGTCTCACAGGCGTTCAGTAAGTAGGGATTAAATATGTACAGACATTCCCTGAGACAGTCTCACAGGCGTTCAGTAAGTTGAGATTAAATACAGACATTCCCTGAGACAGTCTCACAGGCGTTCAGTAAGTTGAGATTAAATACAGACATTCCCTATGGAAGTCTCACAGGCGTTCAGTAAGTAGGGATTAAATATGTATAGACATTCCCTGAGGCAGTCTCCCAGGCGTTCATTAAGTATGGATTAAATATGTACAGACATTCCCTGAGGCAGTCTCACAGGCGTTCAGTAAGTAGGGGTTAAATATGTACAGACATTCCCTGAGGCAGTCTCACAGGCGTTCAGTAAGTAGGGATTAAATATGTACAGACATTCCCTGAGGCAGTCTCACAGTCGTTCAGTAAGTAGGGATTAAATACAGACATTCCCTGAGGCAGTCTCACAGGCGTTCAGTAAGTAGGGATTAAATATGTACAGACATTCCCTGAGGAAGTCTCACAGGCGTTCAGTAAGTAGGGATTAAATATGTACAGACATTCCCTGAGGAAGTCTCACAGGCGTTCAGTAAGTAGGGATTAAATATGTACAGACATTCCCTGAGGAAGTCTCACAGGCGTTCAGTAAGTAGGGATTAAATATGTATAGACATTCCCTGAGGCAGTCTCACAAGCGTTCAGTAAGTAGGGATTAAATATGTATAGACATTCCCTGAGGCAGTCTCACAGGCGTTCAGTAAGTAGGGATTAAATATGTATAGACATTCCCTGAGGCAGTCTCACAGGCGTTCAGTAAGTAGGGATTAAATACAGACATTCCCTGAGGCAGTCTCACAGGCGTTCAGTAAGTAGGGATTAAATATAGACATTCCCTGAGGCAGTCTCACAGGCGTTCAGTAAGTAGGGATTAAATATAGACATTCCCTAAGGAAGTCTTACAGGCGTTCAGTAAGTAGGGATTAAATATAGACATTCCCTAAGGAAGTCTTACAGGCGTTCAGTAAGTAGGGATTAAATATAGACATTCCCTAAGGAAGTCTTACAGGCGTTCAGTAAGTAGGGATTAAATATAGACATTCCCTAAGGAAGTCTTACAGGCGTTCAGTAAGTAGGGATTAAATATAGACATTCCCTAAGGAAGTCTTACAGGCGTTCAGTAAGTAGGGATTAAATATAGACATTCCCTAAGGAAGTCTTACAGGCGTTCAGTAAGTAGGGATTAAATATAGACATTCCCTAAGGAAGTCTTACAGGCGTTCAGTAAGTAGGGATTAAATATAGACATTCCCTAAGGAAGTCTTACAGGCGTTCGAACATTGTTAGATATCATGTACTATCCACATAATAATACATATAATTATCTACTTAGTATATCTACATAAACTACTAGTATTCCTATATGATCTCTGGTTATTGCTACTTAGTATATCTACATAAACTACTAGTATTCCTATATGATCTCTGGTTATTGCTACTTAGTATATCTACATAAACTACTAGTATTCCTATATGCTCTGGTTATTGCACTTAGATATCTACATAACTACTAGTATTCCTATATGTCTCTGTTATTGCTACTTAGTATATCTACATAAACTACTAGTATTCCTATATGATCTCTGGTTATTGCTACTTAGTATATCTACATAAACTACTAGTATTCCTATATGATCTCTGGTTATTGCTACTTAGTATATCTACATAAACTACTAGTATTCCTATATGATCTCTGGTTATTGCTACTTAGTATATCTACATAAACTACTAGTATTCCTATATGATCTCTGGTTATTGCTACTTAGTATATCTACATAAACTACTAGTATTCCTATATGATCTCTGGTTATTGCTACTTAGTATATCTACATAAACTACTAGTATTCCTATATGATCTCTGGTTATTGCTACTTAGTATATCTACATAAACTACTAGTATTCCTATATGATCTCTGGTTATTGCTACTTAGTATATCTACATAAACTACTAGTATTCCTATATGATCTCTGGTTATTGCTACTTAGTATATCTACATAAACTACTAGTATTCCTATATGATCTCTGGTTATTGCTACTTAGTATATCTACATAAACTACTAGTATTCCTATATGATCTCTGGTTATTGCTACTTAGTATATCTACATAAACTACTATATGGTATGCTACTATATACTACATAAACTACTAGTATTCCTATATGATCTCTGGTTATTGCTACTTAGTATATCTACATAAACTACTAGTATTCCTATATGATCTCTGCTTATTGCTACTTAGTATATCTACATAAACTACTAGTATTCCTATATGATCTCTGCTTATTGCTACTTAGTATATCTACATAAACTACTAGTATTCCTATATGATCTCTCACTATTTGTAATTGATTACCTTTAGGTATAATTATCTCAGTAATTATTTTAGTAATTACCTTTAGTAATAAGTATGTAAATAATACTCTACGTTCAATGATGCATATTCACGCTATTTAAAACTGTTAACATAAGGTGACTTATAGGCCCGTTGTCCGGGTGTTAAAATTTCACATTATACTGAATATATGTTGTATATATGTTGGAAAACACAAGTCAGTATAATAAACAATTATCTTATCTTTAGACATGGACAACTACAACAGTGCAGTGGAATTGATGGCCAGGTGTCCCCAACATTACCAACAAGGCATCCAACAACAGTCATAGCTATTTATGCAACATTACAATATGTTCTGTTGGATTTCACGGATTACCGTATTTATTATGTTAGACGAGGAGTAATTCTGAGAAAGATCCCGCTGTCGGTCGCCAATGGCGGCAAGCACGACAAAAAACACTGGTGCTCAATTTTGTGTTGATCGACGAAAATATTTGGCGAAACATTTTTTTTTTGCCACATGCTTTGTCAAATAAATGGCTTAAAATATTTATCTGTGAACTTTATGGTTCCTAGTCGGCTCCAAGTTTTTCCGATTGGCTCCAGACAAAAAATTAAACAGGGAACCATGAGAGATATTGTGAGAGTTTGGTCCGTTGCATACGGACAAGTTTGAATTTTTAGTATTAAAATGCAAATATACAAGTTTCGTCTAATATTAAATATGATATACACGTCACGAGATCACAAATGTAAATCTGCGTATGGAAGACAAATTATTGTAACCAGTACGATGGACTTGTGTATCTACAGTCAAACCTGTGTTAGTGGTCACCTCCATTAAGCAGCCAACTTGTATTAAGCAGCCAGTTTCAAGATTCCATATATGTTGTTTTACTATATATTTGACCTTTATTAAGCAGCCATCTGTGATGCACAGCCACTTTCTCTGACTCCCTTGGATGGTTACTTAAGACAGGTTTGACTGTATGTCATATACAGTCAAACCTGTGCTAAAGGCCACTTCCGAATAAAGGCCACATATGAAAAACCTGTCTCTAAAGACCACCTTTTTTCTCTCCCGTTGAGCCATTTTCAATGCATTTTAACCCTCTATTGAAAGGCCACCTGCCAACAAAGGCCACGAGGGTGGCCTTTATAGACAGGTTTGTATATATCGTACTTGTATTTGTCATATAACTTTGTACTTTGACTTGTATACCACTGTAACCGATCATCTCTGATGGTCACGGGTTCGAGCCCCGCTCAGACCGTGTCTCGTTTATATGAAAAAGTTGGCAGTTTCTTACGGAGGTTGGTGCACCAAGTACTGGTTAACCGCTGAAGCCTGCCCAGGAAAGGTGTTGTTAGGTAAACTGCCCGTCGCTCAAATGGGAAACCGGTAGCGACGTTAAATAAACTTAAATTTAAAAAATATATAACTTTGCTTGTATTCAGTGTAATACAGTCATGTCATAAATTATTGTATTGTCAACACGTTTAATTACACCTGGAAGGATTCTGATTGGTCGTGACATGACATTGACAGCTTGTAATACACAATCGAAATACACATGTTGTTTGTGTTCATGCTTTATTTGTTGAAAATCAGCCTAGATCAATAAAATGCTAAATATGCACTAGTGAGATAGTGATTAAAATATTGTGCCGATAATTTGCGTGAAGTTGTTCGATTATCAGGGACTGTTTACTGCGGCGTATGGATGCAGCTTAATGTAATACGGTTCAACAATATACCAGTTGGTTGCTTCACGCAGACTATGTATAGTCTGTTGAATTGGTACAATGGTTCTGGATCTGTCGGAGATCGTCCTAGATCCGATTGTGCATGGATCAATATCACGTGAACGTATAGATCTGCGTAATAGTATTCCTATACAAGCCAGTAATCTGGACAGATATTAACAGCACATCGCTGAGCTACCAGATTTGTTATGGACGCGACGTCTGCAGTTCACACGTAACCAGTTGTCATCTGTACTTTTTAGCGATCATATATCTGCGACAACGTTGTGCATGGATCATGTAGATCTGCCTAATAGTTTGTTAATTTGTCGGAAATCGTTGCAGGGTCCACGTACAGACGATTTTAAACCGTTGTATTCCTATATGAGCCCGTCGTCCATATACTGGACATAGATATTAACAGTACGTCACCGAGCTACCATACTGTTATGGGCACGACGTCATCTGCAGTTCACACGTAATCAGTGGCAATATATACTATTTAGCGATGAGTCAGTTACTGGGAGTCATGCAGATGGTAGAAATGCTCGTATATCGCTGCAGAAACAAAAGTTTGGGGAGAGATGTTTGGTGGGATAATGGGAAAACCGAGTGGTTACGGTCGTTGACCGCTGCTGGTTCGGTTCCCACTAGGGGTGTCAAATGATTTTATGTGAGGAAGGTATCCAGTTGGCTTGTGGAAAGTCAGTGGTTTACCTGGGGACTTCCTCCACCAATAATAGCTGGAAAGTTGCCATATGACCTAAGTTGTTGGTGCAACGTTAAACCCCAAAAACAAACGAAAGTTCCCAACCTGCATAGATTTACCTAGTGCCTGATATACCTTCCAGAGGGGCACAAGATACCTAGTGGCAATCATTCGAGGTCTGAGAAGTTTTATACTTTATACTAAAAGTGGAAAGTCGCGCATGACCAAACCTAGACCACCTCCGTTGTTGAGGTAACGGTCGCTGACCTGTATACCACTGTAACAAATCATCGCTTAATGGTCACGGTTTCAAGCCCCGCTCAGGTCGTGTCTCTTTATATGAATAAGTTGGCAGTTTCTTACGGAGGTTCGTGCACCAGGTACTGGTTAACCGCTGGAGCCTGCCCAGGAAAGGTGTTGTTAGGTAAACTGCCCGTCTGGGCAACCAGTAGCGACGTTAAATAAACTTTAAACATTTTTTAAAAATCAACAAACCCGTTGGAGCAAACTTGATACATGTACCATATCCCATCATCGAGCCATTGAGTCCGAATCTCTCGAATACGAGACGAGTTTTGTATTACTATTTTGTTATTGGTTAAAACATAACAACGGGCAATATACTCAATTTTAATGTTAAGCTTATATACACTTTATTAAAAATAAGCAAACATAATTATACACAACTTATTCAGATTATATTCAAATAACAATGTATATACAACAAGAATAAGTAGAGTTATGTCCCCTGGTAAACATGGCTTCAGTGCGACGGATATCGCGAGTATAACCGGATTACCGGCGACTTATGCAATAACCTGTGTATTTCAAAAAGAGGCTGTGCAAATAAATTACAGACGGATCTGTAGTCCAGTGGTAACACGCTTGACTGGTAATCTAGGGATAGCGGGTTCGATCCCCCATCTGACCCTAATAAAATTAAGTCTTTCAGATGGGACGTTAAACCGAGTAAAAGAACCAGAGGAGACTCTGGAATGGGTCTCTATCAGTATCATTGCACTATCCTCCAAACTCTAAAATGACTAATCTTTTCAGGAGACGTCGCTCATATGGGCAACCGGTAGTGACGATAAATAAACTTAAATCACACACACACTGCAATTAATGTTCACTCTGTCAAGCATAATATTATATATTTTATTGTATTCAATATCAGTTAGTAACAATTAAATCATAACTGAATCAATAACAACGTTTAAGCAACAGCACTGACCTCCCTCCAGCTATGAGGTGATACCAATTATTGGTAACGATGTATTTGCACCTCAAGTTGATACCAGTAGGAATACATACCATATAAGGCACTCGTGTGACGCCACATGGGTGGCTGGCCCCTTACAAATGTCAAATGCAGCCAATATTTGGCAGTCATTGAAATTCACCTAAATGAAAACAAATGAGAGTAATGAAAAATGAACACGTTTTGAATAAATGTAAGGTAAATTTACCCGTATAATTTTAGCCTGCTTTTGTTATGGAGAGTTGCGGAACCTGACAGAAATAGTCAATAGTAAACACAAAATGAGCATGTGCGATTCATTTGGATTTATACCGATATCATCGCTAATTAGTATTTGCCGATATTAGGGTCACTGGGGATATAAGGGAACGAGCCTCCATGATTGGTTCACAGACAGATCTGTAGTCCAGTGGTTAACACGTTGGACTGGTAACTGGTCCCCCGTCTGACCCTAATAAAATTAACAGTATTTCAGATGGGACATTAAACCGAGGTCTCATGTCGGTACTTTACACCGTGCACGTAACAGAACCAGAGGAGATTCTGGAATGCGTCTCTGTCTGTATCATTGCACTATCCTCCAAAAATTTATAAATGACTAATCTCTTCAGGAGGCGTCGCTCATATGATCAAGGGGTAGCGACGATAAATAAACTTAAAAACATACACATGTTTGGTCCGGATCCATTGAAAGATTGTACGAGGAGCAAAAGGCATCAGTGATTTTATAGGCATCAGTGAGTTTATAGGCATCAGTGAGTTTATAGGCATCAATGAGTTTATAGTCAAATTAGGGTCATAACTCCCATCAAATGTCATCCTTTAGGGTTTATTCTAGAGTTAACGCCGGGATGAGGTGCGTGACGAGGTATTTTGTGCTTAGCCCCTAGAAAATGTTGCTAACTTGCGGTGATTGATCAGAGGCAGTAAGGCAATACATATTGGTGAGTTTATGTAGGTCTGCCTGCACAAAGACTGTTGAGGCTTATATATAAAAATATATATCTTTTTAAAAAAGGCAAACGGGCATGGCGCGGCACCTTGTCTTTAACCCTTTCAACCCCACAGGCCTCTAAATAGGCTTATGAAAAGTGTAGATCCAGATGAGCCGGCTCGTGACGAGACATCTCATCAGGATCTGCACTTTTTTGCCAGTAATAATTATTACTATTTTTAGATAAAATTACCCATTTTGATAAATGAACTGGTCCAATGGTAATTTTCTTATTAATTTATTGGTCTGAAAATATCACGCACCAGTCCATGTCAGTTACTTGGGGTTGAATGGGTTAAGCTCTAGAAAAAAGCAATGATCATTGTTACAATTGTTTTTTTTATCGCTGTTTAGTAATGTGCCTAATATATAGGCTACCTGATATCTCTGATAAACCATTACATGATATATTGGCTTAGGTACCTGATATCTCTGATAAACCATTACATGATATATTGGCTTAGCTACCTGATATCTCTGATAAACCATTACATGATATATTGGCTTAGCTACCTGATATCTCTGATAAACCGTTACATGATATATTGGCTTAGCTACCTGATATCTCTGATAAACCATTACATGATATATTGGCTTAGCTACCTGATATCTCCGATAAACGGGTCACGTGATATATTGGCTTAGGTACCCGATATCTCTGATAAACCATTACATGATATATTGGCTTAGCTACCTGATATCTCTGATAAACCATTACATGATATATTGGCTTAGCTACCTGATATCTCTGATAAACGGGTCACGTGATATATTGGCTTAGGTACCTGATATCTCTGATAAACCATTACATGATATATTGGCTTAGCTACCTGATATCTCTGATAAACCATTACATGATATATTGGCTTAGCTACCTGATATCTCTGATAAACCATTACATGATATATTGGCTTAGCTACCTGATATCTCTGATAAACGGGTCACGTGATATATTGGCTTAGGTACCTGATATCTCTGATAAACCATTACATGATATATTGGCTTAGCTACCTGATATCTCTGATAAACCATTACATGATATATTGGCTTAGCTACCTGATATCTCTGATAAACCATTACATGATATATTGGCTTAGGTACCTGATATCTCTGATAAACCATTACATGATGTATTGGCTTAGCTACCTGATATCTCTGATAAACCATTACATGATATATTGGCTTAGCTACCTGATATCTCTGATAAACCGTTACATGATATATTGGCTTAGGTACCTGATATCTCTGATAAACCATTACATGATATATTGGCTTAGGTACCTGATATCTCTGATAAACCATTACATGATATATTGGCTTAGGTACCTGATATCTCTGATAAACCATTACATGATATATTGGCTTAGGTACCTGATATCTCTGATAAACCGTTACATGATATATTGGCTTAGGTACCTGATATCTCTGATAAACAGGGTACATGCTATATTGGCTTAGGTACCTGATATCTCTGATAAACGGGTTACATGATATATTGGCTTAGGTACCTGATATCTCTGATAAACGGGTTACATGATATATTGGCTTAGGTACCTGATATCCGTGATAAATAGAACAGTACAACCGTTATAATATACGAGATCAAAATTAACTAAATTTAGGCACTAACTACCCCGCTGTTTTTATCAAAATTATCTTTAAGTCGTGAAGGGTGCACTTCAGGGTCAAACCTAAGTGCCTTCATGAACTCTTTAAAGCGACACTACATCAGTGAAAACGCAAATGTCTGCAGAATGTAATTTCCTATTATATGGTATATATTTTTCCTCCAATATTTGCCTCAAAAACTGAGTATTTCAACAAATAAACAAGCGTCGTATACGTGGTTTGTTGACATAACAAAATAATGTAAATAGACATTCATGCATAATACAATGCGTGTATCCTGAATAGCACGATTTATCGAACAGATTAACCGCTATATCTCACGTTTGTGCCTATGCATATTTATTTGTAGACTAATCTTAGTTAAATTTTCTCTAAACGAAAGTATCACACGTTTAGTATTGACTCCAATGACAAACAAACGTCATTTCAGGAGCATGGATGACCGTTATATGAAATCCTACTTTCACTTTTGAAAGTTTGTAGACCACAAAAACACTGTTTATTGATTCAATGTTAGTGTTCGAATGTATTCTGAAGAATTTGATGTAGCAATGCATTTATTTATTTATGCGTGAAAACATTAAATAACTGTTAAGTAATGGCACATTTCTTTCGCCCAGTTTTGGGTAAATTAACCGATAATGCACACAATACAGTGCACTACGATGTCCATAGGCAAGACTTAAATCCACATTGCCTATTCTCTCTCCCTCGTGGTGATGGATTCCATCAGGAATGAGTTCACGAGAGCTATTAAACTAATGTTTTAAGAACTTCTTTCGCAATCGAGCTAATATAAATTTATATAAAGTCAACTTTATGGTAACAACTAGCACTTTATTCTATATATGCGTAATAATGGTCAAAAACGGCCTGCCTAATAAACACTGCTTTATTATACAGTGCCTAATAAACACTGCTTTATTATACAGTGCCTAATAAACACTGCTTTATTATACAGTGCCTAATAAACACTGCTTTATTATACAGTGCCTAATAAACACTGCTTTATTATACAGTGCCTAATAAACACTGCTTTATTATACAGTGCCTAATAAACACTGCTTTATTATACAGTGCCTTGCTTTATTATACAGTGCCTAATAAACACTGCTTTATTATACAGTGCCTTGCTTTATTATACAGTGCCTAATAAACATTGCTTTATTATACAGTGCCTAATAAACACTGCTTTATTACAGTGCCTAATAAACACTGCTTTATTATACAGTGCCTAATAAACACTGCTTTATTATACAGTGCCTAATAAACACTGCTTTATTATACAGTGCCTAATAAACACTGCTTTATTATACAGTGCCTAATAAACACTGCTTTATTATACAGTGCCTAATAAACACTGCTTTATTATACAGTGCCTAATAAACTGCTTTATTATACAGTGCCTAATAAACACTGCTTTATTATACAGTGCCTAATAAACACTGCTTTATTATACAGTGCCTAATAAACACTGCTTTATTATACAGTGCCTAATAAACACTGCTTTATTATACAGTGCCTAATAAACACTGCTTTATTATACAGTGCCTAATAAACACTGCTTTATTATACAGTGCCTTGCTTTATTATACAGTGCCTAATAAACACTGCTTTATTATACAGTGCCTAATAAACACTGCTTTATTATACAGTGCCTAATAAACACTGCTTTATTATACAGTGCCTAATAAACACTGCTTTATTATACAGTGCCTAATAAACACTGCTTTATTATACAGTGCTTAATAAACACTGCTTTATTATACAGTGCCTAATAAACACTGCTTTATTATACAGTGCCTAATAAACACTGCTTTATTATACAGTGCCTAATAAACACTGCTTTATTATACAGTGCCTAATAAACACTGCTTTATTATACAGTGCCTAATAAACACTGCTTTATTATACAGTGCCTAATAAACACTGCTTTATTATACAGTGCCTAATAAACACTGCTTTATTATACAGTGCCTAATAAACACTGCTTTATTATACAGTGCCTAATAAACACTGCTTTATTATACAGTGCCTAATAAACACTGCTTTATTATACAGTGCCTAATAAACACTGCGTTATTATACAGTGCCTAATAAACACTGCTTTATTATACTGTGCCTAATAAACATTGCTTTATTATACAGTGCCTAATAAACACTGCTTTATTATACAGTGCCTAATAAACACTGCTTTATTATACAGTGCCTAATAAACACTGCTTTATTATAGTGCCTAATAAACACTGCTTTATTATACAGTGCCTAATAAACACTGCTTTATTATACAGTGCCTAATAAACACTGCTTTATTATACAGTGCCTAATAAACACTGCTGTATTATACAGTGCCTAATAAACACTTTTTTATTATACAGTGCCTAATAAACACTGCTTTATTATACAGTGCCTTGCTTTATTATACAGTGCCTAATAAACATTGCTTTATTATACAGTGCCTTGCTTTATTATACAGTGCCTAATAAACACTTCTTTATTATACAGTGCCTAATAAACATTGCTTTATTATACAGTGCCTAATAAACACTGCTTTATTATACAGTGCCTAATAAACACTGCTTTATTATACAGTGCCTAATAAACACTGCTTTATTATACAGTGCCTAATTAACCTTTCGCGACGCCATAACGCTGCATGTATGATGTCATATATACACAGATGGTATGATAAACTTCAGGTCATGGTTATTCGGTTATCTCTCTCCTCTAAAACTTCATTTTTATCGAAGATCGGATAAATAGAATGTTAGGCTACTGTCTCATACATTTTAAATTATTAGCCTCGTCTCCGAAAATATAGTCCAGGGTTCATTCTAGGTCAGAATTTTTGGGAGAAGTGAGAAAGCGCGTGATCGCTTCCTTAAATGGTGTTCTTTAATATACTTCTGCAAAATAGGGTTAAAATGCACAGTACAACCATTAAATACAACATTTGAATAGAAGGAGTGCTTTATAATGGACCAGTGTATCTTACTAGACAAAATTTTGTTCGAAAATCATAAAAACCAAAAAATATATTAAAACATTTTTTTTTAGGGAGAAGTGGGGCCCCCAGAGGGCGAAGTCAGGGTCCCTAGGGCGACAATTTCGCCCACATCGCCCTCTAAACTGATCCCTGTATACACAGCTCGACAAAGCCTAGCCTAGTATATTTTCTCCAACTAGCCTAATCAAGTTAAAATGTAAAAACAAACGTTTATAATCAAATAAAATGGCAATGTGATGATGAAATTATTATGTTTGAAACAAATTTCGTTCTATAACAAAAATATATCCATAACGTATACGTTTCTTTTGGCATGGTAACAGGTAGGCACATGGTATGAGATGCGAAGAATATTCATCATTCACAATACATCGTATTACATTTCGATTTTGACGTAATGCAACAGTATTTACATGTGGAGGTTGGGGAATTACAACAACAACAAAGAAACAACAGTATATATATATATAAAAGTCTAATATCGATTACGGTTGATTGCCTCTCATATAATTGTCGTATGTTTTATGTTAATGATCGCATGTATTTATGTGTATGTACTTGTATGTGAATAAAAGGAGCTTTGTCCTCGAGAAAAAAAAAAGTTAAAATTGATGAGACGGTAATATAAGTAATATTCTGTATTTACTATACACACACATATCTTCAGATGATCTTGCTAAGACACTTGGCTATGTAGCAAACAACATAGATCCGGATCAGCACGCTGCAGCTGATCTGGATCTATGTTGTTTGCAAAAGCCTTTAAATGTATCCAGAATGAAATGGGTTAATTGCTCTCGAGACCTCATTCTTGATGGAATCCATCGCCACGAGGGAGAGAGAAGAGGCAACGTGGAATTTAAATGCCTTGCCTAAGGGCACAATCATAACGGCTCCAGCGGGGCTCGAACTACGGGCCTTTCACACCTGAAAACGATCACGACTTCCATGATTGAAATATAACACAATGAGTCAGTTGAATGCTTAGCTGAGGACCGTCGTCGCACACAGACTGGACGACAATTTCAACAACATCGAATAAGACAATGCCCCAATTACAGTGCCGTCCATCGAGAGTCTATAACACGTATGGTATAATGGCTCGTCTTCCAGATGGGAGGGCTTCATACTTTTTTCTGTACCACTGATGGCGTCCCAGTGCCCGCACAATATGACTGACGACGACGTATCCGGTACACAACCACCATGACTGGTGCCGAAATCCCAGAGCAATGCCTGTAACATGTAATATTTCGTTGCAAGTCTGTTGTATAGCTTCCTCACATGAAAGAATTCGACACCCCTATTGGGAATAGGAACCTAAAGCTGTGAGGGGCAAGTGATTTGAAGTCAGTAACTCCACGCACACAGCGGCTCCAGAATTTATAATGCATTTATTGGAACAGTGTAAGTTTGTTTGTTCAGGTTTTACGCATGCATCAGCACCATTTTTGGGCTATATCGCTGGTGGGCAGTTTACCTAACAATACCTTTCCTGAGCAGGCTCCAGAGGTTAGCCCAGTACTAGGTGCACCAACCTCCGTAAGAAACTGCCAACGTTTTCATATAAATGAGATGAGGACCTCGAACCCATGACCATCAATGATGATAGATTACAGTGGTGTACAAGTCAGCGACCTTTAACCTCTCGACCACGGAGGCAGACTATATTGAAAGTAGCCAGAATCATTCCAACCAGGATGTCTAGGTGTCCACCATGTTTGATTACTTCTGAACGGACGAAAAATAAACCAGAAAACAGTCTGAGAGACAACCATGCTGTTATATTAAATTGGTCTGAGAGACGAACGCCGTAATGCCCTACGTCCGATGCAAAGGGGAGATAATTCTGCTGACCTGGATCAGATGCAAAAGTGAGCTAATTCTGCAGACTTGCATCAGTTGCAAAAGGGAGATAATTCTACAGACCTGGATCAGATGTACAAGGGAGATAATTCTGTAGACCTGGATCAGATGCAAAAGGGAGATAATTCTGCGGACTTGGATTAGATGCAAAGGGAGATAATTCTGCGGACTTGGATTAGATGCAAAGGGAGATAATTATGCGGACTTGGAGCAGTGTATGAGTAGATACAGAATATGTGTATGTGTTACCTATAGCTCCATGTATTAGTATTTCATTGAGAAGTTGTGGAGAGTTAATGTACTCGAACATTCCTCCTTTTGGCATTTTATGGTCCTCGGTCACCACATGGCCTGCAAAATAACCTTGCAGTTATTCAATCTGTTTATTGCATTAAATATGACGAAGATAATTATAGCAAACAATACATAATCAAAGTATAATGGAAAGACATTTGTTGTCATATTTAATGCAGATTCGATCCCACGTCTGACCCTAATAAAATGAACAGTCTTTCAGATGGGACTTTAAACCGCGGTCTCGTTTCGGTGCTTTACACTGTGCACGTAAAAGAACCAGAGGAGGCTCTGGAATTGGTCTCTGTCTGTATCATTGCACTATCCTCCAAAAATCTAAAATGACTAACCTCTTCAGGAGGCGTCGCTCATATGGGCAACTGGTAGCGACGATAAATAAACGTAAAATACACACAAGACATTGATACAATTTCGATTATTTTAGTGTTTGGTTTAGGGTATAACTCTAAAAATTCACATACACAAGTAACACCACAACACTATGGTGATATACATAACATTCCACCCATTTGTTCCTGAGAAGTCTCTTAGACAGACAAATGTGTATAGTCAATTAACCCTTTCAACACCACAGACCTCTAAATTGGCTTACAAAAAAGTGTAGATCCAGATGAGCCGGCTCGTGACGATCTGGATCTACACTTTTTTCAAGTAATATAACTATTTTTAGAAATTTGTTTACCCATTTTGATAAATGAACTGATCCAAATGTAATTTTGTTATTAATTTATTGGTCTAAAAATATCATGGACCAGTCCATGTCAGTTACTTGGTGTTGAATGGGTTAAAGGGCAATAACTCTAGTGTTACTGGACCAATCCCAACAAAAAAACCATGCCTGCACAACACTGGTGTAATATATTTATTTTAAAAGCTTAATAAAATTCCACGATTGAGAACTGGCTCCTCACGGACACACAATGCCAAATTAATATCCCTCGTAGAAAATCCGGCGGCATATATATAGGATCTTACACAAGTGGTGATTTCATACCATACTTTATGAAACGAGTTTTGGAATTTTGATATTAAGCTCGACAAAAGGCCCGACGGGTTTCATAAAATATGGTATGAAATCATCACGAGTCCTTTTTATCACATTACCATAGCGCGCTCGTTTTAATAAATAACGTTGCTACTTTCATTTTGGCGCCAAGTGTCGGTGCAAATAGTAATGATGTCACCAAATTATCATGACATCATTTCACAAAGCAACGTTATATTTTATGTTTTAACCCTTTCCTTCATAGAGATTTAGGTTAATATACTACTATATCTCCATACAAACAACAGCCATTTAGCTATCATACAGTGAATAAGTAGTCGCCATATCTATCCCACCTCCATAGATATTACTGGGACTTCATAGAGATTTAGGTTAATATACTATTATATCTCCATACAAACGACAGCCATTTAGCTATCATACAGTGAATAAGTAGTCGCCATATCTATCCCACCTCCATAGATATTACTGGGACTTCATAGAGATTTAGGTTGATATACTATTACATGTATATCTCCGTACAAACGACAGCCATTTAGCTATCATGCAGTGGATAAGTAGTTGCCATATCTATCCCACCTCTATAGATATTACTGGGACTACATGAGAATCTGGCCTTCATTACGGTATGAACATTGGTTTGGCTACTATATTGTCAATGTATGTCGTATCGGTAATGACAACAAGAGGTGCTTCTATGAGGGAAAGGGTTAAACAGCATTATAATTGAGTCGAGACTTCTTTTAAATATTAGTAATGTACCAATTCAAATAGAAATATGCATACTTTAAAGTTTAATTTACAAATTATAAGGTTTATTCTCTCGAACAATCCTTCAAGGTGCTATTACACGTGTGCAGATATAAGAAATGATGAGATGACTGTATTACACTGGATACAAGCAAAGTTATGTAATAAAATAAATTGCTGTTATTACACGTGTGTACATATAAGAAATGATGAGATGACTGTATTACACTGGATACAAGCAAAGTTATGTAATAAAATAAATTGCTGTTATTACACGTGTGTACATATAAGAAATTATGAGATGAATGTATTACACTGGATACAAACATAATTACCCGGTATGTAATAAAATAAATTGTTGTTATTACACGTGTGCAGATATAAGAAATTATGAGATGACTGTATTACACTGAATACAAATAAAATCAATTACATATTCTCACCTGCTCTATTTTTCCTGAATTTGGCAAGTTGATATTGTAACTTGCCGTCATAGTGTGATACCACAAGAAACACAGCCACACCCAACAGATGATGCCAGCTGAAGTCTGCCCAGTTAAACCAGTCTATAAGGAAACGGTAAATACATACATCTAATAACACAAAATACAGATAGTTTTGCTGATCTTTGGTTTTACGGCCCACCAACTCAATTAGATTTACAGTCAATCCTGTGTTAGTGGTCACCTCCAGAAATCAGCCAAGCTGTATTAAGGTGCCACTTTCCAAATTCCCATATGTTGTTTTATTATACATTTGACTTCTATTAACTTTTTTCAGCGCCGAATAAATTCAGAGCATATGCAAATATCATAGATCCAGATAAGCCACGGCGCGTCTGATCAGGATCTATGTTGTTTGCTATCCCGATGTGTTCTTTTCGGTCTGATCGGGTTCTCTGATTTTTGCAGTCGCTTTTATGCGACAGTGGCGGTGAAAGAACTAAGCAGCCACATGTGCTAAGCAGCCACATGTGCTAAGCAGCCACCTGTTCTAAGCAGCCACCTGTTCTAAGCAGCCACATGTTCTAAGCAGCCACCTGTGCTAAGCAGCCACCTGTGCTAAGCAGCCACATGTGCTAAGCAGCCACCTGTTCTAAGCAGCCACCTGTTCTAAGCAGCCACCTGTTCTAAGCAGCCACCTGCTCATAGCAGCCACCTGTTCTAAGCAGCCACCTGTGCTAAGCAGCCACATGTGCTAAGCAGCCACATGTGCTAAGCAGCCACCTGTGCTAAGCAGCCACTTTCTGTGATTCCCTTGGCTGGGTGCTTGAGACAGATCTTACTGTATATAGATTGTGCACAGAGAGATGGTAGCAGATACACAATGATAATCTAGTTCTTACAATGAAGGTTGTCAAAATTCAATTCAAACTCTATTTATTGTCGTAACTCTAAAAATAAAAATCGGAATTCTAACACATTGGAACTGTCCGCCTCCGTGGTCGAGTGGATAAGGTCGCTGACTTGTATACCACTGTAACCTATCATCACTGATGGTCACAGGTTCAAGCTCCGCTCAGGCCGTGTCTCATTTATATGAAAAAGTTGGCAGTTTCTTACGGAGGTTGGTGCACCCAAGTACTGGTTAACCGCTGGAGCCTGCCCAGGAAAGGTGTTGTTAGGTAAACTGCCCGCCGGCGATATAGCCCGAAATGGTGCTGATGCAGGCGTAAAACCCGAAATATAACATAACATTGGAACTGTGTAGAGGTTTCACTTTCTTGTTATTCTCATAGTAAATATTATACACAGAAGTGAAGTGTGCCCAATAGTGCATAGAAATGTATTTTCGCTCGATTGTGAAACAAGTTCTTACAACTTGTATTAATCACTCAAGACCTCATTCCTGATGGTATCCATCACCACGTGGGAGAGAGAAGAGGCAATATGGAATTTAAATGTGCAGCATGCTTAGTTTGTAGAAATGTATTTTAGCTTGATTGCGAAACAAGTTCTTACAACTTATATTAATCACTCTCGAGACCTCATTCCTGATGGAATCCATCGCCACGAGGGAGAGAGAAGAGGCAACATGGAATTTAAATGCCTTGCCTAAGGGCACAATCGTAACGGCTCCAGCGGGTCTTGAACTCTGCGGGCTTTTCACACCAATTAGCATAAATAATTATATACTCACACAGTCCGCTGCCATCCAGGGCTGGTGCCTCCGAGAGAATGGTAAGACCAGCACATGCGGAGTAAATATAGGGAGCCAGACAATCAAGGAGCCCAAGAGTTGTTGTTGTACTGAAGACGTTGATGTAGACGCTCTGGTACCATCTGTATATCGTATGTGTACACAGCAAACTGCTTCCAACAATCACCGATAACTCATCTGCAAACAACAACACGTTTTGTTTGTTTGTTTGGTTGTTTGTTATTTAAAGTCACACTATCAGCTTTGGTCATATGGCAACACTTTGGTCATATGGCAACACTTTGGTTATACAGCAACACTTTGGTCATATGGCAACACTTTGGTTATACAGCAACACTTTGGTCATATGGCAACACTTAGGGCATATGGCAACATTTTGGTCATATGGCAACACTTAGGTCATATGGCAACATTTTGGTCATATGGCAACACTTAGGTCATATGGCAACACTTAGGTCATATGGCAACACTTATGGCATATGGCAACAATTTGGTCATATGGCAACATTTAGGTCATATGGCAACATTTTGGTCATATGGCAACACTTTGGTCATATGGCAACACTTTGGTCATATGGCAACACTTAGGTCATATGGCAACATTTTGGTCATATGGCAACACTTCGGTCATATGGCAACACTTCGGTCATATGGCAACACTTCGGTCATATGGCAACACTTCGGTCATATGGCAACACTTAGGTCATATGGCAACACGTAGGTCATATGGCAACACATAGGTCATATGGTCATATGGCAACACTTAGGTCATATGGCAACATTTTGGTCATATGGCAACACTTAGGTCATATGGCAACATTTTGGTCATATGGCAACACTTAGGTCATATGGCAACACTTTGGTCATATGGTAACACTTAGGTCATATGGCAACACTTAGGTCATATGGCAACACTTTGGTCATATGGCAACACTTTGGTCATATGGCAACACTTAGGTCATATGGCAACACTTTGGTCATATGGCAACACTTCGGTCATATGGCAACACTTCGGTCATATGGTCATATGGCAACACTTCGGTCATATGGTAACACTTCGGTCATATGGTCATATGGCAACACTTCGGTCATATGGCAACACTTCGGTCATATGGTCATATGGCAACACTTCGGTCATATGGCAACACTTCGGTCATATGGTCATATGGCAACACTTCAGTCATATGGCAACACTTCGGTCATATGGTCATATGGCAACACTTAGGTCATATGGCAACACTTCGGTCATATGGTCATATGGCAACACTTAGGTCATATGGCAACACTTAGGTCATATGGCAACACTTGGTCATATGGTCATATGGCAACACTTCGGTCATATGGCAACACTTAGGTCATATGGTCATATGGCAACACTTCGGTCATATGGCAACACTTAGGTCATATGGCAACACTTCGGTCATATGGCAACACTTCGGTCATATGGCAACACTTCGGTCATATGGCAACACTTCGGTCATATGGTCATATGGCAACACTTCGGTCATATGGCAACACTTCGGTCATATGGCAACACTTCGGTCATATGGTCATATGGCAACACTTCGGTCATATGGCAACACTTAGGTCATATGGTCATATGGCAACACTTAGGTCATACGGCAACACTTAGGTTATATGGCAACACTTAGGTCATACGCCAACACTTAGGTCATACAGCAACACTTAAGTCATACAGCAACACTTAAGTCATATGGCAACACTTGTCATATGGCAACACTTAAGTCATACAGCAACACTTAGGTCATACGGCAACACTTAGGTCATACGGCAACACTTTGGTCATACGGCAACACTTAGGTCATATGGCAACACTGGTCATACGGCAACACTTAGGTCATACAGCAACACTTAAGTCATACGGCAACACTTAGGTCATACGGCAACACTTAGGTCATACGGCAACAATTAAGTCATACGGCAACACTTTGGTCATACAGCAACACTTTGGTCATACAGCAACACTTAGGTCATATGGCAACACTTTGGTCATACAGCAACACTTAGGTCATACAGCAACACTTAGGTCATATGGCAACACTTTGGTCATACAGCAACACTTAGGTCATACAGCAACACTTTGGTCATATGGCAACACTTTGGTCATATGGCAACACTTCGGTCATATGGTCACACTTCGGTCATATGGTCATATGGCAACACTTCGGTCATATGGCAACACTTCGGTCATATGGTCATATGGCAACACTTCGGTCATATGGCAACACTTCGGTCATATGGTCATATGGCAACACTTCGGTCATATGGCAACACTTCGGTCATATGGTCATATGGCAACACTTAGGTCATATGGCAACACTTCGGTCATATGGTCATATGGCAACACTTAGGTCATATGGCAACACTTCAGTCATATGGTCATATGGCAACACTTAGGTCATATGGCAACACTTCGGTCATATGGCAACACTTAGGTCATATGGTCATATGGCAACACTTCGGTCATATGGCAACACTTAGGTCATATGGCAACACTTAGGTCATATGGCAACACTTCGGTCATATGGCAACACTTCGGTCATATGGCAACACTTCGATCATATGGTCATATGGCAACACTTCGGTCATATGGCAACACTTCGGTCATATGGCAACACTTCGGTCATATGGCAACACTTAGGTCATATGGTCATATGGCAACACTTAGGTCATACGGCAACACTTAGGTTATACGGCAACACTTAGGTCATACGCCAACACTTAGGTCATACAGCAACACTTAAGTCATACAGCAACACTTAAGTCATATGGCAACACTTAAGTCATACAGCAACACTTAGGTCATACGGCAACACTTAGGTCATACGGCAACACTTAGGTCATACGGCAACACTTTGGTCATATGGCAACACTTAGGTCATATGGCAACACTTTGGTCATACGGCAACACTTAGGTCATACAGCAACACTTAAGTCATACGGCAACACTTAGGTTACGGCAACACTTAGGTCATATGGCAACACTTAGGTCATACATCAACACTTAGGTCATACAGCAACACTTAGGTCATACGGCAACACTTAGGTCATACGGCAACACTTAGGTCATACGGCAACAATTAAGTCATACGGCAACACTTTGGTCATACAGCAACACTTTGGTCATACGGCAACACTTTGGTCATACAGCAACACTTAGGTCATACAGCAACACTTTGGTCATATGGCAACACTTTGGTCATACCACAACACTTAGGTCATATGGCAACACTTATGTCATACAGCAACACTTAGGTCATATGGCAACACTTTGGTCATACGGCAACACTTTGGTCATACAGCAACACTTAGGTCATACGGCAACACTTAGGTCATATGGCAACACTTTGGTCATACGGCAACACTTTGGTCATACAGCAACACTTTGGTCATATGGCAACACTTTTGTCATACAGCAACACTTTGGTCATATGGCAACACTTTGGTCATACGGCTTCAGCAAGCCAACTGGATAGCTTCCTCACATGAAATAATTCTACACCCTCAGTGGGATTCCAGCCTACAGCGGTGAGTGGCAAGTGATTTGATGTCAACAACCGTAACCACTCAGCCACAGAGACCCCCAAAGCAACAAAAGGGCTTGCACCTTCAGTCTCCCAAAAAAACCATCTTGGTATATCTAGCTCCTGGCATATTAAATCTATTAATGAACATTTTGGCTGTCTGATTAGCGCAGTGGTTAGCACGTGCTTCTCACCAATACAACCCGGGTGTGAGATGGTACGGTTGTCGCCTGGTCGGACAGATGGGTTTTCTCAGAGTACTCCGGTTTCCTCCCACACGAATAACCACATATACACTTTCATCCGCGCCAACGAGGGTGATTAATATAATTTGTTAAAACTTGCTTCGCAATCGTTGTAAAATAAATAACATTTAAACTTTATTAAGGAAAAGAATCATGAGAAAATGTATTATAACTATTAAAATTATTGTGTGTTTTACGTTTAAAACTTTTAAAATTATTGTGTGTTTTACGTTTATTTATCGTCGCTACCGGTTGCCCATATGAGCGACGCCTCCTGAATAGATGAATCATTTTAGGATTTTGGAGGATAGTGCAAGAAAAAAAAATACATATAGAGACTTTAAAGGAGCCACCTGTACAAAGCAATCTCTTTCAATACTTCTGTTGACTGGCTGCTTAAGGCAAGTTGGACTTGTACAATTTCATAATACTAACCACAGGACACGTGACTCGGGTTTGAAACTCGGTCAAGTAGATACTGTAGCCAGCTGAAGTTGGTGATACCGATACAGTAGGAATTGTACACCGCTATGCAGATAGCTCCATTCATACCCAGACCAAGGAACAGTCTACGGATTGGCCTACAATAGAAACATGTATCCGTCATGTTACAGTGCGAATATTAACCCATTATGTAGACAGCCTGGTCAGCTCAGTCAGTAGAGCATTTGCCATAATAGCGAGAGGTCCTGGGTTCGGACAGGCTGCATGTTTTTCTCGCTTGGGTTACATTCAAAAACAGCCTACGACTTGGCATATAAGAAAAATATGCACGGTACGTCTCGAGTCAAATTTTTGAGATCTTCGTTAAGGAGTGCTAGATTAATTATCTGCCCGCAATCGGATCGAGGCTGAAATGTTAATTTTTATACTTTGATATCGTTGGGTCTGCTTAGCGCGGGAACAGGCGTCGATATATTTTGCCTGGTTAGTCAAATAAATATATTTTAACACCGAGACTATTAATTGGGCCGTATTGAGTTTCTGATAATATCATTTTGTAAGAAGTGAAAAATCGACAGACTGGAACCCAGGCTAGGGTCTGCTGCCAATGGGCGGCGACAGGGCAATTTAAAATTGCTAAACTACGTGTATATAACTAACTACGGGTCAATTTATTTATATTTCGGGTTTTACGCCTGCATCAGCACCATTTTTGGGCTATAACTACGGGTCAAAACAGTTTTTATGAAATACTGGTAGTGCAACTATCCAGAACAACAATACACTGTACATAGCTCGAGCTTTCACTAAATAGAATATGATTTATCACATAACTTTTATTCAGTTTCATAGCATCACATATTTTCTTATATGTACACACTTGTAATAACACCTGGAAGGATTCTGATTGGTCGCAGCATGACATTGCCAGCTTGCAATAGACATTCGACATACAGTCAAGTGTTAAGCAGCAGCAAAGGGAATCACAGAAAGTGGCTGCTTAGCACTGGTGGCTGCTTAATAGAGGTAAAAAGTATAACAAAACAACATATTGGGAATCTGGAAACAGGCTGTTTAATACAGGTTGGCTGTTTAATAGAGGTGATCATTAACAGAGATTTGACTGTATTCATGTCGTTTTTGTTCATGCTTTATTTGTAGAAACTGCTTACAGTGAAACCTGTCTTAAGCAGCCAGTCAAGGGAATCACAGAAAGTGGCTGCTGAACACAGGTGGCTGCTTAATAGAGGACAGCTTTATAATAAAACAACATATTGGGAATTTGAAGTGGTTGCTTAATGCAGGTTGGCTGCTTAACAGAGGTGACCACTAACACAGGTTTGACTGTATAATCAATAAAATGCTACATATACACCAGCAAAATACAGTGATTAAAAATATTGTATCGACTATTTGCGTGAATTTGTTTATGTATAGGATATAAGCCGAAAACGATCCAATATGTAAAATATTGGACTGTGTGAGGCTTACCGGTATATCTTACTTAACCCATTTGATTTTGAATACCATACAAACAGTATTTGCAAAGAACATGTGCTCTCTGATCAGGCTCTATGCTCTGCTATTCAAATGATCTTGCTAAGACACTTGGCTATGTAGCAAACAACATAGATCCTGATCAGCACGCATCGGCTGATCTGGATCTATGTTGTATGCAAAAGCCTTTAAATGTATCCAGAATGAAATGGGTTAACACACACACATTTAAACAAGATATTACTAATTAAAAATGTTAATTTCGTACATGTACACATAGGATTTAATATAATACTCTTGGCCTTTTGACAGCAGTCCAATATTAATAATAATGGACTGCAAGTACAAAGGTATGACGTCACAGTGTTTTAAATCTGAAGTTGACATGCAAGTCAGTGGTCATATGATGGTTCCAGTCCATGACAGCCTGCTCCAGAGGGTCCTATATGTACGAGTCTTTCTCCAACAACAACAGATATCGTGGAAGTCGTGATAGCACAGTGGATGCGCGTTCGCTCCAGGTGCGAAAGGTCCAGAGTTCGAGCCCCGCTGGAGCCGTTACAATTGTGCCCTTAGGCAAGGCATTTAATTTCTACGTTGCCTCTTCTCTCTCCCTCGTGGCGATGGATTCCATCAGGAATGAGGTCTCGAGAGTGATTAATATAAGTTGTAAGAACTTGTTTCGCAATCGAGCTAAAATAAATTTGTATAAACTAAACAACAACCGAAATACCTTTTGCCAAATCTAAGCATCCCCTTTTCACCATCAAAATCCCGGCTGGTACCCGAACCAGCCATAGCTTGATATAGCCCTTTAATGACATAGGCCCCTGATAGGGATGTCCACAGTAAACCCAGGCCTGACATGGCACCAATGTGGGCCACTAAATCTATCATCACGATCTGTCTTCAATGACCACCTGAAAAGAAAACAATATTTCAATATGTTGTTTATGTAGATATCTTGGAGGTTGTGCAGCATCCTTAGCGTACAAATTTATTTTAGCTCGATTGCAAAACAAGTTCTTACAACTAATATTAATCACCCCCCCCCCCTGAGATCTCATTCCTGATGGAATCCATCGCCACGAGGGAGAGAGAAGAAGCAACGTGGAATTTAAATGTGCAGCAGGCTTAGTTTATACAGATGACTTTTAGCTCGATTGCAAAACAAGTTCTTACAACTTATATTAATCACTCTCGAGACCTCATTCCTGATGGAATCCTTCGCCACGAGGGAAAGAGAAGAGGCAATGGGGAATTTAAGTACCTTGCCAGAGGTACCAGCGGGGGCTTCAACTCAATATTATTATGTAACCTGATACAACAAATTGTGCTTACAAGGTTGATACAATGAAACAGGAAATTAGATGGAACTTCTCTGTTATTTCAATAAATTTTACTGTTCCCATGGGTTCCAGTCTGTCGATTTTTACTTTTTAACTTCTGGCAAAATGACAGTTGATATGATCAGACGCTCAATACGGCCCAATTAATGGTCTCGGTGTTAAAATATAGTTATTTGACTGACCAGGCAAAATATATCGACGCCTGTTGCCAGGGTAATGTCAACCAATCAAATCACTGAAGCTTGAGTTCTGATTCTGAGAACAGTTTTATAACCTCCGACCCAGAACTCGATTCTACGACGCCATCTGGACAATTCAGCTCAGATGATGTTATATCCCCTATTTTAAATATATAAATTGGATTGTGAACCCTAATGACGGATAAACGACATACTGTATTATGTATGATTAACTCCTCGGGTGGAAGAGTTAGGTTAGTGGTGTAGGGTGTCCACATTACATACTGTATTATGTATGATTAACTCCTCGGGTGGAAGAGTTAAGTTAGTGGTGTAGGGTGTCCACATTACATACTGTATTATGTATGATTAACTCCTCGGCTGGAAGAGTTAGGTTAGTGGTGTAGGGTGTCCGCATTACATACTGTATTATGTATGATTAACTCCTTGGCTGGAAGAGTTAGGTTAGTGGTGTACGGTGTCCACATTACATACTGTATTATGTATGATTAACTCCTCGGCTGGAAGAGTTAGGTTAGTGGTGTAGGGTGTCCGCATTACATACTGTATTATGTATGATTAACTCCTTGGCTGGAAGAGTTAGGTTAGTGGTGTAGGGTGTCTGCATTACATACTGTAAATACTAACAGAAATTACCAAGCTATCAATTATTGAAAGGTATGTAGGAAAACGTTTAAAGCAATTTAAACTTTTATTTATTTTACAACGATTGCGAAGCAAGTTTTAACAACTTATATTAATCACACTCGTTGGCGCGGATGAAAGCGTAAAATTCGTGTGAGAGGAAACCGGAGAACCCGGAGAAAATCCACTTGTCCGATCTGGCGAATACCGTACCATCTCACATACTTCCCAGTCCGAGGATCGCACCTGGGTTGCATTGGTGAGAAGAGAGCGAGCTAACCACTTAGCTAATCGGACTGTAGGAATAAGTCATCTTCTAGTTGAAACAAGTGTGCTCTGAATTTCAATGTATACATACACATTTTCAGTATTTAGTGCATGAACATGTACACAGATACATTGGTGAGAAGCGAGCGAGCTAACCACTCGGACAGTAGGAATAAGTCATCTCCTAGTTGAAAAAGTGAGATTTCAATGTGTACACATTTTCAGTATTTAATCCATGAACATGTACACAGATAAAATTACCAGTCAGGAAGATATCTAATACTTTGATAGATCACACATTTAAAGCAGTAAATTTCGGAATGCAATGTCAAGTATGTCATATCTGTAACACTTCAAGGTGTGGGGGTAGCATCACGTCACAGGTGGGCAAAGGGGGGAGCAGAGGTTGGGGCAGGAACAGAAGGAATAAGGGCAGCAGGGGTTGAGAAAGGAGTGTGGTAACTAGAGCTGGCGATAGAAGGTTTGGAGGCAGAGTTCATGTGTCACGGGTGGATAAAGGTGGGTGGAAGCAGAGATTGGGGGCAGGAACAGAGGGAGTGGTGTCAAACAGGGGTTGCGAAAGGAGTGTGGTAACTAGAGCTGGAGAGAGAAGGTTTGGAGACAGCATTCACAGGTGGACAAAGGGGATGGAAGCAGAGGTTGGTGGCAGGAACAGAGGGGGTGGTGTCAAACAGGGGTTGCGAAAGGAGTGTGGTAACTAGAGCTGGAGAGAGAAGGTTTGGAGACAGCATTCACAGGTGGACAAAGGGGATGGAAGCAGAGGTTGGTGGCAGGAACAGAAGGAGTGGTGTCAAACAGGGGTTGCAAAAGGAGTGTGGTAACTAGAGCTGGAGATAGAAGGTTTGGAGGCAGAGTTCATTTGTCATTAGGTAGTAAAGCACCATTTACACCATAAAGAGGGGTAATTTACAAATGGCATGTTCGTTTGTGGCCATATTATCCAAATCTTACTAGTTACCGTAGTTACCATAATAATTTCTAACAAAATGAAAATACAGGACAATAATCACAATATCTGTCCGATTAGCGCAGTGGTTAGCGCCGTGGTTAGCGCGCTCACTTCTCACCAATGCAACCCGGGTTCGATCTTCGGACCGGGTAGTATGCGAGATGGTACGGTGTTCGTCAGATCGGACAGGTGGGTTTTCTCCAGGTACGCCAGTTTCCTCCCACACTAAACACCACATATACGCTTTCATCCGCGCCAACGAGAGTGATTAATCACAATATCTAATATATAATGAACTGCTCCTTGCAATAAACTCGGTGAGCGTGCTAGCACATTCTAAGTAAATACCAGGGATCATTCTAGAGGGCGATGTGGGCGAAATAGTCGCCCTAGGGACCCTGACTTCGCCCTCTGGGGCCCCACTTCTCCCTAATAAAAAATAAATAAAAAACATATTTTTTGGTTCTTACGATTTTCAAACAAATTTTGTCTAGTAAGATACACTGGCCCATTATAAAGCACTCCTTCTATTCAAATGTTGTATTTATAATGGTTGTACTGTGCATTTTAACCCTATTTTGCAGAAGTATATTAAAGAACACCATTTAAGGAAGCGATCACATGCTTTCTCACTTCTCCCAAAAATTCTGACCTAGAATGAACCCTGAAATACATATGGAGCTTTAGTTTAAACATATATTTTATTTCCCAATATAATACATATTGAACAATGCATACACCACACATAATCAAAATACAGAAAAAGGATTAGAATAGAAGACAGAGTCTTACATAATTCTTCTCCTCTGCAAAGATTGTATGTATTTCGCTGAGCTTTCGCACTTGATTTTATAGAGTTAGGAAAATTTGACAAATGAAACATGAATACATGCGAAAATAACTACATATTAAATATTAATAAAGAATATCAAAAAATAATATAATGGATTGTGAGTGAGAGAGCGAGAGAGAAAAGAATGAAATGAGAAGAGAGTGATAAGAGATGAGAGAATGTATGTCTCATGTCACAATAATCGTTATTAATACTATTATTCAAATCTCTTGCTATCAGATATGGAGCTTTAAGTGAATGATCAAATTATATTTCAACCATGAAGATAGAAAGTTAACGATGCATGAAATTTTAACCGAGGCAACTGCCTCAGTGTGCCTGACATGTAAGAAGTAAATATCCGCAACAAGTGTTGTACACATATCTACATGATAAATCACCTGTACTTTATGAACAAAACCCACCTTCTCTGTCATCCAATACAACGCACCAAAATTACACCATCTAATAACTGTGCAGTTAACCGAGGCAGCTGCCTCAGTGTGCCTCAGTGTGCCTGACATGTAAGAAGTAAATATCCGCAACAAGTGTTGTACACATATCTACATGCTAAATCACCTGTACTTTATGAACAAAACCCACCTTCGCTGTCATCCAATACAAGCATCAATATTACACCATCTAATAACTGGCATCCCATCCAATACAACGCATAATATTACACCATCTATAACTGTGCAGTTAACCGAGGCAGCTGCCTCAGTGTGCCTCAGTGTGCCTGACATGTAAGAAGTAAATATCCGCAACAAGTGTTGTACACATATCTACATGCTAAATCACCTGTACTTTATGAACAAAACCCACCTTCGCTGTCATCCAATACAACGCATCAATATTACACCATCTAATAACTGTGCAGTTAACCGAGGCAGCTGCCTCAGTGTGCCTCAGTGTGCCTGACATGTAAGAAGTAAATATCCGCAACAAGTGTTGTACACATATCTACATGCTAAATCACCTGTACTTTATGAACAAAACCCACCTTCACTGTCATCCAATACAACGCATCAATATTACACCATCTAATAACTGTGCAGTTAACCGAGGCAGCTGCCTCAGTGTGCCTCAGTGTGCCTGACATGTAAGAAGTAAATATCCGCAACAAGTGTTGTACACATATCTACATGCTAAATCACCTGTACTTTATGAACAAAACCCACCTTCGCTGTCATCCAATACAACGCATCAATATTACACCATCTAATAACTGTGCAGTTAACCGAGGCAGCTGCCTCAGTGTGCCTCAGTGTGCCTGACATGTAAGAAGTAAATATCCGCAACAAGTGTTGTACACATATCTACATGCTAAATCACCTGTACTTTATGAACAAAACCCACCTTCGCTGTCATCCAATACAACGCACGGAAATTGACACCATCTAATAACTGTGCAGTTAACGATGCGTGCACAATATGTACTTTCCCCTGATATACGACGCTCTCTCGCTCAACCTGAACAGGAAATGTGTTCCTCTCTCCTCTACAGTTGTCTATTGATCTTTTTACCTTAGTGAGTATAGTGGTTACTGCGATAGTATTTTCATCAAATCCAATCCCGGAGGCTAGACAATTTATCAACAATCTACAGTAAAACTTGTGCTAACCACCGCATGGGAATTTCGAACCATCTGTCAACAGCGGCCATTCATTCCCAATTCCCTGTCAAGAGGAATAACAACCATTGAAGGATATTGTTATCATTGTGTGTTTTACGTTTATTTATCGTCGCTACCGGTTGCCCATATGAGCGACGCCTCCTGAAGAGATTAGTCATTTTAGATTTTGGAGGATATTGTAATGATACAGACAGAGACCCATTCCAGAGTCTCCTTTGGTTCTTTTACGTGCACAGTGTAAAGCACCAACACGAGACCTCAGTTTAACGTCCCATCTGAATGACTGTTAAATTTTATTAGGGTCAGACGGGGGATCGAACCTACAATCACTGGATTACCTGTCCAGCGTGTTACCACTGGACTACAGATCCGTCTGTATATTATTATCAGGGTTATCTGTCTGCTTAAATACAAAGTTATCAGTCCACTGATATGCTTAATTGGTTACTTCCCTTGACAGCTTGATGTGGTTACTTCCCTTGATAGTTTTATGTCGTTACTTCCCGTGACAGTTTTATGTGGTTACTTCCCTTGACAGTTTGATGTGGTTACTTCCCTTGACAGTTTTATGTGGTTACTTCCCTTGATAGTTTTATGTGGTTACTTCCCTTGATAGTTTTATGTGGTTACTACCATTGACAGTTTAAGTGGTTACTGCCATTGACAGTTTTATGTGGTTACTTCCCTTGACAGTTTAAGTCGTTACTGCCATTTACAGTTTAAGTGGTTACTTCCATCGACAGTTTAAGTGGTTACTTCCATTGACAGTTTAAGTCATTACTTCCATTGACAGCTTATGTGGTTACTTCCCTTGACAGTTTAACTGGTTATTTCCCCTGACAATTTTAATTAGTTACTTACCCTGACAAACTTAATTAGTTATACAAATTTATTTTAGCTTGATTGCGAAACAAGTTCTTCATCATCAGCCTCTGTCCGTCTTATGAGACGATGGATTGCGCTCTTGTCGAGGAACATCTTCTGCGGTGACTGAGTAGGCCTATTCTTGAGTGGCAGTCTCTGTTGCAGTCATCGCAGGTGAAGATCGAGTCATCCAGTTTGGTTGATGCCTTTCGTTTTTGTCGTTTCTGCTCACGAAGCCGAGTTCGCTCAGCCTCGGCTCGTCTGACCCCAGCTTTCACAACGTGTCTCCATGATGACCGGTTTGATGCTGTGTCCTCCCAAGACTCTATGTTGATTTGCGCTGAACGCAGGTCCCTCTTACAAGCGTCCCTGTATCTTAGGTGGGGGCGACCAGTTGGACGTGATCCTTGTTCAAGTTGACCGCACAGTAGATCTTTGGGGATGCGTCCTTTATCCATGCGTCGGACATGACCTAGCCAGCGCAGGTGGCGTTCACTGAGCATTGCATAGATGGTTGTTGAACTCGCTCTGCTGAGGACCTCTGTATTGGTGACCCTATCTTCCCAAGTGATTCCCAAGATCCTGCGAAGGCACCTCATATGGTATGAGTTCAGCTTTGTCTCTTGTCTGGCATATGTCGTCCATGACTCACTGCCATAGAGGAGCGTGCTGAGTTTTTAATGGAATCCATCGCCACGAGGGAGAGCGAAATGGCAACGTGGAATTTAAATGCCTTGCCTAATGGCACAATCGTAACGGCTCCAGACAAACTTAATTGATCCCCCCCAGTTTCAAAGATAATCTTAATCAGTTACCACCTTTGACGTCACACATCAGTTACTTCACCGGACAGATATTTAGGGTTAATTTCTCCTGGGAAGAGACATCATTTTCCTTACTATTCTTGCTCCAGTTTTCTCCGAAAATTTTTATCAGTTTCTGTACATCACAGCATACTCACACAATTACTGCTAAATGGACGCTAATGAAGTAACCCAGTGGGGAAACATTCTGTACGATGTTACCTGTTGTAGGCTAGGAACAGTACTTCATACATTTGTTTTCTTGAACTTTACACATAACAAGTAAAACTATTATCGTATATATAAATATGTATATAAATATGTAATAGAAGGACGATTGTGCAATCTGCATAATACACACTCGGATAGTGTATTGAGTGACTATATATAAATTATAAAGTGCATACTTCAGTAATTACGGTAAATGCAAACATGTTGATAATATCATGAAACCATGTCCAGCATAATAGTATACAGTCAAACCTGTCTTAAGCAGCCAGCCAAGGGAATCACAGAAAGTGGCTGTTAGCACAGGTGGCTGCTTAATAGAGGTCAAATGTATAATAAAACAACACATTGGGAATATGTTAACTGGCTGCTTAATACAGGTTGGCTGCTTAATAGAGGTGACCACTAACACAGGTTTGACTGTATACCGCAACTACTGGGAACTAATTATTGTTGCAGAATTTCAACTGCGTAAATAGATTGACCTGGCCATTTATGGATTCCAGCTCAAGTCTGTATTTCTATGCGCACACCAGCGCACGCTTTGATATAGTTCCCTGAAAACAATTGGACAATTTTAATACCTATAATACGAATACATAGCAGTAATTCTTATCACATAAATTCCCATTCATCCAATGCAATGTAATGCCAATCAGTGCTTTATAGATCAGTGCTTGTCTCCCCTCTGAAGATGGACAGGTCCTCATTCAATATGTATAAATCAGTAAATAGGCAGAAGTGCATCCGCGGTCCATTCGAATGTAGTCCCAATAACTAATATAGTTAATTTTTCTTTTTGGTAAAAATGCATTTTCATGACAGGCAGTGCATAGTTTGTGTTTTTTGAGAAATTATGTGACTTGAGAAGACTTCAGACTAGTTGATGTGTAGAAAAGATTTTAGTATAAGAATTCAGGCCATTGCAACTGTATTGTTTGGCGGAGGAATACAGTGTGTAAACACAGTGACGTTATTCACAGGCGAGCACTGGTTATTTGAACCTTAAAATTTGAACTATTCTTGGTGTGTTTCAGGCTAATTTGAATACCTCTTCACAGTGGATGTGGCATCAGAAGAAATGCAAGATTGGAAATATAAATGAACATACTGTATGTTTTTACTTTTTACTATGTATTTAATAGGCAATTTATTTGTTGTTTTACAACCACAAGCCCTGATTTAAAGTGGACATGTTGCTATATTCAATTGTATAGTAGCTTTTCTTAACACTTTCAACACTACAGACCTCTAAATATGCTTACAAAGAGTGTTGAGATCCAGATGAGCCAGCTTGTGCCAAGCCGTGACAAGACTGTATACCAGTTTGTGTTTAACCCTTTCAACATCACAGGCCTCTAAATATCTTTACAAAGAGTGTAGATCCAGATGAGCCGGCTCTTGACAAGACTGTGTACCAGTTTGTTTTTAACCCTTTCAACATCACAGGCCTCTAAATATCTTTACAAAGAGTGTAGATCCAGATGAGCCGGCTCGTGCCAAGCCATCACAATAGGATCTCATTCCGCACCTTTTGCCAGTAATATTACTATTTTTAGACAAAATTAGATCTACACATTTTGATAAATGAACTGGTCTAAATGTAATTTACTGATTCATTTATTGGTCTAAAATTATCATGGACCAGTCCATGTCAGTGACTTGGTGTTGAATGGGTTAAATACGCCTCCCTCATTTCTCCATAAAGTTGATGTAAGTACTGAGTAACACAAGCTTTGTGCCAGCTGTTAGTTTTACAACGCCACTACTTGGCATTTTAACGAAAACACTAAAATGGTACCAAAAAAACAGGGGCCTATGTCATTAAAGGGCTATATCCCACCTATCAGGGGCCTATGTCATTAAAGGGCTATATCCCACCTATCAGGGGCCTATGTCATTAAAGGGCTATATCCCACCTATCAGGGGCCTATGTCATTAAAGGGCTATATCCCACCCATCAGGGGCTATATCCCACCCATCAGGGGCATATGTCATTAAAGGGCTATATCCCACCTACACCACAAAAGGGCTATATCCCACCCATCAGGGGCATATGTCATTAAAGGGCTATATCCCACCCATCAGGGGCCTATGTCATTAAAGGGCTATATCCCACCCATCAGGGGCCTATGTCATTAAAGGGCTATATCCCACCCATCAGGGGCCTATGTCATTAAAGGGCTATATCCCACCCATCAGGGGCCTATGTCATTAAAGGGCTATATCCCACCCATCAGGGGCTATGTCATTAAAGGGCTATATCCCACCTATCAGGGGCTATATCCCACCCATCAGGGGCATATGTCATTAAAGGGCTATTATCTCACCCATCAGGGGCCTATGTCATTAAAGGGCTATATCAAGGTATGGCTGGTTCGAGTACTTTATTAGAGGCTATATGATGTTAAATTATCTATATGTCTACATCTATGTGATGTGTTCCGAACGCAATATCGAGTATATATAGGATGGTGCTAGGATGGTGTTAGGATGGTGCTTAGTTTAAACTTGTATCGTAAATTTAGCTCGATTGCGAAACAAGTTCTTACAACTTACACATTGCTTAGTACTGGTTAACCACTGAGGTCGGATAAGCCTGCACAGGAAAACATGCCTAGGTCCCCACAAGAGGTTTGACATATATGGAACGTAGTGTAGTGTATTTTGGCAAGGCTGGTGGAACATCGACACGGCTACTCAGTTGGTAGAGCGGTCTGACTAGGGTTTGGGCGATCGTGAGTTTGAGTTCCACGCCGGGTCACTAACTTTTCCGCCCTTTCTTTGCTTGGTCACTTTAATGGCGACGAGGTTATCTGATTTGGTACGGGCAAAGGAGTAGGCTAGGGGTACGGCTCTAGGGATCAGAATGCGGCTCATAAAGAATAAAAGATAGAAGAGTGTATTGTATTCTAGCGTGGGTAGAACATCGGCCTGCATAGCTCAGTTGGTAGAGCTGTCCGACTAGTGTTCTGGAGGTAGTGGGTTCGAGTCCCACGTCGGATCACTAACTTTTCCGCTCTTTCTTTGCTTGGTAACTTTAGTACATACATAATTTTTCCTACGTTAATATCTACTAAATAGTTATATATAAGACACTATATTAGAATACATATAAGTTATAACTATATACTGTCTCGCTATAGAGCTAGCTTTTATAGCGACGCCGTATAGTGTTCGTCTCCAGGTAATGGAGGATCAGGCAGTCGTGGGTTCGAACCCCGACTTGGGCTTGGTTACTTTAAAAGCTTGTGCCCATCTACGGACCTGGGGGTCAGTGTCGATCTTACTTGTGATCTTCGTAGTCGCTTACGTTATGATACTTGGTCAGGCCACGTATCACACACATTGCTTAGTAATAAGTCCTTTATATAAGACCTCTACATAATATTTTTCGAGTTATTATTTCGAAAATGCCGTGATAGTAAAATGTCACATTTATCAAGTCTATATATTTGACGTAACCCTTTCCTTCATAGAGATTTAGGTTAATATACTATTATATCTCCATACAAACGACAGCCATTTGGCTATCATGCAGTGGATAAGTAGTCGCCATATCTATCCCACCTCCATAGATATTACTGGGACTACATGAGATTCTGGCCTTTATTATGAACATTGGTTCGGCTACTACATTGTCAATGTATGTCGTATTGGTAATGGCGTCAAGAGGTGCTTCTATGAGGGAAAGGGTTTATTATGAACATTGGTTTGGCTACTACATTGTCAATGTATGTCGTATTGGTAATGGCATCAAGAGGTGCTTCTATGAGGGAAAGGGTTTATGAACATTGATTTGGCTACTACATTGTCAATGTATGTCGTATTGGTAATGGCGTCAAGAGGTGCTTCTATGAGGGAAAGGGTTTATGAACATTGGTTTGGCTACTACATTGTCAATGTATGTCGTATTGGTAATGGCGTCAAGAGGTGCTTCTATGAGGGAAAGGGTTTATGAACATTGGTTTGGCTACTACATTGTCAATGTATGTCGTATTGGTAATGGCGTCAAGAGGTGCTTCTATGAGGAAAAGGGTTTATGAACATTGGTTTCGCTACTACATTATCAATGTATGTCGTATTGGTAATGGCGTCAAGAGGTGCTTCTATGGGGGAAAGGGCTATGAACATTGGTTTCGCTACTACATTGTCAATGTATGTCGTATTGGTAATGGCGTCAAGAGGTGCTTCTATGAGGGAAAGGGTTTATTATGAACATTGGTTTGGCTACTACATTGTCAATGTATGTCGAATTGCTAATGGCGTCGAGAGGTGCTTCTATGAGGGAAATGGTTTATTGCTTAGTTGTTAACTGCTTATATCGGGTAGGCCTACGCCTGCCAAGTGGGTTAAGCATGCCCAGGAAAACATGTCTAGGTCCCCTAAAGGGGTTTGACATTAATGGAACATACATACATGTATACACATAGAACATGTCTAGGTCCCCTAAAGGGGTTTGACATTAATGGAACATACATACATACATACACATAGAACATATCTGGTCCCCTAAAGGGGCTTGACATTAATGGAACATACATACATACACATAGAACATGTCTGGTCCCCTAAAGGGGTTTGACATTAATGGAACTTACATACATACAGAACTAACTTTACTATTCAAGATCAGATGGAATGTGACCCTATGTTAAATAAAGCTTAATGTTGATCTAGCTAGCTTTGTAGATTAGACTTAGATTTCAATCAATAGTAAATTACTTGCTTGGTTTACTTGGTTCTTTAGTCGCTTTGTCTGAGGCGCGACTCTCAATTTTTTCTTGAAAGTATAGCCACTTTGTGCAGAAACTGTGTCTTCTGCGAGATTATTCCAGGGTGAGACTACCCGATTGGAAAAGAAATTTTTCCGGATGTCTGAGCGAAAGCTAACCTTGTGTAGTTTTAAGTTGGTGACCACGAAGTCTTTTCAATGGTCGACAAAATAGAGTGTCTGGATTTATGTTGTATTTGTTATGAAGCATTTTATAAGTTTCACACATGTCAGTATTTTTCCTGCGCGACTCTAAACTATCGAGTGTTGGTGGATCAGCACACAAGGCTAAACAGCAGTTCTGCACTTTTTGTAGCATATCAATATCTTTTTTATAGCTAGGATTCCACACTACTGAAGCGTACTCCAGCAGTGGGCGTATTGTTGATGTATAAAGAATTGTCACTTTTCTTTGGGTTAAGTTTGTAAAACAACGTCTGATTTGTCCCACTCTTTGGGAAGCCCTTTTCGTTATTTCAGTAATGTGTTTACTAGGCTTTAAGTCACTAGAGATTAACACACAATTAACACACCCAGGTCCTTTTAATGTGTACACATATTCCAAGGCCTGACGCAGTTTCAAAACCACACACTTGGCGGCATTAAATTTCATTAGCCATAACCTTGACCATGCTGAGAGGGTATTGAGATCTGCCTGGAGACTTTCACAATCGTCTGTATCGATAATTTTTCTGTATATTTTGGTATCATCGGCAAACAGTTTAGCTGTATTTTCAACCGAAGCTGGCAAGTCATTGACAAATAGTAGGAATAAAATTGGTCCTAAAATGGATCCCTGCGGAACACCACTTGTGACTTTACTCCATTCAGAAGTACCATTTCTGAGAACCACCCTTTGTCGTCTGTTTGTAAGAAAAGCCCTGATCCAAGTACCAATGTGACCAGCAATACCGTAATGCTGAAGCTTATAACACAATCGTTTATGCGGCACTGAGTCGAAGGCTTTAGCGAAGTCCATATATATAATGTCTGTCTGCACCTTGTCATCCCAAGAAGAGGTCCAATCGTTAAGTGACTAGTAATTGAGTAATACAGGAACATCTGGACTGGAAACCGTGTTGATCACAGGAGAGTACGCTATTATATAATAAGTGTGCTGATATCTGGTCGAGTAAAATGCACTCGAGAAGCTTCACAATCTGAGATGTCAATGTTACAGGACGAAAATTGTTACACGATTTTCTGGATTCTTTCTTATACAGAGGATTTATATTTCCATCACGCCAGTCACTAGGCACAGTACTTGTGTAGACAGATTGATTGTAAATCAAAGACAAAGGTTTGGCAACTGCTGGAATGCGTTTCAAAACGTTCACATGAATTCCATCAGGACCACAAGCCTTATTTAACGATAGTTTATTCAACTTGGCAATAATGACAACTTCGGTTATGTGTTTGAAGTGCAATTTACTGTTCACAACTGGATCGCCAATGTGCATTTCTCCACTCAGATCTCCCTCCACCGTCTGAACCGAACCAAAGAAGTCATTCAGCAAATTTGCTTTCTCCGAGTCCCCCGTTATTTTAACACCATTCTCTTCCAAAACCTCCACGGTACTAAATAATCTTAGAATAAGTTAGATCTTCTACCAGTTACTGGCCAAATTCAACAAACTGGACATTATTGGCAGGTGGGTGTAGATCTTCTATTTCTACAAGTTACTGCCAAATTCAACAAACTGAACAGTATTGACAGGTGGGTGCGAATCGAGAAAGAATTGAAATAAAAGTGATAGTATACATGTAGGCCTACACGGCTACAGTTGAGAGTTAAAGATAAAAGATCGAGATACATGTATACAGAGGTAAATCGAACATACTGTCACAGTTACTGTATACGAGACAGTGCCCGTGACAACTTACAGAAGTCCAAGTATGTGTCGATATCTCAGCTAGTCAATGACATGAAGCATAACCATGGTTGACTGGTGACATACAAGCGAATACACAACCAAATCACAATATTTTACGGTTCAATTGTACCCAGGGAAGACAATCCATAGAACCAGAAACAGTAACCTCCCTTTTCGCGGAAAAATTGGGCTAAGACGAAATTAGTTTTACAATTGTTGCCGTCTAGTTACATATCTGTACTAAAACGGTATATTATACTCTACACTAGTGTTGAACATTATCGATTATAGCAGGTACCCTAGCATGGGTGACAGTCTGTCGACTTTTAACTTCTGGCAAAATGATATGATCAGAAACTCAATACGGCCCAATTAATAGTATCGGTGTTAAAATATATTTAATTGACCGACCAGAAAAATATATCGACGCCTGTTCCCAGGCTATAAGTACCCGTAATACGGAAAGTAACGAAATATACATACATGTATGTGTGTTTGGTTTATTTATCGTCGCTACCGGTTGCCCATATGAGCGACGCCTCCTGAAGAGATTAGTCATTTTAGATTTTTGGAGGATAGTGCAATGATACAGACAGAGACCCATTCCAGAGTCTACTCTGGTTCTTTTACGTGCATGGTGTGCAGCACCGACAATTAAGAGACCTCGGTTTAAAACCCCATCTTAAAGACTGTTAATTTTATTAGTGTCACACGGGGTATCGAACCTGCGTGTTACATCTGTACTACAGATCCGTCTGTAACGAAATATAGATCTACTCTACCGGTTTAATGGAGCTCTGTTACGTAGACCTATTACTCTCTCACCTGTAATGACAGTCCCATGCGTAGTATATATATAGACATGTACGAGGAGGTTTTGACATTAAGTTAATAGATTGTATTTCCCTCCTAAATTAGATCACTGTCAATGTGTTCTATGCACACGTGCGATGTGTTGAGAAACCTGCAAATAGCCATCACAACCGAACCCTGAGAGGTCATGACCTGAGATAGTTTGTCTGGCATTCTCGACTTCTTCTACACAATGGCCACTTCTTTCCAATTGCCATACGACTATGGAACATGCTTCCAGTTTCAGCAGCCAGAACCATCGATGGATTCAAGTCTGTGTGCGTGCATACGTGTGTGCGTGTACAGTCACCCACTTCGATTTTACAAACATCGACTGTAATTGAGTTGATATGTGCTTTCCACTCAACTACTGGAAGGGTATTAGTTTAAACATTATTTTTTCAGTATTTGTACATGTAATCAAGAAATGAACATTTTACATATAATTTAACAGCAGTAGACTGAAAGGGATTAGAACGAAAGAAAACTTAAATAGTTCTTCTCCCTATCAATTGATTGATATACAATAGGCACGATAATTATATATATATATAACAATGATAAAAAAATATATATATGAAAAAACGAGAAATCTATTCCAAGTATATGCTAAAGAATTTCAGAAGTTATTGTATTAGTGAGTCAATCGTTTTGGATGTTAAAAAGAAAATGGTTAATATTTAAAGAAATATTTGAAGAAAGTTCATGAACTATCAAATCGGAGCACGAGCAGAAGAAGAGATTAGTATAGAGACAAATGGTTGAATAGGAAGGGCATTGCTAAGCTTTCCATACAGCCATTACTGCTTACACCATGAATTGATGTTTTTGGAATTGTCGACATTACTTCATAGAGCCGGATCTACAGTAATTCAATTCATGATTTCACATATGAGCCTTTTTCGCGATTTTCCAATTATATTTTGGGGAAACCTTAAATTGGCACATGTGAACTACCGAATTTGCCTTCTGGATATACATACGACAAATAATTAAATACGCACATGTGGACTGCTGTCACTTTCTGGATATACATACGACACATAATTAAATGCACACGTGTGGACTGCGGTCACTTTCTGGATATACATACGACAAATAATTAAATGCGCACGTGTGGACTGCTGTCACTTTCTGGATATACATACGACACATAATTAAATGCGCACGTGTCGACTGCTGTCACGTTCTGGATATACATACAACAAATAATTAAATGCTCACGTGTGGACTGCTGTCACTTTCTGGATATGCATACGACTCGTAATTAAATGCGCACATGTGGACTGGTGTCGCTTTCTGGATATGCATACAACACATAATTAAATGCGCACGTGCGCACATGTGGACTGTTGTCGCTTTCTGGATATGCATAAGACAAATAATTAAATGCGCATGTGCGCACGTGTGGACTGTTGTCGCTTTCTGGATATGCATACGACAAATAATTAAATGCGCACGTGTGTACTGTTGTCGCTTTCTGGATATGCATAAGACAAATAATTAAATGCGCACGTGCGGACTGTTGTCGCTTTCTGGATATTCATAAGAAATAATTAAATGCGCATGTGCGCACGTGTGGACTGTTGTCGCTTTCTGGATATGCATACGACAAATAATTAAATGCGCACGTGCGGACTGCTGTCGCTTTCTGTATATGCATAAGACAAATAATTAAATGCGCACGTGTGGACTGCTGTCGCTTTCTGGATATGCATAAGACAAATAATTAAATGCGCACGTGTGGACTGCTGTCGCTTTCTGGATATGCATATGACAAATAATTAAATGCGCACGTGCGCACGTGTGGACTGTTGTCACTTTCTGGATATGCATACGACACATAATTAAATGCGCACGTGTGGACTGTTGTCGCTTTCTGGATATGCATATGACAAATAATTAAATGCGCACGTGTGGACTGTTGTCGCGTTCCGGATATGCATACGACACATAATTAAATGCGCACGTGTGGACTGTTGTTGCTTTCTGGATATGCATACGACACATAATTAAATGCGCACGTGTGGACTGCTGTCGCTTTCTGGATATGCATACGACAAATAATTAAATGCGCACATGTGGACTGCTGTCGCTTTCTGGATATGCATATGACAAATAATTAAATGCGCACGTGTGGACTGCTGTCGCTTTCTGGACATGCATACGACAAATAATTAAATGTGCACGTCTGGACTGCTGTCGCTTTCTGGATATGCATACGACACATAATTAAATGCACACGTGTGGACTGCTGTTGCTTTCTGGATATGCATACAACACATAATTAAATGCGCACGTGTGGACTATTGTCGCTTTCTGGATATGCATACGACACATAATTAAATGCGCACGTGTGGACTGTTGTCGCTTTCTAGACAAAATAATTATCCTCGGACCGGGAAGTATGTGAGATGGTACGGTGGTCGCCAGATCTGACAGGTTGGTTTTCTCCGGGTACTCCGGTTTCCTCCCACACAAATGACCACATTTACGCTTTCATCCGCGCCAACGAGAGTGATTAATATAAGTTGTTAAAGTTTAGTTGTTGTTTTTTAATTTAAGTTTATTTAACGTCGCTACCGGTTTCCCATTTGAGTGACGGGCAGTTTACCTAACAACACCTTTCCTGGGCAGGCTCCAGCGGTTAACCAGTACTTGGTGCACCAACCGCCGTAAGAAACTGCCAACTTTTTCATATAAATGAGACACGGTCTGAGCGGGGCTCGAACCCGTGACCATCAGAGATGATAGGTTACAGTGGTATACAAGTCAGAGACCTTAACCACTCGAGCAGGGACTGTAAAAGTATTAAAAAAAATTGTTTTTATATCTTAGTAAAATCTTCAATTCTCGAAGATGTTCTCACACGACTAATCCCGCAAATAAAACTCACGCAAACATGTAGTGATCTTACAGTATTCGAAAAAGTATCACATGATATGTAAGTCAAAAAAGAGACAACAGGTTGAATCCCATTTTTGAGTTTTTAATCATATTCTATTGTATACACAAACACAATCATACAAGGAATATATCACAATCATACAAGGAATATATCACAATCATACAAGGAATACATCACAATCATACAAGGAATACATCACAATCATACAAGGAATATATCACAATCATACAAGGAATACATCACAATCATACATCACAATCATACAAGGAATACATCACAATCATACAAGGAATACATCACAATCATACAAGGAATACATCACAATCATACAAGGAATACATCACAATCATACAAGGAATACATCACAATCATACATCACAATCATACAAGGAATACATCACAATCATACAAGGAATACATCACAATCATACATCACAATCATACAAGGAATACATCACAATCATACAAGGAATACATCACAATCATACAAGGAATACATCACAATCATACAAGGAATACATCACAATCATACAAGGAATACATCACAATCATACAAGGAATACATCACAATCATACATCACAATCATACAAGGAATACATCACAATCATACAAGGAATACATCACAATCATACAAGGAATACATCACAATCATACAAGGAATACATCACAATCATACAAGGAATATATCACAATCATACAAGGAATACATCACAATCATACAAGGAATACATCACAATCATACATCACAATCATACAAGGAATACATCACAATCATACAAGGAATACATCACAATCATACAAGGAATATATCACAATCATACAAGGAATACATCACAATCATACAAGGAATACATCACAATCATACAAGGAATACATCACAATCATACAAGGAATACATCACAATCATACAAGGAATACATCACAATCATACAAGGAATACATCACAATCATACAAGGAATATATCACAATCATACAAGGAATACATCACAATCATACAAGGAATACATCACAATCATACAAGGAATACATCACAATCATACAAGGAATACATCACAATCATACAAGGAATACATCACAATCATACAAGGAATACATCACAATCATACAAGGAATACATCACAATCATACAAGGAATACATCACAATCATACAAGGAATACATCACAATCATACAAGGAATACATCACAATCATACAAGGAATACATCACAATCATACAAGGAATACATCACAATCATACAAGGAATACATCACAATCATACAAGGAATACATCACAATCATACAAGGAATATATCACAATCATACAAGGAATACATCACAATCATACATCACAATCATACAAGGAATACATCACAATCATACAAGGAATACATCACAATCATACAAGGAATACATCACAATCATACAAGGAATACATCACAATCATACAAGGAATACATCACAATCATACATCACAATCATACAAGGAATACATCACAATCATACATCACAATCATACAAGGAATATATCACAATCATACAAGGAATACATCACAATCATACATCACAATCATACAAGGAATACATCACAATCATACAAGGAATACATCACAATCATACAAGGAATACATCACAATCATACAAGGAATACATCACAATCATACAAGGAATACATCACAATCATACATCACAATCATACAAGGAATACATCACAATCATACAAGGAATACATCACAATCATACAAGGAATACATCACAATCATACAAGGAATACATCACAATCATACAAGGAATACATCACAATCATACAAGGAATATATCACAATCATACAAGGAATACATCACAATCATACAAGGAATACATCACAATCATACAAGGAATACATCACAATCATACATCACAATCATACAAGGAATACATCACAATCATACAAGGAATACATCACAATCATACATCACAATCATACAAGGAATACATCACAATCATACATCACAATCATACAAGGAATACATCACAATCATACAAGGAATATATCACAATCATACAAGGAATACATCACAATCATACAAGGAATACATCACAATCATACATCACAATCATACAAGGAATACATCACAATCATACAAGGAATACATCACAATCATACATCACAATCATACAAGGAATACATCACAATCATACATCACAATCATACAAGGAATACATCACAATCATACAAGGAATACATCACAATCATACAAGGAATATATCACAATCATACATCACAATCATACAAGGAATACATCACAATCATACAAGGAATACATCACAATCATACAAGGAATACATCACAATCATACAAGGAATACATCACAATCATACAAGGAATACATCACAATCATACAAGGAATACATCACACTCATACAAGGAATACATCACAATCATACAAGGAATATATCACAATCATACAAGGAATACATCACAATCATACAAGGAATACATCACAATCATACATTACAATCATACAAGGAATACATCACAATCATACAAGGAATACATCACAATCATACATCACAATCATACAAGGAATATATCACAATCATACATCACAATCATACAAGGAATACATCACAATCATACATCACAATCATACAAGGAATATATCACAATCATACATCACAATCATACAAGGAATACATCACAATCATACAAGGAATACATCACAATCATACAAGGAATACATCACAATCATACAAGGAATACAACACAATCATACAAGGAATACATATACACACATGGGTTGGACCACAAGCTTTACCAACAGTAAATTCGATCCTTCCCCATTGCATGCAGATAAATAAGTAAAAGTTAACACACTTTTTTCAGCAAACAGGCTCATAAACCAATAGACAAGAGGCAGAGATTAAATTTGAATCCAAGCTACAACTAAACGGACATTGGTATGACAAAATAGAAAAGAATCGGGGGAGCTTTACAGAAGTTAAATTGGTAGCCAGCTGGTTCGAAACCTGGCATACGTCAATATATATACAGTCTAACATCACTATCAGCATCACAGGCGGATCTGTAGTCCAGTGGTAACACGCTGGACTGGTAATCCAGGGACCGCAGGTTCGATCCCCCGTCTGACCATAATAAAATTAACAGTCTTTCAGATGGGACGTTAAACCGAGGTCTCGTGTCGGTGCTTTACACCGTGCACGTAAAAGAACCAGAGGAGACTCTGGAATTGGTCTCTGTCTGTATCATGCACTATCCTCCAAAAATCTAAAATCTCTTCAGGAGGCGTCGCTCATATGGGTAACCGGTAGCGACGATACATAAACGTAAAACACACTATCAGCATCCATACAATTACGTGGCTAAGAGAACAACATGTTTACTGTCTAGTTGTGTAGGGCTATGTGGCTATAAACAAGTTATGTGGCTGTCCATTATGTTTATAGAGATCAAATGAATAGCCACTTAATATACAAATGAATAGCCACTTAATATACAAATGAATAGCCACTTAATATACAAATGAATAGCCACTTAATATACAAATGAATAGCCACTTAATATACAATTGTGGATGTGTCCTAGTCTGGGTTCCAATCAGTCGATTTTTCACTTTTTAACTTCTAGCCAAATGACACGTTCAGAAACTCAATACGGCCCAAGTAATAGTCTCGGTGTTAAAATATATTTAATTGACTGACCAGGCAAACTATATCGACGGCTGTTCCCAGGCTAGATGTGTCCATGGGATGCGTGGCAATTGTTTGTTTTTTGTTTGGTTTAAAGCCGAGCCGCACCGGCTGTGTAGGTCATAGGGCGACTCTCTCGGTATTATTGGTGGAGGAAGATCCCGGGGTGCCCCTCCAAGCAGTATTCCAGGAACGAACGGGTTAGACTACATTTAGACGGATCTGTAGTCCAGTGGTAACACGCTGGACTGGTAATCCAGGGATCGCAGGTTTGATCCCCCGTCTGACCATAATAAAATTAACAATCTTTCAGATTGGAAATTAAACCGAGGTCTCGTGTCGGTGCTTTACACCGTGTACGTAAAAGAACCAGAGGAGACTCTGGAATGGGTCTCTGTCTGTATCATTGCACTATCCTCCAAAATCTAAAACGAAAATCTCTTCAGGAGGCGTCGCTCATATGGGCAACCGGTAGCGACGATAAATAAACGTAAAACGCAGACTACATTTATATGTGACCGGTAGGCCGAGTATCACTCATGTATCAATCGTTTATTGTGAAATTATTTAATATAATATTTATAATTTTAATTTGTAATATATACTGACACAAAACAGAAACTGTACACTTTCATTAGAGGTACAATTTATATCCTTTTAGAAAAAAAATACAGGCACATTTGGAAACAAAATGTGTGAACTATTGGGTAAATTAGTGCAAATGTGTGGAGGATTATTTTCACTCATGATAATAACATCCATAATTCTAAAATGTGTAACCGTAAACGTAACGCTCAATATAAAAGTACAGTGTTTTTATGGTGTCAGTATATAATATGGCTTGGAGAATACTGAGATGTTTTCTTTCAGCTAGTTGGTCTACAAAGTCTTCATTGGCTCTATGCCTAACGAGGCTGCTATCTCATTCTGTAAACAAAGGGAGATAATATAATATAAATGTAGTTATATTGCACTACTTCTCAAACACAGTTACCTCCCTTGTTTCCTGCAGAGATCACTGTTACAATAGTTGGTCACACACAGTTATCTCCCCTGTTTCCTGCAGATACCACTGTTATCATAGTTGGTCACACACAGTTATCTCCCCTGTTTCCTGCAGAGATCACTGTTATCATAGTTGGTCACACACAGTTATCTCCCCTGTTTCCTGCAGAGATCACTGTTACCATAGTTGGTCAGACACAGTTATCTCCCCTGTTTCCTGCAGAGATCACTGTTATCATAGTTGGTCAGACAGAGTTATCTCCCCTGTTTCCTGCAGATACCACTGTTACCATAGTTGGCCAGACAGAGTTATCTCCCCTGTTTCCTGCAGATACCACTGTTACCATAGTTGGTCAGACACAGTTATCTCCCCTGTTTCCTGCAGATATCACTGTTACCATAGTTGGTCAGACACAGTTATCTCCCCTGTTTCCTGCAGAAATCACTGTTACCATAGTTGGTCAGACACAGTTATCTCCCCTGTTTCATGCAGAGATCACTGTTACAATAGTTGGTCACACACAGTTATCTCCCCTGTTTCCTGCAGATACCACTGTTACAATAGTTGGTCACACACAGTTATCTCCCCTGTTTCCTGCAGATACCACTGTTACCATAGTTGGCCACACACAGTTATCTCCCCTGTTTCCTGCATATACCACTGTTACCATAGTTGGTCACACACAGTTATCTCCCCTGTTTCCTGCAGAGATCACTGTTACCATAGTTGGTCAGACACAGTTATCTCCCCTGTTTCCTGCAGATACCACTGTTACCATAGTTGGTCAGACACAGTTATCTCCCCTGTTTCCTGCAGAGATCACTATTACCATAGTTGGTCAGACACAGTTATCTCCCCTGTTTCCTGCAGATACCACTGTTACAATAGTTGGTCACACACAGTTATCTCCCCTGTTTCCTGCAGATATCACTGTTACCATAGTTGGTCAGACACAGTTATCTCCCCTGTTTCCTGCAGAGATCACTGTTACCATAGTTGGCCACACACAGTTATCTCCCCTGTTTCCTGCAGATACCACTGTTACCATAGTTGGTCACACACAGTTATCTCCCCTGTTTCCTGCAGATACCACTGTTACCATAGTTGGCCAGACACAGTTATCTCCCCTGTTTCCTGCAGATACCACTGTTACCATAGTTGGCCAGACACAATACACACAACACATTTAAGCAGTGCATGGCCTACCATGTATCATAATATAAGACAGGAAAAATAGTCAAACCTCAGTTTGTGGTCACCTTCATTAAGCAGCCAACCTGTATTAAACAGCCAGTTTCCAGATTCCCAATATGTTGTTTTATTATACATTTACCCTCTATTAAACAGCCACATGTGCTTAACAGCCACTTTCTGCGATTCCCTTGGCTGGCTGATTAAGACAGGTTTTGACTATACTGGGACCAGAACCTCTCAATTGAGTCAGTAAATTCGGTTTTAAACCCAAACCGTATTAACAGTCTCATCCGGTTAGTCAGGTGAAAGGAAGTGTCTGGTTAGTCAGGTGAACGGAAGTGTCCGTTTGGTCAGGTGAAAGGAAGTGTCTGGTTAATTAGGTGAAAGGAAGTGTCCGGTTAGTCAGGTGAACGGAAGTGTCCGGTTAGTCAGGTGAAAGGAAGTGTCTGGTTAGTTAGGTGAAAGGAAGTGTCCGGTTAGTCAGGTGAAAGGAAGTGTCCAGTTAGTCAGGTGAAAGGAAGTGTCCGGTTAGTTAGGTGAAAGGAAGTGTCTGGTTAGTCAGGTGAACGGAAGTGTCCGGTTAGTCAGGTGAAAGGAAGTGTCTGGTTAGTTAGGTGAAAGGAAGTGTCTGGTTAGTCAGGTGAACGGAAGTGTCCGGTTAGTCAGGTGAAAGGAAGTGTCTGGTTAGTTAGGTGAAAGGAAGTGTCCGGTTAGTCAGGTGAAAGGAAGTGTCCGGTTAGTCAGGTGAAAGGAAGTGTCTGGTTAGTTAGGTGAAAGGAAGTGTCCAGTTAGTCAGTTGAAAGGAAGTGTCCGGTTAGTCAGGTGAACGGAAGTGGTGTCAGTTCTAATTTACATAAATGCGCGCCGTAGACTATGTGTTCCAAATACATCGAATACAATCCGCAGATTCATGGGGTCTGGACAAATGGTTTTGGGTTCAAAACGAAAATAAAACCATTCAAAAACATTATGATACACCATAGGCTTGACACTATACATACAAACTTGTTTAGGCCATATGGATCCAAGCATGTTTATAAATGACATGCCGCCACTATATGAACATCTGTTTTTTATTTTCGGATTTGAACCCAAAACCATTTATCCAGACCCAAACGTCTGTGATACAATCCAGCATTGTTAATATTTATATAAGTATGACCTTTTTTATTATGTTTTTATAAATGGTTCGAGGAACGCCTCATTTCCCTCCCGCTTTCTGAGGAGCATCAGCGGTGCAGATGATACGGTGTCTGCCTCGCACTCGAGAGGTTTTCAGTTCGAGCCCTGTCAGAACCCCGGTTGTGTTGTCCTTAGGCAGGGCACATAAATCGACACTGCTGCATCAAGAAATTATTTCACAATCGAGCTAAACACATTTGTAGAAACCTTTTTGAACAGTCCTGTTAATACTGCTCTAGAAGTAAGCAGTACGTCGAGGCAACATCACTAGTTTGAGGTTATCATAATAGTTTGTCTAATATACTCTGCAACACGGATGAACATACCTTCCGTTTAGTTATGTCTTTTTCAGTAATATGAAAAGCGGACGTTATTGAATTTAAGATTCCAGATAAAACACTACAACCTAAGCATAAACTTACGGCGTTTTTGATCTGGTTTGGGTGATAGAGAATGCCGCCAAGCTTGTCACATTTGTCCATGTGTTTCCTCTCTGGGTCTCCAGCTACGTATACCATGGTCTCGCCCTCAACCTGTAGGAACAGCACTCACTCATTTAAAACTAAACAACTAAACTGGTCACTTGCTGCTCATTCCTCGAATATACTGACGACTTGTAAACTGTGGCGCCATTGTTTGGGGTTTACGCCTTCATCAGCACCATTTTGGGCTATATATCACCATCGGGCAGTTTACTTAACAACACCTTCTCCGTGGTTGAGTGGTTAAGGTTGCTGACTTGTATGCCTGTGCAACCTATCTGGCCGTGTCTATTTATATTAACAAGTTGGCAGTATGAAAAAGGATTATCTAGAACCGAAAGCTATAGCTTATAGAGGTATTCTCCTAGAATTATATACATATTGTAATTACGGTATGACAGCGTTTTAATCGTGTCTGAACTATTAATTACAATTTGAAAAAGATCAATATATATTAACCATGAACTGTAAATTACAATATCAATAATATAGAAAGTAATATATATGGAGGTGGGATAGATATGGCGACTACTTATCCACTGCATGATAGCTAAATGGCTGTCGCTTGTATGGCGATATAATAGTATATTAACATAAATCTCTATGGAGGTGGGATATATATAGCTACTACTTATCCACTGCATGATAGCTAAATGGCTGTCGCTTGTATGGAGATATAATAGTATATTAATCTAAATCTCTATGAAGTCCCAGTAATATCTATGGAGGTGGGATAGTTATGGCGACTACTTATCCACTGCATGATAGCTAAATGGCTGTCGCTTGTATGGAGATATAATAGTATATTAATCTAAATCTCTATGAAGTCCCAGTAATATCTATGGAGGTGGGATAGATATGGCGACTACTTATCCACTGCATGATAGCTAAATGGCTGTCGCTTGTATGGAGATATAATAGTATATTAATCTAAATCTCTATGAAGTCCCAGTAATATCTATGGAGGTGGGATAGTTATGGCGACTACTTATCCACTGCATGATAGCTAAATGGCTGTCGCTTGTATGGAGATATAATAGTATATTAATCTAAATCTCTATGAAGTCCCAGTAATATCTATGGAGGTGGGATAGATATGGCGACTACTTATCCACTGCATGATAGCTAAATGGCTGTCGCTTGTATGGAGATAAAATAGTATAATAACCTAAATCTCTATGAAGGAAAGGGTTAATGGGCTATGGTAACATGTTTGATCAGTAGAGGTGTGGGGCTGGGAGTGTGGCACCGCTAGTGTTTACACACAGCATTGTGTATATATCTGAGTTAATGTAGATCGAGACCTAAATCTAGATATAAAACCTCGACATAAATTATTTTGTTCTGTTGAAAAATGCACGGATAGCAAAATGTCACATTTTTCAAGTCTAAATATTTGGACTAGATCGAGACTATACTTACAGGATCCAGTCCTCTACAATGATTCATTAAATCACTCATTCGCTCTGTGAATCCCTCTTCAAATGCATCGGGATTGATAGCCACAAAACACTGACCCTGAAAAATTGAAGTAAATGGCCCTCTTAACAAATCAGGTTGGATAAATGTAAACTTGAATGTGACAAATTACACATGTGACAGTGGGATTGATTCCATGCGACACTATCTGTCTATGAGTTTGATGAAAGAGGACATGCGTATATGACCATCAAAGCATTGGCATTCTTGGGATCTTGACAAAACTACGTGGCCGAGTGGTTAAGGTCGCTGACTTCAAATCGCTTACCCCCACTGCAGTAGGTTCGAATACCACAGAGGGTGTCGAATACATTTAAATGAGCAAGCTATCCGACTGGCTTGTGGTGTTCGCCCGTGTCTGAACTACTGCTCGGGGGGACACCCAGGGTCTTCCTCCACCATTAATTACCGGAGAGTCGCCATATGACATACACTGTTTGTGCGACATTAAACCTCCAAAACAACGCAGCGCAGAGCAACGCAACGCAACGCAGCACAGCACAGCACAACACAACACAACACAACACAACACAACACAACACAACACAACACAACAGACAACACAACACAACACAACACAACACAACACAACACAACACACACACGCATAAACAAACAAACAAGTAAATGTCTCTTCAAATATGTTGGTTTCAGCTGAGGAAGTGTGCCACGCGCTGGGTAACGTACCTGTAGCAACAAAAAGCCGTATTTATGCATACTACAATTACTATATCTCTATATACGTACGGTCTGAAAGCAATAGTTTAAGCAACAATCAAAATTATTGTACTCTACCAAATTTGCTACTCTGTCATTGTCCTTCCATTTTCTGACATGATGCGCATACGTCGAACCACTCAGAATACCACAGAATACCTCTACCATCATCGCCAGTCCATACCCCTTGTACCCAGCTGCATAATACAATATATTTAAGTTGGTGGTTCCTGATCTTATGCTTTGCAAGAGTTAATTCCCATATGGAAGTCGTGATAGCGCAGTGGATGCGCGTTCGCTTCAGGTGCGAAAAGTCCGGAGTTCGAGCCCCACTGGAGCCGTTACGATTGTGCCCTTAGGCAAGACATTTAAATTCCACATTGCCTCTTCTCTCTCCTTCATGGCGATGGATTCCACCAGGAATGAGGTCTCGAGAGTGATTAATATAAGTTGAAAGAACTTGTTTCGCAATCGAGCTAAAATAAATTTGTATAAACTAATTCCCATATATATGTTAATGGCATATTCACTTAAAGTAGGAGGATTTTGCCAAGTGGTTACGCTCGATGGTTTGAATTCGCATTTCTCTCACCGCTGTAGGTTCGAATTCCACTGGAGACGACACATTCTTTCATTTGAGGCTCGGCTTACGCTTGGCTACAACTGTGCACAGATTCAGTGCTACTTGTTTTAAAAAATTATCTTAGTAAAATTGGACAGTGTTACAATGGCGCCCAACGAGAAACATACCACAGAATAGCCAGTTCATAACTTGAGTCCAGCTACATAATATAATTTCTATGACCGTGAGACTGCCCTATCAATTTAAACAAGCCGTAATCCATGTATTCAGCTGCATATCGGACACTGGGCACATACCATTTTGCAAATGCTGGGCACATACCATTTTGCAAATGCAACTGCTCCCATTTGATAGTTCATGTTCTTGAACTGTCTTCAAATATTCCTTTAAATATTAACCATTTTCTTTTTTACATCCAAAACTATTGACTCACTAATACATTAAGTTCTGAAATTCGTTATCATATACCTAGAATAGATTTCACGTATTTTCATTGTTATATATATTATTCTCCAGCCTATAGAAGAACTATATAAGTTTTCTTTCGTTCTAATCCATGTCAGTCTACTGCTGTTAAATTATATGTAAAATGTTCATTTCTTGATTACATGTACAAATACTGAAATAAATAATGTTTAAACTAAATGCAACTTAAATCAAACATACGCAAACCAATGCAACAAACAGTGAAGAGTTGATAGAAGGATGGACGACCATTCGATTCATATTATCGAATGTGATTTGCATTTGGTTCCATCGACTTTGTGTATGGGTACATCTCAACTCATCACGGCAATGACAATATTGTGTGTGGCATATGGCGTTGCCTACATATATACACTGCACATAATTATATGTTGTTTAGCTTACATGTATTTTCTGCTCCGCCAAGGGGACACAGTCCAGCTGCTGTCTTTGGGTCGGTTGTGGGTTTACCACTTTCATCTAGTGCCCAGCCCGCAGGTATAGGTTGATCTTTGCGGTCAGCTATTTCTATCTGTAATATGATTATGTATTGGTTGACTATCGGAGCGCACCCTGTCCAACACGCTATGCACAATCACAGGAAATTGAAATTTTATCCATAAGCCACCAAAGGTCTTTTTTTAATAGAGGGGGATAGAGGTACGAAGTTCCTGTGGTACAATAAACTGCATATAATATGAAAAGTTGACGGAACACAACCAATTGAATCAACTATAACTTGCCTTGAGCTGTTTTAGTGGAATATCTTCTTCCGTTGGGTCAAATTGTGACGGTGAAAATGATTTGTGTTGCATCGAAGTTGCATAAGGTGGAGTTGTGTGTACGAACCCCCATACAATAATAACTATGTCAGATATTACTGTCAGTGAATGATATTTTGGTAGCATTTTCACAAGCAAACGTGAATCTAAAGAAAAAATGCCACGATTAACAGAAATGGTATTCCCGCCTGCATTCATTTGTTATTTTGGTGTGACAATTGACAGAACCCGGACGTAAAGACAAACATATTATTTAGCAGATACAGGACCATTAGTTATTTAAATGAGATGGGCTGATTCTCCTTCTAATTTAAAACTTCGCATGCTAGCGTTAAATGAGTATCCATGGTAGATTCCTATTGGGTACAAACCTTTCCGAAAGCAACAGCTGTTGTAGCCATGTCTAGTACAAAACTATCACCGCCTTTGGCTGGTGCGGCAACACAGATAGGGTTGGTACCAAGTACTTCCTGTTTGGCTCGCGTTGGCACGAGTAATGGGGATGTATTCGTGAACGCCATACCCTGAAAGATATACAATACACCTGGAACCAGCGACGCCATACCCTGAAAGATATACAATACACCTGGAACCAGCGACGCCATACCCTGAAAGATATACAATACACCTGGAACCAGCGACGCCATACCCTGAAAGATATACAATACACCTGGAACCAGCGACGCCATACCCTGAAAGATATACAATACACCTGGAACCAGCGACGCCATACCCTGAAAGATATACAATACACCTGGAACCAGCGACGCCATACCCTGAAAGATATACAATACACCTGGAACCAGCGACGCCATACCCTGAAAGATATACAATACACCTGGAACCAGCGACGCCATACCCTGAAAGATATACAATACACCTGGAACCAGCGACGCCATACCCTGAAAGATATACAATACACCTGGAACCAGCGACGCCATACCCTGAAAGATATACAATACACCTGGAACCAGCGACGCCATACCCTGAAAGATATACAATACACCTGGAACCAGCGACGCCATACCCTGAAAGATATACAATACACCTGGAACCAGCGACGCCATACCCTGAAAGATATACAATACACCTGGAACCAGCGACGCCATACCCTGAAAGATATACAATACACCTGGAACCAGCGACGCCATACACTGAAAGATATACAATACACCTGGAACCAGCGACTGATCGGCAAATAATGGACAACATGACAGTATACTGGCCACAAAGTGAGTGTTTTACGTTTATTTATCGTCGCTACAGGTTGCCCATATGAGCGACGCCTCCTGAAGAGATTAGTTATTTTAGATGTTGGAGGAAAGTGCATGATACAGACAGAGACCCATTCCAGAGTCCCCTCTGGTTCTTTTACGTGCAAGGTGTAAAGCACCAACACGAGACCTCGGTTTAACGTCCCATCTGAAAGACTGTTAATTTTATTAGGGTCAGACGGTGGATCGAACCTGTGATCCCTGGATTACCAGACTCACAGACACCAGTGCCCGAGGTTATAACGCTTTTCTCAGGTCTCAAGCTCAAGTGATTTGATTGGTTGATCTGAGTTTACTGTCAGCTGAACCAATCAGAAGCTAAAGACTGAGTTATGAGTTTGGAGAAAACTTTATAACCTCCAGGCCAGGTGGTCGCTAATACCAGGTGTAATATAGAGTGATTTACATGGGGGGTTCGAACTGACCGTTGACACTAGGTGACCGCTCTTTCTAGGTGACCGTTAGTGCTGTATTGACTGTATATGGCTATGTTTTGATAAGATGGTCATGATGGCCATTGGGTCGCTCCTTCGTATCTTTTTTTTTTTCAGTGTCAATTTAAGACATGTTGATTGATGGGTTGTATGCTTCACAATTAAAGCATTTTATTTGGCTAATGTGATATCTGACTCCATCCATTGAAGATGGCCGGATAACACACTTTGCATATGAAATTAAAACAAATTGACCGATGGTGTTTTTTTAGTGAAATTACCATTTTTAAATTACCTCACTTTTTAACAAAATCACGAATAACTATGTAAATGGTGGTTTATTAAAGTTAACATTAAGATGAAATGTGCATATGAATTATAGTATTATTTTGCAACTGAAGAAAAACAAACGTTTAAAGGGACTTTAACCCTTTTCCTCATCTATAGAAGCACATCTTGACGCCATTACCAATACCACATACATTGACAATGTAGTAGCCAAACCAATGTTCATTATAAAGGCAGAATTTTATGTAGTCCCAGTAATATCTATGGAGGTGGGATAGATATGGCGACTACTTATCCACTGCATGATAGCTAAATGGATGTCGTTTGTATGGAGATATAATAGTATATTAACCTAAATCTCTATGTAGTCCCAGTAATATCTATGGAGGTGGGATAGATATGGCGACTACTTATCCACTGCATGATAGCTAAATGGCTGTCGTTTGTATGGAGATATAATAGTATATTAACCTAAATCTCTATGTAGTCCCAGTAATATCTATGGAGGTGGGATAGATATAGCGACTACTTATCCACTGCATGATAGCTAAATGGCTGTCGTTTGTATGGAGATATAATAGTATATTAACCTAAATCTCTATGTAGTCCCAGTAATATCTATGGAGGTGGGATAGATATGGCGACTACTTATCCACTGCATGATAGCTAAATGGCTGTCGTTTGTATGGAGATATAATAGTATATTAACCTAAATCTCTATGTAGTCCCAGTAATATCTATGGAGGTGGGATAGATATGGCGACTACTTATCCACTGCATGATAGCTAAATGACTGTCATTTGTATGGAGATATAATAGTATATTAACCTAAATCTCTATGTAGTCCCAGTAATATCTATGGAGGTGGGATAGATATGGCGACTACTTATCCACTGCATGATAGCTAAATGACTGTCATTTGTATGGAGATATAATAGTATATTAACCTAAATCTCTATGTAGTCCCAGTAATACCTATGGAGGTGGTATATATATGGCGACTACTTGTCCTAGTATATATCCGAGATAAAATAGTATATTAACCCAAATCTCTATGAAGGAAAGGGTTAAACGGACCCTGCTGATAGTACTATATATAACAGTTGCTTACAAGCATCCCTTGTTCTAGAGCGCGCAGTCCGTACCATCCAGCTATACCAAAATGATTCGAACCTGTAAAACACGTTTTGGTGCTCGATGTTGGTATATCCAATATGCATATTGTATAGCTATCACATGTATGACTCCCTGTGGCACCGGACCACCCACAAGGTACAATGCTATTTAGAATTGTGACGACTGCCTTGCCCTTGTAGGGCATACGGCGATTAATAATGTTAAAGAACATCTGTTTTGTTGTATATCTGTGTTTCCATGAAAGTGCGAAAGCTTTGGTTTCAACTCTCATATTATCATTTACGTGTGTTCAGCGTAAATATAAATAAAATATCTTGTATATGTCGCATAGGTTGAAGTTTTTGTTTGTTTTACGTTTATTTATCGTCGCTACCGGTTGCCCATTTGAGCGACACCTCCTGAAGAGATTAGTCATTTAGATGAGGATAGTGCAATGATACAGACAGAGACCCATTCCAGAATCCTCTCTGGTTCTTTTACGTGCACGGTATAGAGCACCGACACGAGATCTCGGGTTTAAAGTCCCATCTGAAAGACTGTTAATTTTTTAGGGTCAGATGGGGGATCGAACCTGCGATCCCTGAATTACCAGTCCAGCGTGTTAACCACTGGAATACAGATCCGCCTGTTCGGCTGAAGTACTGTAACGTACATTTAATCGTTATGCTGGTTGTTATATGGATGGTACTTGCGTACATAAGCTGTTATTTAATATTTCATGTTTCATTGTATCCACTGTTGACAGTAAAGACTATTTGTTGTATGAGGTTGCACTGTGAACTCGATCACGAAACAAGTTCTTGCAACTTATATTAATCACTCTCGAGACCTCATTCCTGATGGAATTCATCGCCACGAGGGAGAGAAAGGGGCAATGTGGAATTTGGAATGGCACATCACTGCATTATCACGACTTCCATTTTGATTTGGTTAATTGTGCCTTACGGACATGTCTGATCTGGATCTGGATAAATCATACCTTACGGACATGTCTGATCTGGATAAATCATACCTTACGGACTTGTCTGATCTGGATAAATCATACCTTACGGACTTGTCTGATCTGGATAAATCATACCTGCCTGATCTGGATAAATCATACCTTACGGACATGTCTGATCTGGATAAATCATACCTTACGGACTTGTCTGATCTGGATAAATCATACCTTACGGACTTGTCTGATCAGGATAAATCAATCATTACGGACATGTCTGATCTGGATAAATCATACCTTACGGACTTGTCTGATCTGGATAAATCATACCTTACGGACTTGTCTGATCAGGATAAATCAATACTTACGGACTTGTCTGATCTGGATAAATCATACCTTACGGACTTGTCTGATCTGGATAAATCATACTTACGGACTTGTCTGATCTGGATAAATCATACCTTACGGACATGTCTGATCTGGATAAATCATACCTTACGGACTTGTCTGATCAGGATAAATCAATCCTTACGGACATGTCTGATCTGGATAAATCATACCCTACGGACTTGTCTGATCTGGATAAATTATACCTTACGGACATGTCTGATCAGGATAACTCATCATACCTTACGGACATGTCTGATCTGGATAAATCATACCTTACGGACTTGTCTGATCTGGATAAATCATACCTTACGGACATGTCTGATTTGGATAAATCATACCTTACGGACATGTCTGATCAGGATAAATCATACCTTACGGACTTGTCTGATCTGGATAAATCATACCTGCCTGATCTGGATAAATCATACCTTACGGACATGTCTGATCTGGATAAATCATACCTTACGGACTTGTCTGATCAGGATAAATCAATACTTACGGACTTGTCTGATCTGGATAAATCATACCTTACGGACTTGTCTGATCAGGATAAATCAATCCTTACGGACATGTCTGATCAGGATAACTCATCATACCTTACGGACATGTCTGATCTGGATAAATCATACCTTACGGACATGTCTGATCTGGATAAATCATACCTTACGGACTTGTCTGATCTGGATAAATCATACCTTACGGACATGTCTGATTTGGATAAATCATACCTTACGGACATGTCTGATCAGGATAACTCATCATACCTTACGGACATGTCTGATCTGGATAAATCATACCTTACGGACATGTCTGATTTGGATAAATCATACCTTGCGGACATGTCTGATCAGGATAACTCATCATACCTTACGGACATGTCTGATCTGGATAAATCATACCTTACGGACATGTCTGATCAAGATAAATCATACATTACGGACATGTCTGATCAGGATAAATCATACCTTACGGACTTGTCTGATCAGGATAAATCATACCTTACGGACATGTCTGATCAGGATAAATCATACCTTACGGACATGTCTGATCAGGATAACTCATCATACCTTACGGACATGTCTGATCTGGAAAATCATACCTTACGGACATGTCTGATCTGGATAAATCATACCTTACTGACTTGTCTGATCTGGATAAATCATACCTTACGGACATGTCTGATCTGGATAAATCATACCTTACGGACTTGTCTGATCAGGATAAATCATACCTTACGGACTTGTCTGATCTGGATAAATCATACCTTACGTACGGACTTGTCTGATCTGGATAAATCATACCTTACGGACATGTCTGATCTGGATAAATCATACCTTACGGACATGTCTGATCTGGATAAATCATACCTTACGTACGGACTTGTCTGATCTGGATAAATCATACCTTACGGACATGTCTGATCTGGATAAATCATACCTGTCTGATCTGGATAAATCATACCTTACGGACATGTCTGATCTGGATAAATCATACCTTACGGACTTGTCTGATCTGGATAAATCATACCTTACGGACTTGTCTGATCTGGATAAATCATACATTACGGACATGTCTGATCTGGATAAATCATACCTTACGGACTTGTCTGATCTGGATAAATCATACCTTACGGACTTGTCTGATCTGGATAAATCATACTTACGGACTTGTCTGATCTGGATAAATCATACCTTACGGACTTGTCTGATCTGGATAAATCATACCTTACGGACTTGTCTGATCTGGATAAATCATACCTTACGGACATGTCTGATCTGGATAAATCATACCTTACGGACATGTCTGATCAGGATAAATCATACCTTACGGACATGTCTGATCAGGATAAATCATACCTTACGGACGACTGGATAAATCATACCTTACGGACATGTCTGATCAGGATAAATCATACCTTACGGACATGTCTGATCTGGACAAATCATACCTTATGGACATGTCTGATCTGGATAAATCATACCTTACGGACTGGACAAATCATACCTTATGGACATGTCTGATCTGGATAAATCATACCTTACGGACTTGTCTAATCTGGATAAATCATACATTACGGACATGTCTGATCTGGATAAATCATACATTACGGACATGTCTGATCTGGATAAATCATACCTTACGGACTTGTCTGATCTGGATAAATCATACCTTACGGACTTGTCTGATCAGGATAAATCATACCTTACGGACATGTCTGATCTGGATAAATCATACCTTACGGACCTGTCTGATCTAGATAAACCATACCTTACGGACATGTCTGATCTGGATAATCCACACCTTACGGACATGTCTGATCAGGATAACTCATCATACCTTACGGACATGTCTGATCTGGATAAATCATACCTTACGGACATGTCTGATCTGGATAAATCATACCTTACGGACATGTCTGATCTGGATAAATCATACCTTACGGACATGTCTGATCTGGATAAATCATACCTTACGGACATGTCTGATCTGGATAATCCATACCATACAGACATGTCTGATCAGGATAAACCATACCTTACGGACATGTCTGATCTGGATAATCCATACCTTACGGACATGTCTGAATTGGATAATCCATACCATACAGACATGTCTGATTTGGATAAACCATACCTTATGGACATGTCTGATCTGGATAAATCATACCTTACGGACATGTCTAAATCATACCTTACGGACATGTCTGATCTGGATAAACCATACCATACGGACATGTCTGATTTGGGTAAATCATACCATACGGACATGTCTGATCTGGATAAATCATACCATACGGACATGTCTGATTTGGGTAAATCATACCATACGGACATGTCTGATCTGGATAAATCATACCTTATGGACATGTCTGATTTGGATAATCCATACCTTACGGACATGTCTGATTTGTTGTATCTTGTTACCATGGTGACATACCTCTAGCGGATACCCAACCTATTCCAGCCTCCTTTGCTTTCTTTATCGCTAAATCCATGCAAAACCTTCCAATGACGGGACCTGCAACAACGACATGTATTTACCGACATTTTTTTTAATTAAAAAAAAAATACATATAGGGGTCATATGGCGACTTTCCAGCTATTATTTCCGACACGGGTCGACGGGCACCCGGATAGAACCCCCAACCTTCCGCAAACCAGCTGGATAGCTTCATTCCTCACATCAAATGATGCAACACCTCCAATGGGATTCGAATCAACAGCGACGAGGCAAGTGATTTGAAGTCTACGACCGTAACCACTCCGTTGTGGAACCTATGCTCTTTAATACAATATGAATGTAGTTTTTTTTAAATACTGTATTCCATAGTTGTATTCGCTATTTGTTTGCATGTTGATGTGTGCGTGCATATATTAGTAGTATTATTGCTGTTAAACATATTCAGGATCTATTTTATTGACAGGATCATGTCACGGTGGGGGTAATCTCGGCCGTCGTGAGATTTTACGAGATTTCATCGAAAAAGTCACTAAGTTAATATATCTATGTCCCTGATAACTTGTTACAAGCGACATGCTTGAGCCATTGACACTAAAGTATACATGGATACCGTTGTGATTATAATAATTTAGCTGAATCCCAACAATATTACCAAGTATATTATTTCCTTCTACCAAGGCCGTTGATATAGTTTCTTTAACGATCTGCGGGCTACCAGACGCCGCCGTCGTCTTATTCTTTACGTCAGTAATATACATATCTGGAAAAGAAAAACTATATTTGATTATGAATGTAGAAGTAGCCCGGGTCTGACATTCGGACAAACACCCGCCCCTCATTGAGTTCACTTCGAGTTTTGTACTGAATCGGTTTTACTTGGTTCAAGAGAGTTTACTATATATTACAGCGGCCATGCGTAAGTTCGAGTATTTTACAAAGGTCCTTTGTCTGAAAGCGTCCGCCTCCGTATTCGAGTGGATAAGGTCGCTGACTTGTATACCACTGTAACCTATCATTACTGAACGTCACGGATTCGAGCCCCGCTCAGGCCTTGTCTCACGTTGGCAGTTTCTTACGGAGGTTGGTGCACAAAGTACTGGTTAACCGCTGGAGCCTGTCCAGGGAAAGGTCTTGTTAGTTAAGCTGCCCGTCGGCGATATTGCCCAAAATGGAGATTGATGCAGGCGTAAAACCCGAACAAACAAACAAACAAACAAACAAACAAACAAACAAACAAACAAACAAACAAACAAACAAACAAACAAACAAACAAACAAACTGTCTGAAAGCTACAGTGCCGTGTTTGATACCAGACTATGACAAATCAAGCATAAATAATTGTGAATTAGTATATAGTTGCAAATACCACATTGTAATGCAGTGCGTTATGCTATTTATAGTCCAAATGTGATACAGTCAAACCTGTCTTAAGCAGCCAGCCAGCCAGCCAAGGGAATCACAGAATGTGGCTGCTTAGTACAGGTGGCTGCTTAATAGAGGTCAAATGTATAATAAAACAACATATTGGGAATCTGGAAAGCGGCTGCTTAATACAGGTTGGCTGCTTAATAGAGGTGACCACTAACACAGGTTTCACTGTACGTGTAGTGTGTCATGGACATTAACTTACCGCTTTAACGTACAGTTAATTATTGTAGTTGTAATGGACAGCTCTAGCGTCCAAAGGTAATATTTTAAGTGACAGTTGTAAAGTACAATGAGGCTAGTGCTAACATATAACTGTACATAGCAATGCTAAAGTTATAATGGCCAGCTTTAACGGACAGCTTTAAAGGTGCAAGTCATGACAGTGGAACTCGTGATAGCGCAGTAGTAGCGCGTTCGCTTCAGGTGCGAAATGTCCGGCGATCGCGCACCGCTGGATCAGTTACGAGTATGCCCTTAGGCAAGGCATTTAAGTTCCACATGCCTCTTCTCTCTACCTCATGGTGATGGAATACATCAGGAACGAGGTCTCGAGAGTGATTAATATAAGTTGTAAGAACTTGTTTCGCAATCGAGCTAAGCTAAATTTGTATAAACTAAATGTGCAATTTTGAACTAATTACATAATGCTGATTTAAAGATGTTCTTAAATTAATACAAATTATAGCAATTCATGACTTATTGTTGATTTCACATTCATTACAATCAATATACTGTTTTTATTTCCGAGCAGGAATAATTTATACCCAGGTAAACTTTTGACCTCAGAATCATACTGTTATTGTATAATTCAATAATCATTTATATGTATTATTGATACATGCTCTTAAATGAAAACTTACAGCGTTTGATATATTATTTAATTTACATGAAAGTCTCTTAAAAATTATGCTATTGTACTACAAAATATAAAAACTAAACTAGTCTTGTCTTTTCTTTCGAACAAGACTTCTCTTTCTAGAAGACGTATCTTTGTTTTGGATAATTATAATACTTCAATATTCTATAAATTTTAAATCAAAATATTACAAATGATTTGGTTTTTTATCTCTTTATTGGTAAAGGGAGACAACTCATTAACCCTTTGCATTTTCAAATTAAATAGACTACTATGTTAAATCAAGGTCATTGTGTATAATTGCTAAGTGTTGAATGTGATTCATGTGATTCATGTTGCGTTATGCGTAGTACCGTGGTTTATTAGAATGCGCCGTGCGGCCCAGTACTTCCGGCTTCAGCATTCGAGGTTTCTGTTGGGGTTACCTCACCCTTAGGCTAGGACTTTTAAGGCGGTCCATATGTTCGCCTGATGCACCCGTTGTGGGACACGTGGAGTATTTAATAGGAGTAGCTTTGCCATGTGCTATCCTGCCCCGTCCTGGTAGGTACACCGCCATATGGTCCGGGACTGCTTATTTGATTCACAGCTAACCCCCATATCTGAGGGCCGTTTCCCCTATCCGCCACCTGAGGACCCGCTGGGTAGGGGATGGTCGCCCCACTACTGAATTGGAAGCAGCATGGACCCAGTGTGTTGAATGTGATATCTGTGACTATGTATATGCTACATTAAAAAAAATAAACGGGGTTACCCACTGTTGGGGCCTCAAAAAAACAAACAAACAAAAACACAATTAATACAACTAATGAATAGTTCAGCACCTAATCTATTGAGACCGTGACTGTAATGACCCCTGTAGTCCGCCGACACGAGAAGGTCAGCCAAGGCCGAGCCATGGTCCTCCAGTATGCCGACAGCATTCATACACCGCACGACAAACTCGTGATACTCGTGCAACGACACCACCGAACCTTCTGACGACATCCGTGCACTAAAACTATAAAGTAGCATAGTTAAATATAGTCAAACCTGTCTTATGCAGCCAGCCAAGTGAATCACAGAACGTGACTGCTTAGCACAGGTGGCTGCTTAATAGAAGTCAAATGTATAACAACGTAACATATTGGAAATCTGAAAACTGGCTGCTTAATGCATGTTGGATGCTTAATAGAGGTGGCCACTAACGCTTTTTATGGGGGGTCGTTTGGAGGTCCAGAAGGGACTTCGAGGCCGCTAGGCGGCTTGGGGACATGTCTCCTGCACAATTTGAAATCTAGATGGCCTGACACGCCATTTCATGCATTGTACATATATATAGTTAAACAGCGACAACATAATTATAGAGAAAGTTCAGAGAAAGCCTCTTATAAACTATTCCCAGGTGTAGTCCTATAAATAAGACCTCTACATAATTATTTGTTCTGTTATTTCGAAAAATGCCTGGATAGTAAAATGTCACATTTTTCAAGTCTAACTATTTGGACTATTCCCAGGTGTTGCTTGCATACTTATTATTATAGTAACTGTGTAAACATTCTCATAGAGTGCATGAAAAAGTGGACTTCGGTGAATTATGAGGGGGGGGGGTCGTCCGACCGCTCCGACCTCCCCTAGCTACGGGCCTGAGTATTCTGATACATACATGCAAATTAACTGATCAATCCAGTTACAGTCTACCTGTTTTCATACCACACGAATAACAACATACGCATTCATCCGCGCCAACGAGAGTGATTAATATAAGTTGTTAGAACTTGATTCGCTGTAAAATAAATAGAGTTTAATCTTAAACCCGGGTGTCCGTCCGTGCCTGCAATACTGTTCTGAGGGACACCCGGGGTACTCCTCTAATCGTTGTATAATAAATAAAGTTTAAAAAAACACAAGTTAACTTACGTTTTCAACCGAATTCTACTTTCTACTTCACACTTATCCACGGGGCACAATCAAATGCTGACTTGTATCTGGTTAGTTTTATACAGTTTACTAGTTTTATACATCTGGCAGTTAGATATAGGCCTACACACACTGCATACATATGCAGACACACGTTTAGTAGTCAGTTCAGATAACAAACAGTCCAATAATGCCTCGTGTATTATACTTATCAGAATACACGTTTTAAAGCGACACTACGCAAATGTCTGTAGAATGTAATTTGTTATTATATGGTATAATTTGTTTCCAAATATTTGCCTTAAAAACTGAGTATTTCAACAAATAAAAAACGTCTATACGCGGTTTGTTGACATAACAAAATAATGTAAATATGATCGACATTCATGCGTAATACAAAGCGTTTATTCTGAATATAAAGTTATATGATACATATTTACCGTGATATTTCACATGTGTGCCTATGCATATTTATTAGTAGACTAATCTTAATTAAATTATCACTAAACGAAAGTATCGCGTGTTTAGTATTGACTTCAACGACAACAAACGTCAATTCAAGAGCCTGGGTGACCGTTATATGAAATCCTACTTTCATGTTACAAAGTTTGTATACCACAAAAATACTGTTAAATTGATTCAATGTTAGTGTTCGATGTATTCAGAAGAATGTGTAGTAGCAATACATTTATACGTGAAAAAAGGTGCATTTCGTTTGCTTTTTGTGATGTAATGTCGCTTTAAGCTTTCCAAAAACCTATCTTAACTTTATCAAGATTCTTAAGTCATAACCCGTGTTTATAAGGACAGTCACAGTGTACAAAATGGTTGTTTTAATATGTATAGGACATAAGCCGAAAACGACCCAATATGTAAATTATTGGACTGTGTGAGGCGCGTAACGCCGAAAACAGTACCAATGTTTTACATATTGGATCCGTTTGAGGCAAATTGTTAATTTTGTAAATTTACGCGTAATACTTTAATATAATATTCTGGCCTTTTGACACCAGTCCAATATTAATAAAGTCCAATATTAATAATAACGGACTGCATAATAATAATGGACAGGCCCGTCGCTGGGCATACGCAAGTACGCACGTGCGTATCATTGGTCTCAGAAAATGACAAAAAAATGAAAACTCCAAAAATGCAATAAACCCCCTAGTGGGGGGGGGGGGGTAGTAGGGATACATAGGCGCCGTGATGTGTGGAGTGGTGGAATAATTGAGCCCATTGCAAATATGGTGCATCTCGAAATTTAGTTTGTGCTATTTTACGTGCTTGTTTAATTGATAAGGGCGATAGATCATGTATATTATACATCTAGCCTTAATTTATACCTTTATACGGATTGTCGTAAGAACTGAAATGCAAGAAATTGCTTCCTCATTTCAAACAATTTCAGAGGGGGGCATGCCCCCGGACCCCCTAGCGTACTCACTCGCTATGATCACTCGACAAAGATGGCCTGCAAGTACAAAGCACAAGACGTCACGACAGTGTCTTAAACTGTGTTATTGAACGCCGTTAGACTGGAAACAGGCGTTGATATATAAGTTGCCTGTTCAGTCATATAAATATATGTTAACACCGAGACCATTTATTGGGTCGTATTGAGTTTCTGATAACATCAACGTCATTTTGCCAGAAGTAAATTAATGAAAAATCGACAGACTGGAACCCAGGCTAGAACGCTGTACACAACTACATGTTGTATTACAACAGCATAGATGATGATGAGTGAGCTTATTTACCCTCGCCTCCGGCGAACCATGTGGGCGAGTGTAAATAAATCAAACCGATTTAGCATGCTTAATGTACTCGGTGTATCGTTAGATTCTCTTTGTAGCTTTCGTAACAAATCCACATGCATTCGATTCAGTGCGTTGATTAATTAGGGCTGAAAAAAATATATAAAATGTTTAATGAAAAAACATTTTCATTGGTTATAATTATAATTGGGTTGAAAATGGTAAAGTATGAATTTTCAAAAAGCAATTATATTTGATACATGTACAATTATACTTGTAAAACATTATGCTTCATATAAACTAAGCTCGAGAGCACTACTGTTGTAAGAGCTTGCTTCGCAAGACCACAAGTTATTGGTATTGAACACAACTATCTCACTATCATAAATAGTGTTCGTGCTTTGCGTTTATTTGTCGTCGCTACCGGTTCCCAAGATAGATAGATAGATAGATAGAGATAGATAGATAGATAGATAGATAGATAGATAGATAGATAGATAGATAGATAGATAGATAGATAGATAGATAGATAGATAGATAGATAGAAGATAGATAGATAGATAGATAGATAGATAGATAGATAGATAGATAGATAGATAGATAGATAGATAGATAGATAGATAGATAGATAGATAGAGATAGTATATATATAGATAGATAGATAGATAGATAGAGATAGATAGATAGATGTAGATAGATAGATAGATAGATAGATAGATAGATAGATAGATAGATAGATAGATAGATAGATAGATAGATAGATAGATAGATAGATAGATAGATAGATAGATAGATAGATAGATAGATAGATAGATAGATAGATAGATAGATAGATAGATAGATAGATAAATAGATATATGGATAG